>VZRL01000726.1:2536384-3227980 GCA_013397895.1 Origma solitaria
CCGGGGATGCCGGGCTGGAGCCTCGCGGATGCCGCCGGCCCGGGGCCGCTGCAGCCGCCCTTGCCGCCCCTCGTCCCGCGGGCCCGGGCTCGCCCAGGGCGGCAGGAGGCCGAGCGTGCCCCAGGGCTCGCAGTCAGAGCGCTGCAGGATGGGCGGGCTCGCAAACTTGGCGTCGCACGTTTTGTTTACAAGGAAAAGGACAGGATTTGTCGATTGCATTTAGAAGCAGGCGGTGCCCGCTGTCTCTCCAGCCGTGCGGGGCTGACTGGCGGGGCAGAGGCTGCGAGTGCCACGGTGAACCCCACACTGGTGCGGGACAGCCCACTCGGGGCTCTGGGGGCTTGCGGGTCTTCAGTGTGCTCGCATCCTTTGTCTTTCATCTCCTCTGTGCTCATGCTTTCGTGTTTCAAGGGGTGTCTTTTATAAACCTGCTTGTTTGAAGACCGAAAAGAGTTTATGTAATCAGCCTGGATATTAACTGTGAAAGAGCTTTGGAGAGCACAGACGCCGGCGAGGGAAATAACTGGCTGATTCACTGGCACTGCCTTCGGTGACAGCAGATTTGTGCTCTTCAGTAAATGTCCAAGTTCTCTGTCTTAGCCTTTGCCAAATCCCCAGAATTTAAAGGTGTAAACTAAATATTGGGGAAAACCACCCCCCTAAATCCCTCTACATTTTAAAATGTAATTCCTTGTTTTGAAATCTTTAGGATTCATATTTTCCTTGTTCCTGCCTTTCATTTTGCTGTAACAATATAAACAAGACACACTGGGTTACTCTTTTAAGGAAGGATTGATATCTTCTGGTTATGTGACATCAAAACGCTGGGGGAATGTGAACATCGTGTACAGGAAGAGTCACTGTAAAAACATGGGAACTGATGACACTGATTGCCATGTTGTACCATATTGCTGCACTGCCTGCCCGCAGACTGCTATGCAAACTGCTGTGCTAAAATAGGGATCTGCCCTGGAATGTTTTCTGAAGGTGAGATGCTTTCAGGCCAGAGCACACAGACAGAGTAGGCATAGCCATTACTGAGTCTGTTTGAAAAGCAATCCATGGAATGGCTGTCTTATGTTGTGGAATCATGCAAAGATCATGGTTGAGTTCTGTTCACTGTGTAGCCTAATGCCTCTGCCCTGAAGGTGGTAGTTTTTTCTGCATTTAGAATCCTTTTCAGAAGTACTGCACTGTAGGTGAAGTTCGGTTATAAGTTAATTAAATTAGTGAACCCTTTTCTGAGCATGTCAGTATACACAGCAGGTTTTGTCCTTATTATGCATGAAGAAAGACTTATGAAGTTACCTTCAGGTGATATGCTAAACAGGAATCTGCTGCTTGTTTCTTACAAGCATTCAAAAATGGCATCGTCAGAGGAGCTTGTACTTTGAGTTTACTGAATTAGATGTCATTTGTCTCTTTTTTCATATTGCCTGGTTACTTAGCTTCTTTGGTTTTCAGGGTCTTTAGAAAAGTAAAATGTCTTCCATGCTGAAGGTGCCATAAGAAAATGGCTTTTCTGTGTGAGAAAATTAGTGTTCTTTATTTTGTAGCACTGCTGTTCTACATTTGACTGCTGGTTTATATTTGAAGTTTAACGAGAGTATTAGAAGTGGCAGACAGTTTAATTGACATATTGGTGCGCATCTTGTATTTTTACGTATACTTAAAGAATCTCCAAATATGACATTATTAGCGTTCATAATGTCACAAACTGTTTCCCAAATATTGAGCAGTGCTCAGGTCTGGAGGGTTTACTATCTGAAGAGTCTGCAGATACAGAGAGGAGAAAAGATCAGTGAAAATGGTTTGATTGATAGATACACAGAATGTACTGGTTAAGCACGCTTAAATATGCTTCCTCATAATCTCGTAACATTTCTTGAACTTTACATGAGCAGGCAGTTCAGTAAGTAATGGGAGTATTTTTCTGAGACTTTTTGTCAGAAGCAGCTGGAATTGCTGTCTGGAATTGCTTTGGCTTTCCATGTATTGTCATGCTAATTGCAGTGTGTTAATACACTGTGGTTGCTCTTTGACTGTGCTGACCTCCACCTCTGACTTTCCAATACCACTGACTCTCTTGGGCCATGGCTCATCTAACCCTGAGCAGCTTCAGGGAACCCAAAAGGTAAAGATCTAACCTTATAAGCAAAGAGTTCCAAGTGCTTTTTTTGTGGCTTTATGCTGAAAACTGTCATTGTGGAGTTGGATTAGCATTAAAGCTAGTGCAGAGGGAAACAGACAAATGCCTTTGTTGTGGTGCAACACAAGATACCGGGGAAGAGACATTACAAGGAGTAAAGACAAATAAAAAGGGAAGGGGAGAGTTACATAAACAATTACTAGTTATGATGACTTGAGTCATACTTTATCATATTTGGTATTTTTGCAAAAGGTTAAGCTGTAAGGATTATACAAATAAATGAGAATCTGAGCATTACTTTTATAAGACCCATATTTGGGAGGCAGTAGAGACCTGAGCTAGAAGCTAAGCTAACAAAAAGAAGAAAACTAATATTCTTCCTGAGTTTATTTTAAAATAAAAAAGTATTTTAATCAGGTTTTATCAGGTAAGAGTTGTTTATATGGCAAGAAGAGATTATAAGGAATTCAGGTTTAGATAGATACATTGGGACATACATTTATAGAAGGATCAAATGAAGAGAGAAGATGTTTCTTAAAAGCCCTAGCTAATGTAATTTGAAATGTGCGTACTATGGCAGTAGATGGACCTAGTTAAAATTTTGGGTGGTGTATCATTTCAGAAACTATATTAAGTGTTCGCAGAGGAGTACAGGATGAACATCTAGAAACAAGCGGTAGCATTCAGTCACCTAAACTGCAAGTGACATTTCATATACCTTTGGGTATTCTTCCTTGTCTTCTGGCCTCTCCTATGGAAGCAAGCCTCCCATTGTTTTTTTGTCCTAGGTCCTAGTAAATTTAGGGTTTATAAAATATCACTAGATGATAATGTTTAGGCACTGAGTCACTCCCAAACTGTGTTTATTACTTATTGTCCTCTTTGACTCCATGCAGAAATGGTTTGTTCACCTATGTACTTTGCCTGTTACACAATTAGGCAACAAAAACATTCTAATCAGGAGAACAATGACTAATCAGTGCTGCTGTTTAGTATGACATCTCATATTTTTCAACATTGAAAGTATTATTTGTAATAATTTCACAGTAATTTGAATGCTACGAAATAATGAATGATGAATGAGTTGATCTTATGAACTGTAGCAAACACAAAGAACCTTTTTTCATTTATACAAAAATAAAATACTTGAGCAGTGCTGATTGGACACTGAGAGAGTGGATTGCAGGATAACATAGAGTCCTGGTTGGTAAACACCCATTGCTGAGCATTAAATTAATTAGTTTGCAGTTATTGTGGCATGAACACAGATATCTGTGATAGAATTAAATTGATTTTTTTCTCTGACAGATCTGTTTTTTCATTTCCAAAATAGAAAAGAATACCCCTGAAACGCAAATGCTGTTTCCAAATTCTCCACAATGAAAACCATATCCAGACACACAGAGAGGCTTGAAGTCTTCCATAAAGAAGCTTAAGGAAGGAATTTTTTTATATAGTATTTCTCAAAACATTTGCTCAGTGTATCAACCAAGTTTGCTTTGGGAAAAATAGTAATTTAGACATACCTGGCTGATAGCTGTTTTTTGTGTCCTCCGTAATGTTTCTGTGTAATTGGGATTCAAATGTGAGCAATTTGAGGAATCTTCTGTGACAGCACAGGGGTCTCGTGGCATGGAGAGACAGCCTGATGGAGGGGAATCTATGTGCTTAATTTGCAGATGTGCTCCTGAGAACTCGATCTGCTGTGGCTAATGGGCTGTGACTGGGTTTTTTCCTTTCCTCTCTTGTCTTCAGATGGCACAACAAGAAACCCACCAGCCTCCAGAAGCTTTAACTCTTTGCAGTAGAACAAGCTCAGAGTCACAGCAGATGCCTCTTAGATTGTAAATATCTGCAGCATATGCTTCTTTATAGTTTGATTTTTTTACACTGTTAAACCTATCAACCTTGTAATTGTCTCCAGAATTTTTCAGCGCTATTTTAAAATTAAATTAAATTTAAAATAAATTTTGAGTTAAAATAAAAAATATTTTCAATAGGTAGTAAAAGAAAACAACTCTTGCTGATTGGCATACTACTTTCCCCAGGAATGCTGTGCTGCAAGTGGGCAATGAAATTGAAACAGAGCAAAGGAAATGACAAATGTGTGCAGTTCACTGTGTGAGGGCTGACTAAAAGTCCAACTCAAAGTCCACTGAAGTAATTAGAAGTCTCGTCTTTTTTCTACTCCAGTGGTCTTCTGATCAGACCTTAAAAGGCTAATAAAACTTTGCACCCTTCTGTGGCATTTTTCATCAGTTTTGCAGTGCTTTTCTCCAACAAGAAATAATGAGACTCTGGGAAGTCCATTGGGAACATATCCTTTCAACAGCTAGCAGTGCTGGGGCACAGAGGATAAGCCACTTGCATAACACAGCACAACAAATAAACAGCAAAACCTGGAAAACAATTCACTCTTCATAGCTCCCTGCTTTTGTTTTCCTGGCCCTACTTCACCTACTCCTGAGTTACAACATCTGCTGCACAGTATTTTAGAAATATCTCAACTCCCATTTGAAACTGCTGTGAGAATAGAAATAGAAGGAACTTGAAATGGAATTTGATTAGTACAGCAAAGCAAACATACCAAATGTTTGTGAAAATTGTCTTGAGACGTTGAGTAACTGTAATGCAGAGAGGATGTGGTGATGTTTCTCATCTGAAATACAGCTGTGCTAAGGCACTGTGCCCTGTAGCATCCATATGGGCCTTTTCCTTCTCTGCTGAAACAAAGATAAAAGGAGACTGTAGTGCAGAGCTGAATGCTGAAGAACTTCCCCCAAATTTAAGGGCATTCAGATCACATTTATTTGTATTTTCGGTAGGGCCTAGATAATACTTGACAGCTTCTTATCTAAGTGTTTGACATATTCTGACCCTTGTTTGGGTCTGTGATCAAAGATCTACTGGCAAAAAAGATACAAATATTTAAGTGAAAAATCCAATCACCCAGTTGTGTCACTTTAATATTTTACATTCATTTTAATCTCTTTCTATCAGTTGACATGCCTTATCTTTAGAAATTCTTTTTCCAATTACTGTGGTTGAGAAGATGGAGAAATTAAAGTTTGTTGGCAACAGCGTGTCATTTTTGGATGAGGACATGGTGTGTCCAAGCTGGTCTCTGTAACTGTCAATGACAAAGTGCTTAGGAGAAGCTGCAGCAAATAGCTTCAGAATAATGTATCTACGTGTTAGGGAAATGATGTTCAAAATTGTCCAGGTCACAGCAAGAAGATCTTGGATTCCCATCCTGAATTTAACTGGCAGACGACCCATGTGAAAAGGAATAAATACACTTTTCCTTCAAAATTTCTATTTTAATAACATTGACATAGGTAGTGTGTTTTCAGCAGATTGCTCACTGTTACGGAAATGCTTTATTTCGCTTGATTTTCTTCTTCTACAATTAATTTCTTAAAATAATATGTTATTTGCATCTTCTTCATCCCAAATCATTCCAAATTGTGCTGAGATATTTCCAGGCTTTTCAGTGTATTTTCTGCCAGTAAAACACAGTCATCTCTGAGCTGAAATGTAGCTGGCTTCCTGTGGGTTGCAGTAATGCACTCCAGCTCAGCAGGGAAAGGGAAGGCTGCCTTACTCATTTGTGTAGGGTATGCCAGCCAGAATGCAAATATGCTGGATATTTAGCCAGGACCCACAGGCTGAAACCTGTAAAAAAGGGCACAGGGAGTCCAGCATCCTACAGTCTTCAATTTTCTGTCTCATCTAAAACTGACAGTAAACAGTATTTAACATGTGAGGGAGAGGGCTTTATTTGGAGGTCTTATCTGAAATATCTGATTGAATCCAGCTGTGCTTTGACTGTTAGATCCCAGACAATTGCATTCCAGGGGGCAGTGGCTGCTGCAGTTTGGACGAAATGTTACCTTTGCCATAGGCCTCTAGGTGGTCTTTAAAGGGAGCAGTACTCTTGAAGCCATTGGAAATTCATTAAAAAAAATTCTGCTCAGGTATGGGACTGGCATAATAGCACTGAAGTCCACCAGGATCAATATGCTTGCTTGCAATTAAAGCCCTTGGATATATCCTTTAAAAGCTCATACGAGCTGGGCATGAGAGGCACATCTCATGTTTTTGTCCATCCAAAGGTCAGCTCTCAGGCTCAGTAATGCACTCAGGCAAGCAGATGCAGCTCCCATCCACACAAATTGCTGATGCATTAAGTGTGTGCCCCTAAGGCCTCCTGCTGAAGGCAATGGCAAACATCCAGTTGATTTTAACAAGATTAGCTGTCTTAGATCACACTGAATTGCAGGATGTTGGAAGGAAGCTCATCTGAAAGTTTTTGTTCTTTGTAACTTTTAGTTTGTTCCCCCAGCTGGGTTGACCTGCACCTGCCTGTGGCCAGAACTTGGTGCCTTTGGGCTCTCTCGGGGAGCTCTGCCTCCCCACAGGTGGTGATAGCAGGGAGGAGGAGGGGGAAAAGTAGGGCAGGACAGTAGAGCAGGGAGGGCTTGCTTCTGCAACTGTAGATTTGCAGCTGTCTAGGCAAGAAGGAGGCTGTTTTCTGCCTTCAGGAAAATGGGTAACCTTCCTCTGCTGTCTGACTCAAAATGTTTTATGCCTTTCTCGAGCAGGAATTCCCAGAATCACTCCTTTCCCTTGGCCTACTTTTAAAGCGCCATCCTGGGATGTTTGTTAAGGCAGCAACCACGGTCCATAGCTGGCAACAAGCATTTGTTAAGGACAGGCTTGAGTTCAGCCTCTTTGCACCGTGGGGGCTGATGATCTGCACTGCAGGCTCCAGCTCAGCGTGGTGGGTGTAGAGTGCCCTGCTGACACCTGCTTTTGCAGTGTGGAGGAAGCACAGCTTTCTGGGCCATTTGTGAGGGGTGTTTGTGATGAGGCTGTGCTCTCATGGTTGCATAAGCTGCCGGAAGGGCAGTCCTCCATCCTTCCCTTGCTCCCACTGCATGTTCCCACTGTCCCCTTGTACAGGCACTCACTATCGTACAGCTGTAAGGCAGATCAGAAAACGTGTGTTTAAGGCGGAATTTATGCATTTGTTCTGTTTACTTTCAGATTTTGTATTGGTAGCTTATTTTGTCTGCCCAAGAGATGGACTGGAGTGGTTAACCAGGAGGAGGAGGTGAAGAGGAAATGAAGGTGGTGGTGGCCTTTTTAGGAGCAGCCAGAACCTAGATAGACTTAAATTGATTCTGAGTGCACTTGTCTGAGAAAACCTCTTTTTTTTTTTTTTTTTTTCCTCCAAAGGTGCTACCTCATTCTTCCTTGCTGTAACAATATTGTTAAAGGTATAGTTAACTGTGATAGCTCTACAGGGAAAAGAGATCGGGCATTGTATGGTGATAACAGAGTAGAAGATTAAAAAATAATGTATTTATGTTCAGTCTGATTTTTGCAGAAACAGATTATAAAATCTTGATAATAGGTGTACCTAGTGGATACTTTCCATGAGCCCTATGGGTGAACTATTAAACATTTATTAATTAGTCTTTTTTTAAACTGAGAATGACTTCTAGGAGAGCAAATTCATAGTGTGAAAACCTGACTTGAACCTATGCCAGAAATGCTAGTGAAGTATTTTTTTCCCAGAAAAATTAAATTACATAGGTTTTATTGAGTTTGTAGAGAGGATTAGCTTATTGCTCTTTCCATCTAAAAATTCATAATCTTGATTTTTTTGTATTGCCTCTATTATATTTTAAAGAAACATAAAGCACTCAAAAATGCAGCATAAACCAGGAAGTCTTTATTCCATCACATTTTATGTTGTTTAATAGAACTAATCACTGTATAATTGAAATAATGCTAATTCTCACTTGACCGCCTCTCTGATTCAATACAGAGATTTCTGATTTGTCTTAAACTGCTCAGAAGACTACTGCATTTTGAGAAATAAAATTGATTTTGCACAATCTGGTGATGATCAGCAGGGCTTAATAAATGATTGCCTCAAGAATCCTCATTAAAGTCATTTGGATGGATGAACAGGAGTAAAATGCAAAAGGAGGAAAGCATAGTTGCTCCTTGAATGCATCACTTTCTGATACTTGACTCTAAAACTATCCAAAGCCAGCACAAGGAAAGGATCAGATACCATTGCTTTACTTTCCTTGAGACCTCCAAGTTAGCTGGATTCCTTTTGGGAAAAAAGAAGATAAGCGTTTCATTTTAGTAGTAGCTATTATTTAGCAGAACAATGCAGTAATTTCATTCCTAGAAGTGCCTTTATATCCACTTTATAAATTGTGGAGGATTCCAGTTCATTATTGTGTATTTTTTAATTTTTTCAGGGCAGTTTAAAGAAGTCAATGCCTTGAGGCTGTGAATTGGGTGGTTGCTGAAGCCTTTTACTTACGTAGAATCTGCTGGTTAGATCCTTAGCAAAGGTGGGAGTTTTCTAGTCAGCCTGGTTTCAGCTCTTCACAAATAGTATGGTGATCTTATCAGAGACTGTGGAATAAAGCAGGTGGGAAGCAGCAGAAAACAAAGTGGAATGAAAATGAAAAATACCAAAACCTCGATGGGTTGAGATAAGTTTTTGAGCAGCCCTCTTGTGCTATCCATCCCAACCACATGTTTAGTTTCAGGGATAGTAGATATTCCCCAAATACTATCCTCTTCACTTGCTTTTATTTAGGGCCATGCTACAGCACCCTGCAATTCTTCAAAAGAATTGAAAACAGGGGACGGGTAGTTCTAGCTGCCAGTCTCTCCTCTCTGTTGTTCGAGAGAATGGTTGTTTTTCTGACAGAACCTAGGCTTTCATTAGGACCTAGCTGGTTTTTCCTCTCCGTGAGGAGATGATTCCGTAGACCTCAATAACAGCTGCGCGAGGGAAAATCTGAAGTGAAGTTTTGCAAATTCTGTAGGAAGTAGAAGCTGTACAGCAGAGTAAGAATTGAGATAGGATTTTGCTGCCACCTGGTCTGGGTGCTTAGTTTCAGGCTGATGATCTGGTGGCTGTAGAGTATGACATTCCCTGAGAAAGCTGTCATGCGGCCGGTTAAGGCTACAACTATTCCCCCAAATTGCATATTAATTTTCTTGTTTCCTAGAGCATTTTAGAGTGAAGTAATCTAAGATTTACTGTCAGCCCTCCACTAATCTGTTTTAAAATAATTTTAATTCGTGTGACTCATTTTTTTAATCTGTTACTGGGAATAATATTTGTTTACTCTTCCTTTTGGCAATATTGTTAACTTTATTTCATTAGTGTTTGTGAGGGACTTGGAGATCCTAGAAACCAGACTCCAAAGAAAAACAAAAAATTGTTGTTAATATGTTCTCAATTATATATATTTTTTTATTTTACAGTAGCCTTACAAATCACAGCATTATTTCAAGTCATGATTTTAATAACCACAATGAGGAATAGAAGGTACTGCTTGCCTCTCAAAGCACTGTAATATACATAAACAGCTCTGAGAGTCTGCTGAGTTATATTCTGATTGGTCAGTCCACAGAGAGATTGATAATGGATGGATTTTGGTAAAACATTAGAAAACTTAAACTTTAGGTCATGTGGGTGTGCATGTTTTTTGATATCTTCAGAACATTAGTCTTCCTTGGAAGCAGGCAATCCAACAAAATTAGAGTTTTATGTTAGAAGTCACGCTTTATTTTCTTTCTGGTCTCTGAACAATTCTTTTTCAATCTTACTTAACTTCAGAATCAAGTTGGCAGCCTTTCCTTAGTGCAGTTGATTTGAAGTTTTGCTGAAGAATTAAGCTTTCATCCCGAAAATGCACTTCTTAGCATTGTTGTAAATCAAGAGAGGAAACACAGGAATGTATGCACATCAAGCACTTAGTGTGTAATGCATTCTTGCATCTTGATCAGGCTTATGTGTGCAAACTGATTCTATTGATGTGGACCTATGTGTATAAAAAATGAGTAATATGGGTAACTGTTTAGCATCATGCAGCTGTTAACATGCATTTATACAGCTTTTATAAGGAAGGGGCAAGGTTAACTTTAGCAGACTTCACTGAGGGCTGTTTCAGGGCCACTGCTTCCCTTCCAGTAGAGTCTGGTTAAGTGATGAAGGTGGGCTGGAAAGCTGTTGCTCTGTGAGTGGAGGGTGGAGCTGTTTTCCTTCATCTCTCAGCATTTATTCCCTTCTCAAGAGTGATTCTCACATTTCCTGCGTGGCTGTGCAGCTCCACCATGCTCGCCCTGTCCTGTGTGCTGCCTCAGTGTACACGCACACACACACACACGCACGTGTCATTGTGATTTAACATGTGGTCCAAAATCTGGGTTAGTAGCTTTGATGGTACAGTGAGCAATGCACCTGGAGATGATGGATTCAGTCCAAGTTTTGAATGTACAAGTGTGTCCTGGTTGTTAAATACAACATGCTGATGAGTGGTGTCGCTGTTCCTGCAAAGAAGGCAGGGGTTGAAAGACTGAACAATTTAAGGGAATGAACACCACCAAGAGAAGGTGGCACTTCTGTGGCCCATAAGGCCCAAGGTCATAAATTTCAAGCGTAAGTGATCACAATTTTTCCCTTTGTACTTAAAATTTCTATGGCCACATGAATTTTGGGAGAAATGTTCAGTGAAGTTCCACTGACAAGATCAGAACTTCACAAGGAGAGAAGAAAAATTTTACTTTCTTAGTGCTCATCTATGTGAACTAAGGGCTCTTCTGTTGATTTGTTTTCTGCCTGCAGATATATATATATATAGTTCTTTTCTTTCTATTGCAGAAGCAGCCTACTAAAGCTGATATACCTGTTCGACTCTCCAGGTGTGGATGATCATGGGAGAACAACTGTTAAAGAGCAGCATCCTTGATCAGTTTATTAATAGCCATGAACAGTCATATGAAGAGTTTCTAAATACATTCACATATTATTTGAAAGGTATGTAACTTCCCAGATCTCCCATTAGATAACACAGGCAGAAGGGAAAGTAAAAAGAGAAGCAGTAGTACTTAGTTTCTTTCTGCCACTTAACCTGCTTTGTGACTTTAGGTAATTCCTTGTGATGCTTTTGTTTCTCCAGTCAGCAGTGGGAACCCCAAGGACAGCTTCCTACAGGTTGGTTCCCAGGCTGCTGGGTCTCTACAGGTGGTTAGCCATTTATGCTTGCTTTAGGGTCGTGGGGGAACATGCACTATTTGGAAGGATAGATGTTTCCTAAGTACATCTTGCATTGTTTTGCTTGAGAAGTTTCCATAAAAGAAGAGCCTAAGGAAAGTACTTAATAGTGTGAGATGGCCTGAGATGAGGGGTGTGCAGTTTGGGTACTTTCACAGGTTTACTAACACTAGCCTGCTGTGCTATGCCTGTGTACATGCCTTCTACAGTGTGATTGCCTTCTATATGAAACAGCTACCTGGAGGGATGTGGATATTGTCTAAATCGATTTCAGCAAAGCTTTCAACACTGTCTTTCACAACATCCTCATAGGCAAACTCAGGAAGTGTGAGCTAGATGAGTGAACAGGGAGGTGGATTGACAGCTGGCTGAGGGGCAGATCCCAGTGTTGTGATTAGCAGCACAGGGTCTGGTTGGAGCCCAGAACCAACAGGCAGAGGTTCAATCTGATGTTGATGCACGGAAGTTACACCCGAACATGAGGAAGAACTTGACTGTGCAGGTGACCAAGCACTGGAACAGATTGCTCAGAGAAAGTGTGGAGTCTCCTTCACTGCAGATATTCAAGACCTGTCTCGATACAATCCTGTGCAATGTGCTCTACGATGACCCTGCTTGAGCAGGGAGGTTGGACCAGGTGACCCACTGTGGTCCCTTCCAACCTGACCCATCCTGTGCCAAGCTAACTGGTAACTTGGATGAAGGAAGAGCAGGACATCAGATTAGATGATTAGGCTGAAAAGATCTTATGCTCTGCAGATAAAGTGGAGCTTAACTTTGATCTGAGCATTGCTGAATTACAGAATTCCAATTCTGTAGCTCAGGTTCATTTTTTTTAGCCACATTAAGTCAGGTGCCATAGAAAAAAGTGCAAGCTACCTATTACTCACAATTCTCTTTATCACTGCTTTGCACTAAAAGTGATGTCCTTATATTATTGCAGAAGCACGGTATTTTTAAACTACAGAATGTGGCGTGCTCCATTGATTGGCACTCAGAAGTAGGTCCTGTCCTTGTCCTTCAGGCAGAACTAAGTGTCAGTCAAAAGCACTGAGCAGAAAACCGGTGAGGGAGTTGAAGTTGCCACAGAAATAATCTTGTGGCAACTTTCTGTCTCTCCTCCCTATAAAATACAGAGGAGAAAGGAGACACTGGGAGATGAGATAAGAGGATTGAAAATCTGGTTCTGGTCTTCTTATGTATGATTGATACATTGGGGATAGCTCCTATCGTAGAATCATGCTGCATATCATGATGCTACTTGTAAAAAGCCTCAGCATGTATTTCAGTCACTTTCACTGTCACTGTAGCATTTGCCACTAAAATAATATAAAACATAGAGCTTTACCTGAATCAAATGCTTAGAAATGCAGGATCCTATGGTGGTATGAACTGAATAGCTCAACTTGTTTTCTTCCCACTTTCATTTTCCTTTAAAAGTACCCAAGGTGCTGGTTTGCATTATAAACTAATGACCTGCAAAAATTCTACTTAATACCTAAGACATACATTGTCATCTGATAGATTTCTGTCTGTCATAACCTTGGAAATGAAACATATGAAACTAATTGGATACCATTGATTTCACAGAGTAAGTTATTTATAGAAGGTGATTTTCACTAGTGCATACTAGGTGTGTCCTTGGCATTGCAAGGATATTTTCACCTGAAGTTTCTATGTTATTCTTGAAAGCATTTCATAAGAATCTGATGCCCTAGTGATTTTTTAATTTTTCTTCATAGGTTAAGTTTACATACAGTAAAGCTGTAAAGACTATAGCATGAGTAGAAAGACCCAAGCATCCTTGACTGTTCTGGCCTAGGTAAAAAGAAACTTTTGAGGCTGTAAATAGCCTGCAGTGACGCCCTGTGAGCCCATTAGGATCTTCTGCTGAGAGTATAGTTTCGCTCTTATAAATATGGGAAACAGTATTAATGAATTTTTGCATTCCTGACTTCAGTTTGATTTTTTTAAGAACTGCTAATATCCTAATCAAGAAAATAACATTTTTAGAATATTGTCTTTTTGTTGTATCTGAATGTGTAATATTAACTTCGAATACTTCTGTTCTTCTTTGTGCTATTTGAAAAGATACTATTTTAGTTCAAATAAGACCTAAAGTAAAAATAAGTCCTTCTAAATTCTGTGTAATTGATTTCATGATGTGTGTTCATCTTAACTAGCACAGAGATAAGTTATAACTTTGCTGGACCATAAAATTACGTCTTTGATATGGGATTTTAATATTTTGGATTTTAGTATTCCTAAAAATCCCCATAGTTCTGTTTTTTAAAATGTCCTTGGTGCAGTGAGCAAATGAGGGTTCATAGACTAATTGTCAAGTAAATCCTATAGTAAGACTTTTACCTCATGTCTACAGATTTGATAGATAATGGATAAATGTACATAAATATATTTTAAAAACTCTGACCTCAGCATTTAAAAGATACTTCTCCAACAGAACATGACCTATATGTCTTAAATAAATAATATTTTAAAATTATGAGAGTACTTCCTCCATAAGTAGAAAATTGTTAAAACCTTGTTGATTCTCCAATGGATAGACATTTGAGGGCTAGGTTAAGATTCTAGTTCAGTCTCTTACTGTTCCTATTTAGAGCATCCAAAGTGTGTTTTTTGTCATAAGGATAATATTAACAAGATGAATATATATAGGTGAAAGGGCTGGTGAAGTCATGGGAATGTAATTTAGCAATTAGAGCACAAGTCCAGAAAGATGAAATTTTTCATACTTGCTGTAAAGCTTTGCAGTTGAAGAAGCCTCAGAAAAGCTGAATTTACAAAGGAGGGGATGATACAGATTGCTGTAGATATGGTCGATGAGTGGTATGTTCAGAACTACACACTTCCTAGAAAAACTTTGGACAAAATCTTGTGGAAATGCATCCATCCCCACTTTTGAAAAAATTGCCATAGAGGACAAAAGTCTCTTTCAAATCCTAGGTAGAGTGTTTGAAATCTGGTGCAGAGAGCTATAATGCTCAAAATTAGAAGGCAGCATCTGCTCATTTTTTTTTAACTCAGAGGAAGAATGGGAAATTCACTGGAGCATAAAATATCTCATTTGACCTTGTACAAAAAAATAAAGGGAAAAAACCCCCAAATGGTCCAAGCTTCGAATTTTTCATCTAGATTTTAAATTATTCCTCTCCCACTTCTAAAAATACGGGATTCTGGATCATTCATCTGCCTAGGAAAATGCTGCCATGAATAAAATTCTTATCCAAATCCAAGTTAAGATTTGTATTTTTTCCATGGGTCTGGGCATTTGACCACTAGAATTAGATGAATTCCATTCCTGCTGTTAATTTGGCACTATTTCATACACTTCCCACTGCCTGGCTCAGGTTGAAGTCCAGGGACCTTGATTAGACCCATCTAAGCAAACCACACCTTGGATCGAAACTTCATAGCCTCAGTGTTGTTGTTTTGATGCTTCTGTGCTGAACAAACTGTCAAGTGGAGGAAGTTTGGAAGTGACTGATCACTTCTGTGCTTGCAGGTGGCATGCAAGAGCCGTATTCTGTGTTGTGATCAGATTAACTTAATTCCCCAGTGAAAGCTGGGCAGTGTATTCCGTTCACAGTCCATTTGGCTGTAGCTGTCTGCTTCCTTTTTTCATTAACCACATTTAGGGAAAAACAACAACTTTAAACTTCCTATATAAGTGGAGGCACTTCACAAACGTGAGTCTTCACAGCAGAAAGCATAGCAGAGAACTATATAAGAAGTGACAGTAAATTTTTATTTTTAAAATGGACCAGTAGGACAATGCTAACCCCGAGAGAGATTTCTGCCTATGAGTTGATTTGCCAATAAAAGCAACTAGACAGTTCAATAAAACTAATTAAATTAATTTGTCATCCCCAGGGAACTTAAACAGGGCATGAAATAGGGAAACAGTGTCAATTCAGAGCTTTTTATTGATGTGTTGTGCTGGATCATTCCATATAATTGGTTGGGAGACAAAATTTGCAATTTTCTATTGATCATAAATTCAGTGGCTATCTCTATGTAGCCTTTATTCAATGTAATATAAAATCAAATATCATTCAGAGCCCCTAAATGTAGAAAAAAATCACAGACATAGACATGCAAATTTAAAATTTTATTTTTGAAATAATAGTAACTGAACTGTTTTATGGTTATTTACTGTCCTGGTATTTGCTCTGCAAGATACTTCATCTCCATTGTACAGACAGAAAAAAATAGGCCTAAAGAAGGGAAATTACTCATGTGCATTTGCACAGTAGCTCACTGGCAGCACCAGATGAGTACAGAGGCACTCAGACTCCTGGAAACTTGGACAGCCCTTGAACTACAGTGCTTCCCTGACAGCAATTCCTTGTTCTTTTCTGTGATGCCTTTATTTCTAAACTATTTCTGAAGATTATTTCAGATTAAAAAAAAGTATTTTCATTCTCTTGCATAACTTAGATTTTCTAGAACATAGAAAGGAAATATTTAGTGATTTTGCTGTTGATACTTTGATACAGGTTCTGTCCTATGGTGGCATATTGGCGGCGATTGAATTCTAGTACTATAAAAAGCAGTAGCACCAAGTGAATTCCTGCTGTACCTCATCACCTTGTCTAAAAAGACAACAAAGTGCACTAAATGCAGCTGTTGGCTTAGTTTCATGTATTGCAATGAGGTGAGGAGGTCGTCTTTCCACATGTGGAAATGACACAACGCAAATAATGTCAGAGACCAGAGCTGTGTATAAGTGACTCAACAGGACAATCAGAAACAGAAGCTGAGTGACCTCACCTTCAATTTAGTGCTGAACTCTTTGTAGAATTGGGCTTTTCAGTGTTCAGTATACAATTAAATAGAAATTCCTAATTTCAAGAAAGTAGGTGTTTGCCTTAAAAAAAAGAAGTCAGGCCTTTTAAGTATGCCTTAATGTTGTGATTATAATGTCCGGGTTCAAGCATTTTCAAAACTCTTGGGCTTCCTGACATTTTATTTTGTTCCCACCTGCTGTCATCTTTTTATATTACTTTCTAAGAAAGGAATACTTGTATGGAGATGTCAGATGCTTTTAATTATATACAATTTGCTTGTTTCTTACGGCACTTATCTACTTGCCTGTTAGTGCTGAATTCTTCTAGGATGCAAGTACACAGAAAGTTTTCATAATTGATTCTGCCCTGAGTTATTAGTATATGACATGTTCTTTTAAAGTGCTTCCAACATATGTATTTAATGTAATTTCCTTGTGCTGAGGAGAACTTTAAGTGTATTTGTGGTTTCTTTGACTGTAAAAAAAGAAAAAATCAAGTATTTAAGAAATAAACTCAAATGCATTCTGTCTTTGTTAGGTAAGATTCAAAGTATGGCTCAGTATAACCCAAAGTCAGAAAGAAGTCTGAGGTTCTTGTACATCTGTTGAAAGAAGCAGGATTTTGCTTGTACAAGCTACTGAAATGATGAAGTGCACATTTGCCTTGTTATTTAACTGACAGCATTAGTATTCAAATGGAGAAGGTATCCAGCAACACCACTGCTGAGCTGTGAAAGAATCATATGTATTTTTCAATGATCAGATGGGGTGAATGGGGAATAAACAGGAAATACTGCTGCTTTTTTAACACGGAGATTATCAAAAGCACAACAGAGACATAGCTATTGATACAGGTAAATGCTACATAAAACCAGAACAAATAGGTTCCATTAAGTAAAAAGGGAGAGATACTGATACAGTAAAAAAACAGTTAAACTTTTGAAATAAAAGCTCATTTAGTTTTGGAGAAGTATTTCTGTACATTAAGCTAGATCAAGTGTGTGAGTGGCTGAAATATACTTGACAGTAGCAGTCATTCATCTTTCCCCTGAAGGAACACAAAAAAAAGTTCTTTCCTGACTTACTTTTAAACATATTACAGTAAGTATCCAAAAATGGCAGTCCAAAGTAACAATTGAGACTTTAGAGTTTATCCTTTTAGGTTAGAAATAGTCCTGCTGAAATGACTTGTCCCAGTCCATGGAGTATGTATTTATCCTGGTTGAGGACATGATATAGTGAAATTTCCTTAAGGAATTGGTATAACTGGTAAAAAAATCAAGCCCATATTAACTGACAGCATTAGTATTCAAATGGAAAACGTTAGTATTCAATCAGTTTTACTGATTATAGTAAAATTTGACCTTTCTGAAAGGGAAAAAAAAGCTAAACAATACTTCGTGCTGATTATTTGTCCTTTAATCGGGATAAGATCGAAGACATTAGGGGAAAAGGCTGCACCGGTTGAATTTTTGTGTTACAAATATTAATTTGCACACTGAGGCAAGTGTTTTAGGCAAGTTATTTTCTCTGCTGTAGAGTTCTTCTTGCTCACTACTACTCTGAGATCACTGCCATTGAAATTAGTGCAGATTTTGATGGAGTAAGATTGGAATGGGACTGACAGGAATTCAGATAGTTACAGGATAGACAAATCAGATGCTGAGTTTGGGTGGATGTGATACAGTATCTATAAAACATCCACTGCCTTTTTGGGTGGCATCAGGAGGCTTAGGCCTTAGACTCTTAAAATACAACTACATGACAAGGTTTAGGTGCCTGAATTGCACCTGAATTGGTCTTAATTTTGGACAGGCATATAGGACTTTAATACTGAAATCCTCTAGGTACAGACTATATTGGCTAACTGGATTTTTTGCATTGAAAAGTTGGTCAAACTACATTGAGTTACAGCGATTTATACATATGAATACATGGAAACAGAAAAGTATCTGGTGAACATAAACCAGAATGGCTTTTTTTAGGCTGAGTAACTTAAAAACATTATGTCCTATTCCCAGCAGGACAGCATACAAGCAGAGGGAGGCTGCAGATTTGGGTTGGATTACTGCAGCAAATGTGGGAGCTACTTTGATTGAGTTACCAAAAATTAATAGAAGGCTTCTCAACAAACTGGATTTTCAGCCTTGAAATTTCTTCTTTTCCTCTGACAGCTTGTCATTTAGGGTAAATGAACTCAGTGCTGCACAGTGCTTTACATAGTTGCAAGTAGGTAAATGCAGGTAGTTCTAGAGTATGTTACCACCTTGTGAACATATCAAAGTGGTATTTTATGGAAACATTTCAGTGACAGGCTTTTTTCTTGTTTTAAGATGTTTGCTGATGATGTGTTCGAAAAAGGGAGAAAGTGAATGAGCATGACATTTGTACTTGTGACCTCTGTTCAAGACAGTTGTTATAGTACTGTGAATAAAATTGGTTTTTATTCAGGAGTCATGCAGAAAGTCACTGTAATATTTGAATTCTAGGTTTTCCATCAAAGCATAACTTGGAAGAGATTTAAGGGATTCACAGGCCTTCTGCTCTCCCTCAGACCAGGATTTGAGGACAAAAAAGTAAATTGGAACTTGAAGTAGTAGCTTTGCTGTATGTTTTTTTCTTGTTGTTAATGTTTTATAGTAAAAGGGGCCTGTTTTCTAATTCTCAACGAGTTTTTGTTTTTGAAATTAATTAATTCCATTGAAAAATGGTGGGAAGTACCTGGTAGTTTGAATTGTTTTGTTCAGTGTAGTATCCCAGGCCGGGTTTTCTGTGGTATGTTATTGATTGCTGTGTCTGGTCTGGCTTTGAAATGTTTGAAACCATGAGAATTTTATCATTCTTCTGGGGCTACTATGTCATCTAAGAGATTTCACTTGCAGTAAGTTTTTCCTGATAATACAGGTAGCTCTCTTCTCTGGTTTCGTGATAAGTGACTCCATTATTTTTTGAAATATGTGGGTGATCACTAGGCATTCTCAAAAAATTCCCTTCCAAATTGGAAGACAAAGAGAATTTTAGGCTATATAGAGGATAGATAGCAGCAGAGAAAAAAATGTATCAAGTTGGATATACTTTCTGATTGAAACGTTTCTGAAGTCTGCACCATACTCTTAGTGACACACAATTATGATGGATACTACTCTTGAGAGACTCAGATGTACTTTTCTAGAGACCTAAGTTGGCTTGTTATTTCATTTTTAAGATACTGACAGTGAAATGACTAAAGAGTGAGACAAAATCTGTCTGCAGAATAAATATGTGAATCTTTCCATCATTTCAGCTTTCTTCCTCTGCTACATTTTGTTGTGTTTGTATCCCTTATTTTTGATTTTTATCACATATTGTGAAGGCCAGTGTTCTGCAACAGGATCTTGGCAGGTTGAGAGCTGTGACTGTGAATAATGAGTCAATTATCGCTTAGTCAGGGGAAGGGCAGAGTGATCCTCTTGCTGGCTTGAATGTGATCTTTCCTTCTTCCCCTTCTCTTTCAAAAGTAAGGACAGAAATGGTTGAAATTCAGAACTCTATCAAAAAATACAGCTGTGATACTTGTCTGCAGATTGTAGTTTTAAAATAACTTATGTGTGTTGATTTTTAATAATATTTTTAAAGTTCATCACAGTTACTGCTTCAAGGGAGCCAGTTATGTGATGCATGCATTGGGAGACTATAGGTGTCAGTAGTTACTTTGACAGCTGAAGTTGGCTTTTTACTGGTCCTGAGGGATTGGGCTCAAGGCTGGCAACATATTATTTAAATCACCTGCCCCCCTTTAATTTATGTGGCATGGCCTCATTATGCACATGGTTGCATAGTTGATATTCTGTTCCCAGAATTGCATTTAACAACTGCTTTGAGTTGCTTAGACATTTTTCTTCTGAATTTTTCTTCACATGCAGTCATGCAGTCATGAATCTAGTATCACATTGCAGTGGTGAATGTTTCATCAAATATAATGTTTAATATTCTCTAACCCAATAACTCTGCAGTGGTCTTAACCAGAAAAAGGTTTCTGTCAAAGGTTTATGACTGATCTCTTAGGAAAAGGGATGGTGCTTCTAAGCTGTAGTCTGGGGTTGGTAAATGGCACATAAATACTCTGAATGCACTTGATTTCTTACTAGCTCATTTAATCTATGTAGCTTTTTAGCTCTGACAATAGCTCAGGTGTCCAGAAAATATATAACCTAATAAAGCAAGTTTGTCAGCTCATATGTACTGCCTAATTATAATTGCCCAACTATGTGTCATAGGTCTTTTGATGTTAAAAGTGATATGCTTTGGAGAATTCAGAACCTATATTTTCGAGAAGGATGATCTGATTTATATCCCAGAAGAATGACCACAGTGGTATACAAGATAAGCATGGGCTAGGGCAGGAATATCATGTTTATTCAGAATCTGTTGGCTGCATGAATTATGCTTCTGATCATTCCAGTGATGATTTCTTTTGTCTCTCTGTTGGTCTGGCTAAGAAAAGTGTATGGCTTCCAGAGACGTTTTATCACTTCTCATACATAAATGCTCCCGATGTGCACAGAGAGGATACCGGGTCAGTCCTCAGGCCCTCCATAGGTCTGCAGATGTTTGGCTGTATAATTTGCCAATACACATTTACCCCAAAATACATCAATATTCTTTTGTGGCTTGTCAGTCTTTAAGATAAAATTTGCAAGTTCTCAGTATAAAGCAGGGAGCCCATCCTGTTTTACTGTTACATTAAAAAAAGATGCAGTTTTGTGAGCTAGCCATCTAGTTCTTCCTGTAAAGTAGGGTGACAATAAAATTATCTTCAAATAGTGGGTGACCTTCCTTACCAGGAAGGAATTTAAAAGAGGGTTTCATGTCTAACACTGCTTCATTTCCATGGCTTAAAAAGAGAGTATGTTGGAAAAAGTGATGGCTCATATGTACTGCTGTATCCAAATACTGTTTTGGGAAAGTACTTGTTAAAAAAGCAGGGAGAAGCAAGATGTTACAGAGACCTGGGATTTAGGAATTATTCAGAGGATCCATCTGTTATCTGAGCATTAAAACCTGTTTGCTAGATTGCTCTGGTGTGGTGCAGTTTGCTTTCTGTGAACCCTGACTTTTGTAAGTGTGGACTTCAGGTTATGCCCAGCCTGCCAGCCCTTTATTATGTGTGTCATAGTAACTGCAGCACAGAGCTGTCCCAGGGGATTAATAATTCTTTGCTGTATGGCTCAATGTAGTAACCCCAAAGGCATCATTAAAACTCTCCACAAGAATTACTTCAATGCTTATGATACGTAATTATGCTTTAGAAATGCAATGCGGTGTTTCTTATTGTTTCAAAGTACATTTTTGAAACTAAACCCAAAAAGCTTCATTAAATGAGCATTTATTTTTCATTAAGAACATGTGATGTGAAGTTCATTTTAATTGACCGTCCTATAGCTGCTCTATATTTGATAATGGACCTATTAAAATAAAAAGTACTGCATTTTTATTTTGGCCTTGATTACTGCATTTTTTGCTAGGTTGAAGGAAGAAACCCCAGCTATTCAGCATGGGTTTGGAAATCCATACTTCCATGCACATACTTGTCTGTAATCAGCTTCTAGATCCAGTCTGTACTATTCAGATTTGAACTGATGATCATCTAGCTGTGTCCTAATTCTGCTGGCTGCTTTGTGCCCCATGGACCTGGCTGGTAGGATAGTCAGAAGCACTTACAGCTGTCCTAACCTTGCTCTTGCTGTCTAAGGAGTTGTTAAAGGTCTGAAAGATGTCAAAAGTTATCATTGAAAGACTCAGTTCTGTTTCTGAATACTTCCCTATTTTCATTGAGTTCTCAGTTAGCCGCTGTTAATTCACTATAAATACAAGATAAGCCCAAGAGAAATTATTCTGATATTCTGTCAATACAGTGGCAGTACATTTTTCCAGTTTGTCTTTCAAGACCAAAGGAACCCCCTGAGGGAACAAACCCTGCTTGAACATCTGTATTTATTCTTTAATCTCAGGACCTAAACTTTGGGCAATTCAGTATCACTGGCATACTGCTGTTTGTTAGTCTGATCCAAATAAAATATTTACTCTCAAAATTTTCTCACTCAATATTACTGATATTGAGGAAATCAAATTTGTGATAAGGTAATTCAAGAGCATTCCGTAGCTGTTAAACACTGAAAGCAGCAGTGTCCAAAGAAATCAGCTCAAATGAAGTGTTTTACTAACTAAAAATAAAGGACAAGATTATAGGACCTGTCAGTGCATCTCATCATGTGGTGCTGGAGTGATGGAGGTCCTGGGAATGGTGTCCATGGACACCCAGGGGCTCTGTGGATGCTGGCCCTGGACCAGCCAGTATCAGTGTCATCTCTGACAAGAATTGCCAAGGCTCACTTCTGTGCTAGACAGCATGGGCATTTGCTTTAGTGGTTGTGGGGGTCACACATGGGGCACATATTTGTGCTGATAACCAGTATAAACAGGGTGATACCAAGATACTGATGTGCAAAATACGAGGGTTCCTCTGTTTTTGGTCCAAATAATTGCTGTACTATGGTCAACATCCCAGCCAGGGATCTTCTGGATCCTGGATTAGGTATGTAAAGGAATAGATGCAGTTAAACGCCTTGAGATGTTGAGTGATTTTGTGGGAACAGATCTTGTGTAAGCACAGTTGATGGACTTTTAAAATGAGAGGTGTAAGTGTTGGGAGTGTGTATTGCTGTTGGGGAATGAGGAGAGTTTTCTGGTTTTAATGCTAAAAGTGTACAAGAATAGCTCTACTGAGTGTATGCAGCTGCCATTGGGCTCGCAAATATTGGTGTCTCAAAGAAGACTCGTCATATGTGCTGGTGTTTGCACTGTCAGATGAAGACATGGGCACAAATGTTATGTGCCATTTTGCCCAGAAATCAGAGACAATTTAAACAAAGTTTTAAATTAGAAGCTCAGGTGTAACCTTACTATCTTGCTTTTGGAGTATTTCAGCTCTTGGTTGATTTTATAAAGTTTTCTGTATATTGTATAAGCATTTGTGATAATGAGTTCTTCAGTATTGAGGAATACGTGGTACTCTGTGCACTTGAAGTTCAAACTGCATATTCAGTTTCATGGTAAAATTTGCAAAATACATGTATATGTTATACATGGAAGCTTTCTTGAGAGGAAGAGTGAAGGTGTAAAAAAGTTGATATTAGATCTAATGAAATATGTGCTTTTCTTTTTCTTGGGTAGTGCATTATATTATCTGATTTGGTGTGATTCTCCTTGCAGAGAAAGAGGGGAAGACAATTCAGGAAAGTAAAGTGGACTCCTTAAGAAAAACATGTTCTACTTCTGAATTACCAAACAGAAATAAACAGGATGGGTCACCTGAAAGAAGCAAAGAAATGTGGGTGTCATTTCCACCACGGATGCCAAATGAGAATGAGGTAATGAGTTAACATTTGTCCATGTGGACAAGCACCACATTCAAACAGATGAAAATATGGACCGATACACTGTCCAAATGTTAGAGGCTAGTGGTATTTATCCTATTTGAGGCAAATATTTAAAATACTACCTAAGTGTTAAAAGCTTAGAGAGGCACCTGCAGGGATAATATTTGGCAGTGGCATTTGCCCTGCTGAAGAGCTGCCATAATCTGACTAACAAATAAGGCGCCCTGCAGTGAGCTGTGTAATGCTTTCACTGGAGACTGCAGTTAGTGGTAGAGGTTGGCAAAAAGAAAAAAAATCCTGAGTGTATGGATGCCACCATGGACAGATTTCATTTGTTTCTTGTAGATTTTAGGAAGTACAGAGTTCTGTTTTGCAGAAGCTAGGTTACTGCCTGAAGTAAACTGTAGGCAGGCTAGGGGCATTTTTGATCTTCTGAAACATAGGAGATAAGGGATTTGGTGTGTAGGGGCAAGGAAACAATAGACATGATCTTGAGGGAGTGAGATGGAAATCTGAGTCAACTTGTTAAGAACTCATGCCTTCCTGCCTGAATAACAAATAATTTAGTTGTGATCTAGCCTGTACTCAAAATTTCCCTTCATTAAACTTTCATTAAAAAAGAAGTAGCAGTTCGTTTTGTGAAATACACAGAGCAATACACTGAAGTGCCTTCAAATGATGGGCCTGCCAGGCCTCAGAGCACAAGCTGCCATTTTCATCCCTACTAGGACATGTCTTCGAGGTAGAATCAAGCAAGGCTTTTAAAACAATTACATTCTGTCGGTTGATTGTGTAATAATAATGACAATAATCTTTCTGCCATTTCTTTTCATAAAAAGTATTGTTTCCTTGATGTAATTTGTCTTTGTGTCTCTTACTTTAGCCACATTGAATTGTTTTTCTGCCACATAAAGCAATATGCAACTTCCATTATCCTTTATGTAATGGAACTTCCATAATCCTTTATGTATATTTTTGTTTCTAAAGAAGAAAAAGCGTCAGACACGGCTGCACATTTTTGTCACAGTAGCAGTTTAAGAAACAAATATAGTAATAGTAGAATGCATCAGAAAAATAGCAGTGTAGTAGCAGGAAGAGGTCATAATGCAGTGAGTTGACCGCTGTAACCTTTAAACCTGCCCTGAGAAAGGAAAGAGGGAAAAACTGCTATTGAAAACAGTGCTACTGTTCTAAGTGCTGCTTTTAAGGGATGTTACGATTATTTGCACTGTTGTTCCAATTGATTCAGTCTGGTCTCGTGTACTTTTTCAGAGAATTACCTGTATCTACTCTATTTTCAGAAGCATTCCATTCACTTCTTAAAATTTTTTATATACACCATATATAAAGCTGTTTGAACACAATCCTGAGTAATGTGTTCTAGGGGACCCTGCTTGAGCAGGGAGAGTGGACGAGGTGACCTGCAGTGGTCCCTTCCAGCCTTACCCATTCTCTGATTCTGTGAGCTGTATGTATTAATCAGTGGGAGCTTTGATTGCAATTTTGGTTCTGTTTCATGCATTTAAGTATTTCTGCCCATCTATCTACAGACAGTGATGAGTGAGAGCTGGACAGCTGGTGTCTCTGATAGAAATAATCTCAGTCTCTCTGAAAGAGTGAAGGTGAGGTTTGCTTTGATTTTCTTCAAAGTGGGGATTATGAGCAGAACATGACTGATTTTTGCTGTATTAACTTACAAATTACTTGCAATTTGTTGATGTGTTTCTTTCCCATCTGTGGGAAAGAAGAATGAGAACAATCCAAAAATTCTTCTAATGTTAGTGAGCATGTACTTTTAAAGTGTAAAGGTTATGTAAGCCTTGATGAGAATGTTTTAGAACCAGGTTGGAAAAAATTATCCAAGAGCATCTTTAATTACTTTGTGGAAACACAGAAGACAACCCAGGGCATGTCGTAAATCCTCCATGGTAACATTATTTGGAGATGGGCTGGGAAAAACGTTTTATTCTCACCCTATGCATCTATTCAGAGTGATACCTGAAGTGAGAAATGTCTTATCTTTTGGTACATTTTAAATAGTTTAAATTGTTCAAGGGACATTAGCCTGAGAAAACAGTAGAGCGAAGCCCCAGATGAAATACTAGAAATGTAATAATTCTTAGTTTTTTTATTTCCTAATCTATTCACCATTAGTGTCAAAACAGAAGGATCAAGCTCTAGTTTGCCTACAGCATGTACTATCTTTGTGCCATATGAAATGAGCTTGCAGAATTGCATAGTAACTTAGGTATCATTTTCCTATGAAAATATTTTACTTCTCCATCTTCCCACTAAGTTCCTGAAAAAGTTACTGTACAGCTTGAGCTTCATTCCCCATCACTTAAGTTGATATGCAGCAATTTTGGCAGTAATTCTTTGCCTATACCTAAAAGTATTTCCTTTGGGTTACACATTTTAAAGAAAATTCATATGCTTTCTTGGAAAAATGCAGGGGGAAATGGAGAAGATAAAGCAGACAGTTTAATGCATTTTTGCTTTGCTCTAGATTGTACTATAAGGAATGGAATTGATATAGTTTAATCTATTTTCCAATTTGGGTTTTTATGGCAGGTGGACAAGTACTTAAACTTAGAAGATGTAGACACAGATGAAGAGACATACAGTGGTAGGTTTCCCCCCTTCATATTCACAGTCATTTTTTGTCTTTGAGTGCATGTGTGTGAACATTGATTAAAGAACTGTTTGTCCCCTAAAAGAGATGATGATCTTCCTCAGTTCTTCTGTTGCTAGAAAATTCCCCACATTGCCCCAATTCCCCAAACTGAAGTACTAATTTCCTCACTCTAAGAAGTAATGAAATAATAAATTAAAGGGAATATTTATTGTAGTGTGTCCTGGCGAACAGTTATTTTTCTTCAAGCTTTTCTAGAAGTGCAGAGCACTTCTTGTTAGCAACATCTCTCCATTTTTCTGCATTTCTGTTTTGTATTGAAATTACTTGGATTACAAAAGTTTTTTCACGAAGTAACATGGGTGCTAAGAGACAGTTCTGTAAAGTGGAAACATTTAATGAAAATGCTGTCCCTACCTATTAAAACAATTTAATCCTGGGCTTAAAATAGATGAGGCTGATTTTGAATTTACAGTGAACTTCTTTAAGAATTCCAATTATGAGCATTTTGAGTTGTGTTGAACAGTTCTGTACATCTATAATAATTTTAACTCTCCCCTCTCCAAAGAGTAAGTGGAATACTAATGTCTATAGTTATTTGTCTATCATAGGTCCTTGTGTGGTCTTTATTACAACCAGAACTGACAACCTTTTAGCATTTAAATGAATTTTCCTCATCTGTACCTGTGACTGTACAAGGAAACCAAGCCACACAGTTTAAGGGGTTTGTCTGAGGTCACAGACAGGAGCTGCTACAAAGCATGGCTTTGATGGTTGGTTTCTTAATTATTGCCACTTGATTGGTCTCTCCACTCTAACAGTAAAGGCTGTAATGATAGTCTAGAATAATGTCACCAGTAATCTAGAATAATATCACTAGAATACCTTAATAAAGGATTAATTCTGAAGAATTCCAGTTAGTTTATAATTGAGGCAAATTTTGACATGGATTAGAAGGACATTCTGTTGTTGACCTTTTTAAATGCTGCCATCTTTTGTCAGAACAAATGATTGATTTAAGACTTCATATTGTCAAAACAAGTTAAAAAATATCATAGCTTATTTTACTCAGTAAAAAATATCATACCTTGCTGGTATAATTGCAAGAAGCCTTTATCTCTCCTTTTTATTGGCAGCAGTTCAGTATCTCTGCTTCGCTTTAAAGGGCAGATCAGTTAGTTGAGTTAGCAACTGTACATTAATACAATAAATATTCACACTTAAGGGCAACTGGTTCAAAGGTGACAGTATGAAAAGCGTGATAGAACATAAGTGTTAAAACATTCCATCTAACCAGTGCTGTTTGGCAGATGTCCTGGAAGAGTCATTCTAGTGGTGGTGTTTATTTGTTTGTTTGGTTGGTTTGGTTTGGTTTTTTTGTGTTTTGTTTTGGTTTTGGTTTTGGTTTTTTTGGGTTTTTTGTTTTGTTTTATTCTTTTATTTTGTTTGGGTTTTTTGTTTGTTTGTTGTCTTTATTTTCCAATTGATCTTGCAAAGTTCAGTGTCCTTTAAGGTGTGAATGAATGTGACTGCTTCTTACAAGTAAGAAAAGCAGCCCACAGATTTGGGCGGCATGCAAATTCATTGTGGCTGTTTTTGTTTGACAGCACTGGGCTGAAAGTGTGAAACAAGGGCAATGCTTTGCATTGTGGGACATTGGCAGAGTAAACCATGATTGGCAGAGTAAAATTGCTGCCCTAAACCATAGCTTTAATGCATCGTGTAGAGGCAGCATGGGTATGGTGTACTGCCTAATCGCTCTTTCTCCCTGAATTTAATCTCTAACTGTAAGTAGCTTAAGGCAACAATAGACATCATCAGGCTTTCTCCAGGGATGAATGGAGGTTGCCTAGTACCTATGTTTTGGCAACAGAATTCCTTTCCAGGGCTGGTTACAAATTTCTTGCTGAAGGCCTTGAGGGATAGCTAGCTAATAATAGGTAATATTTAAATAAAGTACAAAATATGTAAAAAGAATGTCTGGAGATCTTGAGTATGCAATTGTTTAAATACAAGAGAAAATTAAACAGTACTAATTAAATGTATATGTGAGGCTTCCTAGGCAAGGATATGAGTCTCATCCTAATCCATCTTGGAGCACTGAAGTACTGCAAACTTGTCTTTTCAAGGTCCCTTTTGTCTGTAACCCCGCAGAGGCTGAGGAGAACCCAATTGACTCAGTTACTTTGAAGCTGAGGCCAAGCATAACTACTGATTATTTAAATAATTCTTCAGGCAAATTATAATCAACATCTGTTATTTCTCATATTCTGTGCCTTTCCATTTCTATTTTGAGCCTATGCTTACATCCAGAAAAATCAGATTGAGGAAGAGGATTCAGAGTTAAATGAGGTGGATTTTTTTAAGTATGGGGCTCCCCCTCAGCTGGTGAATCCCTTTCTTGTTTTTCTTCTCCAGTCTCTGCAATCCATTTAACACTGCCTTGAGATGATTTCACACTAGGCAGCTCTTTGGGACTAACAGCCTGAAGCATGAGAATTAGAGGAGACTGCAAAATTTAGCTTTTAAGCTTTTTTTGTTATCACACTCTTCTCAGCTCCCCATCAACAGCATTTTTGTGAAATGTAGTGTCTGAAAGTGGTAAAACCTGTGTCAGTGTATATATAGCTCTCAGTGTATATATAGCTGGGCATAATTTGGCTACAGTAAAGTTATAGACAAAACTTTGAACTTCTTCACTCTCCAAAGTTAAAAGCAGACTTGCACCAGTAGATTATTTTTTTATATACTCATAATGAATGTCAATGGTACACAATAAGCAAAAAACTCCAACTCAGCAGTGTTGACAGATTTAGTAATCACTTCCTGGGATGTGGTAGGGAAGGACTACTGAGAATTGTTCAGTTTCCAAGTATTCTGTCATTAAAGTATGCTGGACTTGAGTAAAATCGTCAGCCATATCATCTAGGGAATTGATTCTTTATGGTATGAGAGGTGCATTTCAAAACATCTTCTCAGTTTTTTGGTATCACTGCCTGTTCAGTTGTCTCTGTATATGGTGCTGTTGGCAGTATCCAAGGCTTTCCTGTTGCTAATTAATCACCTCCACAGAGAACATAATTAGCAGCTTAATTACAATCATCATCCAGTAGTGCTCTAGCAGCAGCCTAAACAAGCTGTGAGGTACTGGCTAGAACTTACAATAGCCTGGAGTTCCTTTGGGTGCTCCCACTGAGAAGGAGGACTGTCAAAACTCTCTAATTTTTCTCTCTGAAGGGGTTTCTTTATTAAACATTATCAGGGAAAGCAGCGTTTACCAATTAGACTTTCGTATGTTGTCACACAGCCAGGATAGAGAGAGACAAAGCTCATTTCTGGCATGTCTGCTGGCAAACAAAGGTTGATTACATTCTTATGGGGTGATTGAAGGGAATTTGAAACATTGTTTGCATTTCTAACAAGCCTTAAAAAGTGGAATTGACATTCTGAGTATGACAAGCACTTCTTGCTAAAAGCAAAAATAAATTTCCTTCTGTTGTCCTAATTCTTAAGAGTTATCTTTCTGAGCCATTGCCAGGCTGTTGCATAACAGTGCTTCCTCCTCATCTTCTCTCTGCAGATTGGTCTGTTGACGGGGAGAAGCTCTTAGTGCAGAAGTAATCACTGTTTATATCAGTAGGTGATAAAAACCTCTTGATGTCCAGACTTTCTTTACTTTGGTAAGGGTATAGATTTAGGTTGCAAGTTTGAAACAACAGTGGAAGATGCCATTCTCTTTAAATGAGCATTCACATCTTCCTTCTGTCCTACAAATGCTTTTGAACCAAATTATGAAAAAAGCAGCTGCAGAGCATGTGAAGACATAGCCTAGATACCTGTGGACTGTGCTGTCCTTTTCAGAAAGCTCTCTCATATAACTGATGCAAAATCAGAACAGATGCTGTGCTGAGAACAAGTACTGAAAACACATAGATGGCTGGAGATAGACATAAGCAACCAAGAGAATAGGGATGAAAACAAGCCCACTTATATGTGAATCATGAACCAAGAGACAAAAGTCCAAAAATTAAATACCCAAGGGAGTTAATTCAACTCATCTTAAAAGAACATTCTGCTTTGCAATTTGAAACCCTGCTGGCTTTTAAATAGTACACAATATCCAGAAGAAAACCAAATGAAGAATTTGAGAATGGATTTTTTGCAAAGACCTAGCTAGGAAATCTTTATTTTCAAATGCAGATTCACAGGAGAATGAGAGGTCCATGACTCCATTACTGTGGTAAAATTATGCAGGTAGAGATAAATAACTTCATCCTTTTCACCCTGGATCCATGCACGCTCTTGTTGGTTCCATTAACTGACATTTAAGCAATGCTTTGAAAATTTATTCTGAGATTACAAGAGAAATGTAAATTTAGTATAAAACTGTAAAAAAACTTGTGTATCAGCTGAAAAAAATAGTAGGTAGATTTACATAATCCTTTGACTAAATTGCAAGACATATGGTCCCCTTAAGTTCTTTCATAAAAACATTACTGAGACACGATGGACACATCTGTGCTGTGGCAGAGCTGAGATTGATTCATGTTAAAAGATATTTCTAAACCTAAGGCATATCCTTCTGATCTGTCACAGAATGCAAACCCACTGGTCCCAGTATGAATGTTTTGCTTAAGTTTGTAAAGGAAAAGTGATTCAGAAAAGCTGTGGAACAAATCCTGCCTTGTATGGAAAGGTTACATGTCACTCCATCCCAGATACGGGAAAGTCCTCGCAAGTACCTCTTTTTGGAAAGCTCAGGGAGAAACAAATATCTCTGAAATACCCTTAGACAAGAGAGTCATCTGGCACTCTAGTGGGGAATATTATTACTTCCACCAGGTATCTTTACTTAATGTTTTGTGGGAGTCATATTAAGATACTTTGCAATGATGCGTTATGTCCAATGTACAGGTGGTTAAGCTTTAGAGAAAGAGAAAAGAAAATGAATGAGCCTGCTCAGCTCATCAGTGTCAGACAAGGTATTTTATAACTTCTACTGCAGACATCTCTGCTGAGGACCTTCCATCTTTGTTCTGAAAGAAAGGAATGTAATACCAGGTGTACTCTGAGTTTAAGAGCATCTACATCCAGATTTTAATTCAGCACCCTTAAGAAAGAAGAGCTACTTGTCTGTATTCAGCCAAGCTTGATTTTTCCTTAATATAGTATTACTAGCTAGATTTTAGCTCAGGAATACTGCCCATGTCTGAGCACTACAGGATTTTTACAGGATTTTGCTAATTTAGGCATGGAGTGGAAGGTTAATGTTGACTCCTTTTTTATTCAGCAGGATCATTAGTTCTCCCAGGAGAGGTGGAAGAGACAGTGACTTGTTTTACACCCTTCTTTGATAAGCCTATTCAGCCGAAGTTCAGAACCCTGTCAGTTCCCCGACCATCGGACAGCAAAGCCCAAGAGGTATGAGGTCAGATGTATTCATTCACTTTGGGGGTTTGCGGTATTTGTTTTTTCCACTTGGCTCCTAATGTTATTTCCACAAGAACAGAGGGATATAGATGGAGTGTGGGGAACTGCTATGAGTTAACAAGTCATATTATTAATTTTTAAGTGAATAATGAATTCTTAAATATGTTAAGAATTGAAATAAACACTCTATTTTATCTTGCACACTGCTGCTATATAATCCTACATTTTCAAAATGTGTACTTCAATACTTCAAATGGTATGGCTTTTTAATATTTTATTTGTGTAACTCACAGAATATTCAAGTAAACTCTTGCACTTTTCAACCTTTTAACAGTCCTTACTTATGTGGAATGATGGACCGTTTAATTTTCCAGGGATCTCATGGCATACTCATTGGCTTAATATAGGAGCCGTTTTCTGCAGCAGGGAGGTCGTGAATGATCCCTTTAACATGACACTTAGAAGAAAAAAAAAAGGTTTTATAATATAGTGTGATCAGAATTAAGATCTGATCCCTTGGAAATGAGCAGTAGCAAAATTCTGCTGAGAAACTGCACTATCAGGGTCTGGTGGAGGGGTTTGCTTTATGGACTTGAGCCTTTTAATCAGACACAGTCAATGCAAGCTTTAGAATTGCTGCCTTCCTTCAGAATTTCAGTTCTTTTCAAACTGCAACAGAAGGTGTGGATTGCTCACAGGCTTATTTTAAGTCATTAAGCTTCCTATCCAAATAGTCAGCGTGAGCATTAACTTTTGGGGGTGTTTCTATTGCAGAGAATTCTTCACTGCTCTTTTCCCCTGCCTGATCATTGCAATAGAAGCTGAAGTTTAGCTTCCAGCTAAAGTGGGCCAGTTTTGATAGTTTCATATGCTTACTGATGTTCCCATGAGGCTTAAATCAAGTTTATAAATGACGCGTGACCAATGAAGGTTTGGTGTTATAGCACTGCATATGGTGCCTCCTTTCCCGGGCTCAATGGTGTTTAGTTCCTTGCAATAAACTCTTTACTATAAGGAACAGGTCTGCACTGGGAAAAAGTAGATGTTCTAAAATGACCTTTCAAGCTTTAATACCCACCATTCTGTGAATAAAAATACTCACTCTTTTCCCAAAGGATTGACATAATTCAAGGTTTTTGCCTTTAGATATATCCATTGGACACAAAATAAAACCCAAAAAACTAGAATGAGGTTTTATAGCTTTCTCATTTTATAACTTCTGTATAAAACCAAAGAAGAAGGAGGGTTGTAGCAGCCTGCAGTGTTCTTGAAGGACTGCATATGATTCTTTAAACTATAGTTCATGAAAAATAGATAAAGATCCGACTGCATGCAAAATTCATTTCCATTTGAGGGGAAGTTGGGTTATGAAAGAAACTGAGTATTATTACATTGGCTATGAGTTGCTGCATTTTTCAAGAAGAAAGACAATTTTCACAACTATTTGGTTGGTGGCACGCTACTTAAAATGAAGGCAGTCTTTCTCCTAAATTATAAACATATTTTTGCCTTCATTTAGATAATATAACTGTGGCCTGATTTTTAGAACTGTCAAGACTGAACAGGTCCATTTAAAAATCCCTCAGTGCTTCAAATTGTCATTGCCTTGAAAATTAAGTCTTGCATTGCTTATGACAGGACTAGTTTAGAAAGAGAAAAAGATTTGCCCTAGAGACATCTCTGCTTTAAAATGAGATTGTTCTCTGTCCATCAAAACAAATCTGTTAGGGAAGGGCAACAGAATGTGGCTGCCTAATTAGTTTTCTTAGAGAATGGAAGACCATTCTGTATGAAAAATAGCAGGATGAGAAATGTCTATGCTATGGAAACACTTGTGAGGCACTTCAGGGTAAATTGTGTATCTCTCAACATATTGCTAGGGAAAGTTTAAAAAAAGAAGCTCTGCTAAGACCCAGTTTATAACTTGGATAATTGTTAAAGAACAACTTGTCTCCCTGGAAATGTTTTTCTGTCAAAAGGTGTTAGGAGGAGGCTTAGTAAATGACACAGCAAATTATTTGTGTTGTCCGCCAGTGTTGCTTCATCTTTCTTTCGTCACTTTAGACATAAACATATTGCAGGGGTTCATTATCGGCAGTGTAGCATGCATGACCTCCCACAGGCCACTGCAAATTGAACCAGCATTCATTCTATGTTTGAAGTACATTATTATAGAACATTTCCCTCCCCTACCCAGAAATTTATTTTCTCCTTTATTTCTACTTAATATATTCCTTCATAAAAGATATCATGGTATTTTTATGTCTTAATGCCTGCTTCCTCACATCTTTATTTGTTCTTATTTCCCTCTCTGCATACATGAGTGCAACTGATGCATAATTTCCATCCACTCACTATAAACATGCATTCAAAGTGGGATTCATCTCACCTATCTTCAGCTTTAAATGTAGTTTAATTTAGTCCTCCAGTCACCAAGAGGCAGAGGTAAGCAACTCCAGAAAGTGATTCGTCCCACTTGCTGTGGGCATTTGTTGTAAGATGTAATATATCTCCATCCACAGGTTCTGGCTGGGCCATTTTTGGCTAATTGACTACCTTAGTCTTGAAACCTAATTTTTGTATAGCTGGGATTAGGCAAGAAGAATTCAGCCCTTCTATTCTCCTTTATTTGTCGGTAGTTTGAGTATTCAAAAAAGTATTTAGCATGTCTGTCATTTTATCTTAATCTGTGGCACGGCAGCATTTGTCACCAAAAATACAACTTCCATTGAGTTCCTTTAGTTTAAGGCATTTTTGATAGGCCTAAGCTGAGGTTTGTTTCTGCTACGTACTGTGCGTAAGTGCAACAAGAACACAGAAGAACTTAAAGACAGGATTGACTAAGTAAAAGAAGATGGAAGAGTTATATCTTCTCAGAGGCCAGTAAAGACACAGAGATTGAATGACTTGTCCAGCATGATGAAGCAGAAGTGGAGAATTGGTCAAGATTTATTGACTTCCAGTCCAGTGCCCCAAGCACAAGACAAACTTTTTTCCTCCCAAGTACCCCACTATATATTGAGCTCATATGAGATCATAGCATATATGCCTTCACCCCACTTTTTTATTTATTTATTGTTAGTGAACTAGTAAGATTTCCCTTGAGCATGCAATGAAATCATTGGTGAGTGTACGTGCATGCTTTACGTAATTTGAACAAATGAATCATAGAGTGCCTTAATTACACAGAAATACAAGTTTTAGAAGGGCAGAGACAAGCTGTTCAGTTAAGTGTAACTCTACACAGATTAATAAAAGAATTGAGTTGCCGATTATTAATAGACTTTTGAAAATGTCGACTTTAGGGTATTTTATTTACAATATTACTTTGTAAAACCTCCTCTAGCAAAATACTTCAGTTATTAATATGAATATTATATTCTTTCCTTCCTTTAATTTGGACATGCAGGAACTGTAAATGAAAGTGATTTTTTCTTCAGAGAGTAAATCACAGAAGCAATCTTAAGCAAACTGGCAGTTTTCTAATAGAACAGGAGTCTATTCCCAGAGAGCTCTCAAAAAGATTTCAATTAGATGTTAAATTAGACACCTGAAATTCACATATTTCTCTCAGCTCCTTAGGCAAAAATAACAAGATAATAACTTGATCAGCTCAGAGGATTCAGTGTTCTATTGTAAAATGCCTTCCTTATGACATAGAACAAAATTGCTGTTTGCACTATATAAATTTTAGATTGCTTGTCTTCATGGAAGTTTGAAGTCAATGGCTTCTTGGGAGAAGAAGAAAAAAAAGGAATCCCTAGTGCTTTGAGTATTTATTTGAGAGATGAAGCACACTGATAAATATGCAGCGTGAATAAACTTTTCAAATGTGCAATGAGTGGGTAACAGAAAAATCGTTAACAGGGTGAAGTTGGGTATGTTTTATTTTGGCATCTTATTTCAGTTAGCATTTTGGGGTCAAGTTTTGTAAACAAAAGTTTTTCCGGTATTTCGCTGTATCTGCATAAAATGTTCCTGGGATGACATGAAGGCCAAGACAAGGTCACAGTGGATGTGTGTATACTTTCTGTAACTCTGTTGACAGAGAAAAATAGGTTTGCTTTTGTAGAATCCCTATAAAGGCTTACTGTCGTTTGAACTCTTCTTAGATTGGTTACCTTAGATGTGTGTCATGGCTTAACTCTGGGCAGACACTAAGCCCTGCAGCCACTCACTTGCTCCCCACCAGTGGGATTGGGAGAGAATCAGAAGGGTAAACTGGAAAACTCATGGATTGAGATAAGGATAGTTTAGTAGGAAAAGTAAAAGCCATTCACACAAGCAAAGCAAAATAAGGAATTAATTCACTGCCTCCCACGGGTGGGTCGGTGCTCAGCCATCCCCAGGAGAGCAGGGCCCCACCACGCATGATGGTTACTTGGGAAGACAAACGATATCACTCCAAACTCCCCTTTTGTCCTTCTTCCCTTACTTTATATACTGATGGCATATGATGTCATATGGCCTGGAACATCTCTTTGCTCAGCTGGGGTCTCCTGTCCTGGCTGTGTCTCCTCCCAGCTTCCCATGCACCCCAACTCCCTCAACTCTGTGGCAGTACCAGAAGCAGAAAAGCCCCTGGCTCTGTGTGAGCCCTGCTCAGCAATAACAAAAACATCTCTGTATTATCAACCTTGTGTTCAGTACAAATCCGAAACACAGCCCCATACCAGTCTCTGTGAAGGGAATTAACTCTACCCCAGTCAAAACCATCACAATGTTGTAAAAAATATTGTTACAACTAAAATGGCTGAAAAATATTTGTGCCTTGCATTGTGTTTTAGAAGAGTGTTTTGGATTTCTGCAAATGAAAGACAGGTATTAGAACCATGGTTTGCCACTACCATTTGTTACCCAGTTGCTGGTAACCTTACTGACAAGGAATTCTAGGAGGGTCTGCCTGTGGAAAAGATGAAAATGAACATGAATATGCGGAGGAGGTCAGGGAGTTGGCTTTATTTCTAATAGGAATGAGAGCTTATGTGCAGGCTTTATCTCCTGTTAACATTTTTCAAAGGTGCTTTTTATAAAAGTTAATGATGGTTTACCTGGGATAGTCTATGGACTATAAATATAGCAAGATTATCTTTGTGTGCAGAATGAACAGTATTTTCTAGACCGACTCTGTCAAGAAGGTTTTTCCCATTTATAAATGCCCACGGTCTATAGGTCTGCATCCAGGATTATCTGGATGCTCCAACATCTAATGAAGCCAATGTAAGCCAGATCCCTAGAAAACTGAGCAATACAGATGATTAGTAAAATTATACAACCCCACAAAAATGATTTCCTGATTATTCATGCAACATTACAGTTTATTAATAAAAGATGTAGATACTACCCAGATGCTCTCTGCCATGTCTATCAAGTGCTCAGCCACCAGAGAGGAATGCAGCTACCACTTCCCTGACTTATTAGATGTCATTAACTGTGTCAATGCTGCTTCTTACAAAATGTCACATCAAATTGCGCAGGATACTACGCCTTCTAAACTGAGCAGTGATCATGAGATGCTGAGTGTTCTTCCTGCTTTTCAGCAAACATGCGTGTTCTTAATTTCAAATACATCAGTAGTCATGGGCGTCACCGAGGACTTGTCAGAAGCTTGAAAAAACAAGCATGTGTTTAAATGTTTTGCTGATTTGGTGCTGAAGTACTTAAATCTTTAAAACATATTTCTAGACATTTTATAATAACTTCTCATAGGGTAGGGACCATTCCTATACAGTTTTAGTAGTGAAGATGTGTCTCCTGTGTTGCCCTGGAATTCATTTTATGTAACTGCTTACCATAAACCTTTCATGTCATGGCCCCCTGCAGTTTCTTATCAGCATGGAGCCTTGCCACAGTTATTTGTTTTCATTATTTTATTTTATAGGCAGAGTGTTTAAGATATTTCAACCAGAAGCAATACAGAAATGCTATACAATATGTCAACAGAGCACATATTGGCAAACGCAGTAAGATTCTTATGTTCGTCATGCAAGAAATGCAAACCAGCCAATTCCAAATGCCTGAGATGGTGAAAAAAAATTATTGGAGTCTGAAAATCGATTATGTGTCATTTTGCTCATTGCAGGCCTTTCCTTCACTAAAACTGTGTTCTGAGAAGCATGTTATATTAGTATCAGATGCAGGTATGCTGAAGCTTTATGTAATACTACCCCAAATTTTGATGATATGGAATCTGTCTTTGAAATTTAACATAGCTGCATATAACATGTCCATAACCCCACAGCCTTCCTGCTACAAGTGGCAGGAATAAAATAGATATGTGCAAGGGAGGTTTTTAGATTCCTTGCCTTGAGCAAAATTAGTTAATGATATTCATTCAGATACAGTACAGTATAAATGGGGCACATTAAATGGCTTAAATTAGGTCAGATTGAATAATTGAATTTATTCTTTTACTTAAAAAGAGCTTAATCAGCTGAGAGTGTTAGAGTCAGAAAAAATAGTTTAATTAAATATTAATTAGAAGTTTATATTTTGAGCTTCCTTATTATCACTTGCAGCAATATTATTTATGTATCTGTTTTTCCTTGTTACAGCTACTGGGGGATGATGTTCAGCCGTTCTCACTTGATGAAGAATTTGATTATGACAATGTGGCACTGACCCCTAAGTTCTCTGAAGCTGAGCTGAAGGCCATTATAGAGTTGTCTGAAGAGAAGAAAATGGGTACAGATGTCAAATCAGCAGGAGCTGAAGACTGAGTCAAAGGTGTTCTCTGCAGGGCTTTTGGAATGACATTTTTCTGGGATGAATATAGCTCCTCACTCTACCCTTATTTAGTGTTCTTATCTCCGTGGCCGGTAAATGGCATCCCTGAGATTTGTTGTTTATTCTGCCAAGGTGCCTTGGAGCCTGTATTGGTTCAGGATAGGTGTGCTGGAGTGTCTTCTCCATGGGTCCAAAACAAGCTGGTGGATTTCAGAATGGCCTCGTGGCTGCTCTTGCTTTTATCTGGTACTGACTCGGTTCCTGTGTAGTACAAAGCTGGTCCTAAATCTGCCTTTACATTGTTCTTTCAGTAATGCAATTAAGAGCTTTTTTGCAGCTGACAAATCAGTATATGAACTCTTTCCTTTAGATGTATATTATTACATGAGTAACTAAATCTGGGAATGTTTCTTTTTCTCTGTCTTTTCAGTTACTTCAGTTCTGCAAAAAAGTAAATATTCCTGTTTCAAACAAACTTCTTGTGTTGATCAAAATTGACATGGTACAGCTCCTAAAATTAAAACGGTAACAGCTCAAAAAAACCCACCCCTTTCCACACAGTGGAAAAAATAGCAATCTCATCCATTAAAGAAATTGGCATTGAAAGGCTGTCAGATTTTACATTTTTTCACAGCAGATGATTCCAAATACCAGCTTATAGATTACACTCTGCATCACTGAAATATGGTAAACTGGAGTTGAGTAAAGGTCAGCTATATGGGTGGGAGAGAAGAGTGTGCATCTCTGACACAAGGTAGTATCTACTCTTTCTCTGAGGAGTTCAGAATCCTTTTTTTTTCAGCTATCTAGTAGAAGCTTTGCTATTGAGGTTTGGTTTAACATCACAATGCTGCATTGTATTATTGGTCATTTTCTGGTATAACTGCATTCAGTAAAGTTTACTGACCAACATTTTGTCCTTGGCCTATCTCCATTATTTCTGAAGTGGGTGATTAGCCTGGTAAATATGGGAAGAGTGCCTGAGCAGACTGACAAGACACCAAACCATAGGTTTGTTTAAAGGCTATGGATGAATTCTCTGTGGTCGGTTGGCTGCTTCATTGTCAGCAATTTACAAAAGCAAAGAAAGGTGTTCTGATGTTCCAAAGGAGATTTTCTGGATCAGTAATTTTGTAGACCGTAATCATGCTCCACTGAAATCTAAATAGTGTTGGTTTTGAGGAATGGTATTTACCTCGATTAGGAGATATAATTTAAGAGTGGGATTTTAAAAAAAAAAAAAAAAAAAAGAGGAAAGAGCTCTCACCGAAGATATTTAAGAAGACTGATACAAAATTACAAGTATGTTGTATAGAAAAACTGATTTGTACAGGACCTCAGGACCTTGCTGGTAGAAGGTAATGAGAAATTTTTTTTAGCATCTACATGCAAAAAGATGCCTGTGCTGTAGTTGAAATGTTTTTTAAAATGTAATTGTCTGTGTAGCAGATTCTGCTGGGTTTTTTGAAACTTATTTTTTAATGTTAATTTATTTGAATTCAATGAAGTGCTTTGTTGGACCCAAGATATTTTAAATTAAGTGCTTTGGAGCCAACTGGAATTTTCCAGTGAAACCTTCAGTAAAAAATTTCTGAACAGATATAATTATTAATTCATCTTTTTCTGAAAGACACAGATAATGTGTATAAATTGGAAGGATAAGAAGTAAGTTCTGGAAGAGCTCCATAGCAAATCTGTGAGAAAGAAATTTAGAAGTGCTGTACAATGATAGCAGGGTCAGCCTTTGAAAGCCTCAACAGAAAAACGAGGGAGACAACCTCATTAACATATGTATGTATAGCAAAGATAAAGTAAGGAACGTTGTGTCTGAGAGACCTCTCTGTACAGAGTTTGCTATCCTGCAAAGAATCAGCCATAAAGGTGAACTTTTATGGCTTTGTGGAATGGTGAATTAAGCGTTTCCTGTGTGTGGTTTTTTTTCTAGAAGGGTGTGAGTCACACAAACTATAGATCACTCTTGTGGGAATCCTATTGCCAGCAGAATCAATGAGAAAACTTGTCTAGGGGTTTATAATATTCTTCAGGCCAAATCAGCTCTGGAATCTCTTAAGTGCATTTTCTATTCATTTCATTATCAATTTTTCACTGTACATTAGGGATGCATCCAGCAATTCAGTTCCTTCTCTCATAAGCAGATGATCCTTACTAAATGTTCGGAGTACCTATTATGCTCCATAAGTGTCATTCAGTATAGTCATTATATGGTTTCCTTTGATATAAAGAAACACTTTGCTGCAGAATACCCAACAAAATTGGAACTCTTTAGTGACATTCATCTTACACAGAGAAATGGGAATAATTCACTTACATTTACACCACTCATGAGTTAGATTTTTGCTCTTGGTTAAGAGACATGAATATCACACTGAAGATTAGGCAATATAGGCCACATTTTCTGAACATGACATTTTATTGGCCTGCCCCTGTGGTTGTTTTTGGCTTGTACCTTTTATTTGATTACCCTTCACAGAGGAAGCATATTTTCCTCTTAGCCATTACCAGGTTGTCATTTTTAAGAACATACTTTATGTGCATGTTAAATTTTATACTTGCTCATGGAGTTAGTTACCTGGAATTGTTTCAGTGTTTGCGAGGTGGTTTGAAGTCTGAATAATATATATCTTTTCCTCTTGTAGCTTGTATTCTCTTTAATATTTAATATTTTCAGCAGGGGTGGCAAGGGACATTCATCTTTTCTATTTATGGCCTTTTCTAAACATTTTTTGTGTTTTCCAAAAGAATTAAAGGCAAAAATGGAACAGGAAACTTGGAGTGCTACTTGGGACTGACTTAGGGGCTGCTGCAGTATGGAACAGTTTTCTCCCTACCACACTGACAAGAATTTTGAACTGCGAAATCTCTGACATTGGGTGAACCCATTGGAAGTGAAGGCTGTGTGATGCGTCTCCCTAATCCCTTTGTATTTGTGATTTCATTGATGTCTGAAGTGCATCCTTATCAGTCAGTGAGCTTATCTGTATTAAACTTATTGCTAACTTTGGTGTTGCCAGCAGGATACTGACTGTTTCTCTCCACAGTCTTGATGCCTCCTCAGTTACAGGGAGGCACTTTTTGAGTTTTATGGGAAGTAAAATAATCCTTCCACCAGGGCAGGAAACTGAAGGGCTGTTTCCTTGGCTGGCTGAGGCGAAAGCTTGGATATTGTTAAAGCTCAGGGTTACTTCTTATGAAAGTAAAAGGAACAGTAATTATTTGTTGAGATAATGGTTGTGAAAGAATGAGAGAAAGACTGAAGAAATGAAAAGAGATGCAGACAAATCTGAGTCAGATGTTGTTATGGGTATAAATATATTTCTATTAATGCACAGAGGTATTCTGGTATACACTTGTATACACACAATGTCACTGAAGGAAAATAATTTTTGTATGGAGAATAACTACCAGAATAATTCAGAACCTTATGAAGAAGATGGCATGGAAACAAATCCCTGCTCTTATGGAAAAGACCCTTTGATCCTCTGGCCTTGATTTTCTGCTGCTATAAACTGGCAGAACTCCACTGAGGCCATTTGTATTCATACAGAGCAGACAGGAGCCTGGTATTTACAGTCTTAGCTGAAAGAATATGGAGCCAAATCAATTCCTGATTTACCTTCACTGAATATATAGTTATGTATATGACCCATTATCATTATGGGAAAAGATTTAAATGAAGAGCTAATGCAAATGAAATGTAAAAAACGTATCTTGTAACTGTTCAGATACTACACAGGTAATTTTGGAGTTTCTGTAGTTGTCAGTGCTTAGAACATTGCTTTTTGCTTTAACAAGAATACTACATATATTTTCAAGTCCTGTGCAAATCATGAAACTTGATTACATACATAACTACTGAAGATTACGACCTCCTTTAAAGTGGTTTTCTCCTCCTGCATGTTGACAAGGATTGGAAATGGACTTTGCTTTATCTTCGAATTGTTTTAAAAATATCTGACATCCTTTGTAAAAACATACACTTTCTTACAAAGGTAGACTCTCAGTGATGCTACTCTAAATGCAGAAGTAAAAATAGGACCAAATTCCTGGTTGCTCAGCAACTTCATTTACATCATAGTGTGGGTAAACAGGCATTTGGTATAAAAGTGTCTGCTTGGATAGCAGGCTGATTTACATCCTGTTGTCCTCTACCTTGAGTTTTACTCGGGAGTCTAAGCAGTAGCTTGGTCCCTCCAGGGTGTGAATACTGAGCAAAGGAGCTGAACCAACAGTCTTGTGCTGAGGCTCCATGCACACTCCAGTGTAGCTCAGGCAAGTGTGGCTATTCACCTCTGTTGAGCAGAGATTTGTGTTACATCAGCAGTGAATGTGCTACTCCTGAAGATGTGCAGTTGAAAAGTGGTGGCTGACAAGGGTTGGGGCAGAGATTCCTTGGAGCCCGTTCACTTTCTGGGCTGTCGTGAGCAGGCAGCTCACTGCCCTCCTTCCCAGGCTGCAGCTCAGCCCCTGCGCTTCCAAACCCCCGAGGGAGGTGAGGAAACTCTGCTCAGGGTTCTGCTGGCCTCCGGAAGTGGCTCCCTGCACCGCAGAGCCAAGTGCTGCGGCTGGCACAGGGCATTCCCACCGTGGAGCCCTTTCTTGTGGCCAGCTGGCAGTTAGCACAGGTGGCCCTGAGGTGCCACATCTGCCCTGAGCTCCTCTTGCTGCCTTTGCCAGCCCTGGGCACTTGCAGCTCTCCCAGGTGCTAAAAGTCTGCACATCCCTTGGGAAAACAAGGCAGACAGTTTTCTCTGCAATGGCATTGAGTTGTGGAACATCTCAAAAGATTATGAGTTTGGTAAATTCGTGATTGCCAGCTGTTGGAGGTGGCACCTTGTGCTTTGCTGGCAAGATACTGTAAAACAATGTAGCAGGTGTATGGGCTGTGAAATACCACAAGTTGGACTGGAGATGGTTTTTGTGCTTGTCTGTGACACATTTGCAAGAAGAAAAGCAAGTGTTAAAAGGTACTGTCATTTTTATAGACAAGCTACTTTATTTGCAATTGCAGTGCCCCACAGTTAAAATGGAAATCAATTTTAATGCCTTATGAAAATGCAGAAATATTTGTCTCATTTACAGCACTTCCAAAAAGGACAGATAATAAAATTCCTCTGATAAACGATCTGTAATTTTATGTACTTTGTGGTGTCTTGTTCAGTACATCTTTCCACATAAACTCTCCAAAAGAATAAGGAAAGATAGATCTGAACAAAATTCCTAAATCTAACTTCACACAATTTCAGATTTTTGAAACTCTCACTGTGTATATTCACAGCCCTCTCTGATCGGAATATTCCCAAACCTTGGGGAAGTAGATGCTTAACTTTAAAAATTGCTAACCAAACATTTCTCTAGCAACTACATAGTACTGATCTAGACTAAAAAAACCAAAGCAGTAAGGGACCTGCCTATATAAGAAGAACCAATGAGATGTGACAATTGACATAACTGGACTCTGTAGGAAGATAATAGATTAAATCAGTAGAATTAAATGAAAAATGTTATGTTTCTAGAGAGTGAACCATACTAAAATATTCTGTTGACTTCATGCAATTCTTGAAAGCCTTTGAATGCCCAGCTGAAAAATTAGGGTAATCATTTTGTAATTCATGTGGATTTACAACACAGTTATCTCTTGAGCCATTAAAATGAGATTAAAATTTGTATGAGATTCTTCAGTATATTTTGTGGCAGTGCTAACACCATAAATTAAGGCTTTAGCCTCATTCTATCATATGTTATGACAGAGTTTGTTCTTATGTGGCTGTTGTGGTTGAGGATTCTGGTGGCAGTTTCTGGAGAGCAGGTGTGTACTTGCAGCAAGTAAACACTAAGTTTAATAAGTTTTCTTGAATCCATCTGCTTTTATGTCCATATGTATAAAAACTTGTAAAGTGCAATATGATGTGCATAATTCTTAGAAAGAGGGAAGTGTCATTTATTAGGTTGCTTATGCTCCTCAGAATAACTTAGCAAGAGGACAAATTCTACTGATTACCTGAAGTGTTGATTCTGCCATTTAGATTTGCTGCAGATTGCACATTTGGTTTTTGAGAGAGAAATGCTGGAATGCGTTTTCCATCCTCTTTTCCTTATTTTTTATTTTGTCTTTCCTATGTCAGTTTTGCAACTAGCTTTCCAGAAGTTGACACTACATTAATCTGATGAGCTACTTTCCTGCTGGATTTTAAAGTAAAAAAGATGGAAGGCTGGTGTGTGGGCCAGGAAACATCAAAGCATGGTTAGCATTTCATGCTCAAGCTTAGCATTTTCAAAGCTGTCAAAACAAACAATTAGGAAAATACAAATAATGGTCAGCCTATTTATTGAATGAAAATTTAATTTCAAATTGCCTTTGTTTAAATCAGCTGGTTACACTGCAGCTCCTCTGCTCACCAAGGATTCTGTTAACTAACATATTTCAAAATCTGGACTGTCAAAAATACTGACAGCTTTCATTAGCTGAACAACATTTCCCACAACAAAATTGCGATCCATTTAAGGTTCTTTGTTTCAGGTTGTGACACATTGCCTGAATTCCACGAATTTATTTCCCATTCATGAACATTAGTAATGTAAACTGTACAAAACCCCAGTGGCCCAGTGGATATCTTTCTGCTGAGAGCAGGAAGAAGAGAGCTAGTGGGAAGAGAAGTTGGCTGTGCAGCGAAACGTTGCTTGTGCTCCGAATTTGATATTTTGCTTTTGATTCTTTTGCAATTTTTGTGTGAGAAGCTTGGTTGCCAGAAGAGGCATCTGAATAGCACCCCTCCCTCCCCACAGCACCCCCAACCCTCATGTATGAAGGTGATGGCAAACAAGCTAACCAAATTCAGCTGGTTACTCTTTCAAGGGTAGTAGTATTCATTATGGGGCATGTTTTACAAGGTGCTCGCAACTGATAGCATTTACTAACTGACAGGATTAGGCTCTGCTCACAAATGTGCAAATGAGTGTTTATCTGGCACTGCTTGTAATCCTATACTTCCCAAAATTTAGTTTTTGAAATGTATATTCTTCTAATATTTTTCACTCGCTGCCAGAGAATCAACAGATCAAAGACTTCCTACAAAAATGATACTAAAAAACCATGACTTTGAGTGCTCTGAACAGAAGTGATGAAATTAAGAGTGAAATAAAATTAAGTAATGTTAAATTTAGGAAAAACAGCTTGCTGAAATTCAGATTCACTAGACTCTGCAAGTACCACAAAGAGAAGTTGGTGAGCTGATTTGCTAAGGTCAACTAAAAGAAATTTGGAAATAAATATTGGTGAATATGCTATAGGGACACAGTAGTGCATCAGCCAAGAGCTGGATTTGATGAATATTTTTCCTCTAAGATTAATGTACATGAGAATGAATGGTTGAGGGTTGAAGAATTTTACCTGTTAAGATTGTTACTGTCTTGAGTTCCAATTCCTACAATGGAAGAAAGGATGGTTCAGTTTAGTGATGCAGGTTCAGTCTGCTTGTTTTAGTTCTGAAGCATCTCCACCACCTCTTGGTTTGTACACAGGCTGGCAGCCCATTTGTGAAGCATCACTGCCAGTATTTGCAAAAAAGAGCAATGATATATTATTTAAATATTCCGCTTTTTTGGAACAGTCTCATTGCATTACAATTGCACAGTAAGATAGGAGATACGAATTTTTTATCTTTTTCTGCTCTTAAAAAGGCAACTTAGATTGGAATTTGGAAGTGGAATGTTGGATCAGAATCCCATCAGGGCTTTGAGAAAACCTATGTCTCTATGTAGGTCTTTGGCTCATGACTGCATGGCTGAGCCATGAGCTCTTTGCCAAAGTAAATGACATCACATTTGATTTTACTTTGGAATAGGTGAAGTTAATTTTTTTCCCAGAATACAGAAGCTCTGTCAGATCAATATTTGCAGGACATGCTTCTTTTACTGTTTTCTCTCCTTGCCTTTACTGGTCTCAGCTACTTCTATGCAGCAGTCAATATAACACAGGGTACAGAGAGCAAGCTATTGCATTGCTACATTTTTCAACAGGAAAAGGGAATCTTCTCCATACTGAGAGCTGAAGAAGCTGTTGAAACCCTTTGGCTGACCATCTGTCAACTTGAATAGATGCATGTTGGGGTGAGCTGGTATTTTTATGAAGCATTTGTTCTACCCAAATCAGGGAGGTGCTGCTGGTTGAAATAATTCAGAGCAAAACTCAATTCAGTCAACTTCAAAATAGTCTGTCTTTTACAAATTCCTCTTGATACTCCCATCCCACTGTAGCTCTATCAGAATCAACCCAGCAAACACATGGACACTCCCTGTCTTTTGTAGTTGGGCTCTTGTATCATGCTGCCAGTTCTCTGGGACACTTCCAAGGAACTTCAGCTTACCAAGAGACTACCCAGAGGAGAATGTAATTTTTATTTATTTTCTGTTCCAAAACAAGCCTCTATGTAATCCTGCCTCACCCTGCTGTCCCCAAAGGAATGACTAGGGGAGAATACCAACATCTAGATTGATTACTGCTTGTTGGTGTAACAGTTTCAATTTTGCTTTTCAGTTCACCTTCCCCAACCTTTCTTTTCCAGATGGAATTTTTCCTCTGGTGCCAAGCACTGAGGAAGCAAAAATATGTGTTTCTTCAAACCACGTCTACATTATTAAGATTCAGAAAGATGTTTGCTGATGTATTCAATAGGAGAGGAAACTTATTGCTACCTCACAGTAAAATATCTCTGTTATGAATGTTAATTGTTTTAAGCACTCTGGAGTTTTCTATGACCTCTAGGCAATTTTTTTTTTAATGATTGTTGATACAATCTCTCAGACCAAGGGGAGAAAAGAAGCACTTTGCTGGCCTAGTTTCAGGTAAGCTCTAAAAGTTCAAGTGGACCAATTACACATAAAAGAGCAACAACTTCTGTAAAGCTTCGTTTGAATCCCAAAGGGGAAAAATGATAGAAAATCAATTAACTTTCCACATGAAAAAATAGCTCATATTGCAAAGCTTTCCTTGCATAGTTTTCTGATTATGTTTGGAAGCAAATTGCCTTGATTATACCTTTGATGGGAAGGAAAGTCTTTTAATTAATTTAATACATGCTATAGCAGTGCTAAATTGTATCATGGAACAATTAAGTGGGTCTACACAGATATTTTTGCCCTGTTGAAAATGGATATTGCTCACTTAGTGAGTCATGCTCTTGCAGGGTTGACGCAATTATCCATTCATTGCAGAGCATGTGACATAGAAGTTACTAGGACCTTTTATATAGCAGAGAGGCTGAATGGAGTAAACAAAAAGCCCATTTCAGTGAAGAGTCAGTGAAATTTCAGAGCCTGTACCTCCACTGGGAAGTGAACCAGACCCTCAAACCCTAAGACAGTCCCTACTTTGGGAATATTGAGGCTTCAGATGTACTTTCTATTGGTCTTGGACTGAAAGGAGGAGTGGAAGTGATTGTTCGTCATGTACTGATGTGATCCTCAAATTAATGTGCAGTTATGAACTATTGATAGCAAATTTGTAGTAGCACCTACAGTAGTTGCTGCACTAGCTGCTTCGGAAACCAATTTTTGCCTCAAGCTGAAAACAATTACATTTGTTGTGTTTGCTGAGAATAGGATTTTTAAATGACAGTTTTAATTCAGATGTTCTCAATACAACAAAAAATAATACATCTGTTTTTTTATTTTGCAGATCATGCAGGTTCTTATAATGATGTTACATTATATTGTCAAAAGAAAATAACATTAGGAATCTTTCTGATATGTCTGCTTGATATTGGACATGTTCCTGTCTTGCTGAACTAGTACAGCTGGGCCACATCACTTTCCCTGATGGATCTTGTCTGCTTGGAATGTATTTGCCTGTACCCTGCTTTTCATGCTGAGGTGGTCTAGGTCTTTTCTGGTGAGCTGTAGAATCAAATAACCAAAAGATGAGTAATAAAGGAAAGACGCCATCACCAGAGAATCTCTCATGAATTCACTCATAACTGTCTAAACTCAGATAAAATATTATCACACATTTTTCTAATATCTCAAAGCCATAAACAACGAAAAATAAAAAACTGTACGAGTGAGGAACAGTACTCTCATTGCATGCTCTCTGTTCTTTCTAGTTTGTTAGTGAAGGGTCAGCTGATGAGGGATTTGTTTATGAAAGGAAGCGAGTAACTATGGTTATGCAAAGGCTTGGGATAGGAAGCTTTCTAGCAGCAGTGTGAAGGAGAATCTGTACTAGAAATGAATTTCAGAGGTGCAAAATCGTGGCTGTGAGCACTGTACCACGGGAGGGGTAAGTTCTGAGCTAGGATGTTTTGCATCACTTAGAGATTTAATTTAATTCAAGGTCTTAGATTTCATAATTAACATTTTAAATTGTGACAGTATTGGGCTGGAAAACAACAGTATGGAAGGAGTGCTGTGAGATGCGCTCTCTAGTCTTGTGTACCAATAAAAATATTTAGTGTTGACCAGAATAGCAAAGCCAGTAACCTGAATGGCTGCATGACACTGCCTGGCATGAGGTAGAGAGGTGCAATTGGCGCTACTTCATTCAGTAAAGATTCACTTCCTCGAGGATACGTTTCAAATTTGCTTGTGGCTTGCTGAGGGTGTCAGTAGGGTGAAAGGGCCAGCTCAGTACCTGCCCCTTCCTGGTTCCAGCAGGTTTGCTGCCAGGCTTTTGGACCAGCTGGGGACTGCAGCTTCAGTGACCTTGACTGTGATGCTCTCGCATAATTGACTGTGTGTAGTCAGTAAATGTATCCACACTGCTGCTTTTTGCATCTTTTTTGCATCATGTATCCACACATGATTGCTTTTTGCATCTGTGGCATGAATGGTTCAGTGTAGCCCTCCACCTTCCCATCAACTGAGATTATGAAACAAAAAAATATTGTTTCTTTTTTCATATTTAAATTTGTCTTTCCTACCTTTGCAGACGCCATACATATATGTATTTCTTTAGTTCTCCCAAGTGAAAAGTACCAAAAATAAAGTATCTTCTACTGCCTTCACTCTACTGTAGTTTCATTGCACTAAGGTTCTATGTTTAATGTTTAGCCTTTTTCATCAAGAGCAAAAAAATACATTATAGCCTTGTTGAAAGGCAAAGATACATTGATTGTGAATTCTGTTAGTACTGAAATCAGCATCACACTTAGTCAAGACCTAACCCCTCTGAAAAAGACCAAGGTTGTGTCAAAAGTTATTGAAAATGTTACTGATCCTTAAAGGCAGTCATGTATGGCTAATCATTCCCACTGTAACTAGAATGTGATTTTCAGTGGATTATTCTAGGAAAGATGCTGCTTGGCAGTTTCAGCAAAAATGTTAAAGAAGTACGGTATTTTTAGAAAAAACCACTCCTGAACTATTTCAGTTCTTGAATTTTCCACTTAAGCCTGGGATCATTAATTCCTAATGCAATTCCTGTGCCCCATGAGAGCAACAGACCAATAGGAGATTCCCAAATGTGCTGCTTGCTGGCTGAACCTCTAAAGACACTGGTGGTTGATGGGCAGTGTTCCAGACATAGTTTCCCAGTGCCTAAATCCACAGTAAAAATAAATTTTTTAGGGGGGAGAAATGACTTACTTATCCTGATTCTTTTTTTTTTTTCAATTTTCTCTAAAATAACGCAGAAAGAAGGGTAACTGTATGGACTCCATAGGAGCAGTGCTTGGTGCAGAGCACATGGTGGCAATGTTGCACCGCTCCTGACCAGCTGTCATGCGGCACTTACCCAACCCATATTCATTTACTGAGCAATAAATAGATAGATGCAGTAGAGTGCTGCTTTACCAAGGGAATATTATACTTGTACATGGTAGCACTGATTGTGTTTTCTGGTAAAATAAAGAGTAAGGTATAGGAAAAATAATTTTTCTTCCTTTCCTTTTAGCACTTCTGCATTATTTGCATGCATCCCAGGCACAGAGATATGGTTTAAGTTTTGCAGAAATAATGGAGCTGGTATTGGAAAAAGATATGACTATTTAGTTTCATTCTAAAAACCAAGTACACCGGCCTTAGAGGAGCGCTTAGGATAATAAAACCCTCTACCCATCACGCACACAGAGAAATCGGAAACTGAAGGTTTCTCCCTTCCAAAAGAAAACTTTACTATTTAAACAAGCTAGCCATGAACTCTCTCTTTCAAAAACATCTCTAGCCTAAATATAAGCTTCCCTAAATGTCTTCAAAGAAATGGAAGGAAAGTTTTCCTTAGCTGGAGAAATTCCCGGCACATATAAGGGTGAGTTCCTGGGTTCAGTGATCATGGCTGGCTCTTAGCACAAAGCCCCTGAGAGCCGGCGTGGTTTGGCTGAACTCTTCAGTGATCACTGCAGCACAGCAGCCAAGGATTCATGTACCTCTGGCTTTCTTCTCTGCTCAGCCTGACAGGAGGGCCCTTCAGAGGCAGACTGAGTAGGAGAGTACTTGCATTACAAAGGCAACACTGCTGAGTATTCCAGGTCTCTGGGGCTGTTGTCTTTCATATTTGTCTTGCTTTTGGTGCGGTGCTGCAGCTCCCCCAGCTCAGTTCCCTAGCCACGGGCTTCCCTGGGGTTTCCTCTGCTTTTAATGATCTCTGTGCCCTGGCACACAAACCCTTCTCTGTGCCTGTCATGGCTCATCTGATTTTCATTTTCAGCTTTTTAGGTCTAGATGTGTTATCAGCCACTGCCTGGTTATTCTAATTCTCCTTAAAAAGTCTGGATTCAACTCCAGGTCTTGGCAGCAGGAGCAATGCAGTCAGCAAGTATCCCCAAAATACCTCCACACTGCTACCTTGCTCTCTGTGGGAGAGGCCAAGGGGAAAAGCAAAGCTGCAAGAGGTCAAGATGCCTTCTTAGAGAGCAAGAGGGAAAATACAAGTTATTTCAGCTAACAAGCAATATCCTGCTTTGTTCTCTTCTCCTAGTTCTATCAGACACAAGTGTAAACTAAAATTTAAAAAAAGCAAATGTCAAAGTGTGGGAGCAAGCACTCCAAGTAAGCCATACTCAACCACCTGCTTAGATTCATGCTTGGGAGACAAGTTCAAACTGGTTGGTATAAGTTGATTTTTGTGAGCAACACATGTTCTCAAAGGCCAGCAAAAAGGAAATACTAGGAATTAAACAAGTATTTGTATCATGTTGCTGGTAAGGTTACTGTAAATAAAAGCCATCTAGAACCACTGAAAATACGTTGAAGTAATTGATGCAGCATTAGCAGAGAAATTAAGTGGTGGTTTTTTTTGCTGTCCAAGGCCTTTTTTGGGTGTACATTACCAGGATGAAGATCAAGAGCCCTACAATTCCATGTCTTCTTTGTTGATTCACAAGATGAATAACTTAAGTGGCAAAATTGGAATGGAAATTGGCCAACAACTGCTAATCAGGAGTTTGGTATGTCTTGCCTCTCCCTGCATCCAAAATCCAAGATGTAAGCCTTCAGAAATATATGGAGGGAGGAAACTTAAGTGCTGTACAATTATTTTTCAGATGTGTAACATAGTCCGTATGTTATGATCATTATTTCTAGTGTTGATATTTTTTAAAAATAGAAAAAAATAAGAAGAAGTGGCCTTGGTAAAGAATTTTCTCAAAATGTGCTGTCCTCGAGTGATTCAGCTGGAGCTGTACAGATCCCACTTCAATCTGTGCACATGAGCTACACCTGCTGCCCATGCCACTGACTCCCTGCGCCAGACTGACACAGTTACTAACCTTTCAATCCTATTACCCACCCCTCTGTGTTGCTGGTGAAGCTTCTTGCAACTCGCCGTGTTCTCTGCCTCAGAAATGCTATGATAGCTCCCATATCCAATGCTTATTTTATTTCATTTCTCCCTATTCGCCTCTGCCAATTCCCCGCTTGCCCAACACCTGTCAATAGTGTGTCAGGATTGTACTACTTCGTGTGATTTTCTGTGCTCTTTGCTTTACAGCTCACACTGCTGGAGATTAACAATGCAGTGAAATTGCATTAGGAGCCCTTGGCCCAGCTGCCTTCAGTCACAAGGCAAAGAAATGCACCACCCTGTTTCCCTCAGTGATATAATTTACCTTCATCTTTCTGTGTTGGTTTTAAATCTTAGTTTGAAAATGACAGAAACAAACCCAAATGCTACTAGTAAGAAAATGACAAATCCCATTTAAAAAAAATATCATCTGTGAAGTGCAGAGAAATAGCTAAGCTAAACAGTTGTAATTTAGAAAGAAGGATATTAAAATCCTTTAAAAAATCTTGCTATCTTTTGCTTGTTTTCTCACACGTAAGTAAAATATTAGTTTGCTAATCTCAAACAAGTGCTAAAAGCCCAAACATTTGCCAGTTACTCTAAAAAAAAATGCTTTTGGCACTTTGTATTAGTGGCATGGTGATCTTCTGCAGCATCTTCTGCCAATCTTTTTTAAAAGCCAGTATGAGTGTCATTTTCGCAGTCGAGGCCTTAAGTCCCTGGAAGTCTCAGCAAGGCTTCATTGGTGTGCAGATTTATTTCCACTGAGCAGCCAGAAGTATTTCAGCAAGGGAAAGATGCTGAAGAGAAATGCAGTAGCTATAAAGGCAGGTGCTGTACAGTACTGACTGGGGGCTAGAAAGTTAGAGAGATTGTGATATTTAATGCTCATCATTGGTCAGAGCTGATGTGTCTTTACTCTCCTGCCCTGATAATATTTAACTTGGTCAAGGTTTCATGGCAACAAGCAACAAAATGCATAGTACGTCATATATTTTCTCTTCTGCAGGAGCGGCACATGGAAAAAGTGCTAACATCACATTTACATGTTGAATTACAGTCCTGCTTTCATGAAGTGCATCGTAGAAGGGATTTATTGTGTGGGTTTCAGATGTAATATTAGCTCCTTTAGAGGCAAAAACACAGAGTAGTTCAGACAGGACCATGGAAACACATTTGTCCAACCTGCTCAGCAACTAAAACCAGTTTGTCCTCATAGGAAGTGATGCAGGCTCGAAAGTAGTGGAGACAATGGCTCTGCTATCCTGATTATCTGACTTTATTTTTCTCTACTACCCTGCAATCACTGGGCAATCTGTTTTGTAGCAAACACCATTTGAGATCACATTGTCTTTGGGAAACTTCCTTTTCATGTTTTATTACTTCTCAGTGGAAGCTACTTGTTAGGGGTGGTCTGGGCATCTGCAGCAGTGTAGGAGAGCTCCTGCAAGATGCTTAAGCTATATTCCAACATTTTCCATGCTGCTATATGACAGGTGTTTTGTCCAGTCATATTAATCTATTATCTTGAAAATAAGTTCCTATTAAAGAAAATGCAGGCCTCATTTTCCCCCCTTTTCCTTACTTCAAATATCTGTTCTAGTGTGTTATTCAGGTCAGAGTAGTGAACCAGCCATAGTATGCAGTATTTTTGACCCCTTCCATAAAGTATTATCTTTCTGTTTGCAGTCATATAATATTTTCCAAATTGAAAATTTATTAAAAATTCTTACTACTCATCTTGTGACTCAATCTGTTTTGTGTCTCAATGATCTGGGATTAAGTGTTGCCTCCTTCACTTTCATGCTGAGATCACAGGGGGTTTGTTTCTTCCCCAGAAGCCATTATTTTGAGATCTTCAGTTCCAGCAGCAATCAGGTTTTTGCCCTCATGTTCAACATTGTTGTTGCTACTGAAAAATAAAAAAAAATACTAGGTTTTAGTTTGTGGGCTATAAAACCAGTATTTTTTATCTCTCTGCCGGATTCCTTGCCTACTGCATGATGATCCCATTTCTTCTTTAATTAATATCTGTGGTTAATGTGTCTGGTTGGCAACTTACTGTTGGCAATGCTGGGGAGTGCTTTAAAGGACCAGAACACTGAGAGGACAATAGTTTCCCTTGAAAATAGAATCATCATCAATGGGATGAAATTCAGAACTATAGAGGAAAAGGAAATTCACATGAGGAGGGATTTGCCTATAACCAGCGCTCCTGGGAACTCACCAGACTTCTGTTCAGAAGAATGGAAGGGCACTTTGACATTATCAACATAACAGAAATTTAGCCCAGTCCAGTCTTCTATCCTGTCCCTTTAAAATGTAGGTTTCCTTAACAAATAACATCATGGACAATGACAAGAAATGAATGTATTTTTCCCCATGATACTATAAAAGCATGTGTCTGTTAATTTAATTAATGGCTTGTTGGTCTCTTGACAATAGAAGATTTTTGTTGTTCCATGCATTTGAAAGACAGAGAGAAAGCAAAGTCTATTGTCCAAGTTTTTGTTTTCTTTAAATGTTATCCCACAAGGCACATGTATTTGCTTGAGAATAATTGCAAATGTGTGAATAATGAGCATATGTGTTGCCTGACTTTCAGGGATGGGACTCTTAAGTTTTTAGTAAACTCCAGCCTAGAAATGCTCTGGCCTTTTCAGTTCCTAAAGATATTTCATAAGCAGCATTTCCCTTCTAGCTTGCAGCAACGAGATTTGACATTTATATATTGCCCCACACATACATCACATAATATTGCCAGATTCTTTGTGATTAACTGATATAATTGACTTCTGAGATAAAAAGAAATTTATGTGGGAGAATCCACAGAATAAACAAAGTTTCGATTGTATTCCAAAGTTGAACTAAGAAAGGGAGGCAATAGATCTTTCCTGAGGACAGCCATTCCTTCAGGGAAGCCACTGCATCAATACTGGTGAGAAGCAAGGGCATGCTAAATTTACCCCACGCCTTGGCAGCGTATCAGATCAATGTATCACAGAGAACGCAGGGAAATACACAACAGATATCAAAGAGGTCACAGCAGGTAAGTGGCATTCTCCAACTTGGCAAGAAGTCTTCTGCCCTTAGGAAGGACTGACTCCTACTGATTTTTTGGACTGGACTTTTCACTGCTCAAGGATTAAGCTTAGTAGTATCATTCTATACTGCATCCGTCTTAATGCACCTGCCTTGCAGATGTATTCTTGGTATTAAAAAAAACCAGAAAAAAACCCCCAACTTGAAAATATACAGTGGATGTGAACATCAACAAACTTGCAAAGTTGCAGATCTCAAATTATATTCTTTTACTACCTAATGTGTTGAATGGGTTTTTGTTACTGTTACAATTTGATTCCACAATTAAAGCCTTGAACATCACTCCTAGCAAACACTTATAACTTGCCTTGAAACCACCTGAGCATCGCTGGGCTCACAACTGCAGATTCCTACAAGAGCTATATTCATTCAATATTTTTGTAGGAATTCAACAAAATGGGAAACAGAAACAGCAACCTTCAGACAGTGGTGTAAGTGTAGCGCACAAGAAATCAGAGAGAAGAGCAGCCACTTGAACATTAAGAATATTTCAGATCTCATTACAGCTGTCATGAGAAGAAAAAGCTTTTGTTGGTGTCCTGAAGACTTCGTGGCTTTGCTTGCAACTCTTGCCTTTTACCACTGTATGTGTGAAAAAAACCATTAAGGATGAATGCAATTTTCTGTTTGCTTGATGATGAAAGGGTTTTAAATTAGTCAGAAAATAGCTTTCATTGAGTAATTTATTTTTCCCACTGGAACATGGTGTGATTGCAGAAAATTTATCTTCTGGATGAGGCCAAATTGTGAGATCCCACAGCTCCAGAGGGAGGATCAGCAAGGTTGGGGTAGTTTGTATCCAGGGAGCAGTGCACTGTGTCTCCTGTTTGCAGGGTAGAGCAAGTCTAACCTTCCTCACTGCATGTATTGAGAGATCCTCACTTTGTTTCATATCGTGGCTGCTGAGTGCAAGGAATGACAGACACTGTGTGAACCCCCATCTAGTTAGTTTTTTGACTACAGAGCTGAACTTCAGCAAGGGGAGATAAATAAGAATACTTCAAAACCTAAAGAAACCTGTTGTTCTTCTGTTAATAAAAGAAAACTGAACAAAGCAAGGAATAAGACAGGGAAGATTAAGTGACTCCTTATCTCATAGCACAGTGACATTTTCTTATCCTTCTTAGAATTCGTGGCCTGCTCTAGAAGTTGTGTTAGTAAACTTACATATTAAAATTCCAACTCCTTGCTGAACTTTAAAATATTTTCCCTAACGCCCATTAGATTGAAAAGAAATCTTCATTATTCCTCTATTTGTGAATGGCTTCCTTCTGTCAATGTTATTTTGTGAGTCAGCAGTAGCTGAGGCATCGCTTTACTTTTATTTATAGTGGTTGGAAATACAGAGTTATGCATACTATGAAGTAAGCAATTATTTATGACAAGGTGTGTGCTATACAAAATGTCATATAGTTTGGAGAGATTAATGCATGAGCCAAGTGCAAATACATTAACTTAGCCAACTATCTGGAAAGCAAGTTAATGAAAGAGGGAAATGAATGCAAAATATGAAGAAAAAGGCATTGTAGTGACAGAAAACACCATATAGCATATGTATTTAATATAGGGACCTCTATGCAGTAATAACTCATCTCTGAGTCAAGTAGGCAGCTACTTGTCTTGCTAGGGACAGTCGTATAAATCAGAATAGGCCAGTTATGCCTGACAATCTAAGACAGCACAGGAGGCTGAGTTCAGCAAATCTTGGTCTGTTCTGGGGTGTCACACATCATGCTATCGTATTTCAAAGTGAGTTTCTGCCACATTTTAAAGCAAATGTCCCTGTCTCATCCCGCTAAGTCCCATTTCTGCAATACAGGTTAGTAGAAAAGGTAAAGCAACTCAGTGTCTTTGAGTCTGTGCATTCCTAATGAATTTCTGGGTGTTGTGATCTTTGGGAAAGGGATCTTTATACCCTCAGGCACACACAATAAAGTCATGTCTGCAATTTTTTTCAATACTTACCTGTGGTCCATCCCCAAGTCAGCTTCAGAAGACCATAGGTTTCTTGGTTACACTCCAAATCTGACATGTTTTCTGTGCCAACACCAGAATTTACACTGTAAAGCTGTTGACCTTCAAGTCAGACATTTTCTCTGAAGTCTTCTCTGTTGACACTGCTTGCCCTACTACTTGCTGTGATTGGCACACACTAATTTCAGCCTGTGCAGACACCAGTGAGCTTAGGCTTAATGGTGGCCATCAGAATCTCAAAACATCCCACCAGCAGAAACAGGGTCCTGCCATCATACTTTCTCTTCCCATAGTGCCTGACTGTGTTTTCACCCCAATACTTCTGTCTTCAAGTGCTACAGGTTGTTAGGCTGCAGAAGAAGCTTGTCTGCATATTCTCATGATTGCAGGCCCATGACATGCAGACTGTTATGTGAAAGCAGCAAAGAAATGAAAGAGATCCTGAAGAAATAGGTTTAGAGAGAAGCATCCATTCTGGTTGATACCCTCCTTCTGCCCTAGAAGCCGTGGCAATCCTTCCCTGTGTACACTGCAGGCTCTGCTGGTTCAGCTTCTGGAGCTCATTACAAGCTGCCAGAGGTGATAAAGATGACTAGCTATGTATTTATTCCTGCATAGTGGGCTACAGTGTGAAATTTAAGAGCCCCTCAATATATAGAAAGTCCAACTAGATGATTGAATGGGCCTTTCTAGCACCATGAATTTCGGTCTGTGGATATATAACCATTAAGGATCCTGCTTTCTGTAGGCTGCACCATTAAATTTATGGGACTTGGCAGTCTGCAGAGGTAGCTGCCATTCTGTGAGACAGAACATATGCTGCCTGCTACACTGAAATGCACACTACATTGTTCTGAAAGTCTTGGTAGTTCATATGAGTCTAAAATAACTCATATATATTGAAAACACACCCTGATTTTAGGGGAAGGAAAAATATAATGCAGTCTTGTTTCACTAAATTGTCTCCATTTGAATTTGGAGCAGAAGTCAGCAAACTGTAGGAAGTGATCAGAAGTTAAGAAAGATTTCCTCACGTGGTCTTCGCTTATAGTTTTATTTCCACAGTTTCTATTTGGAGTGAAATCTTATACTTAGCCATTCAAATATAGGCCCTCTTGTCAGATAATATTCTCAAAAACCCCTTATGGAAAAGACTATCACAATGGCTGTGATAAAATTAAGATGTTCTTAACTTGCATATGCAAAAAAAAAAAGTATTAAATCTCACTAATCACTTAGACAGTGATTGTTCATGTTTCAGGAAAAGATATAGTTTTAAACTTTTGTATGCATAATTAAAAAAAAGACACCAAGACATAGAAATGTTTTCTATCTTAATTCCTTATTTCAATTGACAATAGCTAGAACTTATGACAACAGGAACTACTTTCCATATAACTAGCAGAAAAGTAAGTGCTATATATGGAATAGGAGTGTATTATACACTGGAAATTCTATTTTTTAATGAAAACATATCTTGGAAATCATTAAGTAAATTTATGTATTAAAAATATGTGTGGTCTACTTTTTAAGTAGCTTATTCGTAACTTCCCTAGATAACTTCTTGGTTAATATGGTAAGAAAAAAGAAGACATTCTCTTTCATAGCATGTGTCTATAGCATGCATTGAAAAACACATTAAAAAAGCCATGTCTTTTGCTCTGTCTTTGCTTTGGTGACTTGGATGACATTAGTAAGGAACAACAGTAGCTGCTAAATTGGCTTGCATGTGGGTGAGTAAGTCACCTTGGCTAATGTCAAACACTGGGTCTGAAGTTTCTAATCAGGCCCTTTTTGGACACAAGATTCAAGGAAGTCCCTTTGGTCAAAGTCATTTATAGATTATTTTTCACTCCTCATGAGTTAAAGAATTCTATGTATCCTGCAGCTGTCACTAAGTTAATATATCTCAAAAGTTTCTGTGCATTTTAGACAAGAAGGTCATATTCCTCTTAAATGCACTCTGAGGGCTACCTTTTGTAGGCTACTTCACTGTTAGAAAATTCATTAATTGGCTTTTTCCTAACAATGTGTTCTCTCATGCCTTTTATTGTGTACACTAACTGTTTCAATTGTATCTAATCATAATTTTCAAGCATTGTTTAAGCCACAAGGGAGAAGCTGTACTGACAATAGTGCTAAGCATTGTTTGCTTCTGGCAATCTGGAGAGATTTGATGGTTCATTTCTTTTCTCCACAGTAACCTCATGATATCCATGCGGCCTGATAGTTCTATAAAGAAAAACATCCAAAAATACCTACTTTGTAACTTTAAGTTGAGCCTGTTTACTTCATTAGTTCCTTTTGCATACTTCTCCTTGGAATAACTCTTAACCTGTCTTTAAACACTTTTCAGTTATTGTTGTATATGTTTAGGATACAGAAGGCTCTTTGAGGAATCTGGGAATGATATATAAAGGGACCTGAGCCATATATATTTACGGATGAAAATCCATGACATATCTTTTATTAATTTTATGCCTATTGATACTCCATTCTTTGTTGGATTTTGACAAACAAACTTGGTACACCGAATCCTGCCATTTTCAATTATATTGCATCCTTACACTTGCTGTGCTTTTCCTTCAGGTTCGGCTGGAGGACTCTCAGGCTCCCGGCTCAGCTGGGGATGCTGCGCTCCTGCCTCAGGAGGCAGTGGTGGCTGTGCAGCTGGGGCCAGGCTGTCTCGTGCAGAGCACTGAACTCCGGGCTGCAGGCCGGGCAGAAGGAGAAGAAAGGAGGCTCCAGTGGGGACGAGGACTCCAAGGGAGGAATGGGGACTCACTCTGCAGTGAGACACTCTGCCAGTGTCTTGCTCCAAATCATAGTGATGGAGCCACTCAGTCCTCTTGGGGAGGGCAAACCCTCCTGTAACCACTCGGGCAAGGTTTGCTGAAGGCACCCCATTCTATTTTGTTCTGATGGCTTCCAGTTTTCCTAGTGGCTTATAAACACCCCAAGGCCCTATATTCAGCCTCGGGGGGTGTTTCCTTAGCTCTCCCTTGGCACACAGGTGAGTTAGGGATAAGAGAGCCATCTGGATCAAAGAGCTACGCTTCATAATAAGGCTACAGGGACATACAAATGAACCCAGCTATGTATGGGATCTGTGTCTGCATCTATGAGTTAAGGCAGAGCTTAACAGGTACAATGTAAAGACCAGTTAGGCATTTCTACTTGGTAAATTTTGGAATAGCCTCTGGGTTTGGTTATATAGTTACACTTTTTGCTTTTGATATTAATTTGTTTCTTACATGATTTGTGAAATTAGATGTCATTCATAGAAGTAGCATTAACAATGAGGAAAAATGCTAGTTTCTTTTATCCTCTACTCAATAAATGTATTGTGAGTTTTCCTAATTTAATTGACCAATAAATGTTACAGCTAAACTAGTTCTGCTAATTTTCTGATGTGTAAATTTTTGATCTTATGTTTAACTGTGTCCATTATAAACTGAATCATCATCTGCAATTGCATCTTTGCACTCTAGGCCTGCAAAGTATTTATTCCACAATTTGTGTTTCATGTGAATTTTGATATGTAGTTATCCACCAGTACTTTCTGTCTCTTGAGGAATGATAGTGAAAAATACTGGAAGAAAACTTTATTTCAAGAAGTTTTATTTCAATTATCTATATTTTGTCTGCTAAGAAAAAGTGCTTCAGGTAAATATTTTATTACTTGATCCTTTCAATCCCCATAAAATCAGTCTATGAGAGATAACTATATACCTCAGTCCCTTTTGTTTCTGTTCAAATATATCCAGGGTACCAATACTGCCTCTATTCCTTCCACTTAGGTTCAGAACTTTTCTTTCATGTCATTTATCTTATAGCCAGAAATTGAGCCATATTCCTTTATTATTTTGAATAGTTCCCAGATTGGTTTTGAAGGGATTGAAATATCCTATAAAGCAGCATCCACATGAAAAGGAAATTTTATGAATGACATTTCCTAGTTTTACTGCCCTTGTTTTTTCTTCCTCTCTCTTGGACTATCAATGGTTCTGCTGACATGAGAAAAGGCGCCAACAGATAGCCCACGGTGGATAGGGCTCTGCAGAAATGACTGGGCTCTATGTGAAATGTCCCTGCTCTTCCTTTCATCATTCTCCTTCCCACCAAACAAAAAACTATGGAGCAAACCGTAGGGGATGCTGGGAGTCATGTTTTTGAAAGGCAGTGGAGATAATATTGGCCACAAGGGCACTACTGGCTCAGGGACAGCTTGTTGTCCTCCAGGACCCCCAGGTTCCACAGAGCTGCTTTCCAGCAGGACACCCCAGCCTGTCCTGGTGCCTGGGGTTGTTCCTCCCCAGGTGCAGGACCCTGCATTTGCCTTTGTTGAATTCCAGACAGTTGTTCTCAGTCCACGTGTCATACATAACACTACTTATCAGAAACACTCTTTTGGATGCCATGGCGGCAACCAGTGTCAAAGAGCCCATTTCTCATCCATGGACTACTCAGAGTAAAGCTTATTTCAAAAGGAAAAGTGTGGATTGGAGCACGCTGTATGGGCTGTATACACATCAATTAAGCCCCAGTCCATCCTTTTAGAAAACATAGGCTCTTATGCATTAATCACAGTTGAGTGAAAGATGTGGTATTGGATTTTACTAATCAGAAATGGTTTGTTTCTCAAATTATTCACCCATTTGCATTCTAGCAAAGATTTAGGTGCTTAGAAAGGTGTACTGTGTAACCCAGATTTTTCATTGTACTGTGTGGAATATATGACAAGACAAGAGAAGGGGAGAAAAGAGAAGAGAAGAGAAGAGAAGAGAAGAGAAGAGAAGAGAAGAGAAGAGAAGAGAAGAGAAGAGAAGAGAAGAGAAGAGAAGAGGAAAGGATAAAGGATACATGTCAGCTATTTTTTCAGTCATTGTCTCAGATCCATCTCAAACTTAAAAAGACAGAAACATTCACAAAAATGGGACTTTTGGTAACTGTTGTTACGGGCATAAAGCTGATTGGGATGACTGAAATTCAGTCCTTATCCTTACTGGAAAATAGTTACATTTGACATAATCCAGTGAAAGGCACCGTGATATAAGGACAGATGGGTGTGAAGACTGTGACAGAGTTGGTGGGTGGGTGGAGCAGATGGAGGGCTTCAGCAAAAAGTATCACTGCGAAATGTCACTGATGGGTAGGGTTAGTGTGGAAATGCATTGTGCGCAAAAACCAAGCATGTGGGGTTTTGTGGCTTTGTCATCCAGTTTCCAGCTGATAAATTATATTTTACACTCTTGTCCATCTCACTGTCCTGCCAAGGCCATTATGGTCCAAAGTGTATAAAAATAAGTGCTGTATAGTCTCTATGATTTATACTCAGCTCACTGACAAGACTGGGACTGATTAACCATTGCCACAGACTTTTCCCTGAAATCACAGAATATTCTGAGTTTGAAGGGACACACAAGGATCATCAAGTCCAACTCTTAGGTGAATGGCCCATATGTGGATTAAACCCAAACCCCAGTTGTTAGCAGCATGCTCTAATCAACTGAGCTAATCTCGGTGGCTAAATGTTAAGCTCACAGACTCCAAATGAGAATAAAACATATGAGGAGCAGCTGGGGGAGCTGAGGTTGTTTAGCCTGGAGAAAAGGAGGCTCAGGGATGACCTTATCACTCTCTACAACTGCCTGAAAGGAGGCTGTAGCCAGGTGGGGGTCAGTCTCTTCTCCCAAATAGCAAGTGGTAGAACAAGAGGAAATGGCTTCAAGTTGCATGAGGAGAGGTTTAGAACAGATATTAGGAAAAATTTCTTCACTGAAAGGGTGATCAGGCTTTGGAATGGGGTGCCCAGGGAAGTGGTTGGGTCATCATGCCTGGGGGTATTGAAAAAACATGTAGACTTAAGGACATAGTTTAGAGGTGGACTTGGCAGTGCTGGGTAAATTATTGGACTTGGTGATCTTAAATGATTCTGTGATTGAAATTATTCTATGAATGTGCCATCACAACAGCCTGTCAAGTCGGCTTGGGAAATGAGAGTGAAGCCCTTGTGTGGGCTGAAAAGTTGCCTTGGAAGCCGCACTGCAGTCAAAAGGCAGATGGGCAGTGAAATCCTGGTGCCCATTCCTCTGTGATCTGGCTCTGCAAGAATGAAACTGTCTGAGGAGCATGGCAGCCTTTGTGCTGGCACCTTCTCTGTACTGCCACGTGTGCCGAGGTGCAGCCAAGTGACCAAAAACATTGCCAGTCTCCAAAAACCTGTTTTGAAAGGGAACCTGTGACCTACTTCTCTAAAGACAACTGTTCTCTTTCTGGTGGGAAGAACAGCTTATTCTATATCTAATAGCAATGTATAGGGAAAGTGTAGCTGGAGGGAAGGGAGGGAGGGAGGAAGGAAGGAAGGAAGGGACATTTGCAATGGAAAATCATTAGAGCTGTTAGACCTTTTCAGAGTGCAGGTAAGTTTCACACTCTTTAATCTAATGTTAGAGACTTGTCATCATAAATAAGTACACCCCTTGTATTACCCAGTGCACTTACTGCCTGAATTTATACACATAATAAACCCACGCTTTGCTTCAGATAATAAAGTCTCTGTGTGGCATGAGGAAAAATCCTAAGGTGGTGGCTAAGTCTGGTTTGTGGATGATCTGAAGGGAGGATTGGGAATGGCCCCACAAAGTGAGCAATTGGTTCTGGCAATGATTAAAGGCCTGGGAAAAAGGAACATCAAGCACACTTCTGTGTTTGCCTCCAGGTGATGAAGTTAGGAGCCATGTCAACCAGAAATGCTCTCGGTTTTCTACATAGCTTGCCTTTCCCTGAAGTGGCAGTATGAGAGATGAAGCTGGGTATCTGAATTGACCTGTAGAGGCTGTTTAGACATTCTGGATGCTGTGGTGTAACTTAATTTCCCTCCCTATACTGTAAATTGCAATCCCTAAGTATGCTGAGGAAGTGCTTGAATATTATGAGCAAAGAAGCTGAGGCAATAAATAGAGAGAAGAGGTATAGCTGAGCCCAACAGTTGCCATCAACAAATCTTGGCTGTGACTGGAAGCACCTATAAAATCTAGAAACCAAGTAGTTCTTTAACAGGTAAGAAAAAAAAAAATCCCATTCAATAGAGTTAAGGAGGAGATGAGAATAATTTTTAATTATAAGTTTACTTTTTCATCTGATTACTAATACAGCTGAATTTAACACAACTTCTTAGGAAAAGCAAGTGAAAAATGTAACTGTGATAAGGGATAAAAGATACCCCCTGGGTAAGCAATATCAGGAAAACAAAGGAAAAGTAGTTGCTAATTATGAATTGTCAGGGCAAAGCTTAAATAAGTAATCAAAGTAAAATGCAACCCTTGGAAAAAAGAATGAAGTATATAGCACAACTCTCTGGAAGCACAGTGGTGCTGTAAAGACACTATTCCTAGTACTCAAAATTGAGCTCTTGTGACTCTCTGGGGAGTGCCTGGCTGGGGAGTTCCACCACAGAAACCGTACAAACCTACTGATGCAGAGGCAGTCAGAAATATTATAAGATGTAACACCACTTTGTCCCACACCTATCACAGTGTTAGCAAAAGCCACAGGAGTTGTGGCTTGATACCTTAATCAGCAGTGATGTAGACACCAAAGCTGCACTTTTGCAGAGCTGCTGGTAGAGGCCTCTCTCTTGAAGTGAATGCACATGAAAGGTGAAATTCTGGGTGCAGCTTGCCCTGAGCTGTTCTTTTTGGATAAATAAATCCAGGGGAGATTTTCTCCTGTGCGATTTTCACACAGCCAGCCTTTGTAGCTTTTAGAACCACTTTGAGCATTATGGCTTGGGCAAATATCAGCTCCTTGGGCTGTTATTAGTATCTGTTTACCCTGACATCTGGAGAGTCAAGGGAGTTAAGTCAGCTGCAGCTCTGTATGGAGATCTGCATGCAAGGCCATTAATGCCCCTTCAGTAGCTGCACATCAGGTGCCCTACTGCATTAATGTGTTTGATTCATTCCAAGGCTCTCGAGGACACATGTTGAAACATAAGAAGTCATCAGGCAGTGAATCTGGAACGATGACATGCAATGAACATTAGACAGTAGAAGTGACTCATTTCTACTTTCCTGGATAATCACGGCTTGGAACAGAACTTCTGGAATATCTTAAACCTTTCTGTAGACTGGAAGCAGAACTCATGAAGCACAAACAGTAATATTTAAAGAGGTTTCTGAAAGCTTTCTTTTTTTAATAGCAAAATAGTGAAGTTATTTTAACAGAATGAATCCTGTATGCCACCTTAAAATTAAGAAAGCCCTATAAAAAACAAAACAAAACAACCCAACAAAAAACCCAACTGCCAAACAATGGATTTCTGCACAAGAAGGTGTGTCTATAAAATGATAAACGCACTGTGAGTTTATTAATCTTTGTGAGTCTTGCAAAATGAGCTACTGAACATGGGGCAATTTATATTCCCCACCCTTGCAAAAAACCAAGGGCATGTGAACAGTGCATTGAGACTGTACAGAGAACCAGCAGAATTCATTCATCCAATACATTCGTTTCAGAAGGCCATGCATTTTTATTGCCAAGTTAATGCATTAGCTTTCCAGAATGCAAAGGGAACTGAATGTGTCAAGGAACACAACTGTATTTTAACAGCAGTTAGGAGATCTGTATTAATAATAGGCTCATATCCCAGGACAGATTTACTCTGTTTAATTTTGCCTGTTGCAAAGGAGAGGTTAAATCTAGATACATTATTAAGCAGATAAAGCAACTTTTTATACAGTGCTTAGAAGAGCAACATCTGTTCCTGGGAGATTTGTCATCCTGCATAGACAAACCGCATGTTTATCAAACAGCTCCTGGAACAGTCTTATTAGCTAGAGGTGGGATTTATTTATTTATTTTTACTAGCAGATCTGAATAGGAAGACAGTTTTCAATCATTCCAAACTCAAACACTTTATTCTTTTTTATTCTTTCTGCTATTCTTGCCTAAAATATTTTTTCCTTTTATTATTATTTTTTCTTTTTTTTTTTCAGGGTGGTGAGGAGAGGAGAGAAAGAGGAATAAAAAGAGATAAGAAGGGAGAGAGCAAACTCGATAAAAGCCCTGTGGTTAGAGGTGTTTTCTGGGCTCAGCTTCACCCTGAAAATGAGGGTCTCAGAACATGCCTTTCACACATGAGAATGAGAAAAGTGAGTGCCTGGCCCTGAGGTAACATCACTTGCAAAAATCTTTCACCTGATCTGAAGCAGTGAAGTTGAATGAAAATTAGGTCTCTTCTGTGCCATCGCATGGAATTAATATGCCCATATAGCTAAATCAAATTTTGTGGCAGAAAGGAGGGAGCTGCCACAAGGCCAAAGTCCTGGAAGTTGGTAGAAGAGGCAGGATCTTGCTCACCATGTGCTGTGGCTACCTGGGTAATGAGTTCTGTAATGCACAGTTTTGTCTATGGTCTTCCCAAGTGCACAGCACAGTAATTAGACAGTTGAAGCAATTTTTTGGAGGAGAAATATAATGCCTTTAGCAGCAGTTAGTTGGTTGTGCTTGATCTTTCCCATGGCAAAATTCATTTTTATCTGTTTTTCAGAGCTGAGCTGTTCATAAACTCTTAGAGGTCAAATTTGCTGCCTATAAGGAGGACTATTATTTCTGAGTGCACAAAGTACTTCCCCCACTTCACACTGACACTCAGGCACAGAGGAGAGACAGCTTTAGTCTATCCTATCCTCCTCTTTTTATCTCTTTCAAGCTTATTAACTATTCCTCAGCAGACAGGAGGAGCCATCCTATATTTCTGTGTGTTTCCACAAATCTGAAAGATGAACATTACTAGTGGCTTCATAAAATTCACGTCAGATTGTTTCTATGTTTTATTTGTCAGAGTTGCTGAGCTTGTGACATCCAGAGGGCTCAGAATATATCAGAGTCTTCCCTCGGAGTGCAAAAAAAAGCATTTGCCAAAACAGAGTGCCTATTGTCTCCCCTGTCTGCACAGCCAACTTCTCTTTGATGCTGAGAGAGATGCAAACACATATCAAAGGGATGAACTGATGCCCTACAAATTTATAAGGCCTGGGGTCAAAGATAAAAAAGCATCAGAAGGCACCAAGTTGTAAACAAACAAACACTATCGGCCTTGACTTTCTGCATACATTGAACTGTGTACTTTGCTCTGCGATAAAGAATTGAAAAAACCAAAAGATAAATTTGTGTTGAAGCTACTGGAGTGTTTATAAAATGTTCTTGTGAATATGCATATAAAGTATGAATTCATATACATAGCAAAACCACATACCACTAAATCCAGGCAATTTTGAAACATATTCTGAGAGTAAATTTTATTTTGTAACAACAAAAATCCATGTTTGTGATGGTAATACAATTTCAGTACGTAGGATCCTGGGGTAAGGGGTAAAAATTGGAGCTGCAGTAGATTTCTCAGAGATGTGTTTCCTAAAAACTAAGGTAGCTTATCCAGGCTTGTGGCTCATAGTAGGAAGTGTTATCTAGTGATTTGGCATGCATCTATATTTACATGGTTAGTTAGACCTCTAAAAGGCTTTTTGACTGGGACAGTGCCCTGCATTTCTGCATGTGTGTGTTGAGTACTAAGAAAAAATTCTTCCAAAATGCCTTACCACTTTTAAAAAGCACATAATTTGGCCTTCTTGTGAGAGGCATGGGATCTTCTTGTCAGAGGATATTACAAAGTTATGACTTCATTATATTTTGTATCTAAAGCCAATTTAATCAGACACAAAACACAGAAGTCCTTTTGCTTCTGCCTTGTTTTATTACACTGCTGTTTGCAGATAGTTTACCGCAGTGTCGTTGGTCCTTACTTCTACTCCATGTAGCCTGCATTATTCATGTGCTGTGTCTTATTCATTAGGGTAGCACCCTTTGAAGTTTAGAGTGGCTTAGCTTCTCTGTGGATTTCTAATAATCCAAAGAAGAAATATATATATATATATATACATGAAGCTCCTCTCCTAAAATATGGGGGGTATCATAGGACACACAGAATGCCCTGGTTGCTATAAAACTGAAAATTTCATTTCTACAAACCTCAGGGACAAACTGCAAGGAGTAAATCCCATGACAGTATGCATTTAATGATGTATATTTCAAAGGCTGCAAGACTGAAGTGAGAGAGAGAGAGGCACTCTGAGCAAGGAAGGTGAGTGTGGAGAAATGGGAAGAGCTTGGTAACATTAAATTAAATGACAAAAAAGTCCAATATTGACTACTCTGCAATAGAACTATTCAGAAGTTGCATATCAAAGTCCTAAACTTGGCAATGAATGGCTTTTAGGGAGAAAGATGAATGGATGGGGAGAGGGAAAAATATGTTATTACAGAGCTGTTAAACTATTAGCAAGTGAGGTATTTTTTTGTTATTCATGTCAGAGATTGTCTGCCAAATCCATCACAAGAAATTCTGGTAATTAATCCACACAGACACTTATGCATCTAATCAAATTTGTGATACTTGTGCTCTTGGCCCAGATAATGTTTTCTAGTTACTTAAGGCTGGTATAAATTGGCATTTAGCTGAAGCTGTCACCTGCACTGAACATGTAAACTTTTGCTTGTCAGTAAACTACCTCAGACTTTTTTGATAGAAAAAGCAGAGTGAGATGAAAGAATGCACTGGGAGTTGCCAAAACTTTCAAAGAATCATAGAATCATTAAGACTGGAAAAGACTCCTGAGATCATTGAGTCCTGCTGTTAAGCTAGTGCCATGTTCACCACTAAACCATGTCCCTAAGTGCCAATTCCACTTTTTTTTTTGGAACACCATCAGAGAACAACTGGAGATTTATTCAGGGAGCAAATCAGACTGTTGAGCAGAGACCTTGTCCAGTGTTCTCAAATAAATACTGAAAATAAGAATTTTCAAGCAAGTATTTAATCATAATGATTTAAATAATAACTTCACTGCATTTGCTGTCAATAACACAATCTGGCAAAGTGGAATTGTGACATTAAAAGCATGCTGGAGTCAACAAGATAATTTCAATTTTTAGCAATCTGAAAATTCATTGTCATGTATGGCACTAAAAATAAACTGGAATAAAACCTTGATATCTCCTTAAAAAGTTAACACAGTAAAAAAATAAACTATTGGTACAATATATTTTTAATACTGAATACTAATTCACTGTCAGAAATGGTGCAAAAAGCAAAAGTTTTATTTTCATCAAGAGCTAGGAGTTGGTGAAAAAAAATTACATTCCTGTGAATAAATTCCACTTAGGTCATACTTATTTTGATGGAATTGATCCTTTTATCAGAGATCCAAGATTATCTAAGATAAAATTTTTTTCGAAGTAAAAATGTGGCTAAAATTATAATCATATGTCTTAGTCCAGCATTTATACCTAAAATTTTAGACATTTTGAATGAAAATACATACTATTTTGAATGAAACAATGTATTAGTTTCACATGCAAAAAAACTATCTCTAGTAATTTGTGGAAGTAGTAAAAAGATTTATAATGCAAGATTTCTCATAAAACTTAGATTAACTGGTCTGAGAACCAAAAGCTGCCATGTCACCTTGAAGCCTGACTGCATGCTGTGAATTATGTGCTAAAAATCATCAGTGTGTCCCAAAACAACAACTTAGTCTCAGCAAGTCATAAAAGAATGCGTATTGCTGATTGATTGTCAATTCTTGTCTTCACAGGAAAACATTCATCAAGCAGGAGGGCCAGATGAGTGGGCTCAGATTAGACACTGTGGAAATCACTGCTCTCATGAATTAGAGAAAGTGAACCTCTGAATATCAGTGATAGGCTTTTAAAGCAGAGGTGGCACAGTCTGTTAGCACTGAGCTTCCTGTAGTCATCAAGAAATGCTTTCCTTTCTTCAGTGCAGACAGATTTTCAAGCAGAAGCTGCAGTATTACCAAGTAATTTACATATAAATTAATCCATATTAGACCATATGAATCATTCACTCCTTCGTAGGAGTGATCACCATCCAGTTGGTCTGATTGCCTAAGCCAACATATCCATCACAATTTGTTTTAAATCATTAGGTAGACACTCCTGTTAATGGGCCCTGTGTTACAGTTCTGCTGGAGATGGGCCTCAGTAACAAAGTCCAGCTCTGAAGTTCAAGTTTCCAGTTATTTGGCACAAGTCAGAGTGATACTTAAATGTGTGTTGCTGCTTCAGACTGTGGAAACAAGGTCTGATGCACAGGAACACCAGGGAAAGTCTCGACCTTGCTGCCTCCAGCACAGGCTCTGGGTGAAGGCTGTGCTGCTAAATGTTCTTCTCACACAACATCAGTCAATCTTCACTGCTTCCAACTTTTTCTTTAGCAACAACTGCCTCTAATTTCTGCTAAAGAATATGCTCAATTAATAACTTGGTGGTAGCAATTTAATCTTCCTGGCATACATTTCTTTTTCTGAAGTGGACCTGTTAAGTTTAAGGTGTTTTGAGAGACCAGAAATTGCTGGGTACTAGACCAATGAGCCTGGTAATTCCCAAACTTACCCAGCTCCCTCTGGGAGCCACATGTTAGTTTCTATCACAGAAGAGAGTATTTCAGAATTAAAAAAAACAAAAAACAACCAACCAACCAAACCAGCCCCAGTCAATTTTGACTAATTTACTGCAGCAGACGTGAAAGATGCATCGAATTAAGGAGCTTTTCTTTTTTTTTCTCCTCTATCTCTGGAGTCAAGTTAAAATGGATAACTGTCATTAAAAGGTCATCTAGTGTAACAACCTAGCCAGTAAAAGGCAGAAGGAGAAGGCTGTATTATTCTGTGAATTGTTTTATGAAGTATCTCTGATACTGACAATCAGTGACCTAAATCCTTCAACAAGGAGAGATTTACAAGAACTTGTCTACAGAGGCAAAGTGTTTCTACTGACTTCAGGCAGCCCTGGGATCAGGGATTAGCGGAATTGCTCGTAAATATGGCTTACAGCTACAGAATGCCACAACTGGGAGCCTTCAATAGGAAACTTTGTGTAAACATGCCTATGAAAACAGTCTTCACATACTGATCATGAAATGTATGGGGGTTTAATAGCTTCACAGACCTATTTATCAGACTTTGCAAAGGTACTTTCCTTTATTAGCTTACACTGTTTTATTTATGCCTGCAGAATTTTGCTGTCATCTGTCTTTTGGTTCAGGGTTATTTCAAAGTTTCCCATTTGGAAAATCCCAACCTGTGAGAATCCTGTATGGATCAAGGATGAGTGTTATTCTCCATCTAGTACTGTCTTCTTAAAGGGCTGCATTTCTGTTGTTGCTGTTGTTTCCTTTTTATTTTTTCCCCTTTTATTTTAATGAATGATAAGCATTATAAGATGGATCAGATAGAATTTAAATATCACAAGCTGTTAAATACTAAACACTTCAGGAATACTTAATTAAGCAGCAGTACACAGCAGGCGATCAGGTTCTGAGTTGCTATCACATTCCTGGGATGGTACCATGCTGGAAAAGCCTATCTGATTACCTTTATTAACCATCTCAGAACGGTAGTAATTAACTACTGCAGAAATTTACTGTCTAAAAAGCACATTGTTATCAATGAAATGAATGCAAGTTTTCACAACACTGCACTTAATGGGCATTACTACCACACACAAAGCAGTACTGGCAAATCATTTCGCAGCCCATTTGAGTTCAGGTAATATTAAAGCTTCTACATAATACAAATTTTAAGCAGGATTCAGCTGGAAAAGTAAGTGGAGTAGAGATTGCTGCTACCTGTGCGGCGCTGGCAATCTGTGACTAGCATCCTTTGATAAATGAAACTGGTGAATCTAAAGTCTGGTCTTCAGAGACTGCGGCTACATCCACTCTGTGAAAATGTATTCTGATTGCATGACTGTACTTTGACATTAACTGCCAAAACTGCAACCACTGTGGATTTGATGTGGCTACGCATATCATTACAGCAAGAAATAAATTCAAGGATCATCATGTCAGGGCAGCTAAGTGACTGGGGCCTGGTGTACTGCTGAAAGTACTGAGCTTTCTTGTCTGAGCAAGGTAAACTATCAGAGCCCTACAATTAATGGTCACTTCAGTCATTGCACCCTCCATCACATGTTGGGGCTCCTAACCCCATGTGTTCAACAAGGGACAAGCTGCTTTCTATGTAAGTAAATCCTCGGTAAAAGCAAGGAAAAATGTGTGCTAATGTATCTCAGCTGCTGATTAAACACGTCAAAACCTTAAATTGCCATTCTTCTTTCAGCTTGATGTGAGATCCTTTTCACATCTTGCCCTAAGCTGCTGGGCATTTGTGCTTCATAAACATGTATCTCACAGATCATTGCTGGGCAAACCAGCATCTCCATGTACTTCATTCTGTCCTTCCAGAATCCATTAGTATGCCAGGAAGTGAACTCCTCCAGCCCCCTGAGCAGCTTCAAGGACCCATCATCTAGTTAAAAATCTCTCTGACAGAAAATATGTCTTTTGTCTTCCTTTAGAAGGGAACAATTACCCCAGCCATTCATATCCAGCACAGGGTCAGCAATGGGTTCCCTAAACATAAAAATGACATGACTTTGAAGCCCATTGTCTCACTGCCTTGGTGGGTCAGAAAGAAAGATTTTGATCCTTTTTGAGAGGGGAGAATTGCAACTTGCTTCTGAACTCTGGAATGGGAAGAAACAACAGGTGTAATGTCATGATACTGGTATAGTGAAAAATGGAATTTGAGAAATGATGATGTGACATATGCCAAGACCTGTGCTGTTTGAGTAAAACTTACAGAAACATCCAGTTTTACTTGATGAGTTAGTAAAATTCTCATATAATTACTTAAAATTATCTCAAATGTTCCTGAAATAGCCTTTTTCTAACAGTTGTAAATGACAATGGAAGGAAATGGTGTATGTTTGTATTATGACCATTTCAAACCAATGCTGATCACCTCTTTGTGTCATATTTCACCCACATATACTTATATATCAAGATAGCAAAGTACTCTTGTATCTTTCAGGATTATAAGCATTACATTGGGGCATTATTTAATAATCAATTTAATACATTGGTTACAAAATAAATCAGTGTCACTATTGACCCTTACTATTTCATGCATATTATTCTTCCTAAGGATTTAATGCTGGCTCATTTATGCAGGTGAAAAAGACAAAAATGAAAGACAGTAACCTGTGAACCAGGAGGCATTTTTAAAACATGTTTTAAAATTATACTGCTATCTTTCAACATATGCCTTTGGCAGCCTTTCCTCCCTCAGCACAGTTACTAGTCAAGGCATTATTATTGTGTATGTTTTGAGGATGTAGGATACTCTTCAGAAGGCTTTATTTAAAAGAAATAAAATCTGTAAGCACACTCATTCCCAACAGCACAGTATAAACATTTAACAGAAATAAAACAATAAAAATCTGGGGACCAGATGAAAAAATGAGTTAAAATTCATACTCATTCTCATCGAACAGTTTCATCTTTGGTCTCTGTACTATTTATTTCTCTTATTATGAAGGAAAAAGGTTGAGTCAAGAGAAAGTGTGAGTCCCTGAAGGGGGACTGAGTAGATGTAGCACTCACAAGTGATTACAAAGAGACTGATAATAAAAATAGCAGTGAATAACTTGACTGATACTGTGTTACTACTGGAAGTACTGCACCAGCTTGCCTGATGCACAGACAGATTTTTCTTCAGTTTCCAGATTCCTGCAATTATGTTGTTATTGTAAGCAACAAAATATTTCAAATAATGATAGCAATTAACGATGAAAACATATATTATGGGACTCATGCAGGGTGCTCAAGGCGTAAGCACACACAGTCCTGCTTTCTCATGATACTATGGATATATCTTTACATCATAAGATAGCATTCAAAGTCTCCATATATTCTTTTCTTTTTCGACTTGAAATAAGAGCTTTGGACTGACAGAGTTAAGTTGTCTAAGTATGTAAAGGTGAGCCTTAATGCAATTTCCAAAACTGAACTCTCAGTATTTAAGCCTTACTGAGCACCAGGAGTGTAATCATCCTGAGGCTTTGCACTCAGACCAGCAGCAAAGGCCCAGCTGTCCAAAGTGATATGAAATGGCATTGATATGCCTGAAGTCCCAGGCTGTGGTCCTTACAGCAGCTTCCTGCATCTTATAGAACTGGATTTTGCAGGAACATGGTCTTTTGTCAGGAGGTTTTTCCTGGGAGGGCTGTCTCCAGTGCCAAGGTTCCCTTCTCAGCCTGAGGAGGACCATGAGGAGCACAAAGCCTGTGAGCAGTGTGTGTGTGTGGAGCACTGTGCCTTGTCTTGCTTCTTCAGACAGCCTTACACAAGTGCACCTCTGCATACCAAAATAAAGTGCAAAAGCCACTGTCTAAAACCAAATAAGCCTGAAGGAAATAAAAGGCATGACCTAGGTGAAATGGTTGTGAATGTGCAGACTGGTTGATAAGGGACTGGGGGTGAGTACTGAAACACAGATACTCAGTGAAGTGCCCAAATCTTTACAGTCTTGAGGTATAACATGTCTAAGAGATAGAAAGAAGTTAATAGAACAGAATAATGAAGATTGTTCTAATTCTGTTTCGTTGCTTATGCCAACCAGCGTTAGTGACATGTAAGAAGTGAGAACTCTCTTTATGCTATTAAAAAGATGCTTGAAAAATTTAAGGCTAGTTGTTTTTGAAACATATCTTTCATACTGGACAAAAAGCACCAATGTAGTTTTCTCAAGGAGTTAATGATTTTAGATTGTCTTTAAAATCAGCAGTTTAATAGGAAACTACCCGTTTGTGCTAATGCAAATTTGTTTACTCACAGTAGGTTTAAGTGTTTAACATCTGTGCTTCAAACATACACCATTATACTCAAAGTACACAAATCAGCTTTTTTTTATTCCTTTTTAAGAAGCAAGATTTTGATTCAGATAAGACTGTGGATAAATGCCCTTGGACTTGCTGTAAAGGCCGCTCATTGACTGCAACTCCCACTGAAGTCTGTGGGAGTTTTTTCACAGACTTCAAGAAGGCATTAGATCTATCTGGGTGAATTACCTGTAGCAAAAGTGCTATTATAAAAGCAGAATGTCATGACACCACTACTATAGCTCATAGCCACTTTTTCTGGTCAGTCTGTGAATTTAGGAGGCTAAATACAAAGGGAGCACTGGCTCCACAGAAACACATTTTGAGGAAATGTTTCAAGAAGAGGCCTAATTTTTTAAAGGAAACAAAAATAAATACAATGATTTAAAAGAAGTCATAAGGGAATATGTGTCTCCTCATTTGTAAGAAAATTTACAGGTACTTCAGCTGATTGAGGCAGGAATGGGGGATAGAGGATGGGAGAAATTGCTAAAATAACTGGAAGTGAGGAGGCGGCCAAAATTATAGTAGCTGAGGCTCCAGAAAATATGGATGCAGATGGGGGATGTGCATTTACAGGAACTCTCATGGCTTGATGCCAGTCTTAGAGTTGAATTGACTCCTTCCCGGAAAAGCTGCCATGTGCTGAAGGTGCTCCCTCAGCTGAGGTCAAGAGGGCCAGGAGAAAACTGGTTGTACAAGTATTTAGAAAGTTTTAACTATAGGGAACGTGTGTCAGCCTTTTTCAGGTCATTGCCCTTCCAGTTTCTGCAGGAGTCATAGGCATCTGTGGCTAGAAAGAGATTTTTTTTTTACATCTAGGTCTCCATGGTACAATAACATTTAATCTTGACAGCATGAGGTAGGGGTTTTTGACATGCTTAAGCTAGTTTTGTGATACCCTGTGAACTGTAGATATCACCCAGAAAGGTTTTTAACCCCACAAAGATTGTCTATTTCTAATTATTTATTATCTTTGCTGTTACAAAATTTTCCTGTCTTACATTTAGGACATTGCTTCTTTTGCAGCCATCTTGTGATAACATTAATAATCCCCTTCTTTCATTTGTATTATCTCCTTGGAAATATTTATAGACTATGTTCATATTCCCCTGATTCCTTCGTTCTGCAGAGAGAATTAATTTTGTTTCCTCAATCATTCTGTCTATTATATGCTAGACCATAATCCTTCCACAGTGTCATTTTCTTGCCCTTCTATGCATTGTCTCTACAATATAATTTTTAATCATGGAGAGAACTACAAGAGAACTACATATAACTTCGTAAATATAATTGAATACATGTCATCTGCTCTTTCAGCTGTTTGACTGAACAAAGTGTAAGGCCAAGATGTTACTTTCAACCTCCTTGTTGTGCCAGAACACTCATTTGGAGAAAATTATTGTATAAACCTCTGAAATTATTCAATACACATGTAGGAAAATGAAAAAGAGAGATCTGGTTGTCTTTACAGTCCTACAGAAGGTCCACAATTCAAAATGACCAAATCTCATTATTATCCAGTAAGAATCTTTGACAGGCAGGATAATGCTTACGATCCTATCTTCTAATCAACGTGAACAACACTACTTGAAGTAACAATATACTAACCTGTGTGCATTCTTGGATTTCTGTGCCTGTGCCCAGCTCTGAACTGAAGGAGACAGATTACACTGATAAAAAAGTTTTCATGTTTCTTCAGCTTTTTATATAAAAAAAAGGAAAAGATGCCACCCAAATAAATTGAAGTGCTCTTGTGTTTGCACCAAGGGAAGCCCTCACTCTGTGCCAACTCTGTATGGCCATGAGGCGACAGTGGCCACACCAACCCACATTTCAGCCGCCCAGCACAGGGAGCAGCAAGAGATGGATCCCCATGTACAGCACCACTCCTGGTGGGGCAAGTGTCTGTAAGAAGGGTCTGTAAGAAGGTCTCCTGCTTCTGACAGGAGAAGAACTTGGTGTCCCTCATTTGACAGGGCTAAGACAAGATGGGATGATTTTTTGGGGATGTGCTCAGTGCAACATTTGAAATGGAATGCTGAACTGCACTTGGGTTATTTTAGTCTTAAAATACTATGAAGCAGACTGTTTCAGACACACAGAATTAATGATTCCAATAGGCGAAAAAGGAGAGGCAGAAGGAATGAACCTGAATTCATTCTTATAATTTTACTTGTAAAATTAGAGCCAGAAACAGCCATCATTGATACTTTTACTAAGCATTTTTCAAGAAATATTGGAACAACACCTGAAGAGGATTTAAACTTTTAATTGCCCTTTAATACTTTTTAGGTGTCCAGCTATTGTCCTATAATTTAACACCAAATCCAGCACTATAGGTTTCATTCAGATAGATGCTATAGAGAGATGTACTGGTTCAGTCTGGATTAGAAAAATTATTAAGACTGCAATCTGTTCCTGTGATTCATATATGTGTTCATTTGTTCTTGTAATAGTACCACATCTACCAGCCTCATTAACCATAATAGACCTTTAAGCTCCTGGTGGGTTATAGGTTTGTAAAGTGTTACAAAGTAATTCATGTCACTATAATTTAAACATGATGTTGTTGTTATTGCTGAATCTATTTTATGAACCTTTTTTCGTAACCAGATATATGCAGAAATGCTTGGCTGTATATTGCACTTGGCTGCAATGGTAAAAAAATCTGGGTAATTACAGCTGACGAATGGTGGGTACTGAGATCTTGAATACCTAGAGCAACCTTCTGCCCTAGCACACCTCACAGTGGAAGTGCTGTAGTATAATGCTAATGAAGAATATTACATACCTGGCTCTGAAAATGAGCCGAAATTGTGTTCATTATGCATGAAGATACTCATAGTCACTGTCAGGAGCTTTGCCAATGCACCTTTTGGATATTATCAAATGACAGAACATCCTAAGGCATTATTGAATCCTACACTCAGAACTTGTAGATTTTTGCTTGTAGAAAATAATGCTGCTCTAGTCATTCATCAACGGCAGTTGCAAGAAAATGCATCTTGTATACAGTGCGAGGAGATTCCAGTCAAGCCCTAGCTAAACACAAAGACATTGCTTGTATTCTGCATTATACTTTATCTCTCCAGAGTAGCAAGCAAAATAATGCATCCTGCTTTTATAATACTAATAGTATTTCTTTGTCTCATAGAACCATATTTTGTAATTACCCAGCATTCCTTTAAAGGCTTTTTCAGCATCAGCTAGTACAACCAAACAACCTCAGTGTTAGTCGAGTACATTCACAGTTGCTATTATAGACACTAAATGCATTAATTTGTCAGCTACCTACCATTTCAAACATCTGTAGTGGTGAGATGATTGTTGGAGAGCCAATCTCTAATATTTGGAATCAAGCTCCTCCCAGAAGAAGTTTAAACACAGACATCAGCTGGAATTTCAAGTCAAACTGGGTGAAAGTGGACAAAAGAGATAAAAACAAATTGAAACTCAAGAGTTGAACACCTCCAGTACTCATTAGCAGAGTCACATTACCTTAGTTGTAAAAATGCACTCTGTTCAGGTGAAACCTGGGTAAACAATGTGAGCAACATGTTTAAATTACTCTGGAGTAGTTATAGCAGGCCCTGCCTATGTCCCTGCAGATGGATGGTCAAAACCACTGGGCAAACATCCTTTGTACTTAATGGGAAAAGAAACACTAGGTCATTGAATGCTGGAATTGGAGATCATTTTCACTGAAGTGCACCCAAGGATACATAACTAATGGATTAGCTAAAGGACATATTCACTGGAAAAGCATAGAATTTAGGAGAACTAATTCAGTCTGGTCATTCTCACTATTTTTTGCCTAGAAGTAATGTTATCCTACAAGGGTTTGGGTTTTCCTGGCCTGTGTTATCATAGTTCTGTCTTATAATCCTATAAAGTTCTTATTTGGCTCAGGGATTTTCCAATAAAGTTCTTTACTTTTGTTTCTGGAATTTATTTATTCTTTGCTCTTCTCTAACAATGGTATGTAGCAGATGATATAGGAAATGCATAAAATCCAATACTACTGATCATGACAAAACCCTTGCCTGAAAAACTACACATCTCCTTATAATTTTAATATTTGCTTATTCTATCTCACATTTTGTGAGTCCCTCAGGACTATCATAGAGTGGCAGATCTTTAAATCTATCCTTTTTTTTTTTCTGAACTAAAATGAAAAAAAATTCCCAGCAGGGACACTGGTAATTAGTTTTTTTCTCTCAGTCTTGTGTTTAAACATGGGAGATGAAGAAAGAAATATTTGTAAAAACTGCTATTGCAAATGTCAAAATGTTCATAAGTACAAGCGGATTATTAATCATCTGAAGGGACTCAGCTAACAATCCATAAAAGACAAAAGTTTTTTATTTCTGTGAAAGGTATCTATTCTCTCAAATTGGTTCCTCTTGGCAGAGTGACAGCATTGGATCAATAAATACTCCAACCGCTGAAGCTGATTTTGAAATCTTAAATCAAATTCAAGTAAGACGTGGTATATAATAATAAAGAGCTTTCCTATTGCTTTGCAATACTAAACAGACTCACATAACAGAGAACTACAGAAGAAACAGAAGCCAGTGGAAGCATTTTGGCTAAGATACAAGTAATAGGCCATAAGACTTAACTGGAATCCCCTCACGCTTTCTACGCATTTACTGTTTCTAATAAAACCTCAGGTATTCTGGAAAATGATCAGAAAGAATGTAACGCTCTAAATAAATCTGGGCAGCTCAGAAGATGAAAGCAGCCAGAATCATATTTTACCCTGGGGACAAAACTACAAATCTACCTTCAAGCCAACAATGATAGAATTCAACTCTGAATGAAAATTCTCATTCATGTAGAAATTTTATGCCATGTAGGAAAAAACCCTACAGAATGACAAGTAACTCTTGACCAACATTGGCCTGCATCTTCAATCAATGAAGTAATTTCTTTAATCTATAAAGAGTAGAGAATTTTGATTGCTTCTTGTGAAAGTGTGGAGGCTCTTTTCTGTGCAGCTTCCTTCTTTTAAAAGTGCAGAGGAAGATTATAGCCTAAAGGAAATGACTAAAAGCACCAGAAATAAAGTAAAAAGAGTGCTGTCTTTTGTCACTTGGAAATGTTTGTGCTGCAAATGTACGTGTTTTTCTGTGTGTGTATTTTCCCACAGAGAGCATGCGTGGAAAGAAGTGACAGAAGTGAAAAAAAATTGTCACAGAGTTTCAGTGAGACAAAAAAGTTTAAACTACTTTGCCCCTCGGTCGCCCAAGCTTGCCTGAATCAACAGAGAGAGCAATAATGTTTGCAAGGCTGTCCAGCTGTGGGTCTAAGAGCCTTTCCCACTTGGCATGGTTATTGGACTTGGAGATTATTGCCGGTGTTATTGTCTTTGAGCAGGGTTGGATTGTGGCTGAATGCTTGGGTGTGTCATGCACCCACCATTGCCCACTGAAAGGCCTTGTGAAAGCAGCCCTGCTACCCCATGCCTGGCCAGAGCTGTTGTGTTCTGACCTCAAACAGTGACTGGGGTCTTGCAACTGAGACCATAAATGCTCTGATGATAGCAGAAATGCTCCTCTGTCACCAGTACTGCTTGGGAATCAATGTCTCTAGCAAACCAAGCTTCCTACTGAGAACTCACAAAGCTGAATACTTTCAGTATATATTGTATTAATGACTATTCTGTTGTTAAGCAATCAAATAAGAAGTCTTGACATTGTTTTGTGGGTAATGGAGAGAGACAGGTATGAGTCAATTTTTTTTTAAAATGTGCAAACTAGCTTAATTCTCTAGAAGCCATTAAGCTACAACACCAGATGTGATTTGGGCTGTAAGAATTTTGTAGTGGATTCACTCCTCCATAGGGGAAAAATGAGTGCTGCACATGTTCGGGAAATAAATTTGGGTATGTCTTATTCACAAACAACAGATACCTAAGGTCATATTCACCTTGTAAAGAGATTGCAAAAGCAACAAGCAACCTACATATCATCAATACATCATCAAGACTTCAGCTGCAAATGCACCTGTGTCCCAGACTGTGCTGATCAACAGCTGCTGCCTATCTTTGTCACCTCCTTACAAGCACTGTGACCTCCTTTAGGAAATATTTTGCACTGGTTATTCTTTGGATGTATGGATTTTTTTGATTTTGCATGTTGAAATACTGTGTTCCTGTGGAACAGCAGTATGGATGGAATTTAGCCCATGATATCATATTTGCTGCTACTGGATGTGAGTATTAGCATATAATCTCTAGTACAAATCATCTGTAAACACACAAATTTCTGCCAAGAGCCAAGCTCAATTATAGTATCAGAACCCTGATTCATGGTAGTAGCAAATGTGTAGAAGGAGATAACTGATATAGCATTTAATATAAGTATTCCCCTACATTAAAAAATCCCACAGACCCTGAACAAACCAACAACACACATTTGAATGGATAGAAAGTCTTTGTACTGGTTTATGACTTTGCTTATGGGGACAGTGACTTTTATGCAGTATAAAATACTGATTCAATGCCTGGGGAAGCACAGTTTAAGGTTATTAGTCATCATGACATCAGAGCTCTCCTACCTACACATAAGTGGTATCAGCTTCTCTCTTTCCACCAAACTTTCTCGGGCAGGGTGGTGCTTGAGGTGCTCAGCCCTTGCCCTGCTCTGGCTCCTGGCACCCTGCCTGACACACTGGGGTTCTGTGAAAGCCTAGTGGCAGCACAAGCTGAAGCACTGCTGCCACAAACTCCCCAGCCTCCTTCCCCCATGCTGAGCTGAATCTGGTATTGGAGGAGTAGGAACTATTAAGGGAGATCCTTTCCCTCACTCCACAGTGAGGAAAAATCTATTTGAAACAAAGGTCTCCTTCAGTTTGGGCAATGTTGCATTTACTGATGATCCAGGGTTCTCATGATTAATTTCTGTGAAAGATGCTACTGGAAGGTAAATCAGGGCACATAGCCAAGTACTGTGAGCTCTGTCTTTCAGACTTGCATTGGAATGACTGCATTATTTGATGGAGGACAATATTTGATGCTAGATCTTTCTTTTAGAAAGGAAGGTAAAATTGTATCACTTTGCTCTCCTCCCAACCACTAGAAAAATACGTATAAAATTTCAGTGATATTTCCTTTTAAGGCTGAAGGAAATTCCTACTAAGGATGAATCACGTGGGGGAAAATGTAGTGAGCATTTTTGTTGCTAGGAATAATTTAAGAAAATTAATTTTGGTTTAAAGGGCTGCCTTCAGGCAGAGCTGCCTGTTAACTTGAGGGCACAGGGTCAGTAAAGGCAAAGAGTTAAGTACTGCCAGGCATCTCCAGGTAAGGCTGAGTAGGCTGAAGCCAATTTTGTTTATATATAATTTCTTTCAGAGGGTAAAGTTTAAGAGTACAATAAAGTCCCAAAGCCTTAGGGATACTACAGCAATAAAATACCATATACACAGAAGTAACAAGTCAGTATTGAATTATCAGCTGACATGAGCTGTGCAGGCTTATAAAAATTACCTTCTTATGAAGACATACCTGTGCTTATTATGGATGAAGTTTCAGAACATATTTCTTCTATTTTACTTTCTCATTCTTTCTAAAAACTATTTTAGGTACATTTAAAAAATATCCAATATTCTTCTGGAAAAGAAAATAATAATAATAAAAAAATACAAACTACACAGTGGGTCTATTCTATTTGAGCATAATTAAAACTCCATGGCCATTTTTGTGTGCATTTGGTTCTCTACCCCCTCTGTGTTAGTATTTCAAAGCAGAGACTTTTAATGTGATATCCAACATTTGCTATTAATTTATCTCTTACTATAGGAACCAACAAATCCTATATTTCACGTATGATCCCATTTCAGAAGTCAAGGCTTTCCACTTTTATAGCATCAATAATTTTTCATAATTGTAGTCCCATAAAGTTCAAGAGGAATTGAACTGCTCATTTCAGCTACATTTATAGTTTAATAGTTTCACTGAATTGACTAGAAACCCTATTTGTGACTCAGAAAGCTCCTTCACAGATTTGATTTCTGATGTTGTGTCATTAACATAAAATTAGTCATTACTTGGTTTGTCCATACTTACAGCAGATAATATGTACTTACCTAGAAGGTAAGAACTTATTACCTGCTATAAGTATGTAAGTAAGCTACGTTTTGCAATCATGTTTAAGTATTCAGATACTTAAATTATAGCAACTGTCATAAAAGCCTAAAAGTTCATAATTACGTTTGATACAAAGTATAGATAGTTCTCTTTTACTGTAGCATAGAAAATACTTAATTGTGCACCATCTAGGCTAGAAAAGTAAATCCTCAGAAATACTGTTATGTGTTTGTTGAAATTTAATATGAAGGAATAAAGCCAGTGACAAGAATTTCATTTGCAGAAAAAACAACAAAGTTGTTTTGACAAATAGATAGATATGTTTAGTAAAAAAAGTCCTCTTTTATAAAACAAATGAAAGAAGTGTCATTGAAAAATGGACTGTCAGATTGGCACTGATGTAATGCTGTTCTTTCTGCAAAGAACATTATGCATTAGTGAGCTGAGAGCAACAAGCTGGAATTATTTTGAGATACTACATATTATTTCTTTAGAATAATACAATCAGCTATTCCATCTCAGGCAAATCGGTCCCTTAAGCTATAAATGTATCCTGATTATTTATCTCATAAGCAGCCAAATGGAACACAAAAAACCAGGAGTTGTACTTTCTTACTGAATTTCTCGTATGTGGTAAACATGCTTGCAGAAACAATTAAGCACCCTGAAAAGAACATCTCTCATTTCCTGTGAAGCATAGCTGAATTTGGGAACCAGCATCTGTGAATACAAGAAAATTGCTGCAATACCTGGTTAGTCTCTACATATTTATGAATAAATTGTCATTTACAGTGACCTTCATTGCGTATGAAATACAATCATGTTCTTTAGACAGTTTTATCTTGTTTTCAACAAACTATAAACTAGCTGAAATGTATGATATATTTTGAGAACATCTGTCTTTTATTGGCACATATCTTATTTCTGCCTATTTTCTGATAAAAAACTGTGGAAATACTCCTATTCTTGATGGAAATTATGTGAGTGCATCCTCGTTACTCCTCACTGTAATTCCTCATTTCAAGGGATTCTCCAGTTAGAGCATAGCTCCGTCATGCCAGCTGCTGTGTTCCACTCCCAGATCTGAGGGGCAGTGGGGGGAAGATGTGCACTCATCACAGACGAGCACAACCATCGCGCTGGTGCAATGGTGAGGGACGCTGGAGAGCACAGCGTATGGCACAGCCTTTGAAATGCACTGAAGAAAGGCTGGAGCTGAAAAACATGTGTAAAATCCCTGGAACCTCTTTGTCCTTGTCTGTTGGAGGAAATACTCAAAGAAAGTACATCTGAATGAAAAAGAATCCTCTGTGGGCTGGGTGAGGTATTGTAAATATGATCTTGAGGAATGCAATGAGGAGACAGACTAATTAATTAGCTAATTATTACTTGGATAATGATAACGCTTATCTTCACGTCCATGAAACACTCCTGGCTAAGGGATGGCTTGGGATATAGTGGAACTCGTGCTTGCATTCTTTTGCAGTACTACCTAAATGCTGCACAGAAGAGGGCTGGTGGCTGTGGTAATGTAATAACAGCCTCTTCACCTTACCCTCCTGCTTTATGTTGTCCTCTCCCCTAGGGAAAGCAGCCTCGGGTCAGTCAGAGCCTGGACACCATCCCTGGTCCCTCCAGCGCTGCTGCCGCGTGAGCAACACAGGGGAGCAAGTGCCCAGGACAGAATAGGAAGTCAAATCTGCCTTGGGACTGCATTTGCGATGTTCAGCCACTCCAGGCCTTTCAGACTACAGCTTTTCTAGGCTTGCTGTGCACTCTGAATAACCACCTTGGGCTTATCTATTTAAAGAGCTTGAATGGGCTCATAAAGGGTGAGGGTTTTTTTCAAGGACTTTCTTTCTTGGGCCTTTCTTAATGCTGTGAATTTCCTGAGCTCCTTCCGTTAATGCCTGAGAACCTTTCAGCCCTTTCTCACCAGGCACATGTGACAGCAAGAAAAAAGTTTAAATGCTAAAATTTTAGCAGGCAGATGAAAAGCAGCATTGTAACACAGAACAAAGGAGTAAGAATATTTCTATGGAGTGCTAAAAATGACTACTGTAAAGTTTATTTGCTCCATGCTCTCACCTTCATACCTTCTCCCAGAGTCTTGCTGACTGCACAGACTCATGTGGACTGAATCAGAAGTTTTGAAGCACAACAATTTGAAAAATGCCAGTTTCTTTGTAAAAGGACAGAGATTGTATTTATACATTACTAGTTAACAGTTAGTATCAGCTGCTTCACAGTTGTGAAATTTCTGTGTATAAAGTAGGCAGGATGACCTGCAAAATCAGCTGTGGACACAAAACACTCTCATGTTGGTCCTCTTGCCTCTGACCCGGCAATAAGGCAAGGTGAACAGCTAAATGGGCAGGGCTGGGAAAAGCCAGGCTTTAACAAAGAAGTGGTGAAAAGTATCTAGACTTTATTTTTCTTTTACTGAACCATTTCTAAGTAGCAACAAAAAAGACAGATGCTGAAGCTGTGGCTTGTCATCTTGATTGCCGTAGGCTGATTCTGTCACCAAGTCATTTGACTGGGCTCCTCTCCCCCTCATCTGCAGTCGAACCATAGCACCCTTCCCTCACTTCTGAAGGGTGTTGTAAAGCTTAATTAGTACAAAGCCCTTTGAGCAGAGATAAAAGGAGAGCAGTGCTGGATGTTCCTCCTCCTCCGACTTCAGGTTTGAGGCTGATACGGAACATTGCCCTTCATCAGCTGTGCTGCTTGGCTGCCACATAAAAGGACAGGCTACTCCCAGAGTTTGAAATGCGTCCAGCAATGCCCCAGCTCCATTTCAGCTGGTCCAACTGCAAATGCTGCATTGGTAGAAAAGTGCAGAATTAGGGGGCATACTGAATCCACCTGGACAGTAAGATGAATCCTGGGAATATAGGAGATTTCCTGAGGGTCACCCTCAGCAAAAGCCCCTTGTCTTGTGGTAGGAAGTCATCAGGTGTATTTTCATTAAATCCCCAGATAAATAAATCTAATAAATCTAATTAATCTAATAAAAAGGTTAAATAAAAGCTGTGAAAAATCTGTGAGCACCTTGATGTTTGAAGCACATCAGGGAACTTCACCCTCAAATAATTCAACAAAACAGCAGTTGTAGGGCCAAGTTTCTTTTATACATCGTTGCATAATAAAGTCAGTGGAAAATGGATGTGAAAATTTGGGCTAATAGTTCCTGCTGCTGAATGATGTAAAAAGTACCTTAAGAGGTCCTAAAAGAAAGCAAGCAGAATAATGGAGAAGACGATGGGGCATCTGCATAAATGTCCCAAACGGGAGCTGGTAGAAATTCTTTCATGTAAATTAGTAATAACTCCTATAGATCATTAGTACTACATAGGTAAATACCATAGAGAAATCAGAATCAGGGCCAGGGTATGGATAAGAAGTGAGAACAAGCAAATGAACATTAAAAGGTGCATGTTTTTGGCTGGCTATGCTGATGTGTTCTAATTAATAGCAGTAATAGGATTCACACAGCTAAATCCCTGCACATCAGATTGAAAATTTTCTCCTGATCCCTGCCTGCAATAAGATGGGTAGGGGGAGGAGAAAGGGAGGGAAAGGAAGTAGAAGAATAATAAAATGACATTTCACCCCACTCTTTTGGAGGAATCATCTCATAATTACTGAGCAGCATTGGCAACACCTTTTAATGTTAGATTTTCTTTCTTTTTTTTTCTGTAGGCGGGGTAGCAGGAAAGGAGGGAGGGAAGGAAGGTGAAGTGAAGGATTAGTCTGGGTAAACAATGAAGCCTCAATCTGGATGGTTTAAAACTCAGGATAATCCTAGCAAGTTGGGAGCTCTGCAGTGGGATGGTTTGAAATGTAAATGTGACATTCTCCTTGGTAAATTAACAAGACATGACTGCAGGCTCTCCTTGTTACTACAGTCACATTCAAAGAGTCACTCGTTCTCTCTCTTCATATGTAATGCTATGACAATAGACAGTCACCAGGAGCCTGCTTCAAATAAATATCAAATCAAACCTTTATCATATCCAGAACTGACATATGCACTGAATTATCTTTTATTCATTTTACACAGATTTTTGTTGCTGTGAACACCATATAACAGGATGCAGCTGGGATGCCAGCCCCTCTTCCCCATCCCTGTAACACCAATTTCTTGCGTGCTTCCACAGAAAAATGGGCAGAAGGTACCTGATTCATGATTATAAAGCAAAAATTTAAATTTTATTATGCAATTGCCTAAATGGAGATGATTGAACATGTTTTGTTCCTGAACATCTTTGAGGGATTTATTGAAATTATTATTCTATTACTTTAAAAACCATTGAAAAAAATGCCCTCATCTACCATAAAAATGCCCTGACAATAACCATCATGAGCTATCATGTCACATGATATGATGTGACATCTATACAGTACAACTCCTGCTAATTCCATCTGTCCAGACCATAGATGCACATTCTCCTGTTCAAATAGAAACGGATGGCGACGTTTAATTTATTATTGCAACATCTGTATTGCTTCCTATTTTCTCAGGAGATATCTGAGAATGGGAATGCTGTGGAGATGGCTCTTGCCCTGTGTTTTGTCCCACTTTTAGGGCTGTTTAGTGCAAACTTGTCTATGGTCCCTCAAGGAGGGTCACCAGGGAATAGCTGCCATGCGCTTATCACAGCCTGTCTCTACTTGATGCCTTTTTGTCTCCCACTTGCCTTCGAGTCTCTTCTCAGCCTCCAGCTCACAGTTAAACTCTTTGGAGATGTGCCAGAGTGGGAACACCTAGTTTGCACAACCAGCAGTTCCTAGTGGTAAGAATTTACTCTTCAGAAGGGTTGCAGGGCACTTCTTTCATTGTTAAGTGTATAGGCAGTGGTAGAATGATTTTCTTTGTGAACTTTATCAATAGCTCCCCAGTTGTGATATCCCAGCATTTCAGAGTTGAAACACATTTTAATAGAATATTTTGAGCATATCTTTTCCTCTTAACCTGAAAGCTGCCTCACTGTGTTGCCTATAGCCCACAAGCTGTCCAGACGAAGCTTCTAGCCACATTGGCTGCATTATCTTAGACAGCCATGCAGACATTGCCTCAGTAAACCCTCCTTTAAACTTGTGACATGCTGGTGCACTGCCTGATTGAGCTTGGACGTCGCCACCAGAAATAAATGCTGATCTTTGCAAAGCTCTAATGAGTATTATTCTGGTTGTACATATCTGCAGTAAAGAGATAGCTATTTTCTGCCTGTGGCATTGGTATTACTTTTCACATGTATTTTAAAAATATGACAGAGATCAAGGTGTCTGAAAATAAATTCTCAGGAAGAAAGCACTACCAATGCTTTAGCACACTCATTAATCTCTCAAAGCTAGATTGCTCCACAACAGAAGCTGGCCAGTTATCAGCAGCAATCCTTTCCCAGAGGGTTTCATATAACTTAAGCCTTGCCCACATGCTAAAATAGCTTTAATTAAATATTTCTTTCCATGTGCTCACATAAATTCTCACGTGTCTGAACAGAGATTTTTTTTCCCATGGTAATTTTATGTGCTTCCATCGTAGTCATTACTCCACTTCAAAAAAGAAATATGTTTTCTGTATTGTGAGTGAGGAATCTAACTGGTACAAGCTGTCAGATGGTTACTAAATTTTAAGCTTTATATGTCTATTTCTAAACTGATGGGCATATTTGGACATTCCAAGCAACAGCAGCAATGCCCTAATAAGACAAGGTCCTTGAGTAATGAAGGGTCACAAATACCCCTAAGAAATTCCAGCAAAACCTGCCTTTAATTCAAGTAGCACTGCTCATCTCTGAAAGGATTTTCAAAGATCCCTTAATGCAGTACTTTTGCCATCAGCAGGTTTCTTGATGTTTTCTTGCAACCAAGAGTATCATGGAAAATACCAGGAGTTATGATGCTACAAAACATAATTTCTGCACTTCTGGATACTTTATTTACCAATGTTTTTGTGCAAAATGGATGCTATGTCCAGAAAGGACATTTGAGAACAATCAAGTTCAAAAGACCCCTAGTATGACTGAAACTCCCAGTCCTGCAAAAGGGAATGGGACGTACAAATCTCTAGACAGAAGCAAGATGATGATGGCTCTGTGCTAACAGAAACCAGCCTTCTTTGCACGACAGCAACTCATACCAACACATACCATTTGTTGTCAAAGGGTTTGGAAATAAAAGCAATCATATTTCCCAGTCTGGTTAGCTGTGGTAGCAAAATTGAATCCAGTTAAAAAATTCATCATAAATCCTGCATTACCTGGAGAGTTAGAGTTTCAGTGTAGCAGACAAGACAGTAAACTAAGGACAGAGTTTTCTGACTTCATTACCTGATCAAATGCCATTTAAAATTCCCTTGATCTTTCCTCAAAGGGAAGACATAATTTTCCGTGTTTATGTCCTTGTAAAACTTACATGGGTGCTAGAGATCTTCAGCAGTTCCACTGTTTAAAAGGACATCCCGATTCATGACTTGGAGAGTCTGTTTCAAGTCCCACAGTGGCTTTCTTGGCAGGTTATTCAGAGCCAGACCTACACACACCCAGGTGCCTCACTCAACCACGTATGGAGCTGTTGTAAGTGACAGCTTGGCTTCTCAGTGCATCTGCAGTGTGTTCAAGCTGAGTAACTCTGCTCTTTCTAGGTAAGTCTACTCAGCACAGCATTGTCCTGAGTGAATGAACTCTCCTGATGAACCTGTCTTTTTGTCTCATTCATGTGATACTTGGCTGTGGCCAATAACACTTCTGATTCCTGCCGCAGTCACAGACCCTCCGTGCCATGCTTTACCTGGCTTTTAGAGTACTGACAATGCCACAGAGGCCATATGCTGTGAGGCTGAACTAATTCACATTTGTAAAAATAACCCTTTGAGATCTGAAGGGAGAAAGAGCTTATAGAAATGCAAAGTAGAATAGCCTGACTCTGGCCACTGCTGTTAATAGTTCCACAATTGATTTCAAACATAGTGGTTTTAATTCATGATTGAAATTTGCCCTTGTGTTTGACAGGAAATGGGCAACATCAGAAAAAGCATTGAAGTGACTGTGCACTTACTACTAGAACATGCAGGTTGACAAGTAGTTTTAGAATTCAAAAAGAATTTTTAATGTGATGTCCTAGCACAGCAGTTGATTCATATATACCAGCTTGTGATCTGCAAGATAAAAATGCTGATTAACTGTGATGCAAGAATGCTTTAAAGTAGAACCTTTTGATTTCCATATTTTCTGACAGACATAAACTAGTTATTGAATAACATTTGCATGATTTGTCTGTCTTATATACTTAATCAAATTAAAAGATTTAAAGGAAAATGTATTATTTATAATGCTTTTATGTAACAGGATTTCATCTTAGCCTGTTGAGTATTTATTTATGATAAGTACAGCTATTTTGACAGAATTTGATACTGTCCAAAACTTGAAAAAAAAGAAAGGGAAATATAGTCAAGACTATGTAATAGCATCTTCTTAACACAGGAACATGTGAACAGCAGCAAGAAGAGTCTTCTGAGGATCTACATTTGACAGATGTTTCATCCTCTGCAATCTTATTCCTCTCATGTGCTGCTATGTTGCACCTGAATGTTTTTTGCTTCCCCCACACCACAGAGAAATGACAACTGACCAAAGGTGTAACTATTTTTCACCTGGGATTTTGGACATTGTGATCAAATAATGAAATTAAAACCAGAATAGCACATTGCCAATGGGATGACAAATATTATAAATACTGGAATCAAATGAAAAAAGCTTCTATAGTAGATTGCTTTCAAAGAAATATGCTAGTCCTCAAACACTTGTAAATGTCAGGAACAAATCTATTTCCTATTTAGCAAGACAGTACCAATTGTAAAATTAGAAATTTATTAGCTTTAGTCCACAAGATCATTGATTAGCCTTACTTATTCACATTGCAAATCATCCCTCCTTGCATGCCTGGATGGACTTTTATCCAGTTTTCCTAATTTATTTTTTCATAAATGGTCATCTGACATTCAGTCCTATACTATATATCAAGCAGTACATCAAATGATTTACAAATCTCATAAAATCACATGTCTCTTTTCATTGACTTGTACAGAACTTTAATGTTGATATAACTTCATTGAATTTGGCTTGGTTTGATTTTTTTTATTTTCCTGTCTCCCTCAATGCTTAAAAACTAAATGACAGATTTAGAGTTCATTGGGCAAAATGATTTGATTTGACATCCATGTTCCAATAAACACAACACTGTCATTGTATTTTCCTTTGGACAAAGGAAAAGACAGGTACTTATGACAAATTGTCACTTCAGAGACTTTGAGAGAAGGAGAACACATGAAGTGGTTAGGACTCTCTCAAGAGCAAGGACAAATGAGAACATAAGTCTGTTCAAAATAAGGAGGAGATCACCCACACTTTGACGCTGGACACAAGCCAAGTTGTGTTGTTCTCAGACATCATAAGAATAACCAAGTTTCCTTCCTTCTGTTACAGGAGATACTTTAGACCATTTCCTTCATGGCATGATGGCCTCCTAGAAGAACAGGTCCACAAAGGAAGGTGTCTTGGCTGTTACCAGGTTTGCTGTAGAGCCCAAATCGGATACATGACTCTGATTTTTCCTTTAATTCTAATTAGATGTAACACCAGCAAAAGGACCACGAACCTACCACTGAAAACATAGCCTGTAACCCTGAGAATTACTTGGAAAGCTGTAGTTTTGGTATGCTGTTCCAATTCTGGAGGATGATCTGATCCATTCTATATACTGTAATCCATCATTCAGAACATCAACAGCATTTTTAATGGTTTTTTCCATAGGAGCAGGATTAACATGGGACTACCAATATTTGGATATGCCAGTATTAGTCCCTAGCAAAATGGATGACAAATGGATAAGGACATGAGGAAGACAGATAGAACTGGAAAGAAAAACTATAAACAACCATTGCTCAGTCTGCTGCACTGCAGAGAAAACAGAAAATTTAAGTCTGACCATTTATGAGATCTCCTGTCAAAACGACAGGAGTACTAGTGGACAGTGTTTCCTTGGACTGGGAGCTACTAGACCTCAGGTGGATTCCCTGTTTCTGTCACTTTGAGATCCTGTAGAAAAGCTGGGTAGAGGAAAAAGTCAGAAACCACAGCTCACAGAAGCAGCGACAGACCCCATCAAAACAAAGAACTTTGGATGATATAAGACCTTTCTGGAGTTTTGACTGGATTTTTCCCCAAGATGTTCAGATACATACTCCAGTGATCTGCCTCTTTGCATTTATTCCACAGCTCTTCTTCTTGGCCTTTCTCCTTGTTTTCTTTTCCCTTCATGTCTTGTCATCTCCCTTTTATATTAAAGGGGAGCTAATCTCTTCCTTTTCAATACATATGAAATGAAGCAAAATTAATGACTGTCTTGTCAGTTGGTCACTATGTTTGCATGTCATGGCCCTCCTTCACACCTCTTTGTGCAGGGCAAGCCCCTTTTTCAACAGTTAAGAGTGGGGAACAGAATTCCTAAGGGACCAGAGATAGGTGGCAACAGAAGAAACAGCCTCGGACGCTTAGCAGTGCCAATGCAGAGGTACCACAGGACAAATGATCAGATGGACAGCTCTCAGACCTCCTGGCCCAGTGAGCGCAACCTGTCCCACCCCACATGCAAAAGAGAGAAACCTCTGACCTTGACACCCAGCCCCAAGCACCATTCCTTTGCACATATTAAAGGACAGTGGGACCATTGTTCTGAAACAATATCACTTTTAATTGGAGAAATTTGTCTGCTCTGGGCAGAATAAACTGCACTGCAGAAATGGTAAAGCTTTCCTGCTACAGTGATGACAGTATTTTTCCATGCAGCCATCCCTAAATAGTTCTTCATAGGTCAAACATAACTCCAAATGATTTACATGAAGACAGTTCTGTGAAATGGACTCAGTGGTTCCAATTAAACCAATTTATGAAGAACTCACATTAAGACATTTTTGTGAACAGACAGTGAACTGAAACGAACAAGCAATAGGTTCAGGCCCAGCAGGATGAGCACATGTGTAAGATTCAGAAGACAGCAGGATATACTTGACTTTGACAGAGCTTGACTTTTGCCTTTGGTTAAGTCACTTTCCTCTCTTGGTCTCATTTCCTAATCTGTAGAGTGAGGTTACTGAAATTTATTTTCCTTCTAAAGTGCTTTTAGTTTCCTGTCTGAAAGTTTTCATTAAAGGCTGGCTGATTAATCTTCAAGTCTATGTATTTTGAATTTCCATATCAAAACCAGATCAATTAGTTTGTGTTGGTTTGCTGTCTCTCAATAGCAGTCAATGGTTGATTCATCAGGAATTCAAGAGTTTTATAATGCACGTAATGGCATTATAGATAAAAATAATTCCCATGAGAGAACATTTCTTCCTGGCTCAAGCTGGTGATCAGCTTATGCTTTGAAGCATGTGGGCTGATAGCCCTTGTAATTTTATCCTTCCGACTGTAACTGCAAAGGCTTTTTTTACAGCATTCATATGTGTCTAATCCTTTTTTAGAATCTCTCTAAGCTAGGTTGCCTCAATAATTCACTTTGCATTTGCTCAGGTTCTGATATAGGTGAAGATTTATAATATTCAGGATCGGTTCCAAAGCTTAGCTTCTTGGTTCTTCAAAATTCACAAAGAGCCTTGCCTGAAGGTTATTAGTCATGGCTTCTTGGAAAATGTTGTGATTATACAGAACAAAATGAGAACATTAAACAGCATCCCAAGTTTACCAGTATGCTTACTGTACAACGCAGTGGCTTGTTTACAAGATACAACAAATGAACACACATCTATTAACAAAAATTAATGATGAACAATTGCTGTAATTTCTCCTTACTTGGAAAACACCTCTTGCAAATGAATCAGGTTAGCAGTAGTTTGCTGATTGGCTTTATCTCGTAAACAAGAAAATGAACATTGTTAATGAATTCAGTAACATTAAGATTGTGATATAGAAGCAATAAAAATTTATGAGCTGTTATGGGGAGTGGGTGTAAGAAAACTTAAAACAGAGGAGGTTTTTGTCCTAGACATTGTGTAGACATTGCACCTCAATTTCTGAGGTTTATAGTTGCAGTGGCACAGTAGAAATCGCTTAGTGAAACACAAGCTATTAATCTATTCTGCTGAGGAATCTGTAAAACACTTGTGTTGGTGAATAGAAGCTGAATACAAGAATGAAAATATTTAATACTGACATGCAAAGACCAGTGTCTTCACTGGCAGAAATATGTCGTATAGAGTATGCATGGAAAGGACAATTACATGTTTCCTGTGACTACATATGCAATTACAGCCTGCTGTTTCATGAATAGGTCTTCTCAGACATGGGTGTATTATATCTTAAAATAAAGAGAATGGTCAGAAAGATATAAATGAAAAAATTAATAAAAAAGGATGGAAACACATGGACTTTCCTAATTTTCAGCTTTAGGGAATTCCAGGGCTCACCCGTGGCTGAACATTCTTCCTTGCCTAATACACAGAAGTTTAACTTTGACTTCCAGTGGGTACAAGCACTTTTGTTTGGAAAATATTTTAAAATGCCAGTTTGATTATTTCCTTTTTTGAATGGATTAATTAAGATAAACCTTATTCAAATAGATGCAAAAACCACCAGTACAGCCACTGCTTGTAGACTAACATCAAGAAGGCTTCAGGAAATTCGAGCCTTGTTCTAGAGCATAGTTTAGACTACAGCAGGAAATTCAGCAACACAATGCAAGACTGAGAAAAAAATGTGATGAAAGTTTTGATAGATAAATCTCATTCAGGATTTGGGAACTTTTATGGTAGTATTTTACTCTAACTTCCTCTGTCTTCTCTCTTCAGTATACACACAAATGGTAAGCCTCTGTGCTGTGAACAAAAAAGCCTCTTTCCAATCTAGTTCATTCCCAGTAGGATACTGATAAAACAGAACTCTAAGGAAATCTGCACAAAACCAGGAAGCAGTCATCTCTTTGCTGCAGACATAGAAGAGAAGGATCAGCCCCTGAGAGTGGAGGCAGGGGGACATTAACAGGCGGTATGGGGCACCTGAGCATCATGTGCACTCATATATCATTTATGTAAGAGATTGCATCTGTGATTCTTTGTGCTAATTTCCATCTTTTGCTTCCCCCTCCTCATTATTGAGTTTATGTGTTTGGGAGAAACTCCTCTGTAGCAATCCTGGAGAATTAAATTGTCTAGACATGTTCCCTGAGTACTTCATGGTATGAGTGCTTTAATAGTCAGAAAATTTTCCATTTAATGGGCCATGAAGTCACCCCACTGACTGTATTTCAGAGAAGTCTAAGCTTATGTGTGTCCTGTCTTCTGCTTGAGTCTGAAATTCCAGGTAATACCCACTGTCCCTTTCTCTTGTGACTATTCTAATGATTTTGGATATTTTGTCCGTGAAATAGGCTGACACCACAAAATGCATCTCATAGTAGCCACCACACAGGGTGGCAGTGAATCATTCTGGGTAACTACTCAGTAATAGGATGCATATTAATAAAGTGCTTAGAAATAATTTGTTTTGTAATTGTTTAAATAAAATGCATTTCACAATAGTTTTCTGAAGAGCATACAAATACAGAATTTCCAAGAGAGTGCCAGTGTGTCAAAAAAATGTCTCACAGGCAACAGTGTGACTAAAAATCATTCTTAAGCTCGGCACTGATAGGAGGCAAGTCAGATTTTCAAAGTAGTCCAAGAACCAAAGCAATATATGCCACTTACTATGACTAAGTATCACAGAATTCAGTGATGAAAATGTTTACACAGAAACATAATTGCTTTCTGACAAATGACTAAATAAAATTTCCAGCCTGAAATTTGTAATGTTAATGTTGCCACTCTAGCGTCACTCTCTGCTTCTCTCTGTGGGAGCAAATCCTGCATTCCAAAACCAGAGCCTTGCCGAGCCTGCTGGCAAGATACTGGAGAAACTCTGAAATGGCCAGTCTGCCTGAAGGAGACAAATTAGGCAGCACTTCCAAAGCACTCTACAAAAAGCATGGTAGGCTATAAGAAATCCATAATCTAGCTACGTGAAATCTGCTAAGAGAGAAAATGTCAGGTCAAGCTCTGAGACAATTGGAATAATTTGTTTTTCCTTGGTCCTAGGACTGCATACCAAGACCCTGAAGTCCTTTGCTGTGAGTCTGATTTAGCATCAGGAATGTGAAAAGTTTGCTTTACATCAGCCATGACAATCTGTAAATATTAAAACCAAATCCTCTTTAAATCAAATCAAGTTTTCCCCATGTGATTTTCAATCTCACTGGAATTCATACAGATTGTGAAGAAAATGAAAAAAGCTGTTCATTGTTCATTAGTGGAGCACAATTACATAAAAGGAAAAAAATTTCTTAGTGTCTCTTATACTCCTGGAATGTGATTGATGGTTGCTGTTACTAAAACAACAGAGAAAAATCACTTAATGACAAAAAAATCTTTTTGTTAGGCTGCAAAGATGTCACAGGGATTGTATTCCTCTAAAGCAGGCATTCTTTCTATAAGAGTCTCAAAGGATTTTAGGGCTTCATTACCAGTCTGTTCTTTCTACATAAAGGAACCCAGCACAGGGAGGAAGCAGAGGTGCACTAGGGATCCTAGGTGGAAAAAACAAATAAAAAGGAAAAAAAGAAAATGGAAAAAAGAATATGTGTACTGAAAAGACTAAAATCAGAAAAGGTTACATTGTGGTTATCTCTACAATCTGTCCACCCATCTTTGCTAGTAATTGACTTCGTTAGATGAAAATACTTTTAAAATGGGGTTTGATTAATAGGATTGAATACTGAGATTGTGTGTGGGAATAGGAGAATGGACTCCACTTCCCTTTTGGTGTTGTGTTTCTATGACTACTGCTAAGACTAGAAATCAGACCCACCCAGTCTCTCTCGTGAGAGTCACAGTATCTAGGTACCACCAAATATAATTCCCTTCTGTTACAAGGCATGGACGTCATGCCTCGCAAAGGGTAAATAACACAAATTGTAATAAAGGTTATTGGGAGAAAAGCAACAAGCTTAGATCATTATCACGAGAATGTTTTCCTGATTTGTGAAATGTTTGTGACAACATTTACTAATTGTTTTCTATTAAAACCACTCTCAGATAGAAATAAATGTTTTAAGCTTACAAGGTTGTGAGGGAAAAGTAGCCACAATGTTGTTTCTTAAAAGGAGATATTGTACTTAAAAAATCCCAATATTAATATCTTCACAATAGTCATTACTTTATGGCACAAATGTCTCAATGAATTATCCTTATTTTTGTATTATGGTAAGCCTGTGGCATATATCTAGAGATGATGACTACCTCTTCATTTTCGTTGTCAATAAAATATAAGCCACTTTTATCACTACACAACAAACACACTTCACAGGAGAACTAAGGACTTTGAAGCCAATTGATTTTAGTTGATTGTATTTGCAAAAGCACTTGCCATTGTACGTAGCCCTTGACCTGGCTCCCCTCAACTCAAACTAAGCCACCCACAATTCATTCCCTTGAAGAAGGAATATTTATTTTATTCTTTAGTCCACAATGAAAGATTAGCATCTGCTCACGCAGCTCAGCAATTGGAAAGCAAGGGGAAGGAGTTTTGGCACTGCTTCTCCTAAATGATGGCTTGTACACCTGAGCCCGCTGGGTAGGTGAACTCCACCTCGCAAAGGTCTCAGAGCTAGCTAAAGATAACTTAAACCGAGAGAATGTGTGTAATGTGTAGTTGTCGCCTGATATATCATATAGGAAACCCCCTTTTCTTGGACAAATTTGCTGGTAATTTTCTATTCTTTTGCCTCTCTCCAATCCAGAAAAGCATAACCATGCAACTGAGAAAGAAGAGAATATTATTTTCTCTAAAAACATCACATAATTTTATCTCGTTTTGCTGGTTTGCTATGTACCCCTCATGAAGACTTTTGACCAAGGGAGGTAGCTCACATTAAGCCATTGCAAACAGAGAAATTACTCAATTATGTGAAAATAACAGCATCTAACAGGGGCCCAGAGTTTACAGATATATTGATGAAAGATTGAGCATATGATCAACTGGGGCAACATTAAAAGTGTTGAGAGACACTTTACGTCTTAACAATAATCAGAAAAATGATAATTCCAACATGTTTATCAACATTTTCTAAGGAAGCCTGATCTATTGTTTAGAAACCTTACATTTCTCAGGAAAGATTGAGCAGAACTTTGTCAGCTCATGTTCTGAAGAGGGTTTTCTGTACAGCATTTGGTGCTGATTGCTGCTGGAGGAAGGTTAACAAATTAAATGGCTCAGTGATCTTTTCCAGAACAGAAAATCCTAAATTTCTCTGTATTTGTTGTGCTCCTGAATAACAAAGGGCTTAACAACTTCATATGAGGATATGCAAGAATCCTTCAAAATCAGGACAGTCCTGTAAGAATCTCAGAATTGTAGTATCCTTCAGGTTAGAAAAGAGTCCAACCATTAGCCTAGCACTGCTAAATCTACCACCACTAAACAATGTCCATAAGTGTCCCTAAGATGGGAGGAGACACAGCCAGGACAGGTGACCTCAACTAACTAAAGGGATATTCCAGACCATATGACATCATGTTTAGTATATAAACAGGCGGGAAGAAGGAGGAAGGGGTGACATTTGGAGGCATGATGTTTGTCACCCAAGTCACCTTGTCATCCAAGTCACCTTTACTCAGGATGGAGCCCTGCTTTCCTGGGGATGGCTGAACAACTGCCTGCCCAGGGGAAGTAGTGAAAGAAATCTTTGTTTTACTTTGCTCATGTGGAAGACATAATTATATTACTTTTAAATATCTGAAGCTATTAACAATTAATACAATCTCAATTTTTGGATCTGTGTACCCACTTGAAAATGAACATTTCTGTATTTGAATCAAGCAAAGGACATCCACTTCCCACACACAAAAACTTAAACTATGAAAAATCTTAGCTCCTAAGAGAATCAAGGATAAGCAATGGAAAATCCCCGCAGATTATGTGAATGGTGCCAGTGGTACTCCTTCTTCAACAAGTACCTACAGGTTATAGTTGCTCATTGGTTCAATCTTCAGCTGTATAGGAATGATCTCCATGGTCCAAGGTCTAGCTGTAGCACATTGGTTCCATGAGACTGGTCTTTTACGCTGTCAGTAAGGGATGCAGGGGTTTAGCTCAAGGTTCTATTGCTCACTCTCAGCACAAAGGAGAAATCCCCACCATACAGACTCAAGTAGTGAAAATCACACTGAAGTTTACTGGAAAAATGTCAAAATCAAATGCTCAAAAATCAACCATCTTTGGCAAAGAATTAAATACAACACTTAATTCAACATACAACCACTGCTCCTAGCATTAGTGAGTGTCCGTTTAGCATTTATTTAGCATAAACTTAGCCCAGCTGAGAAAAACCTTTCAACTTATGAAATACTATGTTACACAATGGTTCTGGGAAAAGAGAAGCACAGAAAGAAAGAGAGGCAGAGAGAAAGACAGAAGGAGAGAAGAGAGCTAGAAAAACACACATACAGCTCCCACCTGCTAGGATTGCAGCGGGAGCAGGACAGGAACTCCAGGCAGCGTTCTAGGCTGTGACCATGTGCTGACCTCATGCTCTGCCCTTCAAGCCCCACGCCCTCCATGTGCCCACCCCTAAGGTGGAACTGCTGGTCGCTTGGCCCGGCAGAGCCCCGCTGAGCATCTGGGCCACCCCAAGAGTGCAGCACTGACAGCTCAGCCAGGCCTTGGGGCAGCTCTGGGGGCGCAGCACGCGCTAAAGGCCTCACCTGCAGCAAAGCCTGGCTGGCTCCTCTCAGCAGACACAGGCACTGCCATTCCAAGATGTTTGGGACATGCACCATGCAGTCTCTGACGGCAGCTGCTGTGATGATGCCCTTGCGATGTCTTGCCCAGTGCCAGTGTCCCTGCAGCTGTAGGCTCCACAGCTCTCTGAAGCCTAAGCCACACGCACAGGGCAGCTTGTGGCTGGGGCTGAGGTGCCCACCCGTACAGCGGGTCCAGATCAGAAAAGTGTGGAGCAGCAAAGTTGGGGTCCTGCCGTGATGGCCTCAGCGGGTCCTTTCCAGCGCCAGTGTTCCCGGAGCTCGAGGCTCTTTAGATCTCAGAGCCCTAACCCTAGCCCTAGTTAATTACCTGAGCCCAGTGCCTGGGATGTCTGGCTCACAGAGATGGAGGAGCAGCAATGTTGGGGCGCTGCCGTGATGGCCTCGGCAGGCCCTTTCCAGCACCAGTGTTCCCAGAGCTCGAGGCTCTTTAGATCTCCGAACCCTAACCCTAGCCCCTGATGGCAGCTTGGCACTGGACCAAGAGGTGCTCATCACCATAGGCTGCACAGATTAAAAGGTGTGCAGTTGGCAATGGAGCCACCTGTTAAGCTCTGGATCCTCATTATAATGTAGTGAAAAACGTGAAAAATTTGCATAGAAGTCCTTAGTGCATTTAATGGAAATGAATAAGAAAGAAAATATCAAACCCAAAACAAAACAAAAATAACTCTGGTGAAGGAAAGAAATTAATTTCAAGAATAATATAATGCTTTGCAGGCCTGCTATTACAGGAAACCATTAAATTAATTTAATTCCACAAACCCCATTTCTCCAAGAAAATGTTTAAATCAATTCATTCTTTCATTATGTCGCTTACGAGCACCATGAACTGAGGTGAAATTACTGAGATGACTTTCATGTTTCAGAATCCCTTCATTTTCACTTCATTTTCTATCCTGATATGGGATTTGTGTACTGTATTTGCATATTAAAATAGTATATTTATTTGTAAAAGTGGTGTTTAATTACCTTGCAATGAGTTTATTTTAAACGCTTCATTAAAGTTTCTAAAGGAGCTTGCTGCATGATTACATCTCTGCACTGCTTTAATGGATTACATCTTTGACCAACAGCAGCATTGTAGGAAACCCTGGCTTGCTGTTGGCCCTTCAACAAAAGATTTTGCACTAGAAACAGTTGTGGGCTCATAGGATCAGATTCAGATAATTCCGATACCTTAGCAGAAGTCCATCGCTTTCCGGAACTGCACAAAAATGTTATTTAACTAATATGTATGGAACGATAGCATTGTTTAGGTTGGGAATGACCTCTAAGATCAACGAGCCCAACTTTTAACCCAGCACTGCCATGTTCACCACTAAACCGTGTCCCTAAGTGACACATCCACACTTTTTTTGAACACTGCCAGGGATGGTGATTACATCACTTCCCAGAGCATCCTGTTCCAATACCTGAGCACCCTTCAGATGAAGAAATTTTTCCTAATTTCCAATCTAAACCTCCCCTGGTGCAACTTGAGGCCATTTCCGCTCATCCTAACACTGGCACCTGGAAGAAGAGACTGACCCCCACTTGGCTACAGCCTCCTTTGAGGCAGCTGTAGAGAGTGATGAGTTTTCCCCTGAGCCTCCTTTTCTCCAGGCTGAACAATCCCATCTCCCTCAGCCACTCCTCACAGGGCTTGTGCTCCAGACCCTTCACCGGCTCTGTAGCCCTTCTCTGGACACACTCCAGCACCACAATGTCCTTCTTGTAGTGAGGGGCCCAAAACTGAGCATGGGATTCAAGGCATGGTCTCACTGGTGCTGAGGACAGCAGGCTTCCTTGTCTTCCTTCCCTCACATCCCAGGTGTTTAGAGACTTTAGTAAGACCTCCCTGAACTTTCTGTATTGCCAGCTGAATTGTCTTACCCCACTTACCTTTTTCATGTATCAGAGATGCTGCAGTCCCTTACTCATCTCTGTGGCCCTGTTCACTCCAGTGAGTTCACGGCAGTAAATTCATATCTGTCTCATACTGGAGAGCCCAGAACTGTACCCAGACCTCGACGTATGGCAGACACACTGAGGAACAGCTCAAAGCATAGCAGACCATCATCAGGAACTACGGCAGCAAAGCCACTCAAGAACCAGCTTCCCCAAGCAACTCCGTCCATACTCTCTCTGGTAATATTCACACTTGTCTCTGTCTACATGGTGGAAAAAGGTTTTTCCCTACATTTAAAAGAGCAGAATTTAGCTTTTACTTTTAGTTTCATCCGTGAGAAAAATCATAGCCTAAAGGCTGTGGCAAAACCATAATTTTTAAACTTGGTCTCTATTAATATCTTGGTTGACTTTGCTCATATCAATACACTGGGAAATGCAATGGAAGCATCATTCTTGATCTCAGTGGGAGTTAAGCACCAAAATAACTTTGAAGAGTCAAGTATAAGTCCTTGGCTTGTAGAATAACAGTCCTGTTTTGAAAACATGCTGTGGCTTTTCAGGGAGTCTCTCGCAAATATGCACAAATAGTTGTCTATATTTAGGTCAGCTACACACTTGTGCACTGAAATGTTGCTTTTCTTACATGCTGATATGGAGGAATATCATCCCTTAGGGAAGAATTCTGTATCATTAAACTAATCCATGCTATTACATTTCTATTATTGTTTCTGTGTACATGCATTTTACAACTAAAAATGGTGCAGATAAATAATACACAGTTAGAAATGCGTGTTATTTATGTGTACTGTATTTACCAGTACTATCAGAGCTAATATATGCTAATATTGGTTCTGATTAACTGTACGCTTCTTCCCTGCCATCACCTGGCACATGTTGATTAACACGAGGGAAGGGAGAAGAGAAGAAGGGAAAATTTCCCTGGTATACTAAAAGCAAAGATGACTGGTAGTGGATATGGATTATCTTACAAGTCTTGGAGTTACCTGAAAGTGTCAGGATGGATTTGAGAGTCAGGTAGATGTAGTTACTGTCACAGGTCCTATGCATGTGAATAGCACACCTTCAAGCCACAGTCTTCTGATGCCATTATTGAGCTTGCTCTCTATTTCACATGATGCCCTCATATGCTTAACCTTAGACAACAAAAGATACTTCATCTTAATCTTGTGAAAGACTAACACAGCTTTAAAATACACACAAGCTCTGTGTAGTAAGATCTTTGAATGAGAGAGCTGCATTACATCATTACTTCTATGCACAAATGTCTATCAGTAAGAGGGCATTTTCTGTTTTCATACAAAAAAAAGTCTCACAGTCCTTCCCAGGTACAAATGGATGTGGCACAGGTTGGACTGCCTGATGCTATATTATCAAATATTGTTTTCCTATGATTTATTGTTTTACTGTTATAGACAGGTTACATGCTTTCGATACTAGTTTCAGTGAAAGAGGTACCGTTTTACTTCCTAGACACAGAATATGTTTTTGTGGTAAAAAGTGCAGATCTAATATATTGATTTTGAGGGATCTCTTTTCTCAGTTTACTAGCACAGTCTGCCTAGCATATAGCTGTAGTCTGTTCGTGGAAAGTAGGAATTCTTCTTGGTGTGCCTGCAGAACAGTTTCTAGGTAATACCCATGATTGTACTGAAAGTCACTTCTGTTTTTAGTACACATTGCACAATGATTTTTGATGATTTTTGTTTCCTGTTGTTATGGCAGGAAGAGTTTTAGTCCAAGGCTTTTTAAATAGACTGTGTTTGCTCCTAATGCAAGTACCCAATGGCTCCCTGAAATGTCCGGTAAAACAATTTAACGAATAGAAAAATGGTTTCCTCAACCTTTCCAGTCTTCTTTTGATAACAGGTGTGCTTTGTTAATCTCAAAACCATAACTGAGTAATGGCTTTCATCACCTTTCCCTATTTACACAATACCAGGCACAAATCTCAGCTTTGTTATTACAGTTTTAACTGCACGCTGTTCTAGATAGAGGAAGCAGAGCAGTCCAAATCCATTAATGTTAATCAAGGTTAAATGTTAATCAAGGTAAAAGGTTGAAAATTTTTATTTAATAACATAGCTGTCTCAAATCCTAACACTTTCCAATTGCTGCTGAGGCTACCACAAACAGTCTCGGATAGTCTATTAATTTTTTTTTGTTTTCAGGTACTGGCTTAGCTGCTCCATTCCAGGCTGGTTGGCAGATGAAATTTTATAAAATGGCATGTGTAAATCATGGATCTGATTTCTAGGTGTTAGTGTATTGAAGTTCCAATGTTCTTCTCTACCAACCCCTACCTATAACCCAGTGCAGAACTACTTAGCCTTGGAAGTCTCTCTCCCCTCCCTCTCTGGAGCCTGGTGGGAAGGTAGGAATGGAGCAACTATCTTGATCCTGCAATAGATCTTGAGAGCAGGAACAGGACCACTGGCAGTCCCAGCTTTCGACCCCTGCCAGCTCACCCTTACTTTCACTGTGTGTGTCAGAATATCAGAAAGAGATTTTTCAGGAATCAAAATGAGAAACAGAAAGAAGATGAAAAAAACCAAAAACTCTTTAAATAGAAAAAAAAAAAAAAGTAGATTTGGTAGGACAGCAAAAGTGGAAGACTGAATTGACTCCAAGAGAAAAAATTAAGAGTGAGATGATGAGGAATGAGATTTTCCATATTGTAGAGGGGAAATATGGCTAGTTTGAGAAAATACAGAAGATATATTTACAATGAGATAAAGAATAGAACATAGACCTTTTGAATAACTCTTTTTCAATTATGCTGAGAGCTCAGCAATGCATATACCCTCTTCTTGCTGTCTGCCTAGAAGAAAAGGAGCTGCTGAGTTAACAACAATGCTCTTCTTCCAGAACACAAATTAGATAGTCTACTGAAAAAAACCCTCTCAAATTTTCTGGCAATCTCCTTAGCCAGAACTAGCTACTTTCTCCTTCTATTTTGAGAAGTCACAGATTTCTTCTGTAGGCATTCTGCTCTAGAACTCTTGAAAATTGGATCAGTCTGTCCCCATAAGTCTGAATCTGCACTGCACTGCTCTTTAAGCCTCTCCACAGACAGTTCTAGTGGCTTTTTGATTTTAAGAGACTACATCTCCCAAAGTTTACTCCCAGAAGTGCTCCCCTTCTCTCTCTACAGCTTTTCCCCAGCTTCACACAACCCAACAGACACCCCAGCTGGTTATAGACTAAATTTCCGTGCTGTGAGATCTTCTCCTCACGCTTTCCACCTGAGATGAGCCAATTGCAGTGCAACAGCAGCAGCTCTCTCCAACCAGATCTGTTTTGCAGCAGATAACGAGCATGTCTCATAATGATAGAGCCAAAACTCACCAAAAACCATATTCTTTTCCTCCTGCCATAAATCTAGCCTCTCTCTTTAGATGAGGTTTTTATTTCATCTCTTCTTCTTCCGCACCCCCTGCAACTTGCTGGCATACTCTAAGTCATAAAAGCACACTTCAAAGGAGGAAAAACTATTATGCAATTCCAAGGCTCATGTTTTTGGCATCAGTATCAATATGTGACAGATGGCTGTCAGTGAAACCATCAATAACTGTTGGTGATGTAGCACTTCTATTAATCTACTGATTTGACAACAGCACTTTGAATCACAACAGAAATGTCACTGGAACTACACAATATCAAAAGCAAATAGACCACAGCACCACCTATATGGATTCATCATTCTCTGAAGAATCAAGTCTCAGCGAACGGTTTACTGGGACAGATTTACAAGGCACCAGAAACATTATCTCTTGAAGTTGATGTTCAGATTTATGACAGCATCCATGAATAGCTTAGTCAGATACAATTTGTCTCAGGAAAGTTTCCATGTGCATGTGTTGTTCATAAAATGTGAAGTGAACCCCAGGTTTGAAGTTCCTCAGACTTCAGACAGTTTGCTTTGGAAGTAAACTTTAGTCCTTTGCTTTGGGTGGATGGAAGGAGAATTTGGCCTGCCAAGGTTTGGAGTGAAAATTATGATACTTATGAAACACCATCATATTTTGAAAAATAGTGAGATGTGGTTCATAGAGCCACTCTCAGCTGGCTCCAGTGACTGTTTAGTAAGGGTTTTGGTAGAAAAATTTGTAGAAAAATAGGTAGAGGCAAAAAATATTATTTTGTGGTTTTCCACATACATGGACACAGAATAAAAGGGAATAATTTTCTCTTATTAAATTAATTGCACTGAATTAAAATCAAACAATTCTGCTTGTGTTACGTGTACTATTTATTGCAAAATATTTGTCAGGTCATCCAAGATTTGCATAAGAAAGATGGATCAGGTGGAACCTGAGCTCCGTCACATGTGCAGATTTTGGCATGGATACTCAGACAGCAGAATATATTTAGAGGAGGATATTCTGTCAGTTCCTGACCTTAAAAACTTCTGGCATTTTCTACCTGGTAGCATCCCCTGCACAAGGCATGGACATGTTAAATCATGTTTGTGGACAAAAGGACAAATAATTTATTTTTATGGAATGAAAGAAAGGAAGGGGAGAGCGAAATGTGAATGACCAGTATGGGTTATGTATGAGGAAAGCCGTGAGAATGACAGCAGCTAAATGCATGTTCAACAGAGTGATTATTTCTTGCTGTAAAGCAGCAGCTCTGCAGCAGAGATGGATGTGAACAGAAAGTGCGTGGATTTCCTGCCCACCCACCCACGGACACCAGCAGCTTTCCTTCTGGGTCATGTGCTGGGATACAAATCAAATGATGAGAAACTATCCTAGGATGAAAGATTTCTATCATCTAGGATTTAGCTGATAGGCTGTGAAGTGCTTTTAAATCCATATACATGTAGGTGGGTATCAGGAAAGTTGAACTGGAAAACACTATTAAGAGAGGAGATAACACAAAGCCAATGAATTTAGGAACCATTCATACCAGAGACTATGAATTAAGGACAGATGAAAGAAAAATAACAGCAAAAGAAAGAAAGCTAAATAAGTGGATCAGATGGGGATAAGGAACTTGTATTTTTCAGTCAGCATTTGAAATGTTGGATGTTCAGAAATATGCATTTCATTTGGTATGGAGCTCCAGTCCCTACCAAAGGGAGATGTGAAGTGTTATCTGGTGTAAATGTATTTGTACGGCTTTATGGAAGGCAGTGAGCACACAAACTGTTGATTTTTTGACTTGCACTATTTTCTGTTTTACTAGAAGTGTATATATCAGATTAATGACTCAGTTTGTCCTTTAGCAATACAAGAGAGGCAAGTTTTTTCCCCTGGGTTATAATTTTAGTTCTGATTCCTCTTTTGTGACTACATAGTGACGTAACTGTGAATGTAATAATTTTATATTAAATAAAGATGTATTTGTAACTAAAGGTAAAACTCTTTTTTAGCTATACCTTTAGCTATACCTTTATCCATCAGGATAAACTTAATTCCTTGCCTTGGTCCAAGTGTGTCTGTGCCTTGACTGCATATCTGAATGTGATGAAAAGGAAGAGCTATTCCTGAAAGGCTCCTCTTGTTTTATCCCTGCACAAACCTTTTCAGGGAAAATGATAGTCCTCCAGTGCTGATGCTACACTTGAAGCATCAGACCATAAGCTACATTTGATAAAGGACAGTTTAAAGAGTTTACTAAAACCAGACGGGAACATTTGCTGTGATTTGGTGGCAGCTCTTTTTCTAAGGAGGATTCTTTTTACTGGGGTTAGTCTCACAAGATTTCACTAGCAGCAAAACAACCCTGCAAGTCACTTACTGTGATAGACAACATCACCGTAAACCACAATACACATTTGTGAGAGTCAGGCATCCCTCTCTGTTCATTATGCTACCTTTTAAGCACAATCCTTTTTGTGAATGAGAATTTTCAGCATTTCCCCAAATGACTGCATATTCTACTCCTGCCCTTCTCATACAGACACTTGAACTGATGGTTAGCTGCCACTCCTGAGGTGCTGTGCTGTGTCATTCCACCTCCAAGAAGCCTTAAGAGCCTGGAGAGCCAACATAAGGAAGAGAAGGTGAGAAAGGCAGAATGAAGTGTAGCAGCTTTATGGGGCATGTCTCACCATACTGGATGAGACTGGCAATGCTCCATTATCTTTCATGCACAGCTGACTCACATGACTTGGTCAGTCACTGCGTTCCTTTCCCAAAAGCTAATCTGCATCCAAAGCTGCCAGTTATCCGGAGCTTGGAAATTTCTAACTGCAGTTCTCTGGCACGTGGTACTACCTGAAAAAAACTCTGTTGTGAATTCACTCTGAGTGAATCAGACAGAACTCAAACCCTCAACTTAAATATCCAGGAATGTTGGTGTCTGGTACTTCTATCTGCTGCACAGTGCTGTGCTCTGCAGGCTTGCTGTGCGTGGTGGAGAGGAACCCGAGCCAGCCTAAGCACTGACAGCAGCCTGTCAACCACAGCATGGGTTTCTCTGGTGTTAATTTGCTCAGCTCCTCCGTACAGCCAAACCTAGAACTGCTTGTCAGAAATTGGGCTTCCCGTGCGGTATTACAGGTCCTGTCAGCTGGAGGGCCAGTGCCAAGTGCCAGGCTGTCTGCTCCTCACAGCTACAGCCTGTTCCCTTCTTTCAAGTGGCACTCAGAGGTGCTGCAGAGAGATGACAGGAATGCAGTGTTTGGCTTTGCTCGCTCTGATCACCAGCAACACAACTCCTTACTGTGTGATTTGCCTGACCCATTCTCACAGTGCATCAGTGCAGCTTTCACAGGAATATGGTAAAGTGGTGATCAGGGAACATTCATGGAAATGCAGATTCCTTTTAATCTATTGTTCACCCAGGACTGTGCAATAGCCTACCATTTTTAGTTTTGCATATCCTATTTTCTCAGAGGATGGCAAAGACTGAGACATATGATACCAATCCCAGAATAAGGATTCTGAAATTGAGATACTCATATGAAGAATTTTGCTGTTAATCTGGAGATATTGCATAAATCTCTTCTGGGATTGGTCAAAACCTTATCTTTTCTGTCAGTGGTGTCAATCTCTGAAGGAAAAGCTTGCCTATCAGAAACCTGAGGAGAGGAATAAGGAAGCAGGGACACAGGGGCCATTTCTCAGTTCAATGGTTATTAGATGAAAGCAGTTTACAGCCACTGCTGACTGGAATTCGAGTGGTTTTCTGAAAGACCTAGCATTGAAAGCCTATGTTATCTCATTACAAATTTTGTAAGTCATGCACCCCCAAGAGAGACAATGGATTTATTTCCTTTGATATAAAGGGTCTTAGATAATTAGCATAGTTAGGAGAAAAATATGATTTACTAGCTTTTTAAAATATATGTGTAGATGTCTTCCTTGAGTGATGCATTTCAACTTTATTTAAATTTCATATGGAAATATAACTCAGAGTCCATTGTATTTTTCTGCTTTTCAAATGCTTCTGCCCTCCTGAGTGTTAAAAAATAGAAGGAAAGAAATCCAGCATAGCCTGCATAACAGCACAAGCCCTTTGTGCTGTAAAATGCCATGTGTCATTTCTATACACAATAAGCTCAAAACTAAGGAATTTATATGTTAAATTTGAATAATGGACCAAAATAAGATAATTCATCTTTGCTAACAGAAACATGTTAGTCACGAGCACACATAACCCTTCCTTGGTACAGAAATGGACTCCTTAGAGTAGGGATAATTGCAAAAGACTAACCAGAAAGGAAGATAGGTTAAAAAAAAATAAAAATTACATCTCACTAATGTACTTGACAAGTAGGTAATAAAATTAGGTTCTGCTCAGAGCAATTTTGAATAATTGATTTGGTTTATGTCTTTGACCAAAATATGCAGAAATGCAACATTCTCTCAATTACACTGTAATTGTTCATCCTACTAAGAGAACAAGAAATGTGTGGGGGGGAATGCCCATTACATGGAGATTTATTATGAAAATGGACCTATTAGACAGAGTTTCATTATGAAAATGGCTAATTAGAGAATCTGGATAGGATATTTGAAATATCACATCCTTTACAATGCTCATGGACTCTGTGTGTTGCATATCAAGTACACATGATACCAGTGACTCTTGTACCCTTGTTTGCAGAGGTTTTCAGAAGCTTCTGATTTGATGCCCACTGTCCATCGTGGGTAAAAATGACGTCACTGAAGTGCTTGATTCCCTCCCCTGTGCCTCTCCCAGGCTGCTGAGACCCACTGATACGCTTGATTTGCATAGGCTCTTGAATTGGTAGGCTCTGTGCCTGGAGGCAGATTATAATCTGCAAAAAGTTCCTAACTCCACACCTCACTTCTCCTCTAAATGAAAGACAGTGAAGTTAGTTGACAGGCAGAACCAGTCAGGGCTGACTCTTGCATGAGTATGTACAGCTAATGCTTTTTTCTAGGTGTGAAGGCTCTCTGCCTCCCTACTGTGTGCTGCTGTGGCACATAAATCACTTCAAACCCTCCCCAGGGGGCACAGGATGGGACAGGGAGCAACCCAGGGAAAGGCTACACACTTCTCTCCACAAATGAAAAGATGCAGAACTCTGTAGGCACAAAACTGGCCTAAAGAGGGACATAATTAACCTCTTCAAGCTGGGCTTGGTTATAACAAGCAGCAGGGCACAGAGGTGTTGTTGGATTCAAGAGAACGCTTTGGTTTTTGCAGTAAATAGGCAGCACAAAAAATCAGAAACAACAATGTGAATATCTTAGTTCAGTCAACTAAGTTAAAAACGTGATTTTTGGGCCAGAAGCAACTCATTAGCTGCAGCCTAAAGCTTTCCCAGTAAATCTTAGGAACAATTGAATGATTTCATATTATAAAAAGCTTATTATTATAACTGGATATTTTAAGTGGCAGGAAAAGCTATAGAACAGTACCTTGCAGCAAAATCTTGTAAGTGATGCACGCACTTCCAATTACATGCTGTCTTGACCATTTCTGCATGTGTTCAGTTGCTTAGCACCATCGTGTATGCTCATACTCTCAGCAGGAGAGTTCATAATTCTCAGCAGAAACACATTCCTGATTAAGAAAAAAAGGGTTCGAAAAGTACAGAGAAATATTTTCAGGATATGTTAAAGGTGATAAAATGATGGGGAATGATGCAATCCCCTTAAAGTTACTTGCACAGAGAGAATGAGATGAGCTATGTTCCGTGGAAGCTGGAAAGTAGGGTCTATTAACAGGGTGTATGATTTACTCTGTATAAACTTTTGGATAGAAGTAGATCTTGGGAAATATTGTACTATACCAGTACATCCTTTCCTTCATTTAATTGAATAGCAATAAGTAGGTATATTTGATACATCATCTTTCACAAGGTGTTTGCTAGATGTTCATTAGAGAACATCTTTATTTATTTATTTTCATTGTCAGGTTAAAAAATTAGTTCCTGTGAAGAAACATTAAATTAGGTATTATAAGCAGATGTGGCATAAAGCAATTAGTCCTTCTCCTTTTAGAATTCCAGTCAGTTTGCACAGGCAGAAAGGAAAGGAAGAGCAGAAAAACTGATTTGCATACACACACACATCCCTTACTCTTTACTTAGGCATAACTGCCAGCAGCTTTGCTGGAATTTTTAAAATAAAGATTGGAAACAATTAAGTCAGTGGTCAATGGGAAAGAGGTAAGATCTCCAAGCACATCACAACATTAGCTCTTGTCTTGGTTTCAGTAAATTCGGATCTAAAGCATCTGTCCCTTACCAGGTACAGGTTCTGTAAGACTCTTTGTGAGGAAGAAAACACCTCAGATAAAATGCTTTGGCTCATCAGTGCTTTGATCTTCATCATGTTTTCAAATAGATCCTCACAAGGATTTACATTATCTCCCCAGCCTGCATCTCTGATCGCCTAGATCTAAAATACAGACATTTAAAATACTGGGTCAGTGTTACTGTGGATGATGCAGAACAAGGGACATCGACCTGGTCTCAGCTGTCCCGGGTCCAGAAGAAACCAGGTGAGGAAAACAGAATAGCAGCAGCCCTTCTCTGGCTTTTTCTGAATGATGATGTCTGCTACCATAGGGCACAAAATTCTCAAAGCTCCTTCTGCTGGATGCTTAAGGTGCCTTCATATTCAGGTAGGGAATCCTGCTCTCAGCTGGCCAGCTTTCCCCAGGAGCTGAATAAGCATCTTTTGCACCAGCGGAATCCCTGGAGAAAGCAGGGCGGTTGAAGGTCAGGCAGTTCTGCTTGTTTTTCCGATTGAAGGCCATAACTATTTAAAAATCTGTCAGCCACATATTTTAAAGATTTTTAAAGATCCTTTACAAGTAGGAGAAGAAAGGAACTCTTCTATCAGTACATGCTATTGGACTGTGGGGGGAGCGACATCCCCAGGTGTCCAGGTGCCTGTATTAAGTTACTCTATGTCAAATAAAAGCATAGTCATGGAGGAGAGGCTTTTCTGTGTGTTTTTCTTTAGGCTCTGATCCAGAAATTGGGGCACTTAATTTTACGTGTGTGCATATCATTTCCATTGACAGCCACAAAACAAATCGTGTATCTAAATGTGCTGATATGCTTTTCTGGCTTGCGGTGTAAATCTGTGACTGAACAGCTGTGGCAGACTATTTTATGAGAGGAAGGCGATGTAGTTGTGTTCATAGAATGAACTGATGTTCAGAGTACAAAAAGATTGCCACAAATAGTTTACTTCATAGAATCAGAGAACATGGAATCACAGAATCATAGAACAAGGGATCATAGAATCAGTAAGTTGGAAAAGACACTTGAGATGATCAAGTCCAACTGTAAACTTATAATTGCCAGCTCCACAACAAAACCATGTCCTAAAGTGCCATGTCTACATCTTTTAAATATTTCCAGGAATACTGGCTTAGCTGCTTCCCTGGACAGCCTACTTGATCACCCTTTTGATGAAGAATTTTCTCTTAATATCCAGTTTAAACCTCCCCAGCACAAGGCCATTTCCTTTCATTCTGTAACTCACTTGCCACTTGGCAAAAGAGACTGACACTCACCTCACTACAACCCCCTTCCAGGTAGCTGTAGAGAGTTAAAAGGTTTCCCCTTAGCCTTTTCTCCAAGCTAAGCAGTCCCAGTTCCCTCAGCTGCCCTTCCTGAGACTTAGGCTGTTTCCTACTGCACGGTTTCTATCTGCTTGCTGTGAGGGAGAATTGTCTCAAATCCAGAAAGACACAATGTCTCTTATAACCAGAAGGAATCATCCTATTCTGATTTAAGATAGTGGCAAACTTTCACTGACTGAAACTGTTGCTGGAGCAGGTCAAGAATTGCATGAGAATTTTGGAAGCTTGCTTTTCATTTTGCCATTCTTCATTACATCCATCAGTGCCAAGCAACTGAAAGACTTGGGCTGGGTGGGCAGAAATGTATTCTTCAGCAAATGGTTAATGGTTGGATTTGTTCAATTAAAATGGATGTAATTTTGGTGCATGATGTCAATTTGATTAAAGACTGTATACAGTTATTCAGGAATAAGTGGATAACAGTACATATTTTAGTGAAAACTGAGGGTATAAGAAACAGCAGGAGTAGAACATGAAAATTACAAAAAGGACTGAAGTGGACTGTTTAACAGCTAATTAGAGTCATCAACTGAGCAATTTTAGTTTGCATAACTGGAGGCATTATACCATTGAACAGGGATGTGCATGGAATGTTTCATTACTTTCTGGGAATTTAGATACTGGAAAGTTACTGAGAAATACTTCAAGAGTGAGAACAAAAATTATCAGAGGCCAGGGATCAAGTTAACAGAATATCTAGACAAAAGAATGAAAAATTCACATGAACAGGTTGGCTAAATATTAGCTAAAATAGAAATATGTTAATAATCTAGCAGTTAGCAAAAAAGAAGCTCAATTAGCTGATTTTGAATCTAATGGTAAAAGAAAATATTCCATTTAAACTTATACATGTTCTCCCTTTTTTCAATTTCACTTGCATCCTCCTATCTTTTCAGTAGTTCTTTAACCTTGAACAAAATCAGTAGTTTCCTTTAATGGCAGAGCCACAAATGGGCATTGCTGCCACTTGTTTGAGCTCTTCAAATCATAATAATGATTTCCTTAATTCCCCTTTGAAGTAGAGCAATGTTTTAAAGGTAAAACACCTAGATTTCATTTAAAAATTGTCTACAGATATAGAATTTACAAGTCATAAAATGCTCTTCCAATAGCTAATTATTACAATTTTAAAAGAAACAAAACCACTAAAATTATGAAGGTAAATATTTTCCAAATCAACCAATGGACTTCATTAACTTTAGAACCATGAAACTCTTCAGTTCTTCAGCTCACATATATTTCTCACATGGATACAATATTGACTCTAAGTCAATGTTGAAGTCCTGTCTCTAATAAGGTAAACAGAGAGCCCATACCAAGCTTTGCATTAGAAGAAATATTTTTCTATCTTATAATTGTTCCAGAAGCCATAAGTGTCACCCTTGTTTGGACTGTGGACTGTTCTTCTGTAGCAAGTCTATCACTGACAGCACAAAAGTAATAAACCCATCTCCTAAACTAGTAATAAGTCCAAGAAATAGGGTAGCCTTTTAGTCACACCATCACAGGGGAGTTTGCTTCTGGGCTAACTTCCAGGGGCCTGTCTTGCCCCAAGTCAGGCTACGCTACTCTGCAGGCATAGCTTGATAATTTTCTTTAACCCATACACACATATGTTTGGATTTGGCCATGCTAAGGAATACGTTGGCCAGGTCTCAGCTTACCAAGCCATCCACATCTTCCTGGAATTTTGATGATTATCCTGGTCTGCTCTGTACTGATGCAGCCTCATCTCGAGTCCTGAGGGCAGTTTTGGGCACCACAATATAAAAGGGACATGCAGCCATTAAAGAGTGTCCAAAGGACAGCTACAAAGATTGCAAAGGTCCTTGAGGGGAAGCCAGATGTGGAGTAGCTGAGGTCACTTGGTTTGTTCAGCCTGGAGGAGACTGAGGGGAGACCTCACTGCAGTTACAACTTCCTTGTGAGGGGAAGAGGAGGGGCAGGCACTGATCTCCTCTCTCTTCTCTGGTGGTGACCTGAGTGACAGGACCTGAGGGAATAGCCTGAAGCTGAGTTGGAGGAAGTTTAGGCTGGATATTAGGAAAAGGTTCCTCAACCAGAGGTTGGCTGGGCACTGGATCAGGCTCCCCAGGGAAGAGGTCATAGCACCAAGCCTGACAGAGTTCGAAAGCATTTGGACAATGTGGGATTCTCATCCTGTGCAGGGCCAGGAGTTGGACTCAATGATCCTGGTGGGTCCCTTCCACCACAGGATATTCTATGAAATTCTTGTGCTATTTATCCAATTTTATCAGTCATTGTCTACTCCTTTGAGATAATTTCCCACAATGTTAAATTGCACATGGGCAAGAAAGTACCCTGAGGACCCTGCCAGAAACTCACCCTTGTTCGCAGTTACATGGCTAAGGAAGTTTTCAGTACACACAGGGTAAGTTGTGCAGATTTTTGTACCATCTGAATTTCACCTTGAGATGAATAACCAGGCCTCTTTTCTCAATCTACATCACTGGTACTTAACCTTCAGTTCCTACTCTTAAATGCACTTAGGGCATGACCTCCACTCTTCCAGGAAGTCTTTTCTGGGAAGGAAACTAAATGGAAAGCCCACAATGTAACAACAGAAAGCCGCCATTCACTTGCACAACATGGGCACCTAAATTTAGCATTCTTTCGTGAATGCTAAGCAGGGTTCTGGAAATTCCTTTGTCAATCCATTGTTCACTGAAGTCTCCTCTGCTGGAAATAATGGACATCAGTTTAGATGAGTTGAGAGCCCTGTTGCCTGCATTTTCAATTATTCATCTGGATCTTACTAGTAAAGAGTGGTAAGATGGGTAAGGCTTCACTTGTAATCTCTGCTGCTTCTCACCTGCAATAAATTAACTTAGGGGAAAAAAAAACCAACAGCAGTGTAACTTTAAATATAAAAACTTATAACATGCTGCCCTTTAGTATTAAATTCTAACTGTGTAGCAGATTAAAATAATAAAATGACAAAGAAAAGTACACTTTCCCCTTTTCAGGCACAAAGAAAGCATTGATCAAACATAATACACAGCAGAACAGAGAGCAGGGCTCTTTTTAAAAATAAAGATTAGCTAAAAACATTTAAAAGGCTTTAAACACAAAAAGCCCCTACAGGGTTGGCTCTCTGAATAATGATTCAAAATGTTATCACAAAAGAATATGATTTATTATTATGGCTTTTATCAAGATGACTTCTCACATAGCTCTCCAAATGAATTCAACCTTGGGAGCTAATCCTCCTGCTGGCAAATGAGTTTATGCTATTTGGACCTCCAAATCTTGAGTCTGAATGATGAAGTCTGGATCAAGACAACACGGGCCAATCCCAGCCCTTTTTTGCACCCTGGACAACTCTCCCAATGTCATGGCATGGGGTGCAAGCCAAACACTATTAAGTAACTTTCCCAAAGTTTAATTACAAGCTACTTTCAGTCTTTTCTTGAAGGGTTTGGTGCTGCAGTAGGCCTGAACACAGAGAAATCTGGCTAAATATTGGCTTAACAAGAGTTAAGATCTCTGAATAATTTAATTAGGAAGAGCAGACCTAATTTACAGCCTTACAGTCTAACCTTCGATCACAACCCAACTCTAATGTCAAAGAACTTTCACCTGTATCAGTGAGTATCCTGTTTCTTTCTTCTGGAATGAAGTTGTAGAATATTAAGGCAAAATACTGTCATTTTCTCTCTTGGTATAAAATTCTCAGTCTTCACAATTGTTTCCAGCCTTCTGATCTATTACGCTCCTGCATTTTTCAGTGTCCCTTTCTTTCCAAGCTGCACAACCTTTGTGGGCTTGTGTACCAGGGATACTTATCCCATGCGAGATTTGTTTAGTCCTTCTGTCTAGAACAGACAATGTGAAGAAACAAGATTCCGAATCCAGGCTATGAGCACAAGAAATAAGGAGTATTTTTCTGCACAACTTAGGTTTGAGGTGTAGCTGAACCTTTGCAACTGCAGTGTGTGTGCAAACTGCCACACAGCAGGTCTGTTGTGGAGAAATCATTAAGGGAATGCTATGTAGGAGTTCAAAGGGAAATTTTTTTATGAATAGCATCCTATGCAATTCCAGGCTTCGTGTGACTAATGATTTCAGTAAGAGGGAAAGCATTTCCTCTCACAACGCTGCTGAACTTTGTCCAGCTGAGGATCGTGTGTGCTGCATAGTTGTAACGATTCAAAGAAGTAAATTACAAACTAATTCTGAAACCATCCTACCTAACCTGAATCAGTGTACATGAGATAAAACCAGAATAAATACATAGAAAGTATGTAGTATGCACTCTTTCAGGACAGTGCACAGCAAAAATACCTGGGCAGACAGAGTGGTATAAATGCTGAAAATACATTACACATGTGAGGCTGTATTGCTGGAAGGGCCTCCATTTTTGCATTACTCAGCACAGGATTCCCCATCTCTCACCACTTCCCTGAAAGTCATTCCTCTTCTTGCCAATCCAGCTCAGCTGAGAATTGCCAGCAGGAGTGAGGCAGGGACTGAACTCTGCCTGTGTTCAATCACTGCCTATCTCCTGGGGCTGTCAAAGCGTCAGTCACTAGGAACCAAACTGTGGGGACTGCAGAGGGACTCCGCATTGCTCCTATTTCAGACAGACAGTCATGCAGATGTCAAAATATTACTCCCTCGTAACTAAACTGGGCAAGGTTTGAAACAGTGAAGGTCACTGATTCTCTTTATAAATTGTTACTGTTTGAGCTCTGGGAATGCAAGTGATTCACATTGTTTTCACCAGTATTTACATCCTTGCATCGAGCAAAGGCTGGAGTAATATTGATTCAGGTTACAAATCTCATCGGCAAGTAAACAAATGCACTGTTTGTGAAAGGGAATGCATGAGAGAAAAAAAGTCTGTTTGAAAAAGGATTAGCCAGGTGTGAGAGACTGGAGAACATGATTACAGGCTCAAAACAAGTGAATGGTTGTCAGTCACTGGCACACCTGGCACAGCAATGCCCCACACCTCATCCCTGGAGCTCCAAGCTAGCCCCAGAGTGGCCAGATGACTGGAAGCCATGCTGGGGGAGGAGTGGCCACAGGAGGCTGGAGCAGATAAAACCCATTGCCCTGAGCTGCATGTGGTTGCATCCCTATTGTCCTTGGATTTTATGGCAGCTTAAACCACACTAAGATCCAAGGCACTCGCTATATCTTGCTTTCATCTTTCTTTTTCCCTTTTTCTCTTCTTTTCTGCTCCTAAGTTCCTTTTTTTGAAATGTAGGTAATTTAAAGTTGGATGGGTATAATTTTCCAAGTTGACATACTGTGAAATACCTTGTTTTGATAGAAAGTTTGTTTTAAATTTTGCCAAATTCCTGATTTTCTAAATTTTTCCAGTAAAGTTTGTTTATCAACCTCCAGAGAATATTGTTGCATTTCTCCTGTGCACGCACATCAAGAAAATGTAGTATCTCAAGCCCCTTTTGAATAAACGCGCTGAGCGAGGAGCAGGGCTCAACCCCGGCCATCATGGCACTTTTCTTTCCAGGTCAGAATTAACATTTCTGATCTATCAATGCAGCAAGCTCATTCCTTCTGGTGACTTCCAATAAAGCTGTGACTTCCCTCGTGATTATCAGCCACCAGGGACAGTGTGTGGAAACAGAGCTTGAGCTGTTGGAGGAGTGTGGAGGAGGTGTGGAGGATGCAGGAGCTGTGGGGGAACTCAGCTTGCTCTTCTGCAGCGGTATTGATCCTGAAGCACTGACAGTAATAAAGCTTGCTTTTGTCAGCAGATTACCACATCCATGGTTTTTAGGACACACAGGAAGCGGAGAGCACAGTAAAAAGATGCCTTAAATAAATCCTGCCAGGATTTGTGGTTTTTTCATCTGTTTATCTGCTATTTTGACCAAAGGCACCACTGAGACCCTGGTGAACCGCTTTTGAACTTCCTCCAGAACTCACATGCAGTGTGAAGAATTGAGCCAAACTGCCTGCTTGGGAGAGGCTGCAGGGAGGCTGCCTTTGCTTTCTTCCAGATGAAACCAGACTAATTCCAAGCTGAGACATTAGTATAGGCTGAGCTGAACGTATCTAAAGAAAAAAAGCATGAACTTCAGGAACACAGTTTTCAGTAATCTTTTATTTTACGCAAAAGACATTATTTAATGCATCAGTAAATTCTTCTTTTGAATTATTCCAGCAGAATTATGTTGCATACAGGAGTGACTACTGAGGGATGCAATGAAGGGAATACTGTGGCAACACTAGTCTGGGCTTGAAGAACCTGAGAGCTGTTTTTTCCCTCTTACATAAAATAAGAGTTGCTTAAACTACACAAACACACAAAATCCCAGTCTAGTGAGCCAAGTGATGGAATTCCCATTCCTGGAATGGGAAGCAATAGAGCTGCATCAACATGGTACTGTCAGAGAGCTAACAGAGCAGTGCTGCTTTCAGGTCCCAGTCTAGTTTTGCCACCACATCAACATACCACCCGTCTTGGAACACACTTCACCATTTCTCCTATAACGTGGTATTTTAAAAAGGAATCTTTAAAGACAACTCCATGAAGGCATTTGACACCTTAGGCTCCCACAGACTTTCAGGACTTCATTTGTTTCTCTCTTCGCCTCCTTGGCATAGAGGCTACGGATTCATCTTTGTCTTTCATCTAAGCTATATCTCTTCAGAGCAGAGTTCATTTTTTACTGTGCAGTACATCCTCACACAATAGCCACTTAATGTTCATGGAGACCCCTGACTTCTACTGAATTTTAAATAACAGTATCAATTTGGCTGAGCTTACAAACCACCAACACACAGGAAAGACAGGAAAAAGCAGACAAATTGCAGGAGAAAAAGACATCCATACTTTTATGGAAAGTTCTCTTGAGGGCAAAAAGCAAAGGAATACTTTATTTAAATTATTAACCCACTCTTTGAGCTTACATGGGCCATCCTTCAGTGCCAATTCACTAACTGCAGGAAGGGCACTAATCCTATGGTTTTTGTGTTCCACCTAGCCCAAATCCAATTTTACTGCTGTTGAAGGATTTGTCAAGCCCCATGTTTTAGCAGAGGAAAGAATCAGGCATTTGACATCTGCTTTATAATCTTTTATACTTAGAAACATTTATTACATTTAGAGAGGTATGTTCTGAAATTCTCAGATAACCATCCACCAACATTTATTGCAATTGATTAGAAAATTGTTAAATCAATTTTCAGAACTGATGATCTTTAAGCCCAAGCATGACTATTTATGATTTTTATCAATAAACCACAGTAATCAGATTTCCAAAGTTCTAGTCCAGATTCTATTGGCTTTTGTTTTGATAAAGGGAAAAGAGTAAGAAATACAATTAAACCAGACAAAATTAAAGCTTGAACACAGATGCTCACGTAGAGGACAAGGAGGTCACAGCTTCTTCCTGTACCGTTAGAGTGATCACCACTTAAATATTCACATTTCTTGCACTAGCAAGAAAGAGCTACATGCAGCTTGAAAATACTGTTTGAATTTCAGTGCTGGGCATACACCCCCAGGCCATTTTCAGTATCACAACTGTGCTTCCCCACTGCTATGAGATCCATCTCAGCAGAGTGAAGGGCAGGTAGCTGCTCAGCAGGTGTTAGATCTTCTAAATAAGTATTTCCATTAAGAAGAAACTTCCAGAGGAATAATTTACATAACATTAAATTATTGGTGTCCCTTGGGAGAAGAATGAGGCGGTACAAGCTGCTATGTTCAGCTCCTTACACCCCAAGAGAAAGAAAAGAATATGCATGCCACCAAATAATCCTAATAGAAGTGCTCAAAGGTAAAAATAATCATTAAAAGACTTCTCTATGCACCTCATTGGCATGCCCTGTGTTTTATACAGGCTTGTCTTATTTTTGAGTAAGTAGAGAAGTATAGAAATGCCTGCACTAAGAAATTATTAATATTAGCTGAACTCTCTCATGTTGTCATTGCTCTTGGGTTTGCTGTCATGGCTTTTGCCCTGAAATATCCTGTGGGAATGATCTTGTTCAGTTATGATTGTGGAGGATCACCACCTTTGCAATTCTTTTTAGAAACAGACATTTTCTATTGGTAAAGACACCAGAACGCTCCCCCAAGGAAATTGTCTTGGAAGTAGCAATATGTTAAGAGCTGAAGCCCAAAGCCCTGTGAAAACAGTGTAAGAGGATTTTTTTATATTCCTCTAAGAGTTCAGCTTTGGCCTTTTGCCAGAGGGACTGTCTAATGTTTGGTTTATGTTGAGGTTTTTTTTTTTAATAAAGGATTACAATCTGGCTAGCAAAGTTTGTAGCCTCTTAGAAGATGCAATTTCAACGTTATATATTCTGCGTCCCATCTTCTTTCATTCTGCCAGTATTAAAAACAATCTGTTAGACTCATTACAAGTGTTATTATCTTCTATTCAGCAGTAATAACAAATGCAAAAGTACAAGTTGAGAAACATATGCCAGAGGAGTGTTTAGCCTATTAAATACACACTGCTTATACAGATGTTTAATTTCATTTTTCTGTTTTACTCATCTAATTACCCAAAGACACTAAGGAACTGGAATAGATTTGGAAAATTGAAGCTGAGGTGGAGACAAAGTCTCCAGTGAACCCATAAGAAGTATTCTGGCTATGAGCATATCCTAGGTATACAGAATTTTTGGAAAAAAAATGTATTACTATGAAAGAATTGATAAAGTGACCTTCAAAAGTAAAAACAGGAACTAAAGCATGAACTGCTTTAGTAGCAGCCACACAACAGTCACTAACTGATGGTTTTATCAATTAATAGCTTTCATGGACAGGAGAAAGTTGACTCCTGTCAACTCTTCAGGAGTTGACATCAGTGCAGTTTCCTCTAGTTAAAAACAATACCTGACAGAGTCATGCAGTTAGGTTTCAGTTTAACAAGGAGATTTTTAGAAGTCGTCCTGCAAGAATGTGAGTAGACATGTAGTTAACAGCAGCAGCCACAAATAAGCCGCAAATGTTTTTTGTAGAACACAGTATACTAAATGTTGCTGGGCTCTTGATCTAAAAACGGCTAATAAGAAACAATAACTTCTCATACTGTTAGCTGAGTTACCAACTCAGGCTGTTACCAACTCATTTGCTTTGAATTAGTTACTTGAAATTGGTGTTGGAAATAATTGTATAGCTGCAGCATGTCCACCTCTGGAGCTGCCAAGGATTGGCTCTTCTGGACATGAGGAAGCTTCCGGCAGCTTCTCACAGCAGCCACCCCTGTAGCCCCCCCGCCACCAAAACCTGGCTGTACAAACCCGATACACTTTTAATAGAAAAGTACCTCAGACTTGACTTTTGGATTCCGTGTCAAATCCATTATCAGTGTTTTGATGTGCAAAAAGTAAGAAATACTAGCAAAATAAGGAGTGGCATCATACCAGGAAATTTCTCTGGTGAGCACTGGAGAACTGGATAGAAGGACAGAAAAGTCAGCTGTGATTCCTTGCCCTTTGTGGACCTGAAGGCTGACTTGAACTACCAAGAATGGCTACCTCAGGTGGAAACCTGCTAGTTTCCAAACATACAGCCAAGACAACAAGCAACATGCTTGAGAAGAGAGATCTGAGTAGTGGAGATTTCTGAACACATCTCAATCTGACATCTTTATTATTAAGAATTATATACTGTTGTCATGCCTAGAAGTCCTGAATAGATAAGGGTCTATTATATAGCTATATTACAAACAAAAAACCCATGTGTGTTCCCAAAGGTTATAATGGGATTCATGCATAGCTAATCCTTTTGGAAAACCTAAATTTTAGTGTTCTTAATACATAATCATGAGAACCATGTCTCTGAATCTTATTTTGCCCAAATAGCTGTTAATTATTAAACAGATAAGTAAAATTTAACATAGCAAGAAATGTTTATTTATCAACTCTGACTGGACATAATATTAGGCATCAGATTTTCTCTTTTTGATTTTATAACTGAAACCAAAACATTAGCAGGTAATATAAAATCAACTATTTCAAAATGTAAAGCACAACTATGCTAAGTAGTAACATTTATTTCAAGAAGCAGAGTTTGTTCTACAGCAGGTCATACAGAAACAGCAGAGCAACGGTGTGTAGGAACAAGTCATTTTTCAATATAAAAATGTGTGATGTGAATCCATGCACTGAAATACAAAAGATTAATCATTTAGCTATGTGGAAAAAAATGCCCAGACAAATTAATTGCTAGATTCTGAAAGTCAAGAAACTAATCCAATTAAACATGTAAATGGGATACCTATGGTGTTCATTTGCAGTGTCCTTCAATCTAATAATTAAATGATAGATTTTTAAACTAATTGTTAAGAAACTGACAGCTGTTAGCCTGAAATTCACAGTGGCTTTAAACTTGTGCTGCCACATTAATCGTTGAATGACAAAGTCAATTCAGCTCCAAACTTTCACCTATTTGTAGCTTGAGGTACTGGACAATAAAGATTCTGCTTTCCACTGTGGAAAATTACATGACTAGAATTATTTTGAATGACAATGTTTGTCACATGCATTCAGAATCCTGAGCATGAGACAATTAATAACATTGAGGGCATTGAATAAGAAAGTTAAGGAAACTTTCCTGTCTGACCACCCAGGAGCGAATCTGTCAGTCATACTCCCCCCACTCCAAACTTTCACTGCTGGGACCAAGGTCCCTTTACAGTGGGCGGCTCCAGTGAGCTGATGGGTGCCCCTCTTGACACCCTGCACACCCCACACTCACACAATCAGACATTTCCTTGCTGGCTCAGACCTGGGTTTCCCACAGCAGACTTCCAAATCTCTGGTTACTTTGAGTAATTTAATCGTGCTGTGCCAACCAGCACAAGCCAGTGCCTCCGGGAAGGGATCCCCAACAAAGGAATCCCTGGGCTTGAATATTCTCGTGATGTATGTGCCAGTGCTGTTCCTCACATGAACTTCATGACCCCTATATGTGCCTCTTGGTCCAATGGTGATATTTGGCCTGATGTCTTCTTGTCTGTTTGGATCTACAGGGTCTCTGAGTGACTGGCCACCACCCAGTGGTGAGCCAGTGCTTCCCCCACCCAGGGCTCAACCTGTGCCTGCCTGCTCTTAGTATATTCCTCAACAAGACCACTCTTTAAGTGGCAAAAGAGCAGTGACCAGAGGGGTTGGACACTTTGCTACCGTAACAAAGAAACAGTTGAAAAAAATCAATTCCTGCATCTTTGACTCTAATTGAAACAGCCTCAGGAGCAATCATGATCTGTAGAGAAAAAGCACATAATGATCACTAGTCATGCTCTGCTATCGTAACTTATGATTAATTGCTCTCATTTGCCTTGTCAACTTAAGTGCGTAAAAATCACATCTACCTCTGCAAATTTATGGTGTTATTCTTAAATTTATGAGTCTTAAGAATAATCTATGTATTTGGGACTCAGAGATAAGAATCCCCAAGGTTTGAAAACCCTAGTCAAATGGAAAAGAACTTTTCATGGTCTCACATGACTGAAATGTTGCCTTTCACAAGAGGAATCATTCATTGATACTAATGGAAAACAAAATTGCATCTATTACTTTCAAATAATACTTTTGTCTGTAAATTCCTGAAAAATGTTTACAGTGATTTGGTGACAAGAAGAAACTGAACAAATTTGACTGCCTGATTTTAGTGCAAAGGTTTTTGCAAAAATGTACATTTTTAATTCTCACAGAGCTGCTTTCATGAAGAATAATGCAGGTTAACTGGGTACCCAATGCTGCTTATAAAAAATGGATGGTTTTAATTACTTTCACTAAATTCTAGTTTTTCCCATCATAAATTTCTCTGATTGCCAGGTAACTATTTCAGCAATAGCTCTGCCTGATGGCCCTTGATAAACCTATCAAGACACACTTCTAGTTTTAATACCTTTAAATTAGCACTATTTCATTGAAGCTAATGAAATAAAAGTGTATTACGTCATCTGCCCATCCGAAGCTGTTTTTCTCCAAAAACACTGTGGCCATTCATGTCTGTAATTTATACACATTTAAAAGGAATAAGAAAAGTCAATGAGATTCATAAAGGCTCATGATACTACAGTGATCAAGCAGGTTTTCTACCCGAGGTGTTAAGAATAAAAGGGAAAACTGAAAAGCTTCCTCTTATCTTGATTTAGCTATGCCAAAGGGGTAAAATTTGAAGAAAAATGTTAAAATCTTAACTAATGCTTTAAAAAGTCTGTGAAAGATGTGTAATGAAGGATAAGTTGTTTCATCTTCAGACAGCAATAATTTCTAGGTGATCTCTTGACAAGTTGTGAATATTTTAGCAGTTCACATCCCCAAGTTATGTTAAAGCCCATTTATTGGATTTTTTCCATATACAGGGTTTCATACTTGCAAGAACAGCCAAACCTGCCTAACCCTGACTTTTTGTTTTCCAAAAATACAAATGATAGTACAAGACAGGAATATTGTTAATGTTTGATAGCATGGTTTTGTTAGTGGTTCCAGCTGCATTCAGTAGACAGCATCTGGCCAAACAAGTCTGAAAGTAGAGAGCAATGGCAGTGAGAGTGTGGTGAGAACAGTGACTCCCATGAGAGAGTGAGTGAACCCGGAAGTCTCCACAGTGCATCCACAAAACAGTGATTTTCCAGATGAGCAGATAGCTTGCCTAGGAAAGTGATAATGTGAAACAGCCTTGTAAAGTCACTGTCATTGCTGGCTATTGCTTGTGATCATAGACCGTTACTTCCAGAATCAAGACAGTTTTCAAAGCTCTGATGACACCCCTTTATGCTTGGCATTTCCACTTTCTTTGCGGAAAGGTGAGTGTTTCCAGTCTTCTTAATTATGAGGAAAATGCAAAATAAACACAATCGAAACAGAGGTGTGATTTAGTTTTCCAGAATTCTGAAGATAGTGCTAAGTGCTATTGCTTCAGCTGAGTACCTAACACCTAGAGCTGTCACTCCCAAATGAAAAATATTTCAAATGTTTATATAATTTTGGAACATAAAAACACCTAGAGGAGACACTTCTTTTTTTTTTTTTCCTGAAGTGTGCTATAAACATGCAAGTCTTTCTTGTTTTGTAAACACCCTAGAATTCACATTATTTTCTACCCTTCATTTGCTTCATTGTGGAACCAGACATTTAGGGATTTTAGTTTTCTCACTCTGTCTGGAGCTGCATCTAATCCTACAATGAAGAAATAATTGGATCAGAGTGCTCAGAGCACACCCAGCAGAAGCATGGCTATAAATGATACATTTAATTGGAAACAGTGCAGCTATGCCACTTGACAATCAGTGAAGAATTTCAAAGCTGGCTATAGGCTTGACTCTGAAGGCAACACAGAGTCAAGAAGGTGGAGCACGTCAGGCTGCCTGGAGTAAAAGCTATCTTGAAAATTAAATCACTGTGAAATGATTAAGATGTTTGGTCCGAATAAAATGTTTCCACTTATGAATCTCAGTCTGTTTAGGAAGAGAGATGTGGTAAATACTTGAACAATGTGTCAGAGCTGGCATTGCTGAAGCAGGTGCTGATGCTCTGGAGAATACCTGAGCCCTACCTGCAAGAAAGCCACATGATCACCTGGAAGCCCACCCTGGGCAGGAGTAACCACAGTGGGATAACAATGAATGGAGTTATAGTTTCCATTTGCAGGCAAGCTCATTTGCTGTTGGATTACATGAGCACCTTATATACAACCTGATGTGACCTGATTAGGGATTCTCCAAACAGCCTTAGCTTATGATAGAGAAATTCTGAGACAGGAGCTCATCATGTAATCATCTATTAGGAAAACTGCTTGGAACTGTACTTAGAATTGCTCAAGACATTCAGATTTTGCTGAGAGACAGCTTCAGTGATACTTGTATGTACCTTTATAATTACAATTTTTTCTTCTATAGTTGATTTTAGGAAAAATTCCCTCAGCTGCCTTGGGAGTTTTCACTACATCATCTATGTAATTTTTGGCTTTTAAGGCCAAGCACAGATTTAGTTTATACAGGAGCCGCATTATACAGGAGCCGCAAACCAGTGCACAGCCTTTTCTCTCCTACATTGCATTCTTGGCCTACTGAAGCCTCAGCCTACAATGCATTCTCAGAACTCCCTACACTTTCCAAACCTTGTTTTGACTGCCAAGTAACTTGAAGTTAAATCCCTTTGTTTCTTCATGCTGAACATATCTCCAGTGGTACCATCCTTTCCTCCTGGGTGCCACTATTCTGAACTAAATTGTAAACTTCTTTCCCCATAATTTACAAATATTTTTGATGCTAAGCTTATCTGATTTGTTTCAGATAAGCAAAACATTAAAAACCTTGACTGTTCTTCATGATTTCCTTTGTCCCAATAAGACAGTGTTTCCACAAAAATTACATGTCTTGAACCAGTTTATTGGCGTCAAAGGGTCATAGTACCTAGGTTGTGTGATGAACAGGTGATACCAATAGCCATATATAAAGTTAGAGTTTTAATAAGTATTCAGTGAGGTTACTTATTTTCTTGCCTACACTAAGGTTTCTTACAGAGAAAAAATAATAATTATAGAGTGCAATACTTCCAGCTGTATATGATGATGTTTTCATTGTTTATAAGCACTAGACACATAATTTTAAATGTTTATTCAAACAAAAATGAGCATCTTTGCATTAATCTGTTTCTAGAAACGAACTGAACATTTTTATTTCTGTGACTGTTTTTATCTGTACACACAAGTGACATGTGGACTGAAGCCCAGATTGCTGCCGTCCCCTGCTCTGCAGTATCAGAAATTTGCAGCCTGCAATTTGGTGCAGCATACTAGGCAGGATGTTTTTTTGCCAGGGGAGGTTCAGGCTGGACATTAGGGGGAATTTCTTAATGAAAAGGGCTGTTAAACATTAGAATGGAGTGCGCAGGGAGGTGGCAGAATCACTCTCCCTGGAGGTGTTCAAGAAATGACTGAATGTGGCACTTAGTGCCATATTCTAATTGGCAAGGTGGTCATCAGTCACAGGCTGGACTTGATCTCAGAGACCCTTTCCAACCTGAAGGATTCTGTGATTCTATAATAGCCAGACGAGTTGTTTTCTGGGTTCACATGCCTCTGCTTGCATAACGTCCTTCACCATTGTTAGGGAATCTGTTAGTCTATCTAGATTAGTTAGGAATCAGTTCTAGGCATTCTAGTTGCTATCATTACTATCTTCAGTACTCAAGGCTTAGTTGTGCTTGAAAATGCCCTTTTAGTCAGACGCATAATTTCCGTTCCCTACGTACCAGTGTTGTCACCAAATCAGGTATTCATTTCCTCAGGTTTAAGTAATCCCAAATCTATACAGTGTCTGCAAACAGAGGGTCTTTGGTAAGCTGAATTTTGTAATTCACACATACTGTTGTCTTTTTCATTGCTACAAGACTGCATCAACTCAAAATTAAGAGAAACAGGTCATACTTTTCCTTTAGCTCCCCCCTTTCCATATTCATGAATTAAGTAAATAGCCAAAAGCAAGTGCCATGCAGTGGTGATGGTTTATCTGTCAAATGGTTTAAGTTAACAGACTTGGTGCTTTCTGGCTTTCAGATGTGCTGTTCGCCTGCTGACTCCATGATAGTCCCTTGAATTACCCTAAGCAAATGCTGAATGGATGATGGTGATCTTCCCATGCCCTGTGCAGTTCTTTGAGGGACTGATGTTCCCCTTTCAGTTTTTTGTCCACCTGCTCTTTGACACTGCTTACCTCTTAGTGCTCTCTGCCTGACCCCTTTTCTTTTTGAGATTCAATCCCAAATGAATGCTTTCCTTCAAGCTCATGAAAATAAAGCTTGCTTCTTTTCCCCAAACCATTCCATATAAACTCTGGTACACCTTCTACTTGGGAACATGGAAGGGTTCTTTTAGGTTTTTGGGGGGGAGGTTGTGGGTGGCACAGGAAGGAGGGTATAGACAAAAACTTGTTAGCTGGTGACTTACATGTGTTGAAAAATACTAAAAATACTCTCAGAGAAGTGTTAGTGTGATGAGGAAAAAGGGGCACTACTACTTTTGAGATCTGCGCCTAGCACTTGCTGTCACCTGAAGCAATTTTTCAGCCTCTCTGCCTCATTTTATACCTGAACTAATACCTATTCCATTGATTACCACAGATTTTAATTAACTCTATTTGTAAACAGCTAGGGAGGAATGTAGTAAAATGCATTCAGAAAATTAAAGAACCATTAAGAAAGCTTATCTGACAACTTTTGAATGAGGGCTTTCAGCCCTGCCTCATTTTCAAGATGCTGCCAACAAGAAAACAAGTGATCCCCCCGTGAAGGACAAGCCCCCAACAGTCATTAGGGAAGTATTCTTAGAGATCTTATTTTGGGTGCAACATTATAACAGCATTTTCTAATGCACTCCCTCATGCATTGGAGAGAAAATTTGGGCATCATAATCTGATTAAAACAGGTACATCCAAAGCTGCAGCTTGAAATATTATGCATCCATAGACCGCCTCTTAGATGCTGCCGTTTTTTAGTCCCTCCTGTGTCACAGGGACAGAGCAGAAGGCAGCTCTCAGCTCTCCTCCTCCCCTGAGGAGGCTGCTGCCTTGTCTCAGACCAAACACAGATCCCCCAAATCCCCTTTATTCTGTCTGGGAGAAAGCTGCTTGCCCTTAGACATCACATGGAGAGATGAAGCCATCAGAAAGCCACCACGGTTTGAAGGATGTGGGGCCACAGCTGGATTTTAATTAGTTGTGTTCTCAGGCAAAGGAGATTTTTCAGTGGCAAAAGAGTAACTGGAAAGCACCAAGGATTAAGCTCGTGTTCAAGGAGATGGAAAAATACATGTTAACTATTATTTATCTTTCTACACTGAAAGTATATCCATGTGGTCTGGGTTTGTTACCACTTTCTTCTTATCGGGGGGTAAGTGGCAGAACTTTACACAGGCTTAGAAAGCACTTATCTGTAGAAGAAAACACCCATGTGTAAAAATATACCCAGAATTTTCCAAACGCAAGAAAATGCTAAAGAGCTGAACAAAATCATGTTACTCCTCTTCTGCTTGCAATGATTTATTCGATAGCTGGGATATGGCATTTTAGAAAAACACCTACAGTCGCATTTAAGCGCATGGAGACTGGCAAATTATTGTAAATGTTAAATCCTCACCTCTTTTACAGGGGATCCTAAGACAGGATGCACAAGGTAGGGCTCACCAGCACGTAACATTACTGTGCAAATTGGCCAGGCTGAACAAATTATGCCATAAGTAATCATTGTTCTGGTGAAGAGCCAATGCCACTAATTTTTAAAAAGGAACCAAGTGCCTTAGGATTTTAATTAAACCCAAGGTCTTTAGGGAAGATAATTTAAAAAAAAATTGCATCTTCAATGACCTCATGAAATATGTCAGGAATGTTCCCACAGTCCAGGCAAACTGTAAAAAACCTGCTAAAATTGTTGTAAAAGGACTGCAGAAAAGCTGTGTTAGGGCTATGTCAATGGTCCACTGATCCACCACCTGCTTTTTAACTTTCAATTGAAAGACAGAAAGCTGTTCATAGGACACTCAGGGCCCTGAGAGGAGAGTTAGTTCAACATATGGTGATGTTTTATTCTTTGACCAATTGCTGTTTGACACTGGGAGTTCTCTCCTTCCCTGCCAGGAGCCATCCTGGGGCAGTTTTGTGGTATAAAACTCTGTTCTCCGTGACGGAAAATCAGCCCTGGAGCTTGCTGGCTCACACCTGACTGATCACCATCCTTGCTCACAGTGAAATAATCTCAAATTAAGGCCTGGAAGCTTCCCGGGGGTCCAGGAGCCCCACTTGTCCCACCAGCAGCCACCAGAAGGTGGGCATTGACTCTGCAGACCAAGCATGGGCTACAATTGCTGCACAAGGCTAACACAGATGCACAGAGGAGTGAAGAGGCAAACTGAGCCAGGAGCAGACCCTGCCAGCTCCTAACCAGCCTCTGGGCAATATTCTCCATGGCTGGGTACAGTTGGAGTTGGAAAATTCCTTCTTGTGTCTCCTATGGCCATATCCACGAGGCCCTACTGAAGACCCGTAAGACACCCCCGTGCCAAATGAAAGGCAGCCTTTTAGTGAACTCTGGGGATTTGTGAGGATTGTGACTGAGGAATAAGGCAAAGATGAAATCTAAAGGTCTGGAGTTGGTACAACACCTTGGCCTCTCCCCACTCTGCAGCCATGCTGTACGGTCCTAATTTGGCTTGCTATGGTGCATTTTCTTTCCTGTGTTGCTCTTCCCAACCTTATCCATTTTTCTTCCTCTGTCCCATGTCCCTTTGAAGTGTCCAGCTGTCTAGAGACTGAGGCCCCTGCCTGGCCCTACAGCACAGGGACATTGAAGCTTATTAATTTCTCATGAGCTGGGAAATGACTGTGAAGTGGAGTGACCTGACCTCACCTCAGGTGTTGTCCCACCTGGGCACCTGGTGTATTTAGTATGTATTTAATATTTCAGGCTTTGCTAAGCTACTTAATGTGCCAGATTGTCAAAAAAACCTCACAGTCCTTGATGACTGACATTTCTTTGTATGGATTGCAGAGTTAGATGCACTTTTGGTATCTGCCATCCCAATGAAGCAGCTCAGTCACAGGTCAAATGACATCAATAAGATCACCCTACATCAATATTTGGATACTCAGTTAAGGCTAGAATATAAAAGGCCTTGATTTTCTCTGCTGTGTATGTCCAAAAGGATACATACGCCATCAAGGTTGTTCCAGGTTTGTCATTCAAAAATGAAGGTACCCAATGCTTTTGGAATTGAAAACTTTTGAAATTTGCAGCTCCTTGGTCATTTTTTTCAAATCTGGCTAAGGAAGCCAGTTGCAATAGTGAAACATCTGCTAAGCCCAGGTAACTGTTCTCTGGTTGCAGATTTCAAACACAAGTAAATAAATATTGTTTGTAATTTGTCTCACTTCTCTCTGCTTTGCAGAGTACATATGCACAGGATTAAGTTTGTTAAACAGTGCATGCAGGAGACTGACTTTCTGCAAGTGCCAAATTAAAACTCCCAAACTGTTTGTTAAAGGAAGGGACTTGGCTTCCCTACCACTTTTCCACTGAAGAGTGGATTCTCTGGAGTAACTGACAGCTTGCAGCTTTACACCAAGTGGCATCTTCTTGTGATTTAACCCCAGCCAGAAACTAGGTACCACACAGCTGCTCGCTCACTCCATACACCAGGGGGGTGGGGGAAAGAGAATCAGAAGGGTAAAAATGGGAAAAAATGAGAAAACTTCCAACTTCCACTCTTCCAGCCCACTTGCTGGTGGAGTGGGGTGAGGAGCAGAAAAGCCTTTGGCTCTGTGTGAGCACTACTCAGCACTAAGGAAAACATCACTTTATTATCAACACTGTTTCCAACACAAATCCAAACATAGCCCCATGCCAGCTACTCTGAAGAGAATGATCTCTACCCCTGCCAAAACCAGCACACACCTGCACGAGATACAGCCATACAGGGACCACTGCACTGCAGCTCTGGCTGTTTGTGTCCTTAGGGTGGCAGCAACCATCCAAAAAGATGGGTTTTGGTTGTTTTTTTAACCTGGGTATTTTCTGGGGAAGGGGTAGGGCACTGGAGAAGCAGCCTTAAAATTGGAGAAAGTCAGAGATAGCTAATTCTTCAGAGCTCCTTCTTTAATCTTCCATTTTCTGCTCAGCAGAATCACTCATAGGCAGATTATTCATTATTAAGACCTTATTTCAGATCAAACCCTGTATGTCAGTAGATTAGGACACTGAGGAAGATTAGCTTCTCACTGTAGGTGGTGGGAGTAGGCTCTTTATCTTATCATTAATATGGACTTTCATGGGTTTTGATTATAATTATTAATTCTACCAGCAGACTTCCAAGCAGGGATTAAAATGCAGATAGATGTCATTTAAGTTGCATAATCAAGCTGAAAGTGAGGGTTTTGTAGCAGGCAAATCCTCTTTTTCACAACAGTCAATTTAATTTTTGGACTTTTCAAAGTAATTTTGTTGTTTAAAATTAATTTGTTTACTTTCATGTGCTTATAATAGAGTTTTATTAAATATTTTTCTCCTCACAGAAATCTATTCTTAGTATTCAGGTGAAATTTTATTCTGATTAATATAAATTACATGTAAGATTCTTAAGCTATGTTTCTGCACATCCCTGCATTGTCGTAAGTGGAAGCCAAGCATACAGATGAAGAATTACTGAATTAATTAAAATGAAATAAATCCCTCCTTCTCTATTTCTTTCCTTTTCCCCCCTTCTTGTTCTGCTTTTTGATTTTTGTGATGTTTTTGGTTTTTTCTCTCTGTGAATGTGGATTAATGGCATAACTCTAAATATATAAGAATCCAATAAATTGTCCTAGAGTCAAGGTGAACATTCTTAAGAACATCAGAAATTTTAAGCTTTCCATATTTCTGCATATTATGAACAAAGCAGAAAGTAAAGAGTAGACAACATTTCATCAGCAAAAGCCTTTGAGTTAGGCTTTTAGACCAAAATATCATCAAGGCAGGCATCTGCTTAATTTGCTAAAGCTTTTGTGTGCATAAAGAATAATGATATTTTATGCAATTTAAACGTTCACAGAGCTCTGATTTTGCAAAATGTAAAATGCAAGAAGGTGAGGAGCAAATACTACCCTGTGAAGAATAAGTAGCCACAGCTCATACAAGCAGCTGCAGTGAAGATGGCTTCTTGGCTGCTTTAAATTTTATATTAATCACTTTATTGTTATGATGTACCATTTATGACACAGGCAGTGATTATACACTTACCTGTAGATCTCTTTTCTATCACATTTATTTTTTTTTTTTTTTCCTTGGGTCTTCCATTTCAGCTTACATTGCATGCTCTCTGGGGAGGGTTTGGCTTTCTGTCACATTTTTGTTCTTCTGGATAGCTTGGCAATTGACTGTGAAGATATGCATTTAAGCTGCATGTGAGAGGAGGAATGTTTGGTCCTCTGGTTATGTAACAGCTTCAAAGGTGGCAGTGTTTTGTAGCCTGAGAAATGGCAGTGTTGTAATGTTGCTACAAAAGAAGGTAAAATTCAGTTGAGGCATTTNGGCATCTTCTTGTGATTTAACCCCAGCCAGAAACTAGGTACCACACAGCTGCTCGCTCACTCCATACACCAGGGGGGTGGGGGAAAGAGAATCAGAAGGGTAAAAATGGGAAAAAATGAGAAAACTTCCAACTTCCACTCTTCCAGCCCACTTGCTGGTGGAGTGGGGTGAGGAGCAGAAAAGCCTTTGGCTCTGTGTGAGCACTACTCAGCACTAAGGAAAACATCACTTTATTATCAACACTGTTTCCAACACAAATCCAAACATAGCCCCATGCCAGCTACTCTGAAGAGAATGATCTCTACCCCTGCCAAAACCAGCACACACCTGCACGAGATACAGCCATACAGGGACCACTGCACTGCAGCTCTGGCTGTTTGTGTCCTTAGGGTGGCAGCAACCATCCAAAAAGATGGGTTTTGGTTGTTTTTTTAACCTGGGTATTTTCTGGGGAAGGGGTAGGGCACTGGAGAAGCAGCCTTAAAATTGGAGAAAGTCAGAGATAGCTAATTCTTCAGAGCTCCTTCTTTAATCTTCCATTTTCTGCTCAGCAGAATCACTCATAGGCAGATTATTCATTATTAAGACCTTATTTCAGATCAAACCCTGTATGTCAGTAGATTAGGACACTGAGGAAGATTAGCTTCTCACTGTAGGTGGTGGGAGTAGGCTCTTTATCTTATCATTAATATGGACTTTCATGGGTTTTGATTATAATTATTAATTCTACCAGCAGACTTCCAAGCAGGGATTAAAATGCAGATAGATGTCATTTAAGTTGCATAATCAAGCTGAAAGTGAGGGTTTTGTAGCAGGCAAATCCTCTTTTTCACAACAGTCAATTTAATTTTTGGACTTTTCAAAGTAATTTTGTTGTTTAAAATTAATTTGTTTACTTTCATGTGCTTATAATAGAGTTTTATTAAATATTTTTCTCCTCACAGAAATCTATTCTTAGTATTCAGGTGAAATTTTATTCTGATTAATATAAATTACATGTAAGATTCTTAAGCTATGTTTCTGCACATCCCTGCATTGTCGTAAGTGGAAGCCAAGCATACAGATGAAGAATTACTGAATTAATTAAAATGAAATAAATCCCTCCTTCTCTATTTCTTTCCTTTTCCCCCCTTCTTGTTCTGCTTTTTGATTTTTGTGATGTTTTTGGTTTTTTCTCTCTGTGAATGTGGATTAATGGCATAACTCTAAATATATAAGAATCCAATAAATTGTCCTAGAGTCAAGGTGAACATTCTTAAGAACATCAGAAATTTTAAGCTTTCCATATTTCTGCATATTATGAACAAAGCAGAAAGTAAAGAGTAGACAACATTTCATCAGCAAAAGCCTTTGAGTTAGGCTTTTAGACCAAAATATCATCAAGGCAGGCATCTGCTTAATTTGCTAAAGCTTTTGTGTGCATAAAGAATAATGATATTTTATGCAATTTAAACGTTCACAGAGCTCTGATTTTGCAAAATGTAAAATGCAAGAAGGTGAGGAGCAAATACTACCCTGTGAAGAATAAGTAGCCACAGCTCATACAAGCAGCTGCAGTGAAGATGGCTTCTTGGCTGCTTTAAATTTTATATTAATCACTTTATTGTTATGATGTACCATTTATGACACAGGCAGTGATTATACACTTACCTGTAGATCTCTTTTCTATCACATTTAATTTTTTTTTTTTTTCCTTGGGTCTTCCATTTCAGCTTACATTGCATGCTCTCTGGGGAGGGTTTGGCTTTCTGTCACATTTTTGTTCTTCTGGATAGCTTGGCAATTGACTGTGAAGATATGCATTTAAGCTGCATGTGAGAGGAGGAATGTTTGGTCCTCTGGTTATGTAACAGCTTCAAAGGTGGCAGTGTTTTGTAGCCTGAGAAATGGCAGTGTTGTAATGTTGCTACAAAAGAAGGTAAAATTCAGTTGAGGCATTTTAATGTGCTAATTTAGATGAATGCTTAAAAATACATGCAAATAGCTCTCCTAATGACACACAGAAAGTTAACAGTACACAGAAGTCCTTGTCCTCCCAGAGACCAATTTCTAATAGCAAAATAGGAGCTAGATAATCTGGAGGTTCCTATGAATTTTTGCTTACTTGTCTTGCTTTTCAGTGTTTAATGAAGATAATGGCTCCTTTCTGACTGTTTTTGCATATTTAAACACACAGCTATGCCCACACTATATCCTTCTCCCTGCTCCCTGGTTCCTGAAAGCCATTTCTTGCTATTTTACTACTACACAAGGAATACAGCCTTGGGCAAGCAGCGCATGCAGGGCTCACAGAGCTGTCAGGGGAGGATCTGACATGTTGTTCTCCCATCATCTGAGAACATGCTGCTGGGCATGTGCGCACAGACAGGACAAGGTTTGTACCAGAAAAAAACCCAGCCAACAGTTGAAGATTAAGAGTAGTTGAAAAGTTCATTTTCATGAAGATGTATCCCTAATGAGTATAAAAATGTTCGTTTTGGGGTATCTGATGCACAAAAAAATCTAAATAAATTTCCCATGGCTAGTACGGTGTATGGAAATAGAGCCCACATGTATACTTCTCTCCACATAAGTACAGATATTAAAACTTATATTATACTTTAATGCCTTCCTATCTGAGGCATGTTGTAACTAAACAAAAAGTGCATCAGGGATTAAACTACATGGAAAATACAATATTCACATTGCTCATTTTCATCATTTATCTTAGAATGGAGTGAAAATTGGTGCAGATTTTTCTCTCTCTGTTTTCATCAGCAAAAGAATTTGACCTTTTTCTTCTGTGACAAGGCAGCAGCAAATCAATTCTGATCAGTAGATTTACCTGCTTGTTCAGTAGGGTGTTGTAAACCCTCATGATTTAAGAGCACTGGCTGCTGCTGTGCATATGTGAGAAATCCAGCTGTATCTCCAAGGTCTGTTAACACTGAAGAATTTTCTGTGCTGTTCAGTCATCCCAAGGTTTAGGTCATATATCATCTCTCTGTTAATGATATGATTTTATGGTGCCAAATCCAAGAAGAATTATAACTTTCTTCCACTCATTGGGACCAAATTCTGCTGCCACTTAAAACTCAGTGAATTCAGAGTGATTTTTGGAAGTTTTCCATAATTGTCAATAGAAGCATAACTTCTTCAAAGAGAACTCCAAAGCCAAATGAAGACTTTGGGAATTTAGATGTAGTATTCATGTGCTATTCATCCCGAGCTCTGCAGCATGTTCTTAAAAAAACAAACAGGCATGGGAGTCCTTAGCCCACCCATGTGCCTCTTGTGTTGTCTCAGAAGAATAACAGTCTGTGTAGCTGGAAGGACTGTCTTTGATCTTACAGTGCCAGAGAAGATTGCTTGATGCTCTTGGGGAAGGTGGAATTTGATGCCACACGAGGGCAGTAATGGAAAGAAGAAGAAGGAGGAAAGCCACAAAGATGTTATCCTTACCAGAAGTGAGGGGAGTGTAGCAAGGAAGAATAAAAGGGAGAAGAGGATGCTGAGAAAGCTTCTGTGTCAAGAAGTTTGGACTTAATAGGAGGGGAAAAAGAGCAGAGAAAGTATTCAGGAACTATGTGATATTTGACTGAGGAAGCTCTAGAGACTTTCGAAAGAGACGAGGTATAAAGCAAGACCAGAAGAAGAGAAGGATGTGGCTGCCATCACAATAATACACTTGCAGTAACCTTGATTTTGAAAAGTTGTTTTTTAACTGTTTCCTTGATGGAGTTCTACAAAAGCCTTACCATTCTATGTGGGTTTTTTAAAATGCTTCCCCAGGGCTGGAGTGTGCCCTCGAGATATTTTCAGAGCTTTCAATCTGTTTACAAAACAGTTTCTACATGGAACTTAAAAGTAGAAGATCATTAACATTCAGGTTATTACATTTGAGTTCTCTCTGTGCCCTTTCCATATGCAGTGAGTAAGCTACTGCAGAGAAGGAGGCTTGGCTTAGATTACAAACTCAGATTGAACATTCACATACAGGATGAATAAATACATACATTTACTTAAATATATTCATGGGATAATTTTACTTGCGCCCTAAAATACTTTCAGAAAGTCCTCAATATCTAAGGAAATAGTTACAGTGTGAACTCTTAAAGGGATAATGATAAATTATGTTTCTGGCCTCTTTGTTAATGGGAGTATGAGCTTGCAGAGGGAAGGGGTAAGTAACTAGCTTTAAATAGCTTTTACTGGTTGCCATGATTTAACTCCAGTCAGCAACCAAGTACCACACAACTGCTCCCTCCCTCACCAGGACTGGAGAGAGAATCAAAAGAGTAAAAAGAGAAAACTTACAAATTGAGACAAAGGCAGTTCAATAGGTAAAGCAAAAGCCACACACAGGAGCAAAGCAAACCAAAGCATTCTTTCACTACATCCCATGGGCAGAGAGGTGTTCAGCCACCCCCAGGGAAGCAGGGCTTGGGAAGTGACTTGGGAATACAAATGCCATCACTCCAAATGTTCTCCCTTCTTCCTTTCTCCCCCAACTTTGTATACTGAGCATGATGTCATATGGTGTGGAAAATCCCTTTGGTCAGCTGGGGTCACCTGTCCTGGCTGTGTTTCCTCCCAGCCTCCCATGCACCCCAACTGCCTCAGGTCTGTGACAGTACCAAAAGCAGAAAAGTCCTCGGCTCTGTGTGAGCCCTGCTCAGCACTAACAAAAACATTTCTGTATTATCAGCACTGTTTTCAGCACAAATCCAAGATATAACCGTGTACTAGCCACTGTAAGGAAAAATTAACACTACCTCAGCCAAACCCAGAACATTTCACCCTTTATTCAGTACCATTTACATCATGCCCAGGTCAAGCAGTATTCAAAACCATCTCATTAACCACCACTCCCCTTCCTATCCTTTGATACGATGCACAGACATTGTTCCCTAAAATCTAAGCATCACCCCTACAAAATTTCCATAAAGTATCCACAAATGTCCTCGAAATGTTCAATGAGTTCATTGAGTCCATGACTTTGAGCTCCATCTGTTATGGTGTTCCCTCTGGACAGGAGAGGCGGTGTGTGTGAGTTACTGGGCACCAAACCAGCTCAGCCTGGGTCACTGCTGCACTGCTGCTGCTCCTTGCAAGGCTCCTCCTCCATCAGTTTGGGTGGTTCCTGTTTTATTCCTGTTAATTCCTGTGACGCACGACTCAAATCATGGATTACAACAATTTCAAGGTCTATCCATTACAATCTCCATCCCCGGTTCTTTCTGGTTTAACAATGCAATGAGCTCCCTCCCCTTTTCCCCAGCCTGGTGGCAGCAAGGGCTGGAATGCACCATTAGTGCAGCCCATATCTTGGTCCTCCAAGGGCTGCAGGAGCACAGCTGCTTCACCATGGGCTGCACCACGGGAACTGCCCCAGCGTGGGTCCCCTGTGGAGTCACAAGGCTGCCATGATTTGAATTGTGTGTTACAGGAATTACCATAAAGGATGCACTTCTTTATTTGGTTGTATGAGTTCTAAGCACTGTCTCTGAGAAGATTTTGATTATAAAAAAGACTGACCAAAAAGAAAAAAAAAAAAAAAAAAAAAGTGAAGACGAGGAACCTATGTTGACTGCAGATGAATTAATTCATAGATGGTATGAAATAGATCTCAATTTTCTTCCACTTGGGGGTTATAATCCTGTAATCTTGACAGCCAAGGCCAAGAGATCTGTCTGTGAGAATCAGCATTCTAGCAGATGGGAACCTCAGTGTTACTTGTTGCTGGAAAAATGGATGAGAATGTCAAGAAGATGAAAGAAATCTTAAGCTGAAGAGACAGGGCATAAAACAAACTGAAGCCTAAAATGAAAACAAAAGGAAAGAAATTAATTTAAAGCCAAATAATAAATGGTTGAGTCCAGATGTGAGTGTGTGTCACAGTCCACAGATTCTGAGGTTTTAGTTCTGCGTTATCATACATCATATGGAAAATATTTCACTGGGACAGGGATCTTCTAGAGATCCATGGGGCCCTGAAGGTGCATTGGAAAGAGCTGCTCACTGGCTTTAGAATGAGGGGATGTGGCATCGTACTTTCAAGTCACAGAGTAAGAGTGTATATCTGAGGCATGAACCACTTCGGTTTGAGGCAAGATGTTGTGGACTAATTTTTGCTTAGGTTCAATAACTGAATGAATCGCTTAGTGGGAGAAAAAGCCTGTAAGGACTGCTGAACATAAAAACAGAGAGAAAGAGTCCTAGGTGGAAATTGTTAAAATCTGTGAGTGTGCTCTGGATAAGTATGCTCCCCAGGCATTGCAGAAGGTTTTTTTTTTTTGAGTCTTCCATGCTACTAGATTGTATCCCACAGTGGATATGGGCATTTTCTGTTCTAATGACATTGAACCTTCTATTCTCTGTGTGAAAAGGTGAATATGTATATACACACGCACCTCTGAGGCATTTTTAGCTTGTTCAGAAAATCAATATGTGAGGTATTCCTTAATCACAAAAGCTGCTGTAGAAGTAAGATATTTGCAATTAAACAAAACTATTTGATTTTTTTTTAAAGATTTTTATGAGTGTGGATTTTCAAGATTGTCAACAGTGTTTAAATAGTGTGTTGTGCAAACATTTACAAGTCACGTAGGAAATTAAGATATGGAAAACGGAAGGGAAAATCTCCCAAACCCGCAACTTCAGGGAAAGGAGAATTATTTTCCATGTGCCAACAAAGGTGCAGGGAAAAAAAAATTGCACATTTGCCCTTATCGCTCTCCTCAAAGACTTTGATGCTGCCCATGAAAGGATAGGATTCAAAATAGTAGCAATTACATTAATTTCATTACTAAAAGATCAAGGTCACAACAACAGCAATTACCTGCAATTTTCCATTCCTCCAATTATATTATTATGAAAATGAACACTTGCTAACTACAATAAAGCTTTCAGGGGCACTAAAGTGAATTTTTTTCATTTCAGAAGCATGCTTGCTAATTGTGGCAGGACTTCAGTGTAATGTGATTACTACTGCTTTGGTCTCATCAGAACAACAGAGTAGATAGATAATGCCTGCTTCTCCTAGGCTTCATCTACACATAACTTTTAACCCAGCACAGCTATTTAGATTAGGAACACTATATTTCACTGAAACATTTATATCACTATATATCCTAGTAGAAGAAAACATTTGGGAATGAAATATATTAACATAGGTATGTTTATACAATTCAGTTGGGTCCAAAATAAGCAGTTGTACAGTTTTGTGACACAGTATAACAAGATGCAGAAAAATGTCATGTTTCTGATCTGGCTATGTTGATGGAAGAAATTACCACATCTTGCTGCTAGTCACCTGGATCTGCCAGCAAAGTATTTTTCATGAGTATTCCCTAAATTGCTTCAGGCAGAATCAGAAAATACATGTCAGTGAGAGAATTTAAAGTGACCTGGCAGTTTTTGCATGCAATGACTCGGGCCGGCTGCTTGCCTGGTTTGAGTGATAACTTCAGCATAGGGACACTCACACCAGCTGTTGAAAGAAGTTGTTTCTTTCATTGGCAAGAATGAATTTGTAGTGCATGATCACAACCTTTTAGCTGTGTTGGACTCTAGCAGAGATAAAGCTTTACCCATACTGAATTTATGCTAACAAATGCCGAATTTCAGATGAATCTCCCACTGCAGACAGCCATGGTCCAGAACATTTTGCAGCTTCATCTTGTAATAAAATACGGTTTTTGCTTGTGCTGTTATGGTAGTGTAGAAATAGGCTATTCCACAGTTTTACTCTTCTAATAGTTAGAAATCTTCTCGCTTCCAGCCTATATTTAGTCATAGCCTGTTAACAGCTCTGTGCTCCATGGTCTGTTTACATCCTTTAGCTTAAACAGCTCTCTTCCCACATTGGCATCTATGTTATCTGTACAAAGCAATCATATATCCTATTAGTCTTTTTTTGTACCGAAGCCCACTCAAAAGTCTGATGGCCTCCAGTCATCTCCTGATCCTAATACTCCTCCCTGAATTGCTTCAGGCTGAGCTTGTCACTCTTGAGCATCAACATCCAAAACTGCCTGCACTAAACAAGATTTTTCTGTGTGCCTTTACTACACATAATCCTAGTGTTTCCTCTGGAAACATTTGTCCCAAAACATTCTTGGTAGCTTTTGCCTTTATTACAGTTGAATCATTGTAGTGTCTCATTGTCACCCAATTATCTATGGATAACTTGTTTCTAGCCTATAGCAGAAATTATTTTTCAGTCCTGCATGCATGACTTTGTACTCTGTCCTTTTATCTTCTGCTTTGGTCCCAGAGGACTTTCAGTTCTTCTCTTGTGATATTCCAATTTTTCTCTCTATTGACATTATCTCCAACCAGGGCTGGCAGTGAATTTCATTAGTACATTTCTTGAGTCAAAATAATAAATGTTTTTTTAAAAAAATGCTGCTAGGACTTGTACCTGTCCCTTCTCTTCTGCATGATCACTTCTTATTTCTTCATTATCTAGTTCTTATAATTCTTGGGGAACGACATTCTTTAGCTTACAGTTTGATTATACCAGTGTGGTCTAATAAGAATAGGTCTCTCATATGGTGTATTTTTAAAGAAAATGCATTTATATTTGCACAAAGAGATTGTGTTAGGTAAGGCAACAATAAAACAACAATGGCAGAAACCAGTGGACCTTATATTTTCCCAGACAAATATCAACCTTCAGGGGACATTCAGCATTTATGAGCTTGGTTCCCACACCGTGACTGGGTGGATAGGACTGGGTTCCTATCCTCTTGGGGTTTGCAGTTAGCTACTGTTATATAGCTCCTCATATTGTATCACTTCCTTTTACGATGTTACTGTGTGAGGGAATGTGTATCAGTATTCCTTTTGGACTTTTATGGAGCAGAATCTAAAACTATCTAGGTTCTTTTCAATCCCATTTTGTCTGTTAAGGAGTCACTTCATCCTTCAGTATACTGCCAACTTGCAAAATATTTATCTGGAATTTGTATATTTTATAAAATTACATATTTATGGAAGAAGTTTTGGGTATTTTATTCCTTTATTTATTTATGCATTTATTTAAATTGGCATGAGCTAATTTCTAGTGACTAGTGGTAATTCCACAGACCAGAAAACACAGGCAATAATTTATAGGAAGTTACCATTGCTAACAATATATCAACATCAGGAGCTGGTGTAATAGGATAATTCAGTTGTGATGTTTTATAGTTTAAACAAAAGCCATGATAGTAGGTAAAACTAACAATAAAAGTGATGGATACTGTAAAGTAGGACTAAGAAACAGAGCTGCATTACATGAGACAGCACAGTTCATTGAATAGTGTGTCCTATGATTATATTGTCATTATACACATAAACTGGATTTGAGCCCAGATAATTTGTGTGTTATCTTTGATACTTAATGACATCTAAATGTCAAGCTGCAGCTCTTTTGTACTTTATTAGCCAACTGCATACACTTTCTTTCCCCCTAATGAGGTTTTTTATCAGTTCTTTTATTTCATTAGATATTTTCTTTTTAAAAGACAAGGGAAAAACTTGGGAAAAGTTGTTTGTGATGCTGCTTTTAACTAACATGGCAACGTGCCATTAGAGAACTCTTCAGTTCCTAAGATAGTGAGTTTATACCCACTAGAAACAGGTTGGAAAGATACTAATTTACACACCTTAACAAGTCTTTGCACATCTGTAATTTGTGGAGAGATACACCACCCATCAGAGATGAGAAATGATTTTCATTATGGACTAATAATATCGACTGCCAGTAGCTAAGGCCTTATCTCTACTGGAGAAAAGTAAAAACTTATCTTTGCATCAAACCTTTTACATGCTTTGTTGCATCATAATAGTGAATTTATGTAAAATCCTAGCAGAAGGAAGGAAAATTATTTAGATTGATGTAGCTGCCAAAAGTCTGATAAAGGTACCTCTGTTTAATCTCCAATAAGTTTTTAAAACAATGTAATTATCTTGATGCCGGAAACACGCCTTTATTTTATGAAAGACTAACCCAAGTTAGGGTTAAGAGGTTTTTATAGTGTGGATGAAAGTTGAAATCTCATTACCACTCAAAATGATATTCCAGCAAGATTCTCAAAGGGAAAGTTATGTCTCATAGAAGAACAGGATGGTTTCAGCCTATGTGTAGTGACCAACTTCAGGTTATTGCCTATTCACAGTTTGCTCCATAGAAAGGTTTCCAAAGGTGCTTGACACACAGGTCTGTATTTGTATTAGGACTCAGCGATTATTAGTGACAGCTTTTTTACCTATTGCACTTCTGAAATATCTTGCTCACTCTCTGTCTGCAGCTGTTAGCTCTTCAAGTCTCTTTGAAGTAGATATGCATAGTCACTTTTATTTTACCGCTGCAGAAAGTGAGGAAGAGATAGTCAGAGAAACCTGACTATGGTTTGTTTTCCAAAAACTGTGAGTGTAGGTGCTAGAAACCTATATTGCAGTGATTGATCACCTACAAAATTCTAAACATTCTGACATTCTTGGGAGGTAGCTTAGGTGAAATAAATAATATGGGTATTTCTCCAGGGCTGATCTTACTGAGGAAAGCTCATTTTTTTATCATGATGGAAAGTACCTTATGTATATGCCATTTTGGATCTGCCGTAAGATTAATTTAAAAAAAGCTGGAAAAGATCACATTTAAAGAATTACACTTTAAGTGGATATGAGTGCCATGTGGATTTGTGACTCAGAAGAAATCCCTGCATTGTAAGAAAATTTCAAACAGAGCAACATTTTGGTAATGAATTCTATTATAAATGATAATGCAATAAAAATCACTTTACAATCCTGAAAAACCCTGTAATTTTCACCACAATCTCGCACACAAAACTGAAGGGAAATAAACTAGTAGCAAACACATGGAAAAACACAGTAACCCTGCAAATTAACTGTGTGCCAAGTTACCACTGTATCAGCCCTGTACAACTATTTCTGATTTCATGTTTGTCTTTGTGTGACTACCACTGTGTATAAACTGTATCTGAAATCTGCAATGTGCTATGCAATTGTGGATTTGTTAAAGGGAACATACACTCATTTCCTTCCCCGTTGTAGCCTGAAACACATCAGGAAACACATCATGCTTTCAATAAGATCTACAATGAAATAAAATACAATCTTCATTTTTACTGGTAGCATGAAAGGTCAATAGAAATGGTGTGCTACACTGGAAGGTGCTGCTGGCTTATGCCCAGGCTGCTGATTTATAAGCATTCAGAATTTGGTGGAAGATGCTGCTCAGATTTTTCTTGTTCCGACATCTAAGGATTCAAAACTTCTATGAATTGTAAAGAAACTGTGGAGAAGGTGCATAGTCACCTTCCTTTTAAAGGCCATGATATTTCAAAGGGAGTTGTTGAGCTTGGAGAGGAAAGGTGAGATGGGGTATGTTATACTGCTCTGTAATTAGTGAGAGAAGGGGAGAGATGTCCAAGACAGGACTAAGATCCTTGACCAGGGTGGTGTCACATGGCAGTCCTACAGTCCTTTCTGGTTTCTTCTCTGAATGAGGCAATACCAAGCTGCATGTCACTAAGAGAAAATCTAAAGAGGTTTACTCCTCCCTGACAAGGAGATGGTTTCATTCAGACAAAAATCTGGTAATTTGCCAAATTAACAGATGTTGTTCACTAAGTCTGCAAACAAAACACAAGAGTGAAAAAAAATTAGTCCAAATAATGGGAAAATGGCAGAAAGCACATTAAAAAGTCTTCAAAGCTATTGGAATATCATTTGTAATTTCCACATTATATAAGTGAATCAGTGTAAGTAATCTTGCTCAAGTAACTACAGATGCTTGATCAGCTTGCTGTGTATTCTAGAGGTAGAAGAATTGCGTACACTTGTTCCCCATGTCCCTTCTTTTTGATGCCAGCTAGGTGACAAATTGCACACTGGAATCCTCCCTTATGCCTTTAAAGGTCATCTGCCCCCAGAGCTGCAGATGATAAAGTCACATGAGTAAAACTGAACAAGTTGGGGGGAGGTGGAGAGCCATCAGCATGCACAAAGAGTGAAGATGGATAAATAACCCTTTTAGGTTGGAAGGTTTTTCTGCAATGTCGAGTTATCATTGTATTCACTGCAACACTAATCAACGCTAGCTAGACAGGAAATCAAACTGCTTAGTGCTCACGGGGTAAACATGTGGATTTGTATCAAACTGCAGCACTTATTTCCTAGCTAAGCCAGATTGTCCCCCTTGAGCTATTTTCAAAATGCATCAGCAAGAAGGAGGTTATGTAAAAAGGCCTTAAACCATATGTTACCAGGTTGTACCCACTTACATCAAATACTTTAGGAATGACTGTAGATGTCTGTGCCCTGTACACAACACTTGCACGAAATTAATTTTTGCCAAATAGGGCTGGATAACCTGTCACGATCTCCTAATGACAGAAGCTGATAGATAATGTATGCTGACTTTGTATTTTGCTGATTGAATTAGAAGGGAAAAGAATGCCTGTATATAAAGCAAACACTTCCCTGCCATGGAAGAACAAGAGTTTAGTGGATTCATCCCAAGTATACTCAGTACACTGCATATGGAAATGTGAAAAAACTAATTTCGAAGATTAAATATTTGTCTAAATTATGAAGTCAGTGCTCAGCAGGGCAAGCTAGGACAAGATTGTGAGATAGCTAAGGTCAAACTATCTGCTGTTTATTTCCTCCTGATGGCTAATGGGAGACATTGGCTAAGGAGTAAAGGTTATTGCTTTGTCTGTAATTGCTAATGATCAATCTCAAATGGGGCCAATAAATGGATATATTCTATTCAAATGGATGGTAAATATTCTAACATCTTCTGGCAAACCGTGTTTACTTTTTAACCCTGATTTCTTTTCTTCCCCTTTTTTCCTGCCCTGTGATATTAAATTTTCAACAATGTTTTAGGCTATTTTTCCCAAGTTATCCAGGTGAGTTTTTAAAATATATTATTTGGGTTAGATTTTTTTTTTTTTAACCTATTTAAAGAAAACACTAACTACTGTGTTTGAGCTGTGTGTTAGATAAAATAATCTCAAATTATGTGTATAGTCTGGGCAGGTGTAACACAAAGTCAATCAATTCCCAAGATAACATCTTTTGTTTTGATGTGTTTACCTAGTTGCAGGCAGGTGAAGACAGATAGAGCATTTTTGGGGTGTTTTGTTTGTTTGTTTGTTTTGTTTTGTTTTTGTTTTTCTCTCTCCATATTTTTCATTTTATACTGCCATTTTCCAAGCAAGCTGTATTTCTTTCTCAGATGTACATTAAAGCTTGCAGTACATTGCAAGCCTACAAATGTGTGGACAGAGCTGCTTTGGTTTTATTTGAAGCAAATTTGTTCAACTCAATTTGAAGTAAGTTTGTGATTGCATTAGTGTGTTGAAACAGAGTGCATTTCACAGCTTGTGCATTATGCAGTAGTACCTAGAAGGTCAATAAATGTCTGATTAACCACTCTGAGTAAAACACCTTTTGCCCTTCATTTCAGACAGATATGTGCTCTCTTCCTAATTAATTAAAAAGCAGCATCTTTCTTTGACCAATAAGCTAATTAAGTAATGATACCATTAAAGTGTGGACACTGCATTATTCATCATAAAAATAATTGAATTAAATTAAATGGGAGAAAAGTGAAATCATAGGTTGAATTAAAGGGAGAAAACAACTGGGCTGTTAGTCTAGATCCTGAATATATGTTGTGAACATACAATCAGGCCTATGGGCTTCAGAATGGCTCCTGCTGGAGAGGAAGAAAACAGGCAATATGAAGCTGGGTATGATGCATAAAGCTAGACAGAGGGCTAGCTGATACCCCTGAAATCCGTTTGTGTGGTCTGGATTGAACTTGAAACTACCTCTAGAATCTGCTGAAAGAAAAGGTTTCTATTCAACACAGAGGTATTTCTGCACCTCTAAAAAGAGCCTCCTCTGTTGTTAAAAAGGGGGAAAAATACAATAGAAGATACATTACTTTACAAAAAGCTACAAGGAGTTATAAGGGAAGTAAGCATAGACATGTAGAAATGAATGCTTTTGAAATTAGGTTTGACTTTAGTTTTAGGTTTTCTGATTTATTTAAATAAAGATTATTTGGTGGGTTTTTTTGAACAGGTTTCACAGGGAAACTTCATTTTCAGAGGTGAACTGTGGCAGATTTGTCACTGGAAATGGTGGCTGCTGAGCATTATGTCAGTAAAATATACAGTGCTGCTCAATGCCACTAACTGCATTGTAGTTCTGCTGTGGGAAGGGATCTGAACACAGTGTGAACCAGTGGAGTCCTCCCTGACATGAACTGACCTTTCAGCATTTCAGCTTAGGTTTGAGATCTGCTGATTAGCAAAACCTTTTTAATTGCCTATTCAGCTGAGACAATAAAGTGCTCCTGGTGCATAAGTTGTTCTTTAAGAGGGTTCCACAAATGTGGAATTAATTCTGAATCTTAGCTGAGTATGATCTGGAGTTTCTGAAGAACAGTGCATGATGACAACTATTTCTCCTAAAAGGCCTGCATGGCAAGACCTGAATCCAGACTGTTTTAGAAAGGAAAGAGCAGCAGTGGGAGAAAAATTTGGATGCAACGGATAATCGCAATTAGTGGATTTGTCTTCATTATTAAAGAGATAACACCTTAAAACTATCTTCAAGTATGTATTTAGTTTAGCCAGGTTCTACTTGCTATTACTTTGTTGCTCTCTGATTGTCAGCAGACGTTAGTCCTATTTATGATATGCCTGATCTTTAGCATGTATTGCAACACCATCTTATTTTTACATTTATCCAGGGTTCTTTTTCATTTCTACCACATATATTTTATGGTCACTATTGCACCTTTTGTTTTGGAAATGGTCCCTATGCACAGATGAACCGTACACTTACAAGAACCAAACCCCTCAGAATCTTGCTTTCTTGGCTGACAATAGATTGGATAAATCCTGAATGAAATCAACATGGACCCAACATTTCTTCTTGTACAATAGGTAACTTTTCATACAACAGTCTTCTTTAATGGAAACACATACAGTGGAAACTTATCTTACAGAATGTCAGGAAAATTTTACTGCAGAAAATTTAATTTCCCTCCTTCAATATTTCTTTTAATAGCTTCTAACATCATATATCTTAACAAGAAATGTTCTCAGCCACTGTGATTAACATGCAAAGCTGATTCTTAGGAGTATTCATCCTTCTTTTAAAAATGACACAGAGTGCTAAAAGGACCTTGTTCTTAATTTTTAAGCCCACTAATTTCATTGTGTCTGACACAAAGCAGAACATTTTTGCTATAATTACTGTATAAGTTATTTTTTTCCACAAAGTTGTAATTTTCCTAAAATAAGCTGGACTGCTTCAATTATGTAAATCAAATATCTAGAGAATATGATGACTGCATTGGCAAAACACAATAGAACTTAACAGGAAGCTAGAAGAGAGAGAGAGAGATAGGGAAGGCAAAAGCCCAAATGAGGATGCTTTTTTCAATTAGAACCACAGCACATTCTCTGCCCTGCTGGTAAACTGGCTCCTGCAGCTTCTCACTCTGCCAGATTTGCTCTTCCCTTGGTACCAGAGTGTGACCATTAAGACTGGCAGGAAGTCTAGGCTAAAATGAAAACTGCTGTGCAGAGACATAGAGTGACTAAGAAAAAATGATGGTTTTCCTCTGTTGGTTTTTTTGTATTTGTGTTAAAGCTATTGCATAGGCAGTAGTGTCCCAAACAGCCAAAGAGATCATGATAAATTCCACAAAAGACATCTCAAACAATATGAGGTGAAACAGCTGGAAGAAAAAGGCCACAGTAATGGTTAAACAATGTATTTATTCTCTGAACTGACAATCTGCTTCAAATGGCTGGCCCAAGGTGTCTTGGATCCTGAGAAAAGCTGACTATTCCAGACATACTCTTATGTGAATCCTCCTATAAATCCCAACCTTTCCTCACTCTAGACCTTCTTGGTGACCTACATTACACTGTTTTTAGGATGCATCTGTTTCAATCTCTTCGCTCCAGATGGAATGATCAGATTGAAGGCAGCTATACAAAGGTGAAGTAACACCATTGATCTACATTATGAAGTCACTGCAGCTTTATTTTAAATCATAATCTTTGTGGGTTTTATTTTCAAGGTCTTTTTTAACTGCTGATACATTCAGCAATGACCTTCACTGATCTCTCTCAGCAATTCACTTATTTTTCTTTGAAATAACTTAAGGTAAAACAGAAATTGTTAAAATACAAGATTTGTTCTGACAATTCTTCCTGACATGTTTATTTTTCTATTTGTCAACATTCACTTTTAATGTTACAGAGAGCTTAATTTATTTATTATTCTATATAATTATTAAAAATTTTAACTATCAATATTAATAATTCTACAATTAAATAAATGAATTCTTATTTTACTTTTTATATTTTTATATTTTTATTCTTTATATAATATAAAATATTTCANATAATACAGGTAAAATAATATATAACAATTATATATTAATTATATATTAAGTACATAAAAGTTTGCTTTCTTTAAGTAGGGTTCTGAAATTTTCCTGGTTTTACTAGTACTTTATTAAAATCAGTTTAGAAAATGTGTTCTTGTGTTGTCTGTCTGCATTCAACACTGTAGTTTGAAATCTTAGACATCCAGGTGTTGAAAATCTGACCAGATTTATTCTAATTCCAATAATATTCTCTTTTACATTGAAACTTTACTTTTTATCCTTAAATTCTTTTGTTTTATAATTTCATGGCAGAAAGCATCTGGTCTGATTTAGTGTTCTGTACTTATTTATTTGGTGACTTCTGTGTCCAAATAACTCCATGTCTTACAAAAGTTCTTGTCAGAGCCTAAAGTTCAAATAGACTCTCTTATTTGATTTTCCTGTCACCATTTTTTGCTAAAGTACTCATTAAGAAAATTTAAAATGCTGTCTTTAGCTGACATGTTAAATAATTAAACTGGCGTTTATTTGTCTTCTGATCTGTACCCCCTCCTCTCAATACTGACCTTCCAAAAGAGATACACAGGGTGTGTAAATATCCTGGTTTTCTAGTCTAGATTCTGGAAGCTTCTGATAACTTTGTAAAGCTCAGTAACTGTTTCTTGAAATTGTTCCTTTAACATCAAATATACTAAGGTTTTGTTGCTAATACTTTGCTCCTGCGTACCTCTCTTGTCTCGTCTCTGACTCTGACACATTCTTCCTATGTAGAAACTCTTCAAAATAATTATGTCCCAACATCTGATTAAAGAAAAATTCAGCCTTGCCCATCACCAAAGTGGTTTTCCTCTTCTTTGTCCAGCAGTATCGGTCCTCCTCTCAGTATAGCAATCCCACTTACACTACTGCTTTTTCTTTCTTCACCTAATCATGATTAAATCCGCGCTTGTTTTTCACGCCTATGCTTCTTAAATTACCTCTTGCGAAATGGTTGTGCTCTTTAGTAGGACTTTCCCTCTGGCCAAAAGGGAAAGCTGAGGAGAACATTACTCTCATCACAGGGAGATGCAACAGGTTACTACCTTATCCTATTAAATGATAGGATTAACGGCTGTTCCATATAAGAACAAACATTTTGTGAGGAAAAAGTTATAGGATGGCATTATTTGCATTAGTCCTGCTTAGAGGTTAGCTATATTTCACTTGGTCTGTTTTGGGTGAAACTCAGAGGTGTATTGATTAGAAAATTGCCTTGCATATTCCCTTACCTTGGTGGCTGCGCTGAAATATGAGATTCTTATGGTGCTTGATTGCTTAATCGTACAAACAGTCTCACATTATTTTTGGTTATAGCAGCACAGTGGAGAGCAAGCATGAGAATCAGACTCTAATTGCTGACAGGTAATCATCTTTCTTTCCTTGGTACTGTAAGTCAGTTCAGGTTGTGGCAGATGTGTTTTATAGAGTTTTAAAATAAAAGGGTAGTGCAGATTGTGCCCTGACAAAAGACAACTGAGAGAAAGAAAAATGAGAAGGGTTAAAAATTATACATAATGGATAAAAACTTACATTTTGCACATATACTGGTAGCCAGGAAGTGCTCTCTAAGTGCTGGACAGAACAGCATGAACATGTTTATTAACATGTTTATTAATTTTATTTTTATGTTGTCCAAAGGTTGAAAGGTAGGGACAAATGTCAGTTGCTATTCCACAACATGTATTGCAAAAGGCTTTTTTTCAAGATTACATGATTTTATCACTGAAGTTTAAACCATGCAAAGGGCAGTTTCAGGGGAAGTTTTCTTAACACCAGGAAAAAGGAGGGAAATAGTACTCAAAATGGCGTTCAACACCATGTGTTAAGGCTAATTTTGCAGGAACTGTCAGCAAAGTTGAGTTATTGTCATTATACTTCAGCACATGAAAGAGGCTTTAATCTCTCAGATATGTGAATTTTCAAAATATAGATGAAATATTAGATCCTGGTTATCCCAGCATATAAGAGGAAAAAGCCCCACCACTTAATTGTACCCATAATCCTATCCGAAACAGTAGGTATAATTCTGAATGACACAACAGGGTGGGTTTTGGCTGTACTATTGTTGCAGAGCTGCTGCAATGTAAGAGTATTATTACTTCTTCCCTATCTAATGAAGCCCTGGATAGTATGTTTTTGAACCCCATTAAGATCTATTTAAAAAAAAAAACAAAAACAAACCCACAAAAAAACCTGAGCTAAGCAGACTACAATTACTTCATTTACTGCACACAGTTTGTTCTGATTTTCTCTGGGCATCTGTAGGGGGACCTTCAATTGCAGCACAGATAACAAGGTTCTATGGATTGTAGCCAAATCTAAGTACTGAAGGGCACATAATAAAAATGGATGAAAACTTACGAGGAAATACTGTCTGCTGATTTATTTGTCTTGATACATCTTTTCCCTGTTATATATTGTTGCTAACCAGGCTTTTCCCAATTAAATATGTGAGAAAGCAAGATTTTAGAGGACCAATCTTTCCAAATCTAAGAAAGGTAGGAGACTATTTTCCAGAATAATATCCTGAAAGAACTTGGAGCAAGTCAATCAGCACAGAGAGACTATTACACAGCACTCCAGGTGCTAGTGCTGATTTCAAGGAAGCCTATAGATAAAATAAGAAAATAATATTTCAGCTCAGAGAGAACAAGGGAAAAGATAACTGAGATTTATTGAGCTAGGTATAGTGACAAAAGATGGGAGAAACTCCAGATTCATTTGCAATTTTTCTTGTTATCACATGGGAAATTATGAAAATCAAGGCTTTATAGGATTAGTGAACTCATAGTAGTAGTCCATTTTATGAGGAAACTGCCAAAATCCTTCAGTCATATCTGGTATAACTGGATGGAATTTTATGCACTGTTAAACAGGGTAGAAACTCTTTAGAAAAATGTGAAAACAATTTATCATCATTAGTGACACATAAAAACAACTGTGGACAGCTTTACCGGTCTGCTTGTAAACCCTGAAGAATGAGAGCTCAAAAACTTCGGCTTAGGGACTGATACTGGAAAATCTGGTGGACTCGGAAAATGTATGGGTTTTTCTAAATTTATTTTAAGATGGAAGTGTAATCTTGGCTTTTTAAAATATGGAGCAGTTTATATGGCACCTTGACTTCTGGAGACAGATGGGGCTTGCCTGGCTAAAAGAGGGAAAAATATTCTAGCCCATGAGTTGGCAGGGTTGATTGTGAGAGGGCTTTAAACTAAGTTTGAGGAGGGAAGGGCCTTGAATAAGACCAGGCTTGCTAGACATGTGCTTCCTTGTTGTTGAATTTTTTTTTGTTTTTTCTGTGTGTTTTTTTAAATTTGGTTTCTTGAGGGTTTTGTTTGTGTGTTTGGTTTTTATCCTCTTTTTTTTTCCTTTTATTATTTTTGCATATTAGGTACTTGTTACTTCCTAGTCCATCCTCTTTCTCTTATCTGGAACCTATAGCGAAATCATACCAAAAAGGAGGAAAAAAAATCCAGCAAAGATAATTTTATTGACTTTGGGTTTATATCATTGCTGAATAATAAAGAAAATTTGTGTTTACTATCATAGCTTCATGAGAGGTGCATTTTGTTTCCAAAAGCATCCTGTGCAACAGCCATTACATAATCCTGCTCAAGAGTAGTGTAGGGTAAACAATGTAATGCAGTACATTTGGTACAAAATAATGACACTGAACTCTTGTGGTTTCAGTCTGTTTAAAAATCTTGAGGCTTTTTAAGGTCACAGAACAAACAATGTTTTATCACTTGCGATAAAAGTGGGTCCTGGGACTACCCAAACCACACCACACTCTTCTGTATATAAAGAATCCATCCAGATTTTACAGATACGGCTCTCAAAGTGGTGATTTTAAGTGTCATAACGGAGACAAGCAGATGTGCTTTTAGCTAGGAGGTGGCAGTCAGCTGATGGCAGGGAGACTGTCCTGGACTGGGATTATGGACACATCCTGATGGGACACAGTTCTGCTCTTGCAATAAGTATGGCTCTTCAGTAAGATGGCCACATACAAGGCACATGTGTGTGCTTTATTAGCAGAGCTGGTGGGACACATTTTAGCATCAGCCCTTTATTTACTGATATCCTGGGCACCTACTTTTGTGCTTAATTTGCCCCTGTTCACTTTAAATGTAATTCTGAAGAAGGAGTTGCAACAAAAAGGAGAAACAAAACTTGTGCTCTTTGCTTTCTTCTTGAACAAATGATTAAAATCAAAATATTTCACAAAAGACCTTGCTTGCTTTTCTGCTCACAGATAGGATCATCTTCACAGTCAAATGTGCCTTTCTGGAGAAACTTCACAGTAGCCTGCTTACTTCTATTCCCTCCTCTGCTTAATAGTCCATGAGGAACCTGAGGATCTGTGAAAGCTGTGTCATTCTGAAGCCTCTCGCTCCCTGTAGCGTGGGTCCCTCTGATGTTTCAGCCCTTGACTCTCTCACATGCGCAGCAGATAATAAAAAACAAAGTTGCTTTTCTAGAAAAGTCATGGCTCACTGATCTCTTTAGGAACATACCTTATTCTTTCTCAGCAGATCCTTTGGCTCTGGCCCTTGAAGTTGTTTGAAATTCTCCGGCAGCTCAGGAGGGAGGCTGAATAGTGCGATATTTGTTCACTGCTCATTGCTAGTCTGACAAGTGAACAGCAGTTCAACAGAGTTCAAACATCTGGCAAACAGCTCGCTGCAGCTCTGAGCTGTCACACATTAATAAAGACCAATTGTTCCGTCAAGACCATGTTGAGAAGTTAAAAGGAAGAGAAGAGCCAAGGGGAAATGTGCTAATTAAAAGTATCTATATAGAGATGTATGAATAAAGGATGATTAATTTAACTTTCTAAGGGTAAATCTATGTTTCAGGATCAGACAGGAACTTTGTTTAGCCTAATTGAAGAGGAGCACAGGCTGCCACCCTGACTTCTGTTGAATAACACCTTATTCACTTGATAATTCCATGGAATCCCATTGGAATCCGAGATGTAATTCTGTGATGTTAAGGGAAGTTAGAAGGGCACATTTTCATACTGAATCTTCCTCTGATTTTAAAATATACTGATCTGCTTCTGAAAGAGGACAGAAACATATCAGTCCTCTTTGTTCATGTCTTCAGACTCTTTCCTGCTCATTATGCCAATACACTATACCTTATATATGGCAGAGCATTGGTTTTAAATTATGCCTTAAAGAGAGGTATGTGAGGAAAGTAATGCAACATGCTCGATTTATGTCTCATGGAAAATTCATTCGTTTTCTATTTCAAGAGATCTAACATTTGCCCCATCACTTTCTAAATGTAATTTTCTCTGCTACCTTCAAATCCTTGGCTTTTGTACTACATTACAGTATTAATTTTTAAAGAAAAATCCATAGTTTTTTTAGAAAGAGGCACAATATTTAGCTTTTAATTCTATGTCTCTGACCACTTCTCATCCTAAGAGCTTGTAGTGGGTTGAGCCTGGCTGGATGCCAGACACCCACCAAAGCCTCTCTATCACTCCCCTCTGCAGCTGGGCAGGGTAGAGAAAATAGAGTGAAAAGTTCATGGGTTGAGATAAGGACAGAGAGAGATCACTCACCGAATACTGTCAGGGGCAAACCAGACTCAAATTAGACATATTAATTGAATTTATTACTAACAAAATCAGAGCAGGATAATGAGAAATAAAATAAGACCTTAAAAAACCTCCCCTCCACCCCTCCACCATTTCTATCTGGCCCAGCCTTGGCCAGTGGTGGGTCTGTCTTGGAGCTGGCTGGCATTGGCTCTGCTGGACATGGAGGAAGCTTCCAGCAACTTCTCACAGAAATCACCCCTGTAGCCTCCCTGCTACCCAAACCTGGCCATGTAAACCCAATGCACAGCTCACAGAAGATGAAAAATCTCCAGAAGATCCTTCTGTCTTTGCTTCAGAAAGGATGAACTCAGAACCATCTTTAAGTCCAGAATAATCTTGTAAATGCTGCTGTCTTTGGAATGATACCAGGCACAGTGCACACAAGAATTCCCTTGAATTTTGCCCTGCAAGACTGAGAGATGAAGACGGCTCACAACCTGGATATGTTTGGACAGAAGTCAAGGATTGGGGAAGTAGAGATTGTTTTTCATGCTTCTGCTGTGAGAAGCAGGGAACCCTAATGCTGACCACCCTCCACATCCTAAGATATTTCTTTTCAGTGACAGCTGGTGCAGGGATCTGGCAAGGGCCATCGAGACCAGGATAATTTTGCAGCCTGTTGATCTGAGTAAATGCCTACTGTTCTGCACCTAGAGCTATCCCTAGTGTTAAGGAGCTAGAAATTACTTTTATACAATATGCCTGAATAAACAGAGGATTTAATGTGAAAAATTAATGTCTTCCAGAGACCTGAAATGGGCAAGGTATGTCTAAAGTTTTGGATCATGATATGAAACTGTGGTTTATGGCAACTGTTAGGAATGATAATTTTTTGATAGTTAATGTTCTGCTTGCAAACAGCTCTGTTGGGAACAGGCTGCTCATCTCACAAAGACCAACATAGATCATTGCAACTGCCAAACAGAGGCTAAAGTCTAGAAAGACATTCAGTGTAATGAATGACTTAGAGATTTCTTTGGAGGCATAATATGGAAATTTATGTTGCTATTACACGCATTGTACCAGCGCTGAGAATACAGAAGTGCATTTCAGTAAACTCTTTTCAGATTTTAAAATAAGCATGCAGAATAAGATTTTTAATATTTCCATTTATATAATTTTATTCTCCTCTTTGTCATTGATCTGAGACATGTCATTCTGCCTGATGAGTGATTTTTTAAATCCTTGTACATATTTCTTTAGGCTCTGTGACTCATTTGCCCTCATAGCTGACTCCTTCTAAGATGTTTTCCTCTTTTGACACTTTCAAGGTTGATGAAATTTGTTTGGAGATGTCTCAGTGCTTAAAAGCTCTGCAGGATAGAGCCTCAAGTAGTGGTTTATGTTTCCATTTGGCTGGAGTCCCTTTTCCAGAGTTACAACAACTGAAGGACACCAGGAGCTCTGTTTTGGCTAGAGGTCGGTGTGCAAAGCTGTACAGGTGGGACAGAGCACTGGCAAATGCTGTTGCAAACTCTAATGTGGCAATAATTGCTATGTTGTCCAGAAGCTTCACAAATGTTTGTTACAGATTAACCCAGATGTTTATTGCAATGGCAGAGGTGAAATTACTGGGAAGAACCAGTTTCACAACAATGTGGGTTAGTGCTTCCATTTCACTACAAAACAATAACAGTCTTTTATAATAGTACCTAAATATAAAATATCATTTTGGAATGAGGACTGGAATTCTTACATGTTGCAATTTATTGTGAAACACATCAGAGGTACTGTATTTGAGTGATCTATTTTTCCTCATTTAACATTGTAAGTTTGTTACATTGAGTTTCATTTCACCTTCCTCAGCTGGGGGGATTAGGGCTAGTGGTCTTTCCTGTATTTAAATGCATTAAAGAGGTGGATGAAATGGCACAAAAGTATTGATGTCTTCAAAAAGCATATTACTAAAAGATCTGCGGCAGAATTTTCTTCTCTTCAAGATTTTTCTGTGGTAGCTACATTGGTATCACAGATATTCTCTGCTAAGTTATAATTCATCATGGTTTTAAGGGGCTATTTTCCCCCTGGGTATCCTTGAGTTATTGCGGAGTCTCACTAAATATCATGGTTGTTTACAGTGTCCATCATCACAAATGATGGCAAAATAGCCTTCCAACACATGATTCACAGTATTATTGCTGTTCAAATAATGCCTTCTCACTTTCTGATGAGCTGATTTTCTTCAGTGTGTCTAAAGGAAGGTATATGATCAAGACACTTAAGTGTAGTGTAAAAGAGCACTGTGGGTGAAAGTTACTCAATAAGAGCAGCCTTTTGAAATCTTGCAAGCCCAGTTCTTTCTCTAATAATAATAATCTTGTTGATGTAAATTTCTTTAACTGAATATTTAAGGTGATTATAGTCAAGTAGCCTAAAAATTCTTTATTATGCTATGTATATAACAATGGTTAATCCATAGCTTTTTGAATGTCAGAAAATATATTTAACAAAGTAGCAATGTAAGTTAATGTTTAAGATGCAAAATAACTGTAATAAAAGGCTGAGAAAAGAAAGCATATGAAAAGATGAAATTTACTATCTGGTATAAATAAGTGAGCTGACAGAGCATATTCTAAAAAATCAGTACTATGGAGGCAGCTTCATCTTTTTATTGTGGAATTACTCATGTTGCCATTCTTGAGACTTAATTTTGCCATATGCTTTAAGGTTCTATTACCCATCATGAATTATTTTAATGCAGGAGTTCACACTATAAATTTAGAAGAGAAAAAAGATAAAAAATATTACCTGCTCCATATTGCATACTTGGTCCTATCTTGAAATATGTAAGTGAAACACGGGAAGCTGTTAGCAGCCAGTAATAAATTGAAAGGATCAGGGTGGTTTTAAAGAATTTTGGCTGGCAGTATGTGTGTTTTCACTGTAACAAAGCTAAAAGGAAAACCCATGCCACAGAACCTCAAGGGATCTAATTTCAATTTAGGGAATTTAAAAATACCTAAATTTAAAAACAGGGCTTAAAAACAAATTTATTTGCAGTTTGGGGAAGGGTAATAATTTTCCTCAAGAACTCCATTACATAAATCTGTTTCTCTGATACACCACTATATAAACAAATGTATATCTATAGGTTCAAGATTTCACAGAGAAAGCCTATTAGTAATTAAACTCAGGGAGTCATATCTTCATCTGATAAATTGATATAGCTCTGGTGATTTCAGTCTGTGACATTTAGAGAGTAATAGAAGAACGAAGAATTAAAAGGTTAAAACTTTTACTGCTCTTGGAATGCAAGTTACTTTCCCTCTATTTGTTAGTGTTTTCCTCTAGCAGTATAGACATATTTATAATAACTGCACTAAAGTCTTTGGCTGATATGTCTCACCTGAGGGAAGGAGACAACAATTTTTTGGATGTTTCTAAATCAAAGGTATCTAAAAGTACATCAGGTGAAAAAGAAAGTAGAAAATGAAGCAGAGATAAGAGACAAAAAACAATTTCAGGCCTACACACTAATATTATGTCCTGGATTTAGTAAGACTAACCATGATGATAGAAAATAAACTAGAAATAGATTTGGGAAAGCAAATCCAGTATGAAATTTAGCATGATTATTTTTGAGGAAGTATGGCTGCATATATATAGCTATCCTCTTGCTCATCACATATCCCTCATAAACAGGTATCCCATAAAGTTTGGCATGCTTCCTATAAATATCAGTAACACTGTTCAAGAGGCAAAAGCTTATTGTTTATAATTTTTACACAAAATAATTGGTTTACACTTTTACTATTGTCTCAGAGGTTCCCGGCCTTCACTTTTGCTTTCTGTTCCTTCCTTCGACTCTCAAAATTGCCTGTCTTTGCTATGTACAGCTGAGCCGCACATTTTTGCCCACATGACTGTCCCAAGTCTCCTCAGCACTGCAGAGAGAAAGAGCCTCCCCCAGGTGCCCACAGCAATGCCTCTCCCACACTCCATTTCCTTGGGCCGAGTCTCACTCTCATGTCCACATGGTTTCTGTCCCTCTGGGAGTGTCAGAGCATAAATCCAGCGTATGTTTCATCCTCTTGAAACCGAGGGCATGAACCCCCTGACAGAGGTGGGAGGAAAGGATTAACATCTGTTGACTATTGCTGTGTGGAAATGTTTCCTGGCTCTACTCACAGGACACATCCATCAGATTTGGTACCCTTCATTTAGTGAATCCTTGAAGGGTGCTTCCCTTAAATGAAAACGTGTGAATCTCTCTTCTCGAGAAGATGAGGGGGCACCCAGATCTTGCAACGACTAAATGCCAGAAGGGTCAGTGCTTGAATCACTCCCAGGGAAAGAAGTGCAAGTTCTAAGCTGTCTTTGTTCTTACTCCAGCTGGATGGGTCAGTGACCACTGGTGTGCTCTATCACATCTTGGTGAAAGGGATTTTAAACACCTTATGGTCATCTAGTGCAATAAAAATAGCACAAGATGAAAATATTCTCTTACAGAGTAAAAAAATATGTATTTTAAACTAATTGACCAACACCACAAATATAAACCATTAGGGGGACCCCCTGTGATACAGAAACTGTTATAAACAGATGTGCTGCAGCTTTGTTATATTACATTCAATAACTAGAGAAGTATATCTTACATTTTTAATCAATTTTCCATTTTACAGCCTCATTTTCAGAACCAGAGCTGGATCTCTGCATAGCCATCACTCCTGTGCTGTTGAACGACCTCTTGGATTTTCTTCACTGTAACAAAAGTCATAACTACTAACTGTTGTCATACTTGCTACTGATTGATATGGAGCTGTTAGCACATTTTTATACAGATGGAAATCTTGACATCAGATTAAATGTAAGTAAGCAGAGAAAACCTCCTGTTGCCCAAGCAGCATGTGCTGTTTGGAGGAGCTCAGAGCCGAGCGCTCTGCAGCTGTGCTGTGGCTCCTCAGCTCATGGCTGTGCCGTGTGCTCAGCCCAGCAAAGGCTCTCAGTGATGCTGCAGGGCCAGGAATGAGCAAGGCTGAAGGATAAATTCCATACGTGCTGGGAAAAGGGAACTCAGATCAAAACAACTTTAACTTCATGGAAGGCTGCAGACCTGGGGGGAAGGTCTCTCTGACGGACACACACATTGCTGTTTCCCAGCGGCTCCTTCTCTCCTCCTAGCTGGGGCAAAGCTGACACTGTGTACTTCCTGTCCTGGTCCTTGCACCACCAGGTAAGTGTCCTTTCTGCAGGGTTTGTGAGGTGTAAAAATGTTGCCAGCACTTATTATGTGGTTAAATTATAATTAGGCTACTTGTGTTTCAGTGTTGGGTTAAATTTCCTCTGGATATTCCAGATCAAACCCAGTTACCTCCTTCATTAGCTCAGTTCTTCAAAAACAGAAATTTACTGAAATCACAAACTTCAGCTTGACACCCAACTCACTTGATGGGCACAGGTTATCACTTTTCACCTATTCTTTCTGTCTTGATCTGTCATTTAAACTATCAATGAGCTGCTAAAAAATCAGTGTCTCCCTAACTTTATCAATACTCAAGTTTTATTTACTTCAATTCACTAATAAAGAAAGGCATCAAATATTTTTTAGGGGTATTTGAACCTTAGAGATTAAAACAACAGAAATAATTCCAGTTGCTGAAAGACATGAGATGTTCAGTAGCCACCAGATCTCATGAAGGCGATGGACTAACTCAGTTTTCCTATCTCCTTTTCCATCATCAGCAAGAGGAATAACTAACTTTGGTAAGAAAATAAAAAATACTACCCATAATTAGGCATTATATAAAGATTTCTTGTAGCATATTTTCAAGATGTGATCTTCTACAGAGTTCTCTGAAAACATCTACATTCACTGTCAATGTTGAGATTTTTTGGCCATAGGTATTTTAAATAAATTTCTAATTAAATATCGAATTATTTCATTCACAACATGCTCAACAGTTTTTCAACAAGTACGGGAAGATACCAACAGACTTGAATGATATAGCATCGCAAAATTAATGAAGTTTTGAGATACAGTTAGTGGTTATAACTACATTGCTGAGAACAGTGTAGTAGGGAAGGCGCTGTCTAAGCTAAAGGGTGATACTGATACAGAAAGAAGAGATTATAAAAGTGGTTGTGATAAACTTCATCTGGCGTGAGAAAACTTCTGGTCATCAGAATGATGATGTTTCTAAACAGAGTAGCAAAGAAAAAGCTTATTATAATTAAAAACACAGACTTCACTGAAAGAAAAAGGAGTAAGTAAGGTCCCCAAAACACATTGATGGTTACTGTTTTTGCTGCAAATCCATTTCTTCACTTCTTTTGAAATCATCTAACCCCTGCCAGGAGTAGTGAAAGGAATGACCTGAAAGCCTGAGCTGTTGGTGCACTGCCAATGGATAAATTTTTTTGTATTGCTGTGCTGGTATGGGCTCAGCAGGTACATAAATTACAATGTTCCAACCCATTTCACCCTCCAAGTTGGAGAGAGGTGTGTTCATTTTCACTCTTTGCACTCAGTGTTTGTTCTTAGACAGTCAGAGCTCATGTTGCTGTGCAATCTTGAGGTTCTTTTGTGAGCTTAGCTGGAACACTGCTGGATATCTTTCTTCATTGCAGATTTTTTAATCTTGGCTTGCAAAATCAGAAACTCTTTCCTGGCTGCAGAGATTATTACCTCACTTTAGGTCTCAAATACACTGAAGAATCTCACATAGGTTTTTACAATATACTTTTTCAGCCCTCTTTTTGTAGATACACTTGGTGTGTCCTTTTAATTCTGCACATTGGCTAGTGGTTGATTAATCGTTTTGACTATGTAGTGGCCAGTCTGTCTTTTTTTTTTTTTGTTTCTTCTTATATTTATTCATTCTACTGCTGGAGAGCCATGAGGACCAGATGTAAATATTTGCCCTGTTTAGATCCTGAAAACAGACTCTGCTGTCAAGGGGAAAATACACAGAGGAAGTCCAACTGCAACAATTACAAATTAGGGACCAAATGAGAATTTTTCTTTACTACACTGAATCATCATTGTTGATGCTGCTATGCCATGTGTCAAAACTAGATGAGAGAAGTTGCCAAGTCTCATGGGACCATTTCAGCCAAAAAGTTCATTGAGTTAGGCTGTCAATCATGTAACCCAGCTAACTTCTAGGGGCGGTCTTCTCCTTCTATATCTGCAAAAACAGAATTGTTGCAATCTTTCCATTTTCATTCCTTCCATTTTGAGGATGCTCATTCCTTAATTTGTGATGGCTGATAATCTATTAATCTTCAGAAGTTAACACATTGGGGTAGGTTGACCCTGACTAGCAGACATACACCCACACAGCCTCTTACTCACCCCCATCTCCCACAGGATGAGGGAGAACATATAAGGAAGGTGAGCAGACTTTTGAACAGTATGAAATAAATACCCCTCAAATTTGCAGCTGAAGGACTGTTCACATTATGCATAATGCCTTATGAAATATTAATTGATGACTTCGTGTAAAGTCTCAAAGAAATAATTGTTTAGTGCTACACTTTCACTAAAAAACTGCTTATTCATTGCATTTTTCCTTTGCAAAATACTTTTTCTTTCACTGTAATATTTTCAGAAAGATTTATGGTTTGCAGCAATTGGACCATGGTCTATGATATCACTTAATTGCTGAAGCATGAGCTGTATATCCACTGTTTCTAATTTTTATGTTGTCTGAAGGCAGCTTTTGCACCTTTCCCTTTGAGATATTTCATGCCTGTTTTTTCTCTTGTAAGATTTGCCATGCTCTATTCAATAACTGGCTCATCAAACCCATGCAGTAACACCTCTCTTAGAAACCAATATTTATAGCTTTGTAAGAAGAATAATGCCAGGCATCATAAGAAAATTTCAAATTTTTTATTTTATTATAAAAAATTGCAAGAGTATTATTTCTGGTTGCAAGTAGTCATCCCTAAATTTAATTAGTGCTAATAGGCACAGAAAAATATGCAAAATCTAGATTGATTTGGGCTCCTGTGCAGATTTGGTTGCTGAACTGTTCGTGTTCTGGTGGAATTCCTTTCGATACACCAAGGTGAGCACTCACCTTCATCAAATGTGATTTTCCCTTGGTAAATCTCCGTCACTCTTGTACAAACACACAGGAATGCAAATCTTCTGAAGCGAAAAGGTGATGGACTCTGTGCGCCTGCACTGAGATACCACCCTGACATCTTGGTGCGATGCAGAACAGGCACACAGACAGTCAGTACTTGGAAAATACTTTTTGGTACCACAACACAGGTCCAGCACCAGTGAGCTGAGTTTCATCATGTTTGAAGGAGCAACATGAAAATAGCCTGGAATGCGAGCCTGAGAATGAATCTGACTGTAAGACACCACATGGATAGTTTCTGGCAAAGGTGGGGTGTCTGATAGGTGTCTTAGACCCACACACAGGATGTCAGAACCGTGGGGTCACGAACACTGTGCTGCAACTGCATTTTTGTATTAAGGGAGCAGCATGTTCAAATTTCTATAAATGTGATTTTATTTAATAGTATATCTTTTAATATTGCTACGAAATGAAGAGCTTAGTAGATTAATTTTGCCTAAAGATAAAATTCCTTCTTTTTTGAGAGTGTAAAAAAACCTGTGTGGAATTATGTCCGCAGTGAGCTGCTTATAATGTAGATCATTAAATCCCTAAAGATTTAGCATGCAGTTCAACAATTGTTTGTCAAGTATACTTAGAAATTTTCAAAAAATGCATTTCTGTTTGTCCTAAGGAAAATAATAAGCAAAAACAACCATTGTAACCCAGATTTATCAGAAGCCTTACACATGAAAGGTAAGGTGGTAGCTTGGCTTTGCATGGTGCTTCAATCAGAAACCTGATTGCTGTTTCTTTCTCTTTGCTTATTTCCATTGTACTCAACAAACACCTTTCCAGCAGCAGTGTCATCTGGAGCACTTGGGAAATAATCTGACAATGTATTTCCAGTTTGTACACACATCTTGACAGCACAAACTAAAACACAATGGCCAATCATTTGCAAAAATTTCCTTGCAGATGCATTTAGTGACACACTAGACATAAAATGGTAAAGAGTTCCATCTAATACATCAGAGGTTTAATGCTGAAGTAAATAGTAGGTATATTCTTATTCCAGAGATTTGTATAAGATTTTACTTTGTTTCTCTGTAGATAAATATATTTTGATTAGTTCGGCAAGTTCAATATTAAGTAAATGAGAAAGTATTAAGGAATAAATTGATGACAGTAAAGAGGATACAGACAATTTGGGAGAGAATACTTTAATTCACAGATCTTACATTTTAGTCAAGTGTGTTCCCGTATCTGTATTACAATATGAAAACAACCATCATTATTTCACATGCCAATAATGAAGAAAAAAATCTGTGGTTTTTTCATTGTCCTTAGGGTATGGAAGGATGCTTTTAAGTTTTAGAAAAGGAAGAGCTAAAAAATGTGTTACCAAAAAGAGCTATTAGAAATATATTTTCTAGTAAGAATCCAGTATTTTAGACACATTGTCTGAATACCACAGGTAAAAAAGGCCAAAAAGAAAATTACTTAAGACTTATTTTCTTCTTTTTTAGATGACATCATGCTCTTTAGCTAGAATACAGATTTTGAACATATTATGCTAACGTGTTGAAAACAAGTTGAATCTTTTCATAGAATGTCAAGGAACTTGGAAACAAGATTTGTGGAACCCACATATTTTAAAATATTTTTATGAAGAGAACTTCCCACAAGATAAACCAAAAGACAGAAAAACAACCTCATTTTCCAGTCACAGAGTTTAGCTTAAGGATGATTTTAAATCACTACAAAACAAGAGAGACAACGTAACTATTCTTTTATGCATGGTCCTGAAATTTAGGCACATCTAAAAACTGAAAACATTTATAGGAAATTGAACCTCAGCATGAGATTTTGTGTCAATGTTCCTGTAGAACACTGAATGTTCCTATAGAATCAGACCTCCATTCTGTTCCTTGACAGGCTGTTGCTGATACAATGCCACAAAGACTTTACTGGCTCAGAAGCATAAATCTGAAATGGGTCTGTCCTGTTACAAATCCTTTAGAGTTTTCCAGATCTAACAGAATGACCCATTCTTATTCTCCATTAAAGCTCTTAATTCAGGAATTACAGTATTCCCTCTGCCAATTCACCTTAACAGATAGGTACCATTTAGATCTCTCAAATAAAATTTAATTATCTTTTCACATCTTTATTGGGAAAGCTTTTCTTTTTTCTTATTCAGAGCTACTGAAACTTTATCCTTGTATTATCAACCAACAGCTGGTATTCTATCCTTGATACTGTAGTGTTACGTTTTAAATACTATTATGAATCTTTTTATTATTATTTCAAAGCTTTTCTTTGCCCATCATTTCTTTACCCATAAATTAAGTCTGACAAAGTTTTTGTCTGACGAAAATTTAAATTAGGACTTCAGATAGGAAAACAAATTTGTGCGGCAAATGCCAGATTGTGCAGACACCGGGGAAGTATACTTTGAAGCTGATTGTGAGAGCAAAATGCAGCTCCAGCATGAATTTGGGTAAACTAAAAAGGAAGTAAACTCTTAAGGAACAGGAAGAAAAATTTCTACAGCTTAAAAACTTGCTGGATGGGAGACTACATAACAGTGTTTGTCGTCTTCAGGGGAAAGGACAAACCACAAATCTTTCTGAGAAAGTCTTCAAAGATTTTCAGCATTTTGGTATTATTTGTGCTCTCATCTGTCTGGATCAAGAGCTTAGGGTGTAAAAGTATCAGGAACATTTACCATTGTCCCAATGAATTTGGTGTTGTGGCTCCCTAATGAGTTAGGACCCTGCTCAGCTCCCATCAGTGTCATTGGGAAAATTCTCATTGCTTCTCTAGCATGTTAATCAAGCTCTGAGTGCTCAGAGAAGCGGAACAGAACAGACCTGAACAGACTATTCTTTTCTATAATGTGACATTTTGGTACCAAGAGGAACAAAAAACCCACATGGCAAAGATCAGAAACAGATTACATTTTAGGACAAGGAGATAAAATGAGAAAGATTGCCAAAATAACAATAATCCCAAGTACTTTTCAGCCTGGAAAAAGGCTGTGACATGTGGCATTCTCTTGAGGTATATGCATTCCTAATGGCTTGTAAAATTCCATTACAAATTACTATATCCAGCCTTACAAACTCCATCATCTAAAGAGGATTTTGAGATTACAGTTTTAAGACAACTCAAAGAATGGGTTAAGTCTCAGCCAGTTCCTGTTTTCATTACTATCTTTTTCTCAAGTCAAGATTAAAGTTGTGCCATTTGCTATTTCCATTAAGCCCTTAATCTGAAAAGTGAGTGTCAATTTAGTCATGTCAGGTTAATATCTCAGGAAGTGGCTGTGCTACTGACCTCTCACTTACTTGTCATTTCTCTAATAAATTTCAATGTTTCTCCACTTTCTGCTTCAGCTGATATACCTAGTTAGGTATTTTAGGAATACAGTGCCTCTACCAGTCTCCGGCATTCTGTGATTCTTTGTATGGTTTGTAAATATTATTTATTCCTGTTTGCTGAGTCTACATGACTCTTGAGTGGCAGGTATGAGAAGGACTGCACAATGACCCTCACATGGGATCATCCCAGCAGGCAGGGCTTTCCAAAGGGTGCAAATCATCTCCCTGTTGCCATTGGATGCAAATATAGGTTGAAAGGCTTTGCTTTATATATTGGAGATAACCGTTCAAGTTTTCACATGAAGAATTCTTTCTTTGCCTTTTCCAGAATAATCTGAGGTATCTTATCTAAGAAAACGATAAGAGCACCCGGAACACCATTTTTGCCTGTTACATAAGAAAGCAAAACTGGGGAGATGTCTGCCTTTCATTAGGGGAAATGAACGGATGAGAAAGGAGCTTGGGGTGGCTTTGGCTACTGAGTGGTTGCAAGTGCTTCCAAATGCATCAGTCGCTGAAGTGAATTAACACTTCTATCTGCCTTTGTTCACATCAGCTACCTAAAGAATGCAGGGCATCTGAATCAAGAAGTACCAGACACAGAAGAGACACAGGTGAATTTTCTGCCTTTGACAGCACGAAGGATCTTGAGCTCCTCCTCGTTTCTCTGTGTTACTTCCCCAGGCCCACAGGCAACTTGCTATTTAGGTGCATTCTTGTGTGAATGGAAGGGTGCAGGAGTGAAAGGAAGCAAAAATATGGAAAGCATCGCAAAAATCAAAATGGTGGGCTTAAAGCACTGTAGGTCTTACTGACAGAGGGAAAAGCAAAGCAAAAATCTTTTCCATCATTTATGAATGTTCACATGCACACAGGGGAAGTAAATATGTGTAAGTACATCTCAATAACTTTTTCTCTCCAAGAGGAGAGAAGAAATACACATGAAGGTATGAAAAAGACCATAAGTGTACTATTAACATCCTCAGATGTTGTGAGTGATCCCTGCTGGGCAAGATCCATATGGGGCATGAGCAAGTTCTTTAAACACTGGGCTAATTTTAGATGAGCTAGACGGAACCAAGAGAGTCATGAACAATGAGAGCAGATGCTTTAATGTGCTTTTAAGTGTGACTACTTGCCATGTCACAAGACTGAAAATACTTGGTTAAACTGAGTCTAAAGCAATGTGCAAGTCACACTCCCTTGAGGTAATCACTGTCACTAATTTACCTCCAGACTTGCATGGGTAGTAATTGTTCTCTTCATGGATATTAATCTCTTGTCCTATTGCAACAGAAATTTTACCTTGTACATTACTGTGACATGTTCATTCTGAACAAAATCTTCTGTATCACGTTCTTCTCTATGCTTATATTCTGCATAAAATCTCTATTTCAGTTGGACAGAAGTTAATTTTTATCTCCTGCTCCAAAACACAAGTGTGCTGAGTTTTGGAACAGAAGGATGAAAAGATCAGTACTAGATTCTTCTGAGAAAGGTTGTTTTATGGTGTAATACAGGGGTCTGGTAAATAATATCTGTTATAACAACTGCCTTTGAGAAGAGTGAGTGAACCACTGTAAGTTGCTCATATCAGCTTCATACTCATGCAGTCTTTTGTTTTTCCACTTATTTAGTACTACACAGAGATGGGATTTTAAAATATGGCATAGATTATTGTGTTTTCAGATGAACAGCACAGGCACATTTTTATTGAGCTTTTGGAAAGGTTTGACAGCATTCTTTGTCCTTCATAATACCTTGTAAGCTACTAGGAAATGCTTAACTCAAATCACAGGAAAACTCTGGTGTTGATTTGAAGTGATTTTTCCCAACTCGACACAACGTACTGACCCATGATTCCTGCAACTGATCCAGCAAAAGGCTGTCATCTGCCTTGATATAAACTTTGAAAATGTACAGCTATTCCAGCAAGAAAGTAATTTTAATTGATGGGCAGAAAAGGCAGAAGGTTGAAAAGATTTCTGGTGCTCTTGCGAGAGTGAGTGAGGAGCCAAAGAAGTGGCAGCATTGCAAGAGTGAGTAGGGACTGAAGTCACAGTGAAAGAGCAAGAGGCATTAAATGAATAGTTTACAAGCAAGAATATTGGGAGATGTGCCAGCCGAAACTGGTTGTTTTATCCACTATCACGGTTGGCTTCAGAGTTAGTGAGGCACAGATAGTGAATAAATTAAGAGAAGTTGAAATCAACAAATCATCCATGCCATGTGCAACCTTGAGGCTTTAAGAGGAGAATGGACTAGTACACAGCTCAGGTAGGGTGGCCTTCACTCAGTGCTACAAAGTGTTGACTTCTCCGATGAAAGAGAAAACTGCTCTAGACCAAATACCACAAAATCTTAGTTACAGCCCTGTAATTACAGGAAGTGCCTGCCAAGTCTAAGTTGACATTTGTTTTCCCTTAGTACAGGATTTTCTTTATATATTTAGCTCATATATATATTTATATATTTAGTTCTACTGACATGAAACATGCCTTTCCATATTCATGTGCATTTTAAGATTTAAATGAGTCTTTCAGTAGCAAAGCATCAGCTGTGCTTATAGTGGGCTTTGTTATGCATGTCATATGATACATGTGGGTTCAGCCATGTAATTAGTAGCTTATGGAAGGAGAAACTGAACAAAACAGTAGGGAAGTGACTCTCATTCTCTTGTTTTCTTACTTTTTTTTTCTTTACTTTTTCATTTGTGGTGAGGGAGAGAAATGAAGGAAGCAGTCTCAGAAGTCTACCTGCCAGCTCCCTGGAAGGAAAGATGCAATTCTTAAGAATGATCCTTGTCACCTGTGGCACTAAACTCATCACATATGCTTTTCCCAAGGAAAAGCCCTTTGGGTTCTGTAGTAGCTTTTGCTAAGCAGGAACAAGCAGGTGCTTCAGTCTATCTCGTGCAGCTGGCCATGGTGGACTGGCACATCCATTTTCTCATATTTTTACATTTTAGCTGCCTGCATTCACTAATAAACAAAATCAGCCTTCATTCAAATGTCTAAAATATAGCAAGATGGCTGCCAAGGGGGCTCTATTTTAAGACATCCTGAAAGATCACCTCCCTTGTTGATTTTAATTGCTGAAAGAGGAGGACAGATGAAAATGTAGCCATATAACTAGCAAATGATGACTGAAATATAAGTTCAGTGGGAATTAGGGTTTTGCATAATGCAGAGGAAGGCAGTGGAAGGCACCACCATATCCAGCAGAGATTTACTTATCGCTCTGAGTGGCCACAGCACAGCTCGTTAGAAACATGTGAATATGAGCTGCAAAATCAGGTCTATAATGATTTCTACTTCAGGTGTGAGCTCATAGATGTGACTGAAAGATGATTTTTTCCATTTGTTTCACGTCGTTATGTAAAAATGAGCTGACCTTTTTCATGCATGAAAGTAGGGTATAGGTCATCACTGAACTTCTTTGATAAAATAGCTGCTGTTTACTTAACTTCCATTGCACAGTTCCTTTTAGGACAAACATCTATGATAAAGTACAGGACTGGTTTGGAGCCAGAATCTGCTATAAAAGCACCAGAGATACCATGCTAAAATTTGAATAGAGCATTTTCTGTTTGAAATGCTTACAATTTATTGCATAAAATTTAAATGCTCTTATTTTAAAAAACTTTTAGTGAAATGAAAGTGCGCATTTTTCATCAGAAAACACATCTTTCCAGTCCATATAGAAATTTCCACAGGAGATGTGTTTTCATTTCAGAAGGATGCTATTCTGTTCCTAAAATATTTCTCTCAACGTATTTTTAGAGCTCTAGTAATGGAAAACTTGTGAGTACTATTCTGCTGCATTTCTGACTATTTTCCTTAATTCTGCAAATTTGGAGAAGAAAAACTCAAAAATATAGGCAGATATATATTTGTGTTTATATGTATAGTTATTTACAGCTGATACTTTCTCTGATTATACTGACTTCTCCTTGGTGAATCATCCTTACTGTTCTCTGGGGGAAATAAGATAAAAATGTGGAATTAGCTCAAAAAGAGAAGTTTAGTCCATTGTCTGTTCTTATTTCCTGCCATTTTTCCAAAGCATACTCATTTTTTAGCTAAACATATAAACCAAAGGAGGAACGGAAGAGATCCATATGCATATAAAGCTTGGACATTCATATTCTTAAGAATTCTTGACATTATAAAACATCTGTTGGACTTTGTATTATATAGGCCAGTAATTTGCTATTGCAAGACAAACACTGCTCTAAATAATTTTAACATCTTGGTTAAAGATACAATTAAAAATATTACTGATATCATATGCAATATTTGCATGAGGTGAAGATTTTTGGATTAGATTAAACAAGGGTTTTCAACATATTTTTAAATCACTGTAATTTTCCAACTATTTAATTAGAAATTTTCTATTGGCACAGTTTATGTGCCGAGGACTATTAAAGTAGCAAAATTTGAGACCATTTTCTTCCTACTCCACAGAGAATAATGAGTAATGTTAAAAAGAAAATCCTTTTAATAGAGGGCAAAACTTGTCCATGCCTTGCTTTTTCAAAGTCTGTCTAAGCTTTCCAACTTACTGTCCTGGCAACTCAGCCTGTTTTCTTCACTTTCTTCCATAGGATAAACAAACAAACAAAAAAATCATTTAAGATGATTGTTTTGCTTGACTTGTTATTAAGTGGAATTATTCTTGAAGCTTCATTGTCTATTTTTCCCCCTGCCCTTTCATCTTGTAGACGAGAAGCAGTTTTGAAAAGAACAGATGGATCCTGGGTGGGCTATATCAGCCCAACACCATCTTCTAATGCTTTTGCCTTCAAATGCCTCCCCTAAAATGGTATCAGTGCTGAGTGTCTCCGCACAGCAGCATTTAGCAATAAAAATCCATCACACAGAATTTCTATGGACAGAATATGATTTCATCCAGAAAGAATTATGCTAGCCTCTAATCTGATTTGCTCTCTGGATTTAAAGAAATTTCACATGTAGAGAGTGACTCTATCCATTTATAATACTGCCAAAGAAGAGGAGGCCTTTTTGCTGCTCTCATTTCTCATTTGACTGTAGGCTCAGCTGCTGAATCCTATAAGTCTGTAAAATGCCACCTGCCTGGTTCTTTACTGCCCACTCCCAGGAAAAGATTTCATACAATATAGGATTTAACTCATAAACTGTCATGACAAATTCGAAAATAAGAACAACAGCTTTTCCATCTATCTCCATAAAACATATGACCTTGTGAAGACTGATGTAAAGGTTTTATCTATATGATTCTGGGGTGAATCATATTTTAGATGTGCTATTGGCATGATGGACACATAATAATCTACATCACTTGTAAGGAATAAGAATGAAGGTGTGCATTTGTCAGCACAAGCCTAGTATAAGTTGTTTTATTATTGTTGTTTATTAGAAATGTGGCAGTCACTAGAGGTCTCAGGAGAGATGGCAGTGTTGAACAAGCGCAAATTAAGGAGTAGTCTATACCCAAAAAGATCTTACTGCCTAAATCGGAAAGGCTCAGAATGGGAAAGGAAGATTATCATCATCATTTTAAAGACAAAGCAGGCTGAGACTGTGAGGGATGTAATAGCTTGTCCTGTTTTTGCACAGTGTGAATGTCAGAGCCACACTTGTGTTCAGCATGTTCCACTGCACACTGTGCATAAAAACTTCAGTACAAAATACCAGATACTCTAATTAATTTCATATTTATATATGTTTCTGTGAGAAAAAGCAGTGATTTACCAGAGTATGAAACAAAAGCAGCAATAATATCAGTGAAGTTTTAATATCTGTTAATGAAATACCCAATATATTTTCTTGGCTTCTGGTGTAGTTTCTTCTACTGTTAGCCCACCTTCATGTTTTGGAAAACTAGAAACAGTTGTTGTATAGGAGTTCAGAATGGTGCATCTCCATGGGCAAGAAAGTGACCCAAAGGGACAGGAGACCGCACAGCTGAACAAGGAACTCCTGTCAAAAATCAGAGGCAGGAGATACAAATGAGGTGGAAGCAGGCACAGGCCCCTTGGGATTAATATAAGGATGGTGTCAGAGTATGTAAAAATACAAGGAAGGCCAAGGTCCATTTGGAATTAAGTCTGGCTAGGAGGTTTTTAATAACAATTTTGCAGTGTCCAAGACCACTTTAAGCACCAAAAACCACCAAATTAAGGAGAGAAATCTGGTGCAGAATCTGTAGCAAGACATAGAGGTAACTTTAAAGTTAAACAGATAATCAAACCCATCTCATACATACATAAACACATGCACAAGTACACAATACTTCTTGTTTGTTTTGTTTCCTCTCACCCTGTCTGTAGAAAACTAACCCAAAGTCAAAGAATTTTGCACCTAAGATCACAATCCCCTTTCCAAAGATTATATTTTCTCATCCTGAAAATTAGGTATATATCATAATCCTGAGCTAGATGGATTCACATCAATTCCTGGCTATCACCTTGAAATGAAAGCTCTGGCTGAGGGAGGGTTTGCTCAAAATAGTAATTAGTGATAGCAAAATCTACCAGTGATGATTATTTTTTTAATTTCCATGCTGCTTTCTCAGTTAAAAATTGATCATGTTGCCTACCATTACTGTAGGCACCATGTCTTTTTTTGGGCCAAATCATAAGAACCCTTCCTAATTCACTATGCTGCAAACCAAATGCCCCTCTGCCAAAGAGGCTGAAGTTCATGGGTGCTTTTGCAGTGAGTGCTTGTGTTACCTCTCCTCTGGCCTGTGCTGGGGAAGCCAAACCCAGGAGCAGCAGGGTTTGCAGAAGTATTTGCATGACCTCTGGAAAGACTGGGGCTATCTCTATATCCTGTGATACAGCCACTTCCTGAGAACCAAGAGAGAATGCAATTGCTCACTTACAATACAACTTTAATTAAAGCTAGAATAATCTAGCATAAAAAATAAGAATGAAGGGATTCTTATATACAGGTTCAAAAATTGAGCTGGTCTTTTAGAATGTGTGGTGGGAGTTTGATTTGCTTCACTTTAAGCGCAAAAATTAAAATTTTTTTGGCAGCAAGCCATATGAAAGAAGAAAAATGCTAACTAATCATATTTAATGTTAAATCAATGGCACAGTGCTGTGAAAGCCTGAAGGAATAGAAATGTCTTTTCTTAGCATACACAGTAATAGACTTTGGGGTCAAGAAATGATGTATTACTGTAATATCTGCTGCTTTTTAAACTGACACTTGTAATAAATGGCATATATTCCTCTTATAATTTCTTTATTAGTAACACAAATTTCCCCATCTGTGATTATCATCATGGATGGCAGATGAAAAATTCCCCTCTGCCAATGAGCATGTCAGTTGAGTTTCACCAGGGGCTTGCCATGCACACACAGCGCTCAGCCCCAGTGACTCCTTCAGTGTCACACAGCCGCAATTATCACTCTCTTTGCTTGACAGGTGCCCTCTAACCCTTCTAGGCTGCTTTGAGCAGAGAGTATCAGATATCACAAATGAGGGAATACATCAAAATTAGGTGGCCATTTACTTTCAGCATGTATTTGGCACAGTTCTGCGGATCGGCAATAGACCTTATCCCACAAGCAATTTCCTTTCCATCTTGATTGAAGGAAATGTATGGCTTAGCTGCAAGCTCTGCTGAATTCCCTACCATGATCTCTGCAGATATGTAAATGAACATTAGCTGCAGAATATCAGATTATGGAAATACCTAAGGAACATTACAGCTTGAAGAAGAGGAAAAGATAGTCTCTTGCTAGCAAGTTATTTTCCCTTTGAAGGAAACATTTGAGTGACATGAAGTTGAAGTTAAAATATAAATTAAATACAAAAAGTTGAGTGAGATGTAATTATTAAAATTATTTGGATTAGATGGAGATATTCAAGGCCTGTTTCAACAGACAGCTTCCATGCCTGTGTAAAGAAATATGTGAATTCATTGTTAGGCAGTGACTTTCAGTGAATTGCCACAAAATAAATTGTAATTTTTACAATCAGGGCATGAACTGAAAGGATTTCAAACAACTGTAAGGAATTCATTGTTGTATCAGTGAGCATCCAGTGGCAGCTCAAGGGTGATTCACACGTTATTGCCCAAGCACTGCAGAGACTTCAATTGTCTAAAGAAGGGTTTCTCATATCACCTGAGGTGTTTTGGGGTGTCCTGAGCCGTCTTTCCAGGCAAGTGCATGGCTCAAATAGGGAAGGGTTGACAGGACATATTCAATAAATCTTATTCCATGTTTCTGTATTTGAGTTCAAAATGCTGGTGACAAATAGCTGAAGTGTTAACATTAAAAATGTAGAAGGCAACAACCTGGATCACTGTCCCAAGACACATATAAATTCTGATAGAGACTGCCAAGGAGACAGGTCTGTACAAAGACATCTGTGTGTTTTAGTAGGGATCATGATTCTAACACACACACAGATCTTTGCAGAAATAAATATAAGAAGAATTATCTTCTTATTACCCACTGGAATCCCATCTGGCACTACTAATCGACCAATTACCTTCAACAGCTAATGGATGAAATTATAAAGAAACTGTGCCAAAAGATTATATTTTTGGTTACTAATCTTGAACCGGATAAGTGTCCGCTACATCTTCTGCCTGTGGAAACAAACTATTTTCTGGATAAATTTCAGTTAATCAGTTTTCTGATTGTAATGAAATAGTTTTCAAAGAAACTTTTAGATTCTAATGGGCTGTCTGATTTGTCTTCTTGTTTAGACTGATTCTGTTTTAATTTCCCACTTTCTCTTGTCTGCTAATGAACCTCTTAGTGGTCCAAATCTCTCCATACTGAGTGGTATATGCTCTCATACCATTAATTCATTGAGCCAGTATGTTTCTAAATTTGACATTTTCTCATTTCAAATGTTATGATGCACTCAGGAAATGAACACACAGAAACATTCAGGATGCCTATCATTCAGCTTTCTATAAATATTTGCACACTTTTTCTTGATATAATTTGTTTTTTTCCCCCTGATTGTTCTAAATAAACTATGCTCACCTACCATTGAAATCCTGTGTTCTGTTCTGAAATCCTCTATAAAGCTGATTAAGTGTCAGTTTTGGCTGTATACTGAAAAGGATTCTTATTTTAAATGATTCATATCATTATATTTGAGTAAGATACGTGGAAGGAACATAGCTAGTTTGGATCAAATACTATGAGCAAGGTTTTATAAAATGCTTTGTGATCAACTTGAAAACAGTGTCAGAAAATATTTACTTCTAACTGAGAAATAGCATCCAGTTCATAATTTCTCATAACCAGAGGTTTTTAAAAGTTTTTTGCTTTCTGTTTCTGTGGGATCTTTTGCAAGGTCGATTTTTAATTTTTTTTTAATGCGAAAGGTGCTAATACTTTTGAAAATAAAGTGTTTGGCCTTTTTTTTTCCTCCCTCTTTCAGTTAATCTGTTTTAGGCATATGAACAGCCAAAAACCCGCTCAGTTTAATCCCACAGAATATCACTAGTGATTGAATGACTCCAGCCTTTAAGTGAATTTGTGTCAGCCCACTTGGATACTAAGAACCTTTATTAAAGCTCCTCCTTATTTTCACAGTTGTGTCAAGTCAGTACTAGGACAGACATTCTGTTGTGTACCCTGTTTTATGAACATAAATGCATTATTTTTGGTTCAGATATATAACCATCCTGGTTAAATAATTACTGCTTTCCAAATTTATTTTCTTCTTTTTTTTTTGGTTCAAGGAAAAGAAGCTCTCTGTGTTAGTGAATCAGGAAAACTCAGTGCTCAAGGCTGTGAGTCATGCTTTGCTTGATGACGATAGTTCATATTTTTTAAAACACTCTACTTTTCCCCCTTTTTCCTATGATGTCCATCGAAGAGCTCTGGCCCTCTAATTTCTGAGCTTCCTGGATTGCTGGACTATGTATTCAAGGCGAGCCTATTGAAGAAACCTTCTCACTCCAGCTACAGGAGGCGTTGTGCTCACAGGCTCTCATCCTGCAGGGGGAATTCAACCACTCCAACATCTGATGGAAAAGCAGCACAGGAAGATGTAGGCAATCCAGAAAACTCCTGGAATTCACTGTGGATACCTTGTTCAGCCAGGAAATAAACAGTACCAGAGGGGCTGCAAAACAGGACCTGATGATGAGCAATGCAAGTGAACTAATTGGTGACATCAGACTGGAGGCAGCCTGGGCTGCAGTGATCATTCACTGGTGGAATTCACAGTCCTGAAGGATATGGGTCACTGCCTATGGACAAAACAGTCTTAAAGCTCCCTACTACCAGAGACATGGACAGGAAGCAGCAGAGATTTAGAAGAAGCATGGATGATAAAGTGAGAAATGCTTCTTGTATTTGTTCTTTGCTGCCTTTTCCCTACCAGAAAAGCCCAGGTGATGCTGGGTTTATTTCTCTCTGGGCCTGGGCCAATACAACCCTGAATAGATCAGCCAACACACTGGCAGCCTGCTAATCTTCTGGGTCATCCTGTATGTTGTAACCTGAATAAGACTGCACTCAATTACTTGTCTCATTAAATCTCCTGTGGAAGATTGATTCAAACCATTTTCTGAAGACAAATCCCATTTTGCCACTGAAATCAGATTTCAATTCTCAGTACTTTCAGACTTTTTCCATGGGATTTACTCTGGAAGGTGATGTGGGAGGACAGTGAAGAAGAAAGAAGAAACTGCTTTACCTTCTCCTGAGCAATTTCTGAATTCTTTGCCATGGATAGGTAGTTCACTGTAACAGACCTTTCAGCAGAAGGAATATGTTTATATGTATAGTTTTCTCTTCAAAACATGTTGTAAAACTAGAATCCACAATAGAATTTAGTTTGACTCTGGAAATAATGTAAAATATAAATGCAGGTTATTACAGAGCAAAGAATTTAAGTCTGAGTGGCATAAATGGAGATTAGTGAACAGCACAGTACAGCATTTCTTCCTGCAGAGGTTTCTTACATCTTATCTACCAATTATGCTGAATAGCAATAAGACCTTCTTGAATTAAAACATTACTAAAGATTAGCATATTCTTGTCTTATTATGCAGTGGTAAATCTTAATTAAAAATTTGTATGTTTCTCACCTGACTGACACTCCCCAGTCACAACCTGACAAAATCTTTTCTGGTGGAATACCTCACGACTCTCTATGAACCTGTTCAGGAAAAATGACACACAACTGAGTAGCTTATTTCCATCCAGGGCCAGGTGTTGACAGCACATGAGCACAGTGCTATTTGATTAACATTCTAAGTCTGGAAACTACTCTATATTTCATCAGACTTGAATATTATAAGAAAAGAGGTTTGATTCTAGGTCACATTCAACTTCAAACTGAATGTATCTTAATGTTTAGTTTGGACACTTTTAAAATCTCATGTGAATATGGCATGACAAAACAGAATAAGAATCATAAAACTTGTGTTTCTGTCTGAAACGATAGTTTGCATACAATCCACTTTAAACCAGAACAGCACTTCAGGAGGCCCTTAACTCTTTTATTATGTACTAGAGAAACTTATATGTGCATATATGTATGACTTCCAGCAAATTCCTACATTTATTTTTCTGTTGCATGGCAATAGAATGGAAAAGCTTTCACAGCTTTCACAAAGCTTTCAATTAAGCTGATAATAAAATTGGTTTTTAATGATTGTTTGAGTAGGTAAAATGCATCAGAAATTTCTTTCTAGCCTCATCTGTTCAGTGCTTATTTGTTACTAATCTCAAAAGAGACTGCAGAACTAAATTATTTTCTTGGTTCTCCAACCGAGGATATAAATGCATGGCATGAGCAGTGTAGAACATCTTGCATTTCCTCTGCTTTGCCATGGATATAAAAGATCTTCTGGTGTGTCAGAAGCTATAAAATTGTCTTTTTTATTCTGCAGAACCTTGCTCGCACAGGGCACAAGGAGCAGGCCATGTGTTAAGAGCTTATATGTACCGCAGAGCTCAGCCTTCACATGAGATCTGAAGGTGCTGCAAACAGCCCTCAGGCATGGAAAAAAGTGAAACAAAATGCGGTGAAACCCTCCTCTCTCTCCTGCTGTTTTTCTAGCTCACCTGCAACACCAGGTCAAAAAGGTAGAGGTTAGAAATGCCAAGTATAAATGTTGCATTACTTTTTTTATTATACAGCGGAAGACTTTTCTATCTGAATATGTGTTTTCTTTCCCTCAATAGCTTTGCTTCAAGGAAAAGAAGAATGCCAGTGAACAAACATGCTATTTCCTTTCCAAAGAAGAAAAGGGGAATGTTATAATGATCAAAAAGAAAAAGATTTTCAAAAGAGGTCCTGAAAGATTAGAAATCCAGACTGTGACCAGCTCTGTCTAGAAAACTCTGGCTAGCATTTCACTGTAGTGCATTGTAGTGCTGCGTGCAGGGGAGGCATAAGAAGAGGCAGAAAGGTTTCAAAAACCTAATGTAGATCTGAATTTCTGTGTCTATCATAGATTGAACCAAAACTGTCAATATTTTCACTTGAACTAGAGGTTTAAAATTTTGCTGTTTGAGTCCATCTCTTCTTCAGGGTTTGATCAATTATAACCTGATTTTATTAGGCTGATGGTTTTAACTTTACACTATATCATAAACACCTGAAAAGAGGGAGCTGGAAATTTATGAGACAAGCCCTAAGAGCCCCTTACCTACAGTGACAAAATTGCCACCACCATAATTTCTTTTAAGTGCTTCAAAATTACAGTGTAACAGCTCTGAAATTACATATGACATCTGCATGAATACCAAATCACTTCATTGCATTCAGCCATATTATAAAAAGCACTTACTGAATTTGTACTGATTACAACTCTTATAAATTAACTTACCCAAGCAAACGTACTTCCCAGTGTACATATATTATTTAAAGATCTCAGTTTAATCAAAGGAAGGCAATAGAACAAATAATGCTACCACTTAACATGGAGTATCATATTTGAGTGAAGTACCCCGATATTTTAAAACTCTTTTAGTGCTTGATTTTTATGAAATACCCTTTTTTCCTTTTTTTAAAAAAAAAAAATTTGATTAAGCATGCTTTGCCATCTTTCATCCAGTCTCTCAACTAAAAAAAAGTCTGAAGAGGGAAAAAAACAAGAAAGAATATGATAAATGTTCATTACACAGAATTTTCTTTTTTGAAATCACATTTTCCATAGTGCAAGCCACATTTTATAGAGGTATAAGTCACAAAGAAATAAGAAGCTGGTAATGAGATAGAAGAATATTTGAAATATGGATGCAAATCCCTACTACCTGCTGAGCAAAAATAGTCTGCAGAGACTGTCCTGAAAACTGAACTGCCATTAACATCTTGTAAGCACTAAATTTTCAGCAGAAGAATATTGGAATGATATGTCTGGGAAATGCCAAAGACCTTTGATTTACCTCTAAGCAGAATGTTTCAGCTACATCTACATAAATATTTTAACATTAATTTAATTTTAATTTTAGCCGCACAATAAATCTCTTTATTGCACCACATCTTCTTGTCCTAAGTAAGTTACTTATTGTGTTATGAGCATGAAGATGGTTGTGTTCATTCATCTTTCTGGCTTGATGAACAGTTTGAAAAAAACAATGTATTGATACACCTGTTTACATTAAAATTCTGCCACAGGCTGTTTAATTTTGTCTAGAGTGTGTGTTAATTTAGGTATAACTTGTCTGATGACTATCCATTGACTTGCATTTGACTCCAACTCTGAACCTCTCAAGGGTGCAGCAGAATAGAACAACAGTAAAAAACAAAAAAAGGAAGCCTAGAGTAGGTGTACTGGCAGCTGCATATTCACCAGCAGAGGAAAAATATCAGACCTTTACTGCTTATTTTCAGTGCATTTTATAAGGAGCAGTAGGAATTCAGGCAGCTACTGTCTGACTCTTACTCGCTGTGCTTTTCAGATATCATTGCTGTCGCTGTTTGATTGTGTAGTGTTAGATATGGTGAAAGAATTTAGCTGGTAATTTATAATGTCTTCAGAGGATGATAAACTGGATGTGGATTTGCTTTTCTGCTTGACAGAATGCTGGAAATAAGCTCCTAGTAGCAGAAAGCTTTCTGTGAGCAGGCATTCTGCGGCAGAGTTGCCTGCCCTTCCCGAGTCCGTTTGGCACAGGATACAGCGCCGGGAATGCTGGCAGTGTGAATGTGCAGGCACATCTGTACACAGCCTTTCTGCCGTTCTCTTTGCAAGCTCTTTACTTGCTTTCTTGATGAAAGAAAATTGTGATGGAACTGCTGTAAACCTCCCTTCAGGTGTGTGAATTCAGTCTGCAGAAGCCATACTGCCCTGCCTGAAAATTGATTATCACTTCTGATTTATTAAATCTCATCACAGAACTTTTGCTGTAGCACTCAGAGGGGAGCAGGCATAAGTGTAAATAACAACTGGCACTTGGAATTAGGCTGCTAAGGAAAAGATTTTCAAAGGCTTAAACCGAAGCTAATATCAAGCAGCTCTAATCAAGTCTTTCACTGTAAGCTGGGTACCTATCACTCATTTTTACCTCTGAATATCTTCTCATAAAACTGTCCTGTTCAGCAAATTTTTTTAATTGGAGGCAAGCATAAGCATAGGTGCTTACAGATCTGTTGGCTTAATTTTGAAAATCTGACTCTAAATTGTTACCTAAGGAAGTTTTAGGCTGCAAGCCAAATTGGCATAAATAGGTAGAGACACATTATTATAGCCTCCCTCAAGAGAGTTGTCTGCTCTACAGAGAGTTAAGATAACAGCAGACATTAAAGTTGTCTAATCAGTATCATGTACCAGACCTAAGCTGATTATAAAAGTTTTAGAAAAGAGTAAGTGGACATTATGCAAAAACATTTGGACATCTTTAAACCCAGATGACTGTACACACAAATGTATGGTACATCAACAGAGAGGTGCGAATGGAAAAGGAGGTGCAAAGATGGCCTGTTGAAGGATAGGCTCCTACATAACACAGGGCACTGCAATGCAATCCTCTTTTCCGCTTTGAAACGTAATTTGTAGTTGTCTTGGTGATTATTCAGTCACTGACTTCTCTATTATGCCTGTTAAGCCTAGGATTTCTTCCTTCTTATTAACGATTGTAGTCGTTCTATTGGGTCTTCCATTTCCCCCATTGTCAAATAAGGTGACCAGAAAAGACTTTAAACGGAGTTAGAAACAGCAGCGTCCTGCTTGGGCAGGTTTTAAAGGAGGGTTGTGCAAAATCTGGGATGTGATTTTCCTTAAAGCCACTGTGACTGCCACAGAAGCTTTTCTTTTCCTTCTAAAGTGCACAATGGAGAAAGGAGAAACACAATGAATACACTGTTGTACTTCACACATCTTAGCAATAAGTTAATAGACCTACTTAGGAACAAAGACATGCTCAGCCAGCCTTTGTGCTTAATCAATAGAATCATTGAACATCCAGCTGAACGAGATCCTTGGAGGTCATCTGGTCCAATCTCTGGCTTGAAAGAGGACCATTAGCCAAGACCAAATCAGAAGAGCCCTGGGTTTTACTGATTCCATCTCCTGTCTGCTACAGTGCTACATGATTATGCTGTTATGAAAGTTGCCTGACTTCCCCCAAAGTCCCTTGACACTATTAATTTTTAGACCCAGGCCACCAGCTCACCAAGTCTTTCTTCCATTCAGGTAGCATTATGAATGTTAATACTTAGCATTATTTTTTTAACCCAGGTTCCTGTATTTTCCCTGCATTTATCGCCCAGCCTGTAAGCCACGGAGCCCTCTCACCACTGAGTCAACAATTCCCATTCTGAGGGATTGTGCAAATGCTGAATGTTTCTATAATTGTAGCCCATTGGGAAGCTCAGAGCTCAATGGTCCTTATACTCACTGTTCATTTTTTATGGTATAGGGAACGAAAATAGACTCTGCCAAAAATCCTGTGGGAATACTGGCTGATTCCAAGCCGGGCAAGGGACTCATCTTCTCTCTTCCACTTCAGTCACTTGCCTGTGACTGCTCATTTTTGCTCTTTAAAATCCACTCCTAGTCACGTAACTTGTAATGAGTTTTCCTTTACTCGGGTACAGCAAAAAATTCTGAGCAGATTAATCTGTAAAGATGTAATTAAATGGCAGCATATTGCCAATAGTCAAGAGTCAGGTAGCTGAAATTCCCACAAGGGAGTGCAATGCCTTCCAGAAAGCAAGGCAATATTTATGTTATGTGAAATTTATTTTGTCCTTAAATTCTTCCATTTTGATCAGAAGGTGAATTGAGGGATCTACTTGGAATGGCTGACACAGTTACTCACAGATCAGTCTGCTTTGATCAGAAGGTCACAACTGGACTGCACTCTTTTTCTTTACATAGGAGGTTCTTCAAATATCACCTTCATGAAAAGATTGAACAGTGACAAAATTTGCTTATCTGCAGAAATTAAGAACTTCCAAAATCAGAAAACAGATTCAAACACAAATTATGAACTGCCTATGGGAGATTTAGTGAGATTAGTGCTCTGTCAATGACACTTTAGACCAACAGAAAGTTTATTCCTTTGAATCTGCACAGCTAAAATACAACAATACTTTTCTCTCTCCTTTCTTGTATGAGACTCTGAACTTGAGTATTTCCTGGAAAGAGCTGAAAAATTAAATTAGTACATTCTACTAAAATATTTATCAAAAGTCTGGAATCCTTTCTGGGACAGATGGGGTTTACAATTATGTACAAATGTACAGCATGAAAATGGGAAGACAGCTTATCTTGCCCTAGATAGTGGACATGTTACACCAACACCAGCAGCTTCATAGGGAAGAGACACCAAGTCAATGATGCATTGTCCTGTCAATAGAAAGGGCAGCACAAATAGTGCATCTGTTTACAGAACAAGCAAAACTGATAAGCTTCAGACATACTGGGAGAGATAAACAAAGATATTCTGTCACACAAATAAATACTTGGGTAGAACCTGTCTTTTTCCACCCCCAGACACAGTAATATGAAAAGCCTTTTGCCTAAGAATCGTGGAGTCAGCAGGGTAGAGTGCAAGGTTTTCATTGGTAAAATGACTGAGTGCTCTCCTTAACCTGCTTCAAATGATGCTAGCTGTCATTCTAGATTCCAGATTTGGGAAGAGAAGGGTAGACTTCTGCTATTCCTGTTGCAAATGATGAGCCTGGCATCCTGTTTAGAGATCTTTTACAATGCAATTCCCTCAAGATGTCTGGGAGATCCTTGGAGTAGCTCAAGTGCCAAAGTGTAATGTTTATTTTTAGGGCTAAATAATGAGGCTTATAGATTTTTTGTGCACTTCTCCAACAGAAACAAACTAATAGCATGCAAAGCCAAAGGGACAGGGAAAAAATTCCCTGGGATATATTTCATATGCTAAAGCTATTATTAAAACATAGGTGCCCATCTAGCTCACGATCTCTGCTCAACAGAACAATTGTAGAATTGCCTCTGACTAATGAAAGTAAAAGACCTGAATCTTAAATTTTCCCTGGAAAATTTAAAAGCTGAATTTAATATATTGCAGCTTCATTTCTGAACTAATGCAGTTGTATAAATACACGTTTTCTTGAAAGAACGTTTTTCTGGAGAGAGAGGAGTACAAAAAGTGTGTTTCAGAATGCTACTGACCACGGAAGTTCTTAAAAGAAAAATAACATAGATAAGACTGTGGAAATCTACCAATTTATCACAGCAACAGTAACCATCATTTAGGCTTAGTCTTCTAGCATTTAGAAAAATATTCACATAAAGCCAAATAATCTTAAGTAGCTCACAGTAGTTCAGATATGACCCTGTTTGCTATTGAGGTGGTTTCTGTGTGAAGAAATTTTTGGCTTTCTCATGGTCACATTCACACTTTTTAAAGACTGTAATACACATAGACTCTTAGCCGTTCAAGTACAGCACAGCAAATTGGGCAGCGCATAGGATTTACCTTCGATCTGTCAAGACTTGGGCAATAACCACCTCATTTCTGCCTATATTTTCTACTTAAAAGAATCTGCATGCTTCTTCTGCAGATTCCACAAGAGAATGGGGTCTGTTGCTGGCTTCAGATCCCACACCAACCTAGCAGCCATTATCACCTCTGAAGAAAACACTATACCACAGAATAATTGCACTGAGCTGCAGCCCAGATGCCCTGATCAGGATTGGCACTGCAGATATGTAAAAGAAGATCTCACATACACCTCAGAAATTTTTGAGTCTGAGATTGGAAGGGATTTATAAAAGAAAGGAGGAAATAAAAATAGAACTGTTTTACATGTACAAATATATTCATATAAATGCCTGCTCCTTAGATTTCCTTAATTGGTTGAATTCATGTAAATATCACAGGAAGAGTGCCTTTAGAAGTTAAAGTACTGCACTGATCTGGTAAAGGTGAATTTCAAAATATTCAGTGTTCACTGTGATTTAGAAAAGCTCTAAAGAAATTCAGAGATTCTATAAAGGCCACTGTAAAGGTCCCAAGTGATTTCTGCTTGTGGTGTGAACTGAATACCTGCTGAAGACAACCTGCAGCAAGAAACTTCCTTCCTTCCATAAAGCAAGACACAAAAACTCCTTCAGTAAGGAAAATCTTAAAAATGTGATGGGGCTACAACACATTTTCATTTCACTGGGATATACATGATATAATTAACACTATTTTGCAAAGGAAATACTTTAGTTATTGTAAACCACTTTGAAGCAGTTCACAGAAACCACCCAAATCCTCAATTAATTCACAATTTAATCTGTATTTCACAGTCAGTGATATGTAAGACTATGTTATTTCCCACATTCTCTGCTCCATTACAATTCTTCACAGAACCTGTTTTAAAAGCATTGTCAAAGTGTCCAAGTGCTTTTTAAGCAGGGTACAGCTGTCTATATCCTTCAAATATGTCATGGCTTTCCTTCTGAGGTCAGTCTTTAAAAGCCGCAGGATTTTGCATCAACAAAGAAGTCTCAGCAGCAATGTAATCATGTGGATTATATTAAACTGGTCAACTGAAGGACTAACTGAAGTCCTGTAAAACTAATGGATGTTGCTGAACTTTGGTATTCACAAAAGAGAAATGTACAGTGAGCTAATTACAATTTGTATCCCGTGTACTGTCATTCATTTCACAGCTTCCCTGAGTAACATTCTCTCAGCAGTCATGCAGCAAACTGTCCCCAAAGGTCACTTGTAAAGTCATTATATAGAATCTGATTCTGGGCATTGTTTCTGGGCTCTAATTGGAAGCTATATCATTTTGACTTGTCACAGCTCCTTTGTGTTTGTGTCTATTGGTAGGACCATTCATATCTATAAAACCTCTTGTGATCTTAAGGGCCTTGCTGATCTTAAGGAGCTCGCTGAGTCAGGATCTCCGACGTTACATGATCATTCACTGTTTGCTAACCAAGGAGGAAAAAACCCCACCAAATAAATCCAATGGAGAAGAATTTATTCTACCATATATTCAGCAATGCTCTTTAGAAACTAACTATAATTAGTGCCCCATGGTGAGGACAAACATAATTATCCTAGCTTTAAAAAGTGAGGAAAATAATAGAAAAGGTCTGTCCCAATGTCATAGTGAATCAATGAAAGGAACTTCCAGGAACCCATTGTTCACTAAGGCTGCAAACAGTGCCAGACTTTGGCAGAATGCAACAGCAGCTCCATCTGACAAGGTTTGCCCAATACTTCTGCTTTTGAACCTCGGCAGAACATTACCTTCCACCCAACAAAAGTATTTGATGAAACTTTGTGCCAGGCTGGTCTCCCTGGACAGTAGATTCCAGTATTACGTTATCCAGCCATCTCACTAATGCACAGTCCAGAGTCCTCCTGTGGGTGAGAAACTGTAATGTATAACACTGCTGGGCACGGGCACCTAATATTCTGTCTTCTCTCTGCAATGATATTTCCCCTTGGACTGTGGGAATTCAATTAATTTCTTTTCAAAATCTGATAATTAAAATTTTTTTAATATTTGGTCCCCAAGGTACTTGCATAAGAAAAGGGGTTTTTTCTTAGTTTGTTTGTTTAGTTCATTGTTTTGTTTTGTTTTGTTTTGTTTTGTGAGGGNGAGGGGAAGTTTTTGTGTGTGTACTTACCAAGGAAGATATTTTTGAAAAAGTGATGAGAAAACTGCTCCTTCTAAAACTTTTTAAATCACTCTGAAAGTCTAAATTCATAAAAATAATCTGATCGCTCCCTTTAGTAAAGCAGAATGATGAAAAAAGAATAAAAGGCAAAAAAAGACTGACTGCAATACGGCAAACTCAGGACATGCATCAGAGAGACGTGCATGCAGATGGTCCATGAGTGATTTGAAAACGTTTCAAATGTCTGTACCTCAGGATATGTCATTATCTGCTAGCTATCACATGGAACTGAAGTTTGTATTAAATCAGTCAGCTTCATGCCTAGTAGATAGTAAATCTTTACATAACATTCAGTGGAGCTATTATATCACAGTTTCACAGCCTTCCTCCTAGCTGTTAAACATTCTTTTTCTCTGTGTCAGATTTTTAACAGCAGTTTTCTCCCTATTTCATCAGAGGAAGGTGTTTAGTCCTTTTTGTGGTGGAGTACTTTAAAAAAAATCTATTAATTTCTCAGCATGGTTCACCAGACTGCTCTCATATGTCAAACTCCCCCCTTCCCATCATGATCTGGCTAACCAATCACTCTAATAAGATTTAATTTCTTCCAGTGGATATTAACTCTAAATCCCAATGGCATGCTTATCCACCCTGCCTGTTATTTCAGGACAGCTCCTTGCTGGTGCTGTGGCTCTAATTAGTCAGCTGGCCTGGGTCAGAGCTGCAAACCTCTGGCTCCAAGAGAAAATGCCAGCACGGTGCACTAAGCCCCTGCTCCAGCACTGAGCCCCGCTTCAAATGGCAGCGTCTCCAAAGTGGAGGAATGGAAGATGGAGAAGAGCAGCGCGTCTTAGCCTGACTTTCCCGCCCCTGATTTAGTTTGTCTGAGTTTTTGTTCTCTGGGAATCTTTCCCGGGCCCCGCTATCGCTAAAGCAAGAGTTGTTTTCAGCCTAGAGCGCAGCGGGTTGGGTGCGCGGGTGCGGCGGCACCGCTCGGAGCGGCTCGGGATGCGGCGGGAGCCGGGGGTTGCCAGGCAACCGCAGCCCGCAGCATCGCCCCGGGTACCGCGCCCTGCGCCCGGGCTCCGCCGCTGCGCTGCCCTCCGCTGCCCTCCGCGGAGAGGCTTATACTCCTTTGCCGCTGCCTGGGAGGTGTCCAGGGATGTGCTCATGCCAAAGCTGTTGCACAGCAAGGATGTTCCTACGGCAAACGATTTTGGTGTTTAGCTCTGGTTTTGTGCCTAGGGAACACTCCTGTTGCTGCTTTCTTCAGAAAAATGGTTGTTAAAGAGCATTTATAGATAAAGTCATGGACATTCCCAAGCATGATGAGCCATGCTATCTTTTCAGTTAGACTTTCCCCCTTATGCCTGATATTGATCTAACACAGGTGAAATTATTCCAATGTTTCCTTCAGGAAAGATGTAAGAGCTGTTTTTGTCAGCAGAACTGTGCGTTTATGTATCAGGAGTCTGGCTTAGGTAAAACTGTAGATGTCACCCGAGGCAGTGGTCTGGGAATCTCCTTCACACACTCAGGCTCCTGAATGTGGTCCAAGTCCAATTGCTCAACAGCGCATTTTCTATGTTCAGACTGTTCTGTGTGTGGAAGGGTAGAGGTGGTAAGGAAAGAGCAGATGGAAATTTGCAAATGCAAATGATATTGCAAAGGGATTTTCTATTTCAGTGTATGTGTTTGGGAAACCTTGAGTAGACAGCACCTGGAAACACTAGTGGCAGAGTGTTGATTTTGATGATAGACCATCAAGTAGACTTTCTGAGAGAAAACCTATGAAGAGATTTTTTACCAAGAGACAAGACTGAGATTCAGTCTGCTGCTATGCAAGAGAACCTTCTTGTTCACCTGCAGCTCTGCATAAAGCTCCCTTTCACTCATCAATCTGAATTAATAACACCACTTAAATATGAAAAGCTCTACCAATTACCTTCTGAGTTTTCAGTATTCATTTTGGTGCTAACATTTTCCAAAGAAAATAAACTATGATTATAGAACTATATATTTAAAATCTCTTTTGTCTTGTCTTTTTCTTCTCCCCCATCACTGTTCACTAAGTTCCTTATAGATTTAGACCACTGGGTATGCTTTGTTCAGCTGTATAATTTATATTATGCAGAGACAGGACTTTCCTTCAGGTTTTGTCTTGGATTAGACAAATATGCTAGGTGGAAAGCACTCCGAGCAGGTGCCTCCCCCACCGCAGAGGTTTCTGGCACCCCTCCCCCCACAACACAGAATATCTCAGCCTAAAGTGGAAAGAACTGTTTAATTAACAGACTACACAGTGGAAAGGGAAAAGGGGAAAAGGGGTCAGAAAACCTGAACAAACAGCTGATGAACTTAGTGTCCTTTTCCTCAGGCGTAGCTTCCCCTTTCTGGGGGGGCCCCGAAGGGCTAGGTGAAGTTCCTCCGGTGGCTCCCTGGACGATTCTCGTCCGCTGTCCCCCGGGGCTCCTCAGGTTCTCGGATGAGAAAGCAAGTCGAAGTAAAGGCTCCAAAACGATGAAAAACAATCCCAGGGAGGGAAAAAAAACAACCCAAGCAGCAGCTACACCAGTAGCACCCGCCACCAGCAGCAGCAACTGACTGAGGAAAAAAAACCAAAAAACAAAAAACCAGTGTCCCTTCCTTCTCACTCCCCCGTAGGAGAGCCGGAGAAAGTTTCAAAACATCCCGCGCTGGCGGCAGAGCTCCCAGCTGCGGGACACAGTTAAAGCTACAGGACCATATTTCTGGTCAATCATACAAAACGATAGGGAATACAAGATATCATTATGCCACCCCAGGACAGGTATTCAACAAAGCAATTAACAACCCTCTGAGTACAAACAACAGCCTTATGTGATGGATGTTCACATTTGTATCTCCTCTAATTCTGCTGCCATTCTGAATTCATTTTACTTCACATTTTCCTGGAAGGGATTTGTTTTGTACCACTGACTTCCATGCCCGGAGCTTTGTAGTATCACCAGTTGTACCCGCAAGCAGAGCATCAAGGAGGCCTAAAGAAATAAGAAGCTGCCCTGAACACGATGATTCTTCTTCAGGTTCACAAAGATATCCTCTGTTATTGCATACTGCTTCCTTCCCTACACAGCAACCCTTCCCATGACAGCTCAGGCATTACAAGCAGGTGCTACAGGAGACTAAATACAGTATGGCTTCTGTAGGAAAAAGCATCCTCAATTCCACTTCAGTTAATGAAAGGGCAATTTTCTACTCCATGCAGTTGCCAGGGACCTAGCAAAGCCCATAGGATGGATTATTTATCCCCTACATCTTGAGGACAGACAGGTCTATGGAGAACATCAAGTCTGACAAGCAAGTCTCACTTACCAAGGCATGTGGCAGAAAACAAATCAATTGTCAAATAGGAGGAAATCTGTGGGTTGTGTGGAGACCATTAGACTGTCAGCTGTTGCCCCTTTTAGATGCCAGTGCTTTTCTCACTCTGGTTCTAGGCAGTCTTGAGGCACTCTTTCAAAGAAAAAGAATAATCTTCTTGTCAGATGCTAATGGCACATTTGTAGTGCCAGACACCATGATGCAGGTTGGCACATGGTAGGTGAAGAATGCTCCTCTCACGGGGAAGGATGTTAGCTTTTTGTGTGATTTAAATTTTCAGATTGTGTGCATCGCTTTCCGGCTCAATTAAAAATCCAAGACAGTGGAAAAAATTAAATAAAAACTTTGTGGGTATAAAATCTATTTTGTTTAAAAAGTGGTTAAGGAATTGGGATAAGATCTTTCTGTGAGTTTTTTTTTCTGTGTGGTCAAAATGTAGCTTTTTACTCAAAAGGTACTAATACACAGATTTTGGAGACTATTTTGTTCTTACCTGTTTTTCTATTCGAAGTACAGTAAGGTGACACTTGTGGACATGGTTTATTGATGGACTTCACAGTTCTGGGTTTATGGTTGGACTTGATCTCAAAGATCTTTTCCCACCTAAATCATTCTATGATTCTATGATTAGAGAAGCTTCAAAGCAGCACAAAGGAGTTCAAATCTCTCTCTTTCTCTCTCCTCTGAAATATCACAGCTGGTGACATCGAATGAAAAGGTTGTCTGTGGTGTGACTGACCTGGGGCCATGCCAGCTGGCTGAGTTCTGAAACAATAACAAGAAAATAGGTCACTTCTACTTAGTGTTTCTTTCACTTCTTAACCCCCTAGCAGAGTGGTTTGTACAAATACAAACCCCATAGTCATAATCTTGATAATGGATGCAAACCTCTAAAAGGTGAAGGGATAAGCAGTGCGCAATTCAGATCAGTTTTGAGAGAAAAAAAAAGAAACTACTCGAGAATCTGTCAGGAAAAGACCATTTCCACGAGATTTTTCTAAACTAATTGTTTGGCTCTCTCACATTCTGCCTTCTCCCACAGCACATGTTCCACCCTGGCTTTATCATGCTATGTAAAACAAAAGGTAAAAGGCTGGATTTCAGACCGACTGTTTGGCCTATCAGCATTTCCTTACAACTGTCCTGAACACAGAACAAATCCTCTATGCACCACCTATACTTTCTTTCCAATAGCCTCCAGGAACCTATTTAATACATCATTCACTCTTCACCTGCAGGTTGTTTCACTCCGGTTTGTTTTCTTATATACACATTTTAAAGATGCACCAATGCACTGACAAGCTTTTTGAGCAATGGGCACTTTCAGCCATGTGTTTGGAACAGTATTTTAGAAAAGTAGGAGAAATTAGATAGCAGATTCTGTCCAGAGAAAGGTCAGTATTCTGATTTTTTTCTTCTTAATTGTCCCTAGTTTACTAGTCTGATGGAACAGTTCCCATTCTTGACCACAGGTCCATCTCCCCTAAAAGGAATTTGCTCTGGACCAATGACTCCTAAAGAGTGCTACAAAACATATATCAGACCCCACTGGCTGCAATAACCAGGCGGTTATCGTGTGCTGCTGCTTTCAGGGAAAAAAAGCAAACCCTTCTTTCTATATGCTGCAATAAATGCTGTGAAATACCTTCTTCTCCCAAGCTCTTCAGTATTGCTAATGATTTTACTATAATTTAGGCTTAAAAACCAGCAGAGTTTTACTGACATTTTCAACTAGCTGCATGAGACTGCATTCTTGCTGCCCTTAGAAATATTAATGGCAAAATCTTGCTGCTACCTGCACACCCTGAAAAAAATATTAATTTGCTTCATTTTCAATGCATGTCTGCAAATGGATTCTGAAGTCCTGAAAGAGGTATTACTCTTTTGTTATATGGAACTACTATAGTCTCTTTTTATTATGCAATTAAGGGAAAAAAGTTTAAATCACCACTACCTGTAATAAAAACGAAAGCTTTGGGCTTTGTGGTTTTTTTAAATTTATTTTTTCTTTGATTTTTTTTTTTTTTTTCTGTATAAAAAAGAGCAATAAAAGATCGAATGTGAATACAATTTACTTAACATATTCTCAACGACCTCTGAAGGTCAGAGAACCAATGCAAATAAATAAATCACTAATGGCTGTCATTGAAGTATGTCCACAGAAGCAGCCTGTTTTATGAACCATAAACAGGATTCCTCTACCTCTTTAGAGGAGCTGCAGAATGTGGCGACAGCTCCACTCAAACAGGGAGCTGCAGTGTGCCAGAGGGTGAAGGCAGAGATTAGAGTATTTTAGAGAGGGCACCAGGACTGCACTGCATTTCATTAGCTCAGCACAGACATGACAAGACTAAGGACAGTTGCTCAATGAGTTCACTGATACTGCAACATATGGAAGATTCTGTCTGTCACAGTCTTATTAGCGCGAGGATTTTGCTGTCCTTTGGACAGCTTTGGATGGTCTTTAGGAAGCAAAGAGGATACAGCTGTTAAGCCTCACCTCTCACCTTGGCTGGGGAAGTTTCTGAGAGCACAGATGGTGCTTGGTTTCAAACCATGAATCAGTGTCACAAAGTCTGTGCTATGTAAGGCTGTGGGGTGGGCTGACCCTGGCTGAGTGCCAGGAGCCTACTGAGCTGATCTATGCCTCTCCTTCCTCAGCAGGACAGAGAGGGAGAAAATGAGAGGGACCCCCACCCCACCGTGTGTCAAGATAAAGGCAGTTTAATGAAGCAAAAGCAAAGGTCCCTCATGAAATCAAAACCCCCGAAATTTATTCTCTATTTCAGGTATGTCCAGCCACCCCCTGAGAAGTGGGGAGCACTTCCTCTGGAAGACAAACGACGCAATAAGAAGTGCCGCAACTTCCCCTTCCTCTCTTTTTTAAATATCCCACATTCAGAGCTGGGCAGTGTGGTCGCTACCCCATGGGTCTTCGTATTGGATTACATCCCTGGGAGTTTATGTAATCACTGCTTTGGGCCTCTATTTTCAGTTAGTGGAAGTGCTTTAGGCCATAGAAAAAGGCAAAAAAGGCTTGGCTTAGGCCAGTGGCTGGTCTGGCCTCTTTCCTGGTGCCAGGGTGCAAGTGCTGGGAAGCAGCTCCCTTTTTCTTATGAGCTTCCTTGAAGAAGTGATGGTTGAAAGAGTGGCCTCGTTTAAGGAACAGCATTGTAGTAGGCATAAAAGTTAGAGGCAGACGAGACAAAGGGCTAGCGGGAGGGAGTTCCCCTCCTATCTCCCCTTTATTAAGGGTAAGGGGTTTAGGGTCGAGGTGTTCGGGAGGGGGAGAGGGAGGAGAGGAACAGCCGTTACAGAACTTCTCTCACCGGCTTATAAAGGGGGTAGGTTAACCAATAAGGAAAGAGGGAAAGGGTGGGGATAAGCATACAGAACCAATAACTACAAACAAGGGTGGACTACAATTCAAAGTAACCAATAATATATATAACAGAACCGAACTTGCTGGAAGAGAGGGCAGAGTCAGAGCCCTGGGCATGCCTCCCGCAATCCCAGGGCGGAGTCCATGACAGCCCTAGCAAGGAGTTCGCCCAGGGGAGCGGAGGCAGCTTGGGGGCCAACCTGCCACATCTCCCCCTTTTTTATGGCCAACCCGCCACACAGCATCACTAAGGAATGAAGTCAAACAATCTTCAGGCTGTTGGAAGACACGAAGAGAAAAACTTGCATTTGATTTCACTAAAGAAATATAATCTGCAAAGGCACTGAGAAGACCTGAACAGCATTGTATCAACCAAATCAGAAAATGTGAAACTTGCAGCTAAGAAAGGCAACTCAGAGTTTCTGAGTCAGAGGTGTTCAGGCCAGGTTTGCAGCGAGGTTTGTTAATGCAGCCCTGCAGCAGCTCCTTGGTGCGCTGGGTGTGCTTGGCATGGGCGCAGCAGAAGGAAGGGGCAGCTGAACACAGTGTGTAGGAACAGTTGGCTAAAACCAAATTCACTGTCATTACAACTACTGCAGAATAAGCTGTGTGGAAAAAATTGTGCCTGTTTATGTGGAGAACATTAAGCAGCTACTGGAAAAATGGACTCTTTAATATGGTGAAAAATACAATATTATATATATACTATGCTTTCCCTTGCTGACAAAAGAGCATGTATCAAATTGCCCAGCACATTGAAAAGTGTTTGATTAATTTAAATGAACCCCAAGGGTTAGGCACCAGATACACGATTTTGGTCTAGGCTTTCAAAATAAAATGATGAAATAAATTTACTATTATTGCATGGCAACTATACATGGAAAATATTTTTATCTTCCAATTCAGTGAAAAGAATAGTTAAATCAAACATCTTTTCATGTTCAGATTGATCTTTTTATGAATCATTGCTGCTTCAAAGTAATAAACCAGCTTTCATAGTTAAAACACACAATAAATTGAGCCTCTGAATTTCTTGATGATGTGTGATAATGTTAATTTTTTTCCAAAACATTTAATTTGCCTCTATTAAATGTCTTTTCAACCTAAACACTTAATAATAGCAGTTCGTACAATGCTTATACATGTTCTGTTCACACACAGACTTTTGTTTCCAAAGTTTTTCCTGAAAATACAAAAAACCTGGGCCTCACAGCACATCTGAGACTGTATTACAAAGGCATGAAACAAAGTGCAGGAAATCAAAGAGCTGGATTTTCAAAGCTCCTTTTGATAATCTAAGTGGAGACAATTCACCTAATTACTTTTCTCTATGTTTTAAATTCTATTAATTGTTTTCCACCACATCTGCTCTCTAGTGTGGCATAGATTACTCTTAGCATGAAGCAGAAGCAGAAGATGAAAGGAAGGAAAAACCCAAATGAACATGCTATGATCTTTACAAGTAGCTACATTTGCAAGCAAAACCACAGTGTATGAAGTCACATGGCCAGAAGATTTCTTTTGTACTCTTTATTTCCAGTGACATAATACACATTTTAATGCACTAAATTAACCATGTGCAGAGGGCCAGCACTTAACCAATGTTCCATTTAGATGTCACTTAAACTCTGGCCACCTCTGTCCTTTCCTACAGCCTTTTGTGCAAGAGTTAATCTATCTCAAGAGGAAATAGCAAACCTCATTACTAGGAGGAAGAGAAAGGACGAGGTAAGACTTTGAATAAGAATGGACCAAAATCTGACTAAGTAGTTTCAAAGTGATCTTAATAGCTTTTGTGCAGGAAAAGAAATCCTTAATTTGCTGTGGGAGTTAGTTTCTTCTGCTTTCATAATGTAAAAAATAACGAGAAGTTTGGGGTTTTTTTACAAGCAATGACCAAAGATTTTGATATGGCTGTAGCATCATATCAGTAGAGAAATGAAAACAGGGTAGGGACAGATGACTGCATGCAATCATCCCTTTAAACAGTTTTGACATGTTTTCATGCTTCTTTTTCCTGGTGAAAATTCTAGACATCTATCAGATAATTACATAAATATATGAGGTGTGCTACCCATCCAAGGAAAAGGTTAGTGCCATCATAGGCTGTGTAAATCTTCTTTTATGAAAAGGAACGCAAATGAAATGATCACCTAAGTCAAGGTTTTATAAAATATTGACTAGGGTTATATTTGCTGTGGGAGTAATTTTATTTTAATCCCTCATTTGAGATTCTATTCCTATGTACTTTAGATGATCAATCAAGAGATGTCATTGAACAACAGGTGGGAATAAGGTCAAAACAGCAATATGCTTACCTTAAGAATTATTGAATATTTGTTTTATAGACTTGCAAATAATGGCATAGATCCTTATGTTGTGGCGGTATTCTTCATAGATCCAGCTGTGTGGGAAATGAAGAATGCACTGCTCCTAAGTAATGTCAAAATTGATTCCAGACAGCTTGTTGCCAGGATCTGATATAATTGCTACTACTTAATTTCTTTTGAAATAGATCAGAATTTTAATTTCTTAAAAGATATTTTTAAGACATCACAGCATTTTATATTTATTGAAAATCCAGGACTTTTTTTAATGTTCTTTTGTAAGTTGAGGATACTCCTTGCCATTTAAGGCCTGAGTCAACTTCGAGTTGTTATGCGTCTGCCACATTGCTGAATCCAAAATATTTCCTGACAACATTTTATTTGCTGATAAAGGTAAATAAATATGTAAATAAAATGTGAACCTCTCCCTACTCTGGAGCTGTGCAGTTTAATGTGAAATGAAAGCATTAATCTTTAACTTTTTCTGTCTGTTTTAGTGAAAATAAGGGTTTCAGGAAACCCAAAAGAAAACACCAATCAATGCAGGATAGGGAAGGGGAAGTAAGGGGTGAATAGGTTCAAACAAAACCAACTTCAACAGCAGTTTCTGAGACCTGAATTTGGTATTTTAGTCCTGGTGGTTTCACGAGTGCTGCAAAGATCTGGTCCATTTATCAGGGTACCGCAAACACACAACACTTAAATGTGTTGGCAGCGCAATTAATGTGTTTTGAGGTGCCGGACATTTTACCTGCGTGTAGCTCTAAATGCAGGTTCAAACTATGGAATCAGAGGGAAATTTTGGCTTTCCCTGGAATGCAGTTTTTACTAATAAGATGCAAACTTGCATGTCTTAGCTCCTGTAGACTAATTTGACATTTGGATGAAGATTTCAACCCTGTAAATTACTGTTGAATAACAGTGTTGAATTCTCTGCAATACCTTCCACAGCAAATTTCCAAGTGAAACTTCTAAGTAAAAGTGAATCTCTGCAGAAAAGTTTTTGCAAGCATAACAAACCAGGTCTCATAGCCTAAACAAAGCCCAATAGACAGCCAGCAACTGGAGAGTTTTAATACTTAGCTGACAATAAACTTTGGATGTGTGAATTCAGTGTGTTGTATCTCATCTTCTTACACTGAAAAAAAAAAAAAGTATCTAATAATACTTAAAAGGCTGTTTTGAAAATTAATTGAAGTATGTATAGCAGCACTAAAACACCTTAGCATCACATGACACTGCCAAGTGCTATTGTTGTTATTGTGGGATGAACAATAGCAGCAGCCAGAGATTGGACCAGTCCAGGACTAAAAATATCCATGGATAAAGACTTCTAGAAGCTTCAAAAGAAGCAGTCACCAAAGCTCTTGCTGAAATGAGAGAGTGCTGGCGGTACACCAGGAGAACTTCCCAAAGCATTTGTGTCTTTCTCAGTTAACAGCTTCACGGAGGTTATGCTCATTAGGCTTTCATTTGAACAATACCAGAAAGAGGGTTTTTTTTGTGAAAATTCCTTTACAAAAATAAAGTTCATAGATTTGCTTCACAAAAGCATACAAAAGAGTTTTCCTTAAATCTACCCACACTTTATTTTCACCTGTAATCATTCCAGGAATTTTCCTCACCCTTCCATCTGACATGGGCTTGGAATTATTGTCTGTCATACGGTAATTTGCACGCAAAGTTCTCCTGTGTTAAAAATTGCCGGATAAAAGTTCTTATGATTCACCGAAATTTGTCACAGCTGTGTAGGTGCATTATAATCAATAAAATTTTAAATTGCGTGACAATGTATTTTTTGTGGCTGCAATGACAATAAAGAGGCAAATTATTTATTAATAGTGAGTAGTTTACATAAATAGTGCTATTAACTACACCGTGCAAAAAACACTTCATGGACATGCCAGAGCAGTCCTGAAAGCTGTGGCTGTGCCACACTGCACATGAAGTTAGTAACACTTGCCTCAATAACTCACTGCAATATCCATACTTCTTTCTCTTCTGAAATTATTGTTCTTCTTTATGCCATATGCCAAGACAGACAAGACTTTTTTTTTCCTTTTCCTATGACTGAAATTTGGATTACATTTCACTGTTGCAACAGATTTAATTTTGATCCTTGCATACCTGCATCTGACAAGGAGATAAGGTGAAAATTAAAATGATCTAGATTGGGTCTGCAGAGCTTTTAGTACAGTGGAGACTTGGTTAAGGGTGGACTGCGTACAGGCATGGATGCTTTTGTGCACTTTGTGCACATGCAAAGGCACACACATATAGACTAGCAGTTTGAAAATGGTATTTCTTGGACTTTTGCCTGCAGTAACACTACTAAATGACTCTGGTAACTGTAGGTGCCTTCCTAAGTCAGATTTGACATTTTTCTTATGACTTTTTACTTTTGTCATGTTTTTAGGTGACAGTGTTTAAGGGCATCATTTCAGGAGTATAACACTTGAACTCACAGTGTTAGAGTCCATTTTCAGCATAAAAACACATTTTTAATGGACGATGGCAAATTGTGGAAATCCATGAATGTATTGTTATCTAAGGCTAGCAACAACTGGGTTTTGAAAGGCTAAAGGAATCATCAGTGATATTTCTATTCAACCCTTCTGAGAAATTCCTTTTCTGCCCAAATAAATTATGGGAGCTCTACCATACCTTGACAATGATTTTGCATTGTCCAAAGCGATTGAGCAATAATTCACAATAGGCACTTCTAACGTAAAGAAAATTCTGAACAATTAATTGTGACATGATTTATAGATAATTTTGAATAGTGAAAAAGAAAGATATGACCTTTTTATTTGGCATATAAGGAAATGCCCAAGCTTTAAAAAAAATCTTTCTCATATCTCCTGAACAACCTTGAGAGATCCTTCTGTCTCCTTCTTTGGAAGCACTCCTAAAAAGACATTGAAATCCTCCAGACCAGTTAAAGGTTTAATTCCATGTACTCTATGTTGCAATAAGCTGATTTTTCTGTGTCTAAATAATAACTTAAACGGAGCAAAAGGAACTTGCTATGTATTACTATCTAGGTACACGCAGGGAAACCCTTTTCTTGGTTATGGTTTAAATACTGATCTTTTCATCTTACGCGATGATCTGACTGTGAGTACCTGTTAGCAAGGAGTTTTAACTATCACTTTATTAGGGAAAATGTAAGCATTTTCCCAAAGTTTACAGTATTGATTATAGTGTTTCTTTCCAGAACTACTGTGTAATACTCAAAGCTTTAAGGAAAAAAAAAAAGGGAAAATGAGAAAAAACATCCCAGACAAAATTTCATTTGGTTTTATGGGAGTGAAACTAAACTATTTTCATGAGATGGTCCCCTGGAATGCAGAGATAAATTCAGAGTAATGGCTTCATTGCTCTGTATTATGTTGTCCCTTTAGGTTTTGATTGTCAGCACAAGCCTTAAATAAATTTCAATCATTGAGTCAAATTCTGTGCTCTCTACTCAGTTTTTTCTGAGACCTTAACTGAAAATATCCTATTAAATAAAGTGTCTGAGTGCTTATGCATAGACATTGAGGTAAGAAAAATGTACTAAAAATATAAAGTTAGCATGCGTTGTGTCACACTGGAGTCCCTTTCTGAATCCTTTGGTTAACAAGTATGTGACATACACCTTAGCATAAATCCTTCCTTTTCAGGAAGTTTTAAGACCCCTGTGGATAGTCTGGCTCTGCAGATCTGCATGGACCTTTAGGGCCACACTGAGTTGCCTTTAGTCTGAAGTGAGTGCTCGGTTTGTTTAGCCTGAAAGGAAGTTGTGGTGCGGAGGGGACCAGTCTCTTCTCCCAGGTAACAAGGGATAGGACAAGACGAAATGGCCTCAGGTTGCACTGTGGAAGGTTTAGACTGGATATTGGAAAATATTTCTTCTCTGAAAGGATATTCAGGCCTTGGAACAGGCTAGCCAGGGAAGTGGTGGAATCACCATCCCTGGAAGTGTTGACAAGACATGTGGATGTGGCCCTTGGGGCTGCTGTTTAGTGGTGAACGTAGCGGTGCTGGGTTAATGGTTGGACTCGATGATCTTAGGGGTCTTTTCCAACCCAAATGGTTCTATGGATCTACGATTAAGTCAGAGATACAGAGCTAAGGAGGGGAAGGAAAAGGTGGCATTGCTTAAAACACATCAGTAGCAAGGAATCTGTATGCGTGGCTGAAGACACCTCTAGATCACCAAGAGGAATCGTGACATGGTGAACAATTAAAAAAGTGAGTGAAGTATCTCAGCAGCTGATGAAAAAAATTCTTTCAGTCCCTGTTGTAGAAGCCATTGGGGAAATTCCTATTCCAAGGACACTTTTAAAATGGAAATAACAGCATGGTCTTGACAGAGATTGAAGTCTCAGAGGAGGAAGTTATGGAGCAACTCAGCAACTAGGACAGCAGAATATTCATTTAAGAGGCCTGAAGTAAGTGTGAAGCAGCAGAGTTAATGAAAAGAAATTTATCCTTAAAGTAGTAACTGTGCTTGAAAAAGGAAAGTCACTTATTTGCTTCCTCTCATTGAAACAGGACCCAGGGAAAATCCTGCAAATTACACCTTGGCAAATTGTAATTTTGCTCAGGGGAATGCCCTGAAAAGCCTAATTAAAGAGTAAGGTAAGTGTAACCTGATATAATCATGTCAATCCTGCTCCTCTAAGGAAAAGTGTGACTCAGTTATCATGCAGAGTTGTTTGAAACAGTTAACAAAGTGGATAGGTAGAGGAGAATATAATAGATCACTGGGCTGCTGGCAAAGATAAACTCTTAAAATAAGAACAATTTTTTTTTAAATGTCCACAGGGACAACTGTGATAACAAACTACCACAATAACATAGGGAAAATAATGTGGAACTTCCTGCAATGCCCAAAATGTTCCTCTTTTAAAAAAATTTTTATTTTAACCTGTTCCCAAGAGCATGCAAGCACAGAGCAGTGAGTGTATGAGAGGCAGCACTAGGTATACATGCTGTGTAGATATATGGCATATACATATCTACATATATGGTTTATCAACAAAATCTGCATGACATTTGGAGTTATATAAATACGTCATAGATATAATGAATGTATATATGGCAGGATAAAAGGGAAAGTACACTGGGAATACATTTGATTTTCCTAAATGTGACAAGGAACTTTCTAGGGGTACAAGACTGTAGGACATTCTTTGTGTCAGTAGACAACCCTGACAAAAAGGGCCAAAAAGATATCACAGTGTTGATGTGAAAAAGAAAACTGAAATCATCCTTAGGAGCTTATACTTTGGATTTGAACAATTGCTTAGCCAGTGCTCAAGAGTGACCTGACACAGCTTAGAAAATGTGTCCAAAAATTTGTACCTCACAGTGAAAAATGAGATTTTAAAAAATTGTGAATGGCTGAATACTTTCAGAGTTAGAATTTCTGACACCTTTTTTCACAAAACAGACTTAACATATTTTAATATGTACCAAGATGCTTTATGAACAGTGAAGGATCTAAAACAAAAAAATCAAGCAAAACCAACCAGCCAACAAAAGCAAAACAAAACAAAAAAAACAAAACCCCACAAAACAAACAAACAAACAAACCCCAAAAAGCCCCAACAAACAAAAAACAAAACCCCAAAACAAAACCTAAAAGCCTACACAAAGAAAAGAATTTGCTGTCCCTCAATTTTAAGGAATCAGATACTCAATCTTTGACCAGTTTTCTTATTCCTTAAAACCATTACTTACTTCTAAATGCCTTAAACCAGAAGCTTCTCTGTATATTAACATACTCTTCCAGTCACAGGACGAAAAATTGCTCTGTCTTTATAAACACAGTTATTGAGTTTGTGATTGACAGAAGTTAAAGTGAAGGAAATTACTCCATATTCAGGTCTGTGTAGACAAATCTTATGGGATTTCCTTGCCCTCGGTCCTCCCTTCCAGTTCTCTGTGTAACCAAACAGGACAGGGTGAGGTTTTTCCTAAAAGAAACATGGGGAATTTTGATGGAGCTGATGAACCTCACTCAGTGCTTGCTCGGAATGACAGGGACTGTATACAGCAAGGTCCTTGGCTTAGGCCAGCTCTTTCCAGCAGCAATCAGGTGTTGGGCGCAGCAGGCCATCTGGGCATAGCCTTGATGGATCTCAGCAGCAGGGACTGGTGGGAGTTTCACAGGCATGAAAGAAAAAAAGAAAGTGGAATGATCCCCTGTGTATCGTTCCTTGTCCCTCCTTTTTCCCTTGCCTGTCACAAAGAGGCTGTCTTGGGAGAGAGAAATCTCCTGCCAAATGCAAGGACAGTGTTGCAGTGAGGATGAAGAACAGCTAATGGTAAAATGTGAGATGAAAAAGAAGAAAGAACTGCATGACCTTAAGAAGTGCAGTAGTGCAAATGGGATCACATATAATAGCATGAAAGTGAAAGATCAGATACTGAGGAGGAAAGGAATTTCTGCTATAAGTTGGGAACTGATCAGCTAAAAGTGACAGAGTGGAAGAAAGATGTGGGTATATGAATCAGTCACAGAATGCCCCTGAGCAAGCAGCATGATGTGGCTGTAGGAAAAGATTAAATTTTTACTTGGGAATATCAGAAACAATGTGTCTGGCACAGAACTGTGCACTACGTATTTTGTACAAGACTCTGGTAAGGCTCTGTGTATATAATTGTAGCTACCTTTTTTCAGGAAAAATGAGGGAGGAAGAAGGAATTTAAACTAAAGAATGGTGGCAGTATCACAAACTGTCCAGCTTTGGTCTCTTCCAATCTTATGTTTCTGTATGAAAGGGGAACAAACAGCTTTGCTCCAGTAGTATATGCTGTTGCTTTCTGAATGCATGTATAAGCATGGCATTTAAAGCATTTATATAGTATTTTTACTACACTGATTTTATATGTCTCAGTAAAGCCTCATAATGCAAAAATGTTGCAGTTGAATTTTTAAGCAATACAGACAAGACTAAAGTAAACTCCATATGACCTGCTCTTCTCACCAGGTGTTGTTACTGCTCAGATATTGTCTCATTTCCCTGGGATGAAAACAGGTGCAGTTTTAAGGATGTTTAAGGGTGTGTCTTCTTCCTGGGACAACTTCTACTTGGAATAAATACCATTTAATTAGCTGCCACCTTTCTTTTCCCATTGTGGTTCGTTTTTGAATGGAGACAACTCAAAGAAATCTAGACAAGAGTTAATCTCAAAATATGTACCCATAAAGACAAATCAATATTATCCCTCTTTTCAAGCTATTTAAACAAATACCTGTTGTTAACACAATTTCAACAAATCCTGAGAATAAGGAGATTTCATCTGTCTGACATTTAACAGTCCTTTTTTTTCTGCTGATCTGTCAGTCCATGTCCTTGCAATCATTATTACTCAGACTCCAGTAAACTGTAAGTCATTATGGTTTCTTTTCTCTACAGGCAGAAGATAGTTGGGTTTTTTTAAAGTTTTCAATGTTGGAGTTTATAATTAATGTGATTTAAATTATAAGGCACCTAATTGGGGTACAGTAAGTGAAGAAAATTTTAAATTTTTTTTCTGCCCTAGAGCTTGGAAGTCTAGGTTTTGGAAAATACTTGGTTTTCTAATCATCTGACTCTCTTGGCAGAAAAATGTAACTTTCATTCACACACTAATCAGTAAAAGGTGGATTGTTAATGAAATGATTTGGTAAAGAAGAAACTTAAAAATCTGTACTGTTTAAGATGGAAATTCAAACTCATGGCTTTGCAAAAAATGTCACAATCAAATTACCTGAAAAAAAATATTGCAGTCATAGTCTTTGTCATGGCAAAAACCACAGTCAGAATAAATTGTCTTGCTGGTACCACTAAAAACGGTATTTTAACCCATGTTAAGTGAATGGTCATTAGGCAAGTTGATGTAGTGTTGTCACCTACGTGTCACAGTCGTTGTGACTGATAGGGTCAAGTGTGGTCTTGCAATGCTGGGATGATGAACCAAATGTTTTTTTTCTTTTTCTTTTTTTTGTTTTGGTAGAGGTTCATAGAGGTAAAATACACAGCAAGAATGTGACTGCAGAGAAACGAAAATGATTTCTCCACCAGTACAGAGCAGTATGATCCTATTTGATAGTGAAACTCATCCTGCAGAGCTCTAACATACATTGGCAATTGCATGCAATACAACCTTCGAAGAAAATTGTGTTATTCACTCCGTGCAGATGGTACCCTAGCAGGCAAAATCAAAATCAAAGAGAACTTACCTCACATGAGAGCATCTATTATTTTTGACAATTCAGAAGAAGAAAACTCGAAGATTTCTTCTAATGCTTGCTGTGGATAAGGGACAGTGTTCAGAGAACTTGACAATATGGAAGATAATTCAGTGGGAATTTTTATTTTCAGAGTGAGTCAATGAACTCTGTATTGCTGCATTCTTCCCAGAAAAAGATTGCTTGCTTTGTTTTTCTTTTTAATGGAGGGATTTCAGTAAAAAATATGAAAATGCATTCTGGAATTTGTGTTTAGAAAAGCCCTTGGATAGTAATATACTTACTACGCTTTCACCTCTGTGTTCTAACATCCAGATGGTCGGGGTGATGGCTTTGAAATAGTTGCTGAATAATGCATTTATCTGATAATATTCAGTTCAGTGTTTGCACTGACTATTCTGAGCTTTTTGTGTTACTCTTATACATAACCATCCATTTCACTTCTTAGCCACGTCTGCCATATTGCCCAACATGGGCCTGCTTTCGCAGAGTTTTTAATTTTCATGTATAAAATGTTTATGAATTTGGATGCTAAAAATGTTTATGAGTAATTTACTATGCATGCTGGAGTATTTAAAATGGCTTATTGTGTCTGTCTGTACCATCTGCAGAGTAAGTCACTAGACTTTTCAATTATTCTCATGAGAAAGGATGTTTTGAAGCCTTTAGCTTGTTCTAATCAATGCATTTGCCAATGCCACATAAGCTGCATTACTGAAAGTAAAAATAAAAAACCCCCAACTTTGTAAATATATTAACTTTTAACTAGAAGTTAAACATTTGGACTAATGACACACTAATTAATACTGAAATTCTATGCCCTTTTTTAGGAAGTACAATGTAAATGACATCAGCTCTGGCCCAAAGGGAACCTTCCAATTCAGTCAGAATAAGTACAAAACACCGCTGGCAGCCCTTCCCTTAGATTTCAGTAATGTGAAAGCCTCTTGTTAGCATCTTTGATTCTAAGATACATGACTATGCAAAATGGCATTATGTGGCTCTTCATATTTGTCCTTTTTCTCCATCTCAGCTGATTTTCCCCTCCATATCCTCATAGTACAGGATCTTGAGATTCCAGCTGCAAAAATGGAGGGCCCTGATATAGTGAGACTTACTAGGTCCTGCAGAAAACCAACATGGGGGAAGCAGTATTTTTCCCTAATCAGCAATACAATCAATACAAAATATTTTGAAAACATGAATACTTTCCCCAAGAAGTGATTGAAATTATTACTATTTTAATAACCAAGAGATATGGCTTCTGTCTTTTTTTTACTGTTTCCAAAATAAAAGTAATCATGGTTCCTTAGCAGATCTTCTCTTAGAAACAGAGAGTAAGAATTGTAATTAAAAAAAAATTTCTTTATCACTACTATCATATGTGTAATAATAATAAAAAAGAATAGAGATTTTAGTTTTGTAGAGGACACATTTACAAATCCTGAAGTGGTTGTTTTACTGCTATCTCTGCAAGACAGAGATTCCTTCTGCAAACAGTTGTATCACCTACAGTCTTCCAAAGAGCATTTTTTTATTGCTCCCAGTTCTACTAAAGAAAAAGAAATAAAATGAGCATTTCAGGCAGTCAGACAGGTTAGAATAAACACCATATGAAAGTGGTTTGGGCTAACTTGAGTGACTGTGCCTGAAGGACAGAGCCCATTTATTGAGAGTGATGAATAACGTGGGGTGGGGGAATGTGTATAATATCTCCAGCTGGCGCAGCAAGAATGGGAAAAGGAAGAATGCCTACAGCCTAAGTCATACAAACTGCAGGAAAAAGGATGCTGGGATGGAATGTTTCTCACTTTCACCAGTGTATACATTATATCTATGCAAGGGCATATAAAAATACAAGCAAACTTCCCTACCATAATGTCTGAAGTAATGTATTAGAAGTTAAAAAATAAGGGAGAATTAGGTCCACCTTTCCACTCTTTTAATAAAAGAAGAGAGTTATTTTGGGGATTATAGGGAATGTTTCCAATCTTGGCTAAACTGTTTAATGTGCTGAATGATAAGAAATGCATTGCCTTATTTACAAAGCATGTTTAGGTCATGCTCTGCATTAGGACTAATCTCATAAAACAGCTAATGTATGATGTGGTACTCTTCTCTCCTTCCAATGATACAAAAAAAAAAAATAACCAAAACCAAAAAGCCCCCATAAATATAGAAAAAGAATTAGGGATGAAAATGCATTCAGACAATGAAATGCATTGTTACTAAAGTCATATTAAGCTCTGTAAAGCTGGAAGAAAATAAAGACGTTTTTCACATTCCTTTCAGACTGGGCATGTACAGAATATGTTTTATAAACTATTTCATACAGAAGGTACATAAAAATGTTAGACTTAAAAAAATTTGACATGCATATAATGTCGTTGTGACTGTTTAAATTCTGACCATATCATTTCTATACATACAATTTTCTTCATATAAAACAAGGAAAAGGAAAATTTCTTTTGCACAGCTGAACATCTGCTGCAGGGTACAAATTTTAACATATTGACAGATTTTGATCTGTGATATTCTATGGAGAAGAAAAAAATAATCCTCCCGGGTATTAAATATTTCAAGCAGTAGCTTAAATATGTTGGAAGCATGTTGTACTTATTTTCAACTCAGAGCTAGCATCCAAGGAGGTTATGAATTGCTGAAAAGGATCAGCAGAGTTAATTTTTTTTATTAAAAGTTTTCTTTAAGGATGCAAACAACTGTTTTGTTTTAGAGAACTGATATGGAAGCAGCAGCAGCATAAATTTAAATGGGATTCTGTCAAGGCAGGCAAGCAGAGAATTGAGAACAATTGTGTGAGGCACTGTGGTTCCTTGAACTTCTCCAAAGGGAACTATTTGCATTCCTAGTTCCTGGGCAGAATAGTTTCCTTTTGCCTGACAGATTTCCCATAGGTTAAATGGATTTAGCGACAAGGGACTCTATAAGTCTGTGACACAAATGTTGCAGGGATATTTAAATTACATAAGGTATCCAAGGCCTTTTCAAAACGTGGAATATCTTAAACCTATCCTAGTCCATCTTTCCTGCTGAGATACCATTTCAGATAATTGGATCTCCTGCTATGTGCAGAAGTCAGGTGCAGATAACACCCAGCTTCATGCGTCTAGAAGTACAAAGAGGTTTTCTGTCATGCAGATGTCAAATTGGCTAAAGAAAAAAAACAAAAGAGAGAAACACACAAAACCAAAAGACCAGCTGACTTGGTCTTTCCACACATAAAGAAGTCTGAGATACTTTTTCTTAAATGAAAAAATATTTCAAGGATATTCTGTGAAACTTTGTGTGCCAGGTTGCAATCCCAAATTCATGTTAGTTTCATCAATTTTCCAAGACAGATAAAAATAGTAGGAAGAAATATTTTCTGTCATCACTGGCTTGCTGGGACACATTGCCTTTTCCAACTGGATCAAGCCTTAGTGATTCATGTGATCTAAAAGTTACTCAGTACCAATCTGATACTGAAAATGGTGGGAGAAAAGGCAATGGTCCCTCTGCATTAACGTATGCATCCTTTAAAAAGTGAAAACAAGATACATGTGAATGGGTTATATAGACAAAGGTCATCTAGATAGAGTAATAGCAAGGAATTATCACTCAATTTGGATAATGAAGACTGTTGACCTACAAATGCCTTATATAAAGAAAAGGACCAACGTTTAGTCCTCACATTTAGATACCTGCATTAAACTCTCCCCTAAGTAAGTGACAGTTTATCATTCAGGCTGTAGAGCCCTGCTGGATTATGAAGTACCACATGTTCTTGAGGTCTGTCTGTACTTGGAACATAAAATGGAAATGGCACCAGTTTTTCTCTTGCTGTATTAAGTGCAGTGAGCCCCTGAAGGCACTAATTAGACAAATGTCACAATAAGCAGTTTTATATTTTTGCTTAAACTTGACAGTCACTTAAGCTAAGGTATAAAAAATGGTGAAACAATCTGAGAAACTTTAAACTTTATTACAGAAAAATGGTGTGCTGGTCTGGGCTGGGGAGGAGTTCGTTTTCCTCACAGTGGCTGGCATGTGGCTGTGTTATGGATTTGTGCTCAACACAGGTTTGATGGGTTTTTTTTGTTGCTGAGCAGGGCTCACACACAGCCAAGGCCTTTTCTGCTATTGGTCCTGCCACGCTGGGGAGGAAATTGGGGGTGCATGGGAGGTTGAGAAGAGACAAAACTGGATCAGGTGACCCAAAGTGACCAAAGGGATATTCCAGACCATGTGACATTGTGCTCAATATATAAAGAGGGCAGATGAAGCAGGAAGGAAGGGACATTTAGAGTGATGCTGTTTGTCTTCCCACGTGACCGTCATGTGTGTTGGGGCCCTGCTCTCCTGGACATGGCTGAACACCTGCCCGACCACGGGAGGCAATGAATTAATTCCTCGTTTTGCTTTGCTTGTATGCCCTGCCTTTGCTTTCCCTATTCAGCTGCCTTTATCTCAACCCATGACTTTTCTACCTTTTACCCTTCCAACTCTCTCCCCAGTCCCACTGGTGGAGGAGTGAGTGAGCAGCTGTGTGGGGCTTGGTGGCAGGATGGGGTTAAAGCACAGCAAATGGAAACCTCTCTTAAGAGGAAGACATGCCTTTTGTAAAACTGTTCTCTTATGTCAAACATACATTCCAATGCTGAGGCCTGAATTCCTCCCCATGTCATATATGCGCGTGAATATCATTCAGTTTGTGTGTAAATCATTCAATAAATGTATATTTGATGGAGAAACAAGCAAGGATCATTACTGTGAGCAAAATAGATTAAGAAATGAAGTTGTGCAGCAGACATTCATACTAATACTATGAAGTGAATTGTATGTGTACATGTTTAGATATGGAAATGGTCCTGAAGCCAGTTTAGGTTTTCTCTGTTTTCCATATAATCTTAGAAATTCATTAGAAATGTATTCTAACCTCCTTCTCTTTGTGCCTCCAGGAATGCCTTTATTTGGTCTAAGGTATTTGCTACCAATAGTAGTACAAAGAGTACGTGATCCTAACTCCTTACCTGAAGCCTTCATGAGACTTGTAAAGTTCCACAAAGTTTAAACAGCTCTTATTCCTAAGCCGCTCGTTGTTCCTTTTCCACTGAAATTTAATGATTTCAAAATCTGGCTAAATTCATGAAAAAGAAGTATATCAACACCTATTTAAACAAACAAAAAGAAAACACCTCTGGTTTGGGCATTTTTTGAGTGTAGCTCTAGAATGCAATTCCAAGCAATAGCATATCATATCATTGGGTTTATAACACATGGATGGTGTAAAATGCTCTCCAGAGACATCTAATTCTTTTTAATTTGAGATATTAAAGTTAAGAAGCTTGAAAATTCTTATGTGCCTTGAACAATTTTTAGGCGTCTTTCACCTTTTGAAGAGAAAGAGTTCTCTCAATGATGAAAAAAGAGCCTGAAACAGATTAGTTTTCTGCTGTAGTCATAGATCTAATAGATCACAGAATACTTATTTATCAATATGACACTTGTAATTTTACCTAGCTTTGTTAATTAATGCATGCAAATATTTATAAATTAGTAAATGAAAAAAGGCTGCCACATCAAAATAAAGCAACGTTATTAATGTTGTTGTTACATTTTTGTGATTTTTGTGTACCTCAGCATAAATATATCCTCTTCTATGCAGAGGCATAACTTTCTTTCTGCTGCTCTTTATTACTTGATCTTACAACCTCGTTGTGAGACAAAAAAGACTTTATGAATACAGTTTGTATGAGCACAATTTCAGAATCAGGGTTCTTTTCTTTTTTGCTGCTTCACATGAATGAACAATCAATCAAATTAGAGCCTAGCTCTGAAATTTGAAAACAGAATAGTTACTTGCTCTGTAGTTGCCTTTTAGTTTGAAAGACTCCAGCACAACAGAGAGCATTTTTCACTCTTAATGATTAGACCAGTGCTAATTTATTTTGTCTTTAATAAAAGAATGAGTGGCAACTGAGGTTTTGTTTTCACCTGCAATGGAACCCAATCAGAACATTATAAGTAACATTAACAGAGTATAATAATTTCTCATCTATTGATGACCTTTAAAGAGAATTGTAGTTATTACCTTAGAAAATTCTCTCATTTATTACCTGTCTCTTCATTGAATTTCAATGCCTTTACCTAGGAGAAATATAGATGCTTGGCTTCAAAACAGCGAAATAAGATTTTATTATTATAATGGCTGCTGGCAGTGAGTCTAATTCAAAATTTTTCACATTATATGGGATTTTTGAAGATGATGATGGTTACTAGACCAGGCAGTTCACTGCAGACAACAAAACAAGTTTATATTTTAGGGCTAAATTTTTTATAAACGATATTTTCTCAGATCTGGCAGAAGTTCATTAAACTGATTAGGTGTGCTTCCTGGATAGCAATAGAAGCGTTTGTTGTTGGTGAAGTCATTTACATTGTAGGCAAAAAGATGGACACTGAGATGTGAAAAGTATGCTCAACATACACCCTTTACAGGAGCAAATGTCAAAAAAGTCCATCCGTAGTGCTGCAAAGCTTAGTGACAGAATTAGTTTTGTCATTTTCTGATCCCAGGGACTTCTAAATGTCTTTTATGTCATCTTCTTGGTCCCAATGCTCTGGCAGTAGGCAAACAAGCTCAGAATTCTTCCTGATATTAGGAGGAAAGTTTTACATTGTAGTGAACTCCTTCCTGGCACTCCGGTGCTCCGGCATTTTCTATGGTTGAATATTTTCCTGAGTCGTCAAACAAACGTTGATCTACCTGTTCTTCAGCTCAACTGTCACAGAATGGCAGGTGTTGCTATTCCTAAATGGACACAACTAGGAACACTTAGCCATAATTAAAAAGGAAAGATGCAATCCTATGAAGGAAAAATGGGTTGAAGTGACCAATTTTTTACCATAGCTCTTAAGGGAATGGGACTCCAGTTACACAAAAACCTCCAGACTAAATTTTAATATTTCTATGAATGCTTAGATCCATAACGATATTATTCACATATTATAATTTTGAATATTCAAACATACGGACCTTGGGTTACTTACAGAAATAGTATGGTTAATTTAATGCTATATACCATAAAACATGTGCTTCTTTAATAAAAACCATAGTTACACTGGTGTCACCACGGTGTTCTCTGGAGTAAGTGGGGATGGCAAAATAGACTCGTTTGGTGCAGTCTTTTCATGAGGTCATCACAGTACCTTCTCTCTGCAAACCTGATTTCTCAAATATAAGAGTTGCACGTACATTGAAAATGATTTTCCAGAGGTTGAACTAAGTGATTTAAATTGCAGGCTCCTGGTTAATCTTGATCAGCACTATTTAAAACAACCCAAAAGTTAATCTGCCCCAGACGTTATAACCTCACGGTTAATGAGGCTTGTTTTGAATCTGATGAGAATTTTCTTTTCAGGGCCAGCCTAAGTTCAACAAATCATGGTAAAAACTATTTGAAGCAGCACACTTAGGGACCTTTGCCCTGTCTCCTTTAATCAAGCTTTGCAGACTGAAGCAGTTTCAATACGGTCCAGCACTGTTGTTTGGGTTATTGCTTTGGCAATAGTCCACATTTCTTTAGCAATTTGGAACACGATATAACAATACCACACCCAGGATAGTCTTTCAGTCTTCGTACATATGAACCACAGCTGAAAGCCAAACATGTGGAAGAAGGCTGTCATGGTCAAAGTAAGGTTGTTACAGGGGAAAAACAAAATTTCACCCTAAATCTTGTGCGTTAAAAGAGAGAGGTTAAGGTATGGAAGGCTTCACTGTCAAATTGCATGCATCATTTCTGTCAGCAGAGAACAGTAATGGCGACTGTTCCCATCCAATGCTCCAGGTCACAAAGCAGGGAATGTTTTCTATATATTTTTTGGGATGTCAATTACCCGCACTGGTGTTCGCATGACTCACAGGAAACCACACAAAATGTGCTGACCACCCTGCCTCTTGGCCTCTGGGATTTCCTTTGGTATGTTCAGAACATCTCAACATAATTTGCTTCCTCAGCTCTCAACTATTTTCCTAAGGTGGTGTTTATATCTTTTCTATATATCTTTTCTTATTCATATGCCAGAGAAAGAAGATACTATTTACATACAGCACATAAAGTTGGTGGATTCCTCTAGACTGTAAAGAGATTATTTTCCACTGCAAATATTGGTGTGTGATAGGTAGGAATGGCTGCAATTCAGATACTTCACATTGTAAATCACTACCTTCAAAGTCACAGTAACTGGATGACTCAACATTTAATAAAGTGATCAAGTTTAAAAAGAATTTGGGCTGAAATTCTCCATGCAACATGTTGAGAATGTTTCAGCACTCCAGAAATGCAGCAACATTTCCTAACATTTTAGGGACTATACTTAAAGCTGTTTCTTTAAGGAACTGTGTCATCTCCTGAACACCCACCATGTGACAAAAATCTGAGCATGCCTTTTGCCTTCTGCATGAGAACAGTCAGGCGATTCTTTCAAAAATTACTGTTTCTCACAGTAAGAACAAACAAAGAAGGATTTTGCAGCTTAATTCTCCATGGCTTTTTGCTTGTCTCAAAACCCATCTCTTTCTTAGAATTTCTCTGTGTCAACAAAATTGGGAGAATTCATGGAGCAATTATACTTCCCATTTGACAGTCAGTCATTGACAGAAGGATAATCCATCCATCTGGAAATCTTTCTAAAGATTTCACAGATAATAACAGGAAAAAATGATAGCAACATTAAAGTTATGTCAAAATTTTAATTGAAGTACTTAATATGTCCTAACATAGATCCAATTCTCTTCCTGCACTTGCACAGGGAAATGCATACAGACACATGTGGTAAGTGACATAAAAGATAGAATCACAGACTGATTTGGAAGGAACATTTACAATTATCTCATTGCAACCAGCCCTGCCATGGGCAGGGACACCTTCCACTGGACCAGGGTGCTCAGAACTCCATCCAACCTGGCCTTGAACACTGCTGGGGATGGAGGAATCTGCAACTTATCTCGTGAGATATAGACAATGAGTTTGATTAATTAAAAACACTTGACATAAGACTCCACCAATGTCCCTGCCTAAAGATGGACTATGAGGTGTGAAAATTACTCAGTAACAAATAGTAGGTTGTAGGGTAGTACTTGAAAAGTTGTTTTCTTGCAGCTTTTATTGCATAGGATGAAGTCTAGCAGGGTTACAACAAAGGCTATTGTGACATTTTAAGAATATCTGACAAACCTGTGTAAGCTTCATGCAATGTTCTAAGAAGCTATTACTCCTTTTTTTCTCTCTTTTTTCTTTATTATTTCCTGGGACTGAAAAAAAATAGGACTGTTGCTTTGCAGACTTCCCTTCATCAGACACAGATTGAGTTTCTTTTGCAGGTACCAAAGTAGTTGCCTATGCTGCTTCTTATGATTTTGTCATGAATGGAGTGATACACTTCAGTTGTACAAGAGAAGCAAAAATACACCTTATTCATATAAAACAGTGTTGTAACAAGATTTGATGGCAAATATTCGATGGCAAGGTCCACCCTTACTGGTGGTTATGGAGGGTGGGATGGTGGGAGGAAACACAACATCACGGGTATGCCTAGAGATGTGTTTACCTGTTTGATTCTGAAGTCAGGGATAGCCTTGCAGGAGAAGAAGTTTCCTTTTCTTTGACAGTAACTGTATGTACCTGAAAGTCATGAATTATTAACATGGGCTGGTTTATTACGGCAGCAACTTAAAAGCATTCATTCAGTTAGCCAAAAAACCATATCTGGCTTCAAAAAACAGTTTTGCTATCCACAAGGGCCATTTGAGAAAAAGTTATTCCATAGTTATGACAGGCATACATATGATATAGATGCATGTGTCATAATATATCTTGTGTACTCATAAGCTCTCCTGGATAACCATGCTGTTAGCATGCCTTTACATAATTTAAGAGCAGCATCACAAAGATTTGAAGATGTTGTAGACAGCAGATATATTAATGCATAAACTGCACATTAATTATTTAATGTTTATATGGGAAAAATCTATTCACTATCATCACTTATATACTACTGTAATGTTTGATAATATTCCCAGGGAAAAGACTGAAATGAATTGGAAACAGGACTGGACTCACAGCCTTTCTGTATCAGTGAACCTTTTAACCCCCGACTCCTTAAAGGAAAAACATTAAATATTTTCTTCAATTATTGCATCTAAGTCAAATAAGAATTAATTTTGTAAAATTATTCTGTTGCCATTTATCAGGCACATAATTAATAGATATTTTTTCACAGCTATAGTTCAGAAGGCACTTAATTGTGTTTCAAACAACGCAAAGCCTAATACATCTATGTTAAATCTTTTTGTGATGCAATTAATTTAAAACGTCATTGCATTTATTCTTTCTATAGAAACTGATTTTATGTATTCTATTTAGAAGAATCAAAATGGGAGGCCCTATATGTACAGCTCACAGAAGAAATGCCCTGAGGGAAATATATTGCATAGCTGGTTTTCCCTTAAATGTTACTTTAATTTTGTAAAATATTTATGGTAAGACGTCTTCATTTTGAATTTTCTCATAACTGGAATCTGAAGCCTAATCTTACTTAGATAGGTAAGTTAAGGAGTATGTGCTGGGGGTTGTGCATGTGCAGTGCCTGTCTAAACCCACAAGATTTACCATGGTAAAGAAGGAGAAAGCCAGGCAAATTGTACTTACTGTGTCCTTTCAATTAAGGGAAGGAAGAACATCAGCGACCCTTATCATGTGAGCAGATTACTCATGAAACTTGGATCCAGGAGTAGCAGGAATTATTACATGTGACATAAAGGCATAGGGAAGAGAATAAAAGTGAGCTGCTTAAACAGATCAGGGAAAAGTTAAAATTCTCATGATTTTGAAATGAACACTTGATGTTATGCCTACCCAAAACTTACTGCAGAATTACAGCAACTGAAACATGGATCGTTTGGATGGTGGCAGAAACATGATTGTCTGGAGTTTTGTAGCCTGAAGAGTCCCTTCACATGCAGTAAATTGAATATCGTCATCACACACAACCTGTGCACTGGTACTACATCCACACTGCATCTTAAAATTATTCAATATTTACTATTTTAAAGAAGATATATTTTTAATTAGAATTATGACTTCATTTTTAAATTTTTAGATGCCTTGGGCATTATAAAAATAAAATATACTTATTGCTAACAGTAAATGTATTCTAAGAGTACTGTGGTTGACAAATTAATAAAAGCCATCAATAGCGCACATTTCTCTAGTGACTTTCATCACAGGATTCCAAGGTACTTTGATGCATAAATGCACTACTGAGAAAACACAGAAGTTATGCTGGGCCAGCAACACTGCTAACATTTTTCAGGACAGGAAATAATTAATAACTTCTTTAATTGAAACCACAGAAAACATTTGGGAGAGAGAATATAATTAGCTAACTTGAAATTTAGTCAGTGAACTAGAATTGGTACACCCTTGCTGTTATGAAAAGTGCCTTGGGATTGTCTATAACTTCACTCCAGTTTCATTTCTTATGGAACGACAAAATTCAATGTCCTCTTCTGACTTCTAGGAAAATGCTGGGAGACTTTAAATTCAGGTCAGGCCAGAAAAGCAGTTTCTGTGCTAGCAAGACAGTTTCTAAGACATGCTTAATAATGTCTAAAACACAAAAAGCATTGGATCAGTAGAAAATAACTTGCCAGATGCATTCATTCTTTTTGTCTGTATTTCAGTTTAGTATCTGTCAACACCAGTAACTGTCTCTTTGGAAATCCACTCAAATCAGAAGTATTTCTTCTTACTTTTCTAGACGTCTTGATGCACACCAAGACATTAAATAAAGAAATGATTGTGATAAATTCTTTCTTTGTTGTTTTTGTATGTGTAGTTTAGAGCCTTCTGTCACTGTCTTGATGAACATTTTTGATACTGCAGTTGTCTCAGAAATACTGCGTTGCACGTCATCTCCTGGCATTAGACCCTGCATTGTTTGCCTCAGAGTTGACTTTTTAATTTAACAATTTAAATATGAATGCTTTTGCTTTTCAGAAGACCAGAATGTGAAGTGTTTGGCTGGCTGTGAAAGGCACATCTTTTCCCAAACTGGTGAGACAGATGTTTTCACAGGTTGTCATATTTTACATTTTTTGCTCCTCTGTCAGTAATGTTGTGATCTCTGATCCCATCCATATGGATGTGGAGAAGCTTGTTCCCAGTGGCTGTGGCAAGTTGCATGTGTACCATCAAAATGTATATGAAAACAAGAACTCCAGATTCTCATACCAAATTCTAAATTAAGAAATCAGGTGAAGAACTGTTTATGGGTAAGTCTGAACCTTTTCTAAGGGAGCAAGAAATATTACAGAAGGGCTGAGGGATCCTCCATGTCAGTGGATGTTCTCAGTGCAAAGGAGTGTAAAAAACTCTTTTTTGGATGTATGTACTATGCATTTTCTAGTAATGATGCATGCAAAAAATATCTCTTTTCCAGTGTTTCTCTTTTTTTTTTTTGGTAGTCCATTTTTGTTTGTTTTTATTGGCAGAGAATTCTGGCTATAGGAATAAAATTATTCATTTTTCTGGTATTGAAAGGACTTGACAGAGTATTTGGTCCAATAGAGAGAATCTAGACGAATCTGTAACATTCATTTTAAGTTTTCAAGCAACTCTTCTTGAGAGAATGAAGAGCACCAGTTCTTTATTACTCTCTCATTAACTGTATCTATCTCACCATAGTGGACAGCAATTCCATTTCCAGTTCTCTGTAATAACAGTGGTGCCTGAAGCACATTTCTGTGGGTGAATTCTTGTATGTGGATGAATTCTTGTTCATAAGAAAGCCAGAGCCCCTATCAATTTCCATAAATCACTTTTGTTACTTAGAGAGGTACAAGTAAATTTGTAAGCTCAAAATAAGCTCAAAATAAGCTCCTTTTCCCAGTTTCACTTCCTAGACTCCTCATTTTTCATGTGTTTTTTTCTGAGGTTGCACAAGACAGAATGACTCTACAATCTATGCCTGTATGGTTGTAGCAGAGGTATGATTCTTAGCCAGCACAGATAGCGTAGCTGACCATATCTTTAGGAGTTTTGCTAATATAATTATCTTCTGTTTTGCTCTGGCTGAGAGTTGCTTTATGGTTTTGTTATAAAGATTAGACTTACTCATATTGTCTTTGAGTGGTAAAGGAGTTGGATATGAGTACAACCAAGAATTCAGTGCTGCTGAACTTCATGAAAATTTGTGCATACAAATGATAAAGGTTTGCAATCATAGCATTTTCCTTTTCAAGGGGAAAAGAAAATATTTGTGTGAATCAGTGTAGTTCTGTGTAAATTCCAAACCGTGGATGGAAATGGGATAAGATGGAGCAGACTGCTGGAGAGTTGAGTTCTTTCAATGGTCCCTGAAGGTGGGATATATATGCTTTTTTATCTGTCTTGACTCTAGAACATCTCAACACCAATTTTGGAAAGTAAAGTGTTCAGTATGCTCCTAGAAAGACCACTCATTTGCTTTTACAGTGTTCTTCAAATAGAGTATCTGCCAAAAGCCTTCACTTACATACTGCTTGCTGTCTTTCTGCAGAAAGGTTTGTCTTACAGAGGTCTGCAAGGTCCAAAGTGAATGAAACTTCTAGGAGTGGTGTTAAGGAGTGCACAGTGAAATCCTAAACAATTCAAACTGAGGAAAATTTCCTGATCTGAACAGCAACTAGCTCCACTATATTCGTCAGCATAATCTCTGCTGACCATCCTTCCCCCAAAATAATATAAAAAGAGAGGTAATCCCTCACACCAAGGGTGTTAATGGATTTCTGTTATAGCAATAATACTTTGAATTAGAATTAAAACCTTTTATCTTTTTAAAGAAGATATTTTACAAGAAAATGTCTTGTAAATATTGATCTAAAACCATCATCAGGGTAACTCTATTGAAGTCAGTGAAGTTTTGCTTTGTATGAATTTGATTTCAGTGCTTGGAAAAATCATTAATTTACTGTTGAAACAGATTTAGCAGAAGAAGAACTAAAGAGAACTACATGTTTGCATCACACATAATTTTTCTAAGAGATTGTAAAAGCTATTCATTTTCAGCCCTTAAGGGGGTCTTCAGCCTATTAACATAGTTTTCAGTATACTGACATATACTGACTGTGTATGTCCAGTTAATTTAATTCCTATTGGAGTATATTATTGTTTTTTCAGGACTCTCTGACGACATGTTTCAAATTGTGACATTACCCATGTCAGTAGGTCTTTATGATGAATATCTGGGCACGTGCCCTGCTTCTGAACATGAAATCAGCCTCCAGTCTCATCATTTGACAGGAAATGAGATTACTGCTACTTATAATTTCATGTGAATCACAAAAAAAAGAATCTAAAATTTTAGGAAGTTAGCTTGTATGCAAATCCAAATATATTTGAAATATTTATATCAAAGAAAGAAACTATGATAAATGTTAGTAATTTTACAAAACATACTATGTAGAGGCAAAATAATACTTGCATATAATTCTCAGGTACAATATTAAGAAGGAGGAATAAACCAATCATTAAATGTGTCAAGCTTCAAGCAAATATGTACCAGAGTCCTCCAATTTATAAAACAAATTAACAGATTTTTAACCTCCCACTACGTATATACAGACAGAAAAATATACACACACACATACAGACAGTGTTACTCCTGTCCAACAGAAGATGTCTGGTCCTTTCTTTGTGGATGCAATAATCCTCCAAATGCAGCAATGACCAATGCAGGACAGTCAAACACCAGAGTAACTTGCAAATAAAAAGGGAAAAGAAACCCTAGTGTTTCAGATTGTCTCTTAGGGCTTGTCCTGCAGCTGAAACTTATGTCTGAAGGTTACAGTGTCTTTGTGGATCCATTCTAGTTCACATTTTACTCTCTACAATTTAACAAAAAACACTTTTTCATTTTCCATCCTCAGTGTTGGGACTTCTCATCTGTATCAGAAGGATGAAATTATAAAAATGAATTAATGGTTGCAATTCTGAAAACATTAAATGGACAATGTTGGAATTAGAAACTAATATGAAGAGCAAAAGAGTCAATTATGAATTACAACATAGCGAAGCTGTATTTAGGGATCCTGCCGACTGTGCCAATTTGTTGCAAATGGACGATTCACACTGCTTAAAGAACCACTGTCAAAGGTACCAGCAGAAATGGTTTTATTGAAATATGATGCTTTAAAAGTGTGGCTTAACAAAGTTCAAGAGCAACGTTCACTCTACTACTGTACTGCTCAAAGGATATAACAATGATTCAAAAGTACCAAGACAAAATCAGTGTTACCAAGACAAAATCTTAGAGCACTATATTATAAGGTTATGTGTAATATCAGTTGTGACTGGGCCTGTCAGGTGTTTAGCCACACTCAGCCCCTAAACTAACCACATCAAGTAGAAAATTCTCAGAACTTCCCCAGGAAACATGCAAGGCATAAGCTGAAGGCCTTCAATTTTTTCTCAGTACGCTGGTATTTGAAATTGAATTTAAGCAAAAGTGTTCATGGGACTCTCCTCCCATACCTTCTAATCCCATTGTAACAGAGAGAATTTCCTGCCTGCCTGAGTCACTTGTTATCATTACTGTTGCTGCCTTTGCTGTGTAATTTGAAAGACAATGTGCTATTGTCCAGTGAGTACAAACACTGAACCCACAAAGTGCTGCAGTTGTTGCATTGCATACATTTGTTTTTCATCCTGTTATATGTATGATATTCTACTATTTCGAGAAAGATAAAAAGAGATCAAACAGATATTTCCTCTAACCTATCCTTTATCCCTGAGGCACTTGAAGAGCTATTGGATTGTGTGGAACACAATGATCAGCCTTTATATCATCTTTTGACAATATACTGTGAAAGAATAACCTTTTCATCATTTGTGTGTGGTCCTGAAAAGAGTGCTAAATGGATTGTCATTGAAGGTGTTTGAAATTCCACACACAACATTTTCTCTGTGCTTTCTTAGTTATATCATTTTAGCAACTAAGTGGCTCACATAGCATATTTTACAAGGAATGATGATCTAATCATAGAATCACAGAAAGGTTTGCGTTAGAATAGACCCCAAAGATCACCTAGTTCCAATCCCCCTGCCCTGGGCAGGGACACCTTCCACTAGACCAGGTTGCTCAGAGCCTTATTCAAAGTGGCCTTGAACAGTGCTGGGGATGGGGCACCCACAGCTTCCCTGGGTAACCTGTGCCAGTGCCTGCTCTCACAGTAGATGATTTCTTTCCAATATCTAATATAAACCTGTCCTCTTTCTGTTTGAAACCACTCCCTCTTGCCCTGTCACTGCATTCTCTTGTAAATTGTCTCTCTCAGCTTCCTTGTAGGCTCTCTTCAGGAACTGGAAGATGGCAGTTAAGTCACCCCAAAGCCTTCTCTTCTCCAGGCTGAACAATCCCAATTCTCTTAGCCTTTCCTTGTAGGAGATGTGATCCATCTGTCTAATCACCCTAGAGTTTGCAGGCACCTTTCAAATCTTACTTTAAATGTCAGTCCAGAGTGTTGTTTTTCACAAGAAGGAAGATGTTATTGTTTTCCTTATTCACATTTTACATTTCCTCAGAAATCTGTTTTGGGCAACAGTAAGAAAGGAGCTGACCTTTGCATACACAAGTTTATAACTATTTGGGTCAATATTAATGGATGTTAGGTTCCCCATTGCATCCTGATATACAATATATAGAGTTTGTATACAATTTTTATTGACTTGTTACAGTTCCTTGGAAATATATAGGACAAATGACTTTTCAGGAGCAAATATTCTTCCTATTTTTGATTCTGTCTAGGGTGTCAGAATGCTCACAGTGTCCCAGGGGAAAAAAAAGTGAACACTGGCATAAGCGATGAAGCAGAGTAGAAAGTCAAAACACTACCACTAAAAACTACTCCTGCTATGAAATAATTAATACTTTCCAGATAAGTGGACAATGACCGTCTCCCCTCACAAAGATTCCTGAAAAATGTGTCAAAAAATGAAATGCAGCACTGAAGTAAATTTTGCTGCAGGGCTTCTGGTTAGCCCTTCTCAGATGAGATATACTATACTATACTATAGTATATACTATAAAATGCTTGGAAATTAATTATGCAAATTCAAAAATGCTGAACACCTGTGCAGATCCACGTTTTGGAATGCTATGAGTGGATATTTTAGCAATATTTGAATGCTTGAAGATGCAAACATATTCAAAACAGTTAGAGACTTAGAAAATCTGTTTGTCTAGTTCATTGGAAGAAGTATGGTTTTATTTTTTGAATCTGTCCTGTGGTAATCCTAAAGAAAATTTGTGATTAAGAGATGAAGCTGGCACAAACATGAGTTTGGAATTTAGAAAAATCAGTGTGAGTCCAAACTGAGGTATACAAGCAGAAGTGCATGGGAGCCCAAAAGATCAGAAAAAAATTCTAAATTTATTTGCCTGTCTGTTTTTAAATACTATATTTTCATCTGTAGTACATTTACTAACCGATATATATATATAGAGAGAGAAAGAGATATGAGATATCGGTACTTCTTAAAAATCCATACTTTTTTCTTTTCATCCAAAACAGAAATTTGCCAAAGAAGCCCTGTCTGAGACACAAACTAAGCATTGCTTATTACAAAAAGAGAATGATTAACAAGCTATTACAGCCTTATAGGAAGTCTTAACTCAGGCAGCCGCGCACAGGGGCAGAATCACAAGATGGGGATCTTGTCCTTTGCTATGGGTAAGTCTGGGTTATCGATTCCCTCCATATATTCCTAATAAAACATGCCTCTACTCTTCACATGCTGAAGTAAATTAAACCGTAACATTTGACTCTCCCCTGAGATGAAAGCTCAATAGGTACTACTGCAGGTATTTCATTCTGAAGGAATTGAGAAAAGCCTGAACAACCCAGACTTTTTCAAAACGTGATTCTTACTGCTTATTGCACAGATGTGGTTTACCTTTTACTAGCAGAATAAATAAGTAAAGCCACACAGTTATAGAAAATACTCCCTGAAGGGGAGAACTGTGTATGCAAGTTGGTTGTGTAGATGAGGATCGCAAATTGCCTCTGCTGGAATGGGAGTTGCCTCCGTGTCAGCTTCAGAAGCCAATCCAGCAGAAACGCTTGGTGCTTGTGAAAAGGAGCAGCTTTCCTTAAGCACTTTGCAGAGCTTGAGAAGCCTCGTCTAACAAAACCTCCCATCAACCTCGGGAGGAGAGCAAGTAGCAATATTAAATGCATTTTCAGTACTAATTGGAACTCTGTGGTTTTGTTCCTATAATTTGTGATTTTTCTCTTCATCTCACACTGGGAAAGAAATCAACATTTTAAAATTTTCTGCAAGAAAGATTACAAGACAACGTTGTTCTCGAAATGTTGAGAATACCTTCCTGACACATTTAATTACCTGCTTTTACTTTTGGCTGTCTTTACACAACACAATTAGATGAAATTTGAGCAAAGTGACTGAATTAAAATACTTTTTAAAAAAATACTGTTTTTATGAGGTAGAGACAAAATATATTGCCATTTAAAAAAAAATAAAAATTCCTTCTTCCAAATCTACATATGCAAAAAGTTCTGATGAAACATTTTGATTTCAAATTGCCATATATGTATATATGGTCCATACATATGCTTATTCCTGCAGCTATACTCTAACTATGTGTTCTATATCTATCCGGCAATATATGTATTTGACATGCTCTTGAATTTAGGGGATGTCAGTTTGGGGAAAACAGGCTCAGCTGTTAAACCTTTACCGAGCACATTTGCCATACCCTTCTCTCATTCCTCAACTGAACGTCTGAGCTGTACTGAGCACTGAAAAAAGCAGGGGCTACAGGCCGAAACATAGATGTGTGCTTCAACCCAGCAACATTTTACCTTGCTCTGTGGTTTTCACCACAGGTTAAAACCTGAAGGCTAATTAAAGTAATTTTTATTTATCAGATCTCCCTCAGGGCAACAGCTTCCTTTGAAGGCTCTTTCCATCGTCTATTGATTTAATCTAGCTTAGCTGTTTTGTGTATTTCTTTTTTTTTTAATGTCCCAGTCTTTTGCCATTATTTGATTAATAGCCAGCCAGTGCCATGGCATTAAAACTCCCTTTGTTTGTTTGTGTGGCAAGTGGGATCCATAGACATTTGAGTGCACAGTGTGAGAAAAGAGAACAGTTGTCACATGCTCCCTGGGAAATGTTGGATTGCCCTCTTTAAGGACAGCGCTTACAAAACAGTGCTTGCTAGGCAACTGTCGAAAGGTAATCAAACTTTTCAATGTTTTGTGCTTTTTAGATCTATTTCTCATATCAACTGTTTTTTCATTGCTGGAGATCTGATTTTTTTCCAGCTGTCATTCATCTAATTCACAGCAGTGGCCACCCAAAGTGCTGTAGTCAATATGAGACCCAAATTATTTTACCTGTCAACATTCCACTTTTTTCTTCATTCTAAATATCATTCAAACCTAAGAATATTGTCTCTGCAGGTGCGGAAGTGAGTAGGAATGCCTACAGAAATTAAATGACATTTTATCACTTTTGAAACAGCATATGATTTGTTTTAAGCGATGATTGCATTTTCCCCATGTATTTCATCAACTGGAATTTCTGCTGCTTCCTGATCCAGCTTCCCCTGAAGTCAATGGTAATTTTTAGAGACTTCATACAGAGCTGGATTAGGCTCGATATGATTGATAGAAAGACATTAATGAAACACAATAAATTTAACAATTAGGTTGGCCAGCTTATTACCTCGGTAGATCTTAGATGCTTAAGGAGGTAATAGGTACCTGATAGATGATGGTATTGATCTCCTGTTCTAGAACCCTGCTCCTGGCAATCAGCATTTGACCCAGAAGGAGTCATATGCAGCATTCTGCCTGCTGAGCAGGAGTATAGCTGTATAATTCCAGGCTCTTACAAGTCTTTGCAAATGTAACCCATGGAGAGAAGGGCTTGAATATTTCTTCCTTACTATAATTCTCACAGTCACCACTTTTTTAAAGATCAAGAAATAGCCAGAGAATTCAAACGGGGTGAAATGCACAGACTGAACAGATTGCATACAAAGAGGAACTGTCTTTCAGCCACTTGTAAATTCTCCGTGTTCTGGATGTGCCTCTCGTCAGCCCTTGCCCTCTTCCATATGGAATCATTTATTCTCACTTTACTCATGACAATGACAAGAGAGCTACCAGGTAATGAATCACCAAACTTTTGTTTCAATAGTGACAATAACTTTTAAAAGCTCACTTTGTCTCTTAGATAGCTGAAGGACTAAGCCAATGTGGCCGTAACTTCTTAAAATCACATTGTAAAAAAAATCCTCAATGCATATTTATTGATGTCGGTTTAAAAATAACTTGAGAGCAGGTGTTCATAAAACTCTGTGCATGAGTGCTTGCAAAAAGTAATCATCCAAAGCATTCAAAAGAGTATTTCATGAATTCATGTAGCTGTTGAAACAAATATTCACTGAAAAAATATTTTTGGTATTAGCTTAGCTCTTGCATGAACTTCAGAGATGGCTTGTGAAGAAAAATGTTAAAAGAAATAATCTAAAGAGAAAATTTCCTGTTAATAGATGCACCTTTGAAAGGCTACTTTTGAGTGAAGTATAAATATATTCAGAAGTAAAAATACGGTTCTTATAGTGTTGTTTTTAATGGTCTACTCATAAAAGTATGGCAGTGCTGGTGAAAGGTGCTGCATGGCTTTTTGCTGTTTTTTTGAAGTTGATGGGGATAATTCCACTTATTTTAACAACAATGGGAAGTTGCCTGATATTCTGCATGAATAAAAGGGGCAGGTTTCATTTTTTTTTAGGATGAAGAAGACCATCTGTGAGGAAATGGGAACCTTTCAATCCAGAACATGGTCTGCTTCAACTCTTGCACAACTGATACCTTTAAAGCTTAAATGTTTTACCGCACAAGATACAAACCCATGGCCAAAACTCATGGCCAGACAAGAGAGTAGAAAAAGACCTGCAGAACCAACTCCGAAATGTCAAAATATTTGTTTTGAAATTAGATGCTCAGCTTCTAGGAGGTAGTTGACCAGTTAAAGTTGAATGTATGGAAAAGCAGTTAGAGAACTCACTGATGGTCATTGATAAGAAAAAGATAATAGCTTCACATATTAGTTTTAAAAATTTTTATGAAATTTCAAGTCACCTGTTCAATTAAGTGGTACCTTAATTCTTGGGTGGTTTTTTTGGTTTTGTGTTTGTTTGGGGTTTTTTTGTGTTAGGTTTTTTGTTTTCCTTTGCTTTTTGGCTTTTTTTTTTTTTAAATCTGAACATGAACAGTGCAAAAATATTAAAATTTTCAGTGTTTAAAAATACATATTTTTGAAAAAACAAGGCATTCAGAATTTGATTATTAGTGAGTTCCCAGTTACATAAAGCTGTCTCAAAATTATGCAAAAACAAAATAGCCCTATTTCAAAAAGATTGAATTTGAGACATTCCTTTTACATAAAAAATTATTTCCAAATTCTTTAGAAAGGTAATTCCTGGAGAATAACAGTCCACTGATCTTAAATGAGAAGCTGCACACTTCAGCTGTAGTCTGGGATTATTAACTCATAAAAAATACACCATGGTGGTAAAATAAGTTATATGTTATCCCTGGAGAAGTAGATCCAGAAGGAATAAGGACACATAAAGTAATAAACCCCGTTATTTAGCCTTACAGAGCACGGAAGAGGGCAAAATTCCCAGCAGATGTTCAAATCAGTGTGGCTAACCTCAGTCCAATTAGTCCATGCTGGTTTACACCAGCTGAGGTTCAGGAGGTGAATGCCTGAGGTACCGATGTGAGCTACATAAGCTACTCTGACCTTTGAGGACGCTTCTCTCTTCAAGTCAATAAAGTGTTACTGAAGCACCTTGATTATATTCGTATTTATCTCTTGCCATTTACATGAATTGGGTTGTCATGACAGCTGTTCTTCACTATCTGGCTAATAATAGTAGTTTCTGGAGTTTTTTGCAGTAGTAATTTTTTTCTTTTTCCCAATGTATGCATCTCTATTGTGACTTTTCAATGCCTTTCAGATTTAACCAGTATCAGGAACGTGTCTTTAAATCTGTGCCGCATATTCCAAATGTCAAAGCTAAGCTGACGGGTACAGATTTATGCATTATAATTCTTCTGCTTCTGCACTTACTTCACAGAATACTTGTGAAATATTGTATTGATTTTTATTGTTTTAATGTGGATTTTTTCAGAATCTTTCTACTCCCTCTTACCTTAGCTGACCAGTTAAACCCAAATTAGGGACTTTTTTTTAGTTTATCCAATCAAAATATGCTTCTCCATTTAGCATATTTTTAAAATTGCTTTCTCTGCTTTGATTTCTAACCTACAGAATATCCTCTCAAGGGCAAGTGAGTCTGAAAACCTCATTGCTACTTGCACATTTCAAGGCCTTTCCCTTTGCAGTGTTGCCTTGCTATTCAAGTTTTGCCATTGGCTTAGCCATATCCATAAGTTGAAATTGACTTTGTGTACTTTATTTTCTATAAACTTGGCTATATTAAAATAGGAAGGGTGATATTCACTATTATTGTATGAGTACCTATTACAGTATAAGATTGTCTGGAAATTGCAGCAAAACCTTTTGAATGTTTTCTGAAGAAAAGGGACTCTACAAAATATAAACAGCTGCTGCAATTACGTAAGGCAGAATTCAGTTTGCAGGAGCTGTTGAGCTTTGGAGCACAAGCCAGTTACCAGCAGGAGTCAGGAATTGCTCCACCAGGAACAATTATCTAAACTATGTGGGAGGTAACAGGGATTTCCATCCTGGAATGTTTTAAATTCTTTTGGTTTTGAGGGAAACAATTTCTTACCTAGAAATTGCAACCATTCCAAGGCACTTATCTGTCCAGATCAATACAGCTACAGACTGTGTCCCACGGTCATTAAAAAAATGATAAACCAGTGATGGTATTACAAATACCACAAAAAACTCGCAATAAACTCAGTATTATGTGAAGAAACTTCAGGGACTCAGCCATTCACTGGCTCTGTGGTTTCCAATCATGCAATTTCTGTTTGCATGTAGCTGTGATACTGACCACCTAGGGCCAAGCTGTGGACTTGAATTCAGCCTTTATTTCTTATGCTCCTATGAAAAACGTATGTAGTTAATACACTGTTTTCCCCCCATGCTGGAAGACACCAAAAAGCAACACAGGTTGAGCCAGTGTCTAGGTGCGTGCAGAGACCTGGGACCCTTTTCCTAGTTCCTGCTCTCTGTGATGGACTGGAAGCGATGTGCTGGCCTTATTTCCTTTCAGATGGAGATTGGTGTGCATTAGTACTGAGTGGGGGCAACCTCTCTAGGGGGGAAGAGGGGAAGGGGTCCATTTGCACCACAATGACTCATTTTCTGGCGGGCCATGGAAGAGTACAACTTCTTTTACATACAACAACTTTTGCATTTCTGACAGTAAGGTCTTTTCCACGGCCCCTCTGCTTCCTTGGGCTTTTTAGTGCCCTTATTCAAGTCTGGCACAAGCTTTACCTCCCACAAAAGAGCTGCAGAGTCCCTGTGGTTTTGCTGTTGCAGCCTAACCTGTACAGCTAATTTGACAATCCTGTGGTATGGCTTCTTCTGTAACTGCCTTATGGAGCCTTTTAACAATGGTAGTGATACATTTCTTGCTGTTTGAAAAATGGAAGTGGCGGCAGTTGCCACAGGTAAGCACAACAAATAACTGGCACAGTTAAAAAGCATCAGTTTAGGGAGGGCTATGGAGCTGTGGAGCTGCACATTAGGGCTGCACATTTTGACACTTTGCCTATAGAGATCTGTTTCAGAGATTTTCAATTATTTTCTTAGTGAATTTAAGACTTTTGAAAGACTTCATGCTGATGGCCACAGAGACGGAAATCCTTTATTCGTAAGACAAATAGTGTCAGTACCAGCCTTCCAACACTAATATGCCTCAAGTGCAACTCTGTCCTAAAGAAATTATTTCAGCCTTTACATTCTTTAGTGACTTTGCTAGGAGATTAGCGGGAATGCTGATAAGAGCCAGATGAGGGTTTTAATTAGGTGAATACATATTCAGTGTGGGTAAAATATAGATAGTCTGAGATAAATTCATACACAGTAGGCTACAGCCATGGTATGATAGAAATTTCTAGCCAATATGGCTAGAAATAGACTTGAATAAAAAATTAAACAGTAACTTACACCTGAAAGTGCTACCCTTTGTGTTTTGGAAAATCTCCTGTGAGTGTCCCGAGACACAGGTGATGCTTGTGACTTCAAGAAAGAGTTGAGTCCTGTGCTAAAGGACTAGACATTAAATCAGTAAGAGATGAACAAAGAGGAAATGTGACATATCAAATACTTATTATTTCCATCTTAGCATTTCCATTAACAGGATTTTCAGGGTGAAAAATGCATGTTTGCAACAGGAAATGTGTAAAGATCTTGAAGTTCACAGTTTGTGTGATCTTTACCTCGGTGTTGCGACATCTTCAATAATACATGGTATGTGGTACATTCTGTGGAGAAAAAAGGTCAAATGTACACAGAACAATAAGCAGAACTTTAGATACTGTGTGTATCTCTACCTACATATACATATACATATACATATACATATACATATACATATACATATACATATACATATACATATACATATACATATACATATACATATACATATACATATACATATACATATACATATACATATACATATACATACATATATATATATACATATTTACTCACATGGATATAGTTGGCTTAGTTCATCCAAGCAGTTCCTATTCAAAAGCTCCTTAGAGAAATTGGTTACTCCTCGCTGTGGATGCAGGGAGGTGCTTCTACTCCTGGTGGCACTAACAGCAGTGATTCCTCTGTATCTTTTTCTCTGAACTTTCTGCCCACTTGAATACACACAGTACAGTTGAACACCCAGACCATCTTTAAATGATGAGACTGCAGAAACAGTTACCAAATCTGAAAGGAAATATTTTTCTGTTCAGTCTTGTCAAAGAAAGTGCCTCAAGCTTTTAGCAGCAGACACTCCCTGCCTTCCACTGTCTTCCAGGCAGATTGCAGCTGGATTGATGCCATTATTATGGTGGCTCAAAGGTCCTCAACTCACAACTCCTAGATTATATGCAGCTTTTCCAAGAGGTTCCCTGGAACCTTCAGTTTTCTAACTGGAGATTACAACCTAATTATTTTTCTTCCTCCATATGGATCCTGCAGGGTGACTTTTTAAGCTTTATGAAAATGAAATTAAGTGAAATTAAATTAAATGAGAGTTAGTCCATTTTGAAGCTATATGAATATTTTTTCTGTTATGTGGTATTATACTTTCCATAAAAAACCCTAACAAAATCCTGCCTGTATGAAGTTTTTTGCACTGTAAAAAACCCAAACAACAAGAACAACAACAGATTATGTGAAAACTTAATAAAAGCAAAATACTAACTCTGAACGCAGTGTACACAATGAAAATCAGCTACAGTCAACAGTGGTATTGCTGACCTTGCCCAGAGTGCTGGCCATATTTAAATAGCAATCTTTCTGATTATATCTCCATACACATGGATTTCAGTTTTCCTCTGACTGCATCCCTACCTGACATTTATGATGTACTGATTCCATCTCTCCTTATCCCCTGGATGGGGTGACAAACATGTAATTGGAAAATACTGGCAGTCATTCTGTGAATAACCCCAATAGAAGCTGGGTGAGATGTAGCTGATTGCTTACAAACATGCACACAAACACATAATGCAGAAATTCCCTCTTAAACTTCATTCCCCAAGGTGAGTCACCGTGGTGCTAGGAGTCTTGTCTCCTCCTGGTCTCATCCTGGAGAGAGAAGCCATGACATTTTTCTCCCTTGGCACTTTTCAGATGCAGGACTTAACCCCTAGGGCTGTAGACAGCTGAGCATAATTTAGGGAGCCACGGACTTTTCTAAATTGCACTGGAGACTGAAGAACAACAAATATGATTTATAGCCACATTGTTTTTTCCTTCTTTCCTCAGCCATGCTAAGATTATACTGGATTCAGTTTAAGAATCTAAATCAGTTCTCATCCTTTATTCATGTAATTCATGATAAGCACAAAAGGTGATGCCTTCACGAGGTCCTTTTGGCCTTATGAATCTCAACAAGAAAGACAAAACTGTGTTATGTGAGATTTATTATATTATCAACGCATTTCTCAAAAATGCAGCTGATTGTAACTGCATTCTTTGTAATGGATCTGCAGCAACGAAAACCATATGCTCCCTGTTTTGTAGAACCAGGTTTTTAAATCATTTAAATCATTAAGCATTCTTGGAGGCTTTGTAAAGAAAAATAATTGCAGTAATAAGGATGTGTCTAAAGACTTCTTCATTGATGAAGACTTAGCTAGGCAGACTGTTGGGTTTATTTTCTTTCTAAATTCCTTCCTAGCCGAAATCATTGTGTAGTGATCATCATTTAAGTGCTCATCTCAGTTGTGCCATCACACATTAAAGCAACCTTATGTAAAAGACCAAGGTAACAAGAAAAGCTAAATCTTTTACATCTCTAAGCATTAAGAAGAAAAAATAAGGACATAGGTTTGCAAGAGTCTTACTAAGGAATGCAATGGCATTGTAGACTTCTAAGAAAAAGAAATCAGTGATTTGTAGTAAGAAATAAGAATATTCTCCATCCACTTCTGCAATGTGAAAGGGTTATACAATTTCCCAAGTGCTACAGATTATTTTTCTATTAATTACTTGATGATGGAGGGATGCAGCTCATTCTATGATATACTTTTCAAGCACTGTGGCAAAGACAAATATCACAGAGAAATCAGCATGGATGGATCAGAGTATTTCTACCATAGGCTGGAGGAGTATCCTTTGGGATAACTGCAGTGCCAGAACTACCAGCAGAGTCCTGAAGGACATCTCTATGACAGGGACAATTAGTGTACAAAACAATCATTGACCTTATACAACGAATGCTTCTCAGAAAACTATAAAATATACTCTGCTTAAAATTATAAAAGACTATCCAAATAATTACTTTTTCTGCCAGCAATCTTTTCCTTGGAATTTATCTGAATAGTCTCTGGACCTTGTCATTACCTCACTCATTTCAAGGACATTTGGCCTTGTGGAATAAGTGCATGTCACATTCAGGGACAGAATATCCTGTGAAAACCATCTAGTGTATTCACTCATCTCTCAATTCGTGTTGCTATGGATGATTCACACGTTTTCAATGTACTGAGGGCACTTCTTGGTTAGGATGGATTTGTTAGCTCAAAACATTTTAAATAAAGTCTAAATGTGTTGACTTATGAGCTTTACTTCTGATTTCTGTCTAGGCTCATAATGTACTCTCTGCCCTAGTTTAATCGTATTGTCCTAGTTAGAGACAGTAAATAAAAGGAAAGAAGCATGTCTTGACATTATTGTAATCAATTGAATTCATTGACCTTTGTCAAAGGACAGACCTTAATTCTTCAATCTGTGGACATATTCATTTTTTGTGTAGTGTTTTCATTGTTCTCAAGACGCAAGTTACATGATTTAATGAACTAATGAATTAAATTAAGGCTTAAATATGTAAAAAGACCATGTGCTTGAAGAAAGTATGGAAAAACGTGTAGAAAAAGAAGTATGAAGAATGTGCTCCAAAGAAGTGGCAAAAAGGAGCTCAAAAACCCATGCAAGAGCAGCAGCATTGTTTGTGCTGAATAGTGGCAGCAGGACTTCATAGCCTTGTATTTTGGGATACTGGATAGACAGAAATCTGTGACCCCAGAAGACATGCTGTGCTTTTTTCTTTGCCCTTGTTGCAGCTTTACCTTTTTATTGAGAGTCTATTTATGGAGGGGGTCTGCTGCAGGGCCATGCTCTCATGCAAGAAGGTGGAATGTCATGCTGTGGTTTCTTTTTGGATCAAGATCTTCCCCTGGATGGAGGAACACTGATAGTTCTTGAATGTCATAGATGCCAAGGAAAAGAACTGTGTGTATTGCTCCTGATGGAAAAGGACATTTTATTTTACGTGTTTTGAAGAAATAAATCAATGGGGCCCAGGAGATAACTATCCCTGCTCTTATTTCTCCCTCACTTTAAACAGACAAAGAAACTACACAAAATTCTCCCCAGTTACGTCTTCCTAGATATACCTTACAAACTGGTTTGTGTTTGTGAAGGACTGGGATAACTCATAAAGCCTTCAAAAGAGCCTCCAAAAAAGCAGTAACAGGAACTTTAAAAGAAAGGAATTTAAAACAACTGCAATTCTGTGTAGGTGATACTATTTCAGCAAACCCAAACTAGGATGCATGGGATGGCACTGGCTTGGGGAAGTGGCAAACTCTGTAAATAGCTCTGCCCTATGGCTTTACCTCTGTGAAACTGTTTGAAGTCATTGGATCTTCAGTAATTTTATGATTCAGTCTTTGTGTGTAGTAACGGGATACTCTTAAATGAATGCATGGAATGAAAGTTAAATGAACTAAAAGCAAATGAACTAAAATTGACAAAAGAAATAGATGATAAAAGATAATTCTTATTTCTTGGTCGTACAAGAAAATAAAGTAAAAGAAAGCCTTTTGTTTTCCTCCTCAGCCCAACCTTACAGTCAAAACATTGCATCTAATCCTAGTTTCTGTTTTGGTAAATCTGCTTCACTAACCTATTATATTACTGATTAATAATTAGTAAGTTGATTTTAGAGGCTGTTTCAGGTTAATTACTTTTTAAAAAATAATGACAAAATTTAATCTATTCAAAAGACAATAATTATTTTTGCTATTTAAAAAATGCACAACACAAGTAAGCGTGCTGAAAAAAAGACTATCTTCATCATAGTTTAATTAGGCTACTGCAAAGTAGCTACTTGCTATAATATCTGATTTTATCTCTTTTAAAGAAATAGTCTTTATTTATTAAATTAACTGTTCTCTAGTTTTGAATTTACTGATACTAATCTGCAAATTCTTTTCATTCCCTTATTAGGATTTTTTTACTGAAACATTAATGTCTTAAAACATTCTCATGTAATTTTTATTCTTCAATCTGAAATCCCAGCTGTGCGCAGGATAATGAAAAGGTCTCATCTATTTTAGTAGGATCAAGATTTCATTCTAGCATAGCAAATAACAAGCTTTATAGCTGAATGCATGAGGAAAGTATTCATATTTGTGACAAACTGTCTGCCTAACCTTTTTGATTTTTAAGTGCAACCCTGTCTGAATGCACCGCATTGTTAAGGGAAAGCGGTGTTTTACTTTTATTTTTAGATTCTGTATTAGCACACAGCAGCAAGGATTCAAGTAAAGCGTCCTGCACCCGCACTCAAAGGAGTTATGACAGCAATAGCTGAGTTATTAATTGAAAGCCTGTGTACTTTCATTTGGGCTTGGGAGCTTTCCTTTCTCAAAGAACAAGGCAAGTGCCAAAGGAGGGCTGTGGCTCCCAGAGCCCAGACAAGGAGGAGACAATGGCAAAGAACTGACAGGGAACTTTCAGACATAAAAGCTTTAAAGAAGCCAAGCTGCTTTCATTGTGGCAATGCAGAAGATAACTCAGCTGAGGGGGATTTACAGGGGTGTAAACAATACTCTGAATGTAGGCCATTTGCCATGTTTATGTATTAGTCTGAATGTGTTACTCCTTTGATGAATTGATAACCCACAGTAAGTTTTAAAGAAGCTTCTTAGGCATCACTTTAGTCAACTTCTGTCATGTGTCTCGAGTTTGAGATATTTGCAGGATCCAACCTGGCTGGATCTCCTGAAATAGTAACACCAGTTATGATCTGAGATATTAATGACAGATTTCTATTTTGGTTATAGGCTTGGGTCTGTCAGCAAGGAAGAGAAGAGGAGATCTTCCTTTGACTGGCTTGAGATGAGATCTCAAGTCAGTCACAACTGTGCAGGGAATTTAGACATTTGCAGTGAGTTTCCTAAACAATATCCAAAAGCTTTCAAACAAACAAACAAAATATCCCAGTTTTAACAGGCAATAAAGAAGGTTAATTTTAAATACAGTTATTAGGATGGAATAGTAATAAAAAGGAGTGTAAACCAACTTCCCCTAGTCCACCATGTCCTCGTAGGTAGACCATTGTCTCAGCTATCTCAGTGGCTTTCTGATGTGCAACAAAATGCACAACGCCTCTGGACACCTTTTCGCAGTGCCTTGGGCCCAGCAATGTCTCCAGTTCCTGTTTCTCTGAGCATTATTTTTGATGCTTTTGGAGCTGCAGACCCTCTCCTTCTATATACTCTTCTGGTAGACTTTCTTCTTCTAATTTCTTTAAAATCTCTCTGTGTCTGTGTAATTCCTGCCAAAAACCATTTTCCCTCATCCTCCCTGGGATTATATATGACCTTCAGGTCCCTTTTTAAGAAGGGTAGCGCCTACACTAAAAAAAACCACAGAAAGGGTACAGTCTGTCATATGGCGGATCTTGCTAAAATCCTCAAAAAGGAAACCGATCCTCCTACTTCTGTTGCCATGACAATGAACATTTTTACAGAAAGCCACATTTTGTTTTCGAAATATATTATCTAGCAGTTCATCCAAAGCAGTAGCATCATAGCAATTAACTTACTGACTCCAACTAACAGGCTGCCAACCCCAATATCCCTTTTCTGACAGTGACTAGTACCAGATGCCTCAGACAAAGATGACAATAAACTAGTTTTAAACAATTATGCAATAAGCTGTCCATTGAGTACTTTTCTAACTGCTTTAGTTAGAGATAAGTTCATTGCATAAGTCAAGAGGTTGTGTTTTTTTCTGTTTGCATAGCTTTCCTCTGCCGTGTAACTGCACATGTTCTCACTGGACATACAAATGCTTAGTTTTGTCTAATTCTAAAATCTTATTTCCAAAATTGTCTGTGGCTGTGAGTTAAAATCAATTGTTTGACATTTTTCAATTCTTTAAAAAATGAGTTAAAGACTAGACCATTAAGGCAGAAAGAATGGATTTGGGGGTAACTGAGAAAAAATAATGGAATACTTATTGTCGGGGAGTTCTCCCAAGATTCAACTACGATGCAATAATGATTTGTCCCCTTTCAATAGAAATTGCTGTCACAATATTAATTATGTCCTTGCACATGAAACAACAGTGTTTGAAATAAAAATAAAGGAAATAAAAAGACTTTGTTTCAAGAATATTACTAAGAAGTCAGCTGTAACTCCATTTTACACAGAAACTATTAAAATTTCAGGTAAAACCTGAACTCAAACTTGAGTGAATACAGGAAGATTAAAAAGAAACAAGTGAAAAGATACTGTGGGCTGGTTATTTAGATTCATGCCATAGACAGAATTTTATGCATTTACACAGTTGAGTTATGGAACATTTACCCTTTTCAGTACTTCAAAGACGTACTTTCTTGGTAAATATGAGAACATTAAATTATAAATCCAATCAAATAAAGTACTTATGATTAAGTTAAATATACAAGCATATAACAAAACCACTAAACCTTTTTTAGGGGATTTTAAATAAGTCCATCTTTATTTTGCTTATATTCATTTAAAACAAAATTTTTATGAGCAAATTTCTGGGTAGCAGTGCATTCTGGAGCTGACAGTTTTAAAATAAATATGTCAGGATATTTATTGTAAGATGATTTACAGCTTGTAGCATTTACCTTAAAAAACTAAGCTTGGAGAGGTAAGATGGAGAAAGTAAGGATGACTGGTAAGGGCAAAATATGATGACTACTATGTCCATTTGAAAGAGTACAGAAGTTTTTAAATAAGACCTTGATCACTTGATCAATGGCCAAGACCATAGCCATGCACAAAAATACATCTATATATCTATTTCTATAATCCTAATACCACATCTTAACTGGGAGGAATAGGTCCTTCCTCAGCAGGGAAGGGATCTTGGGAAAGGGAAAAAAAATGGCATCTGAACCCCCTTTTCTGTTCATTTTGTTAAGGTAATTACAAAATGGTCCAAACCAAACTATCTCTGTGTGCTGCTGTTAGTTCTATCCAAATTACTGGAGAGCAATTTTCAGAAAAATGGACAGGGTCCAATTTTCACCAAAGTAATGGGCTACTAATATGTCCACCAAAAAGCCAAAATTATCTCCTCAGTTTGCTAAAGAATAATCTGCAGAAATATCTGAGACACTTCCATGTTTAAAAGGAATCAAATTAAATGGGAGGGGAGGGTGAGTGGAGCAGATAATTTTCACGGGAGCTGGTTTGAGGGGGAAAAATACCCCCGTAAGTGATCTTGCTGAAATCCAATTCATATTAGAGACCCAATCTCCAATTTCATTGCACAGTGCTTGCAGGAGGTGACGTGTTAGCAGAGCCACGGTGCAGTCTGCATTTTAAATGCTCCATAATTGAGTCTTTATTCATTTCTTTGCAGGATTACTTGTAATTGCACGGAGAACCTCGATCGTTTGGTGGTGGCCTGCACAGAGAGATCGAGCGTCCAATTGAATTAAGGCAAATGTTCTTCAGCAGGGAATTAAGCAGGAGAAATTGAACAGAAAAGAGATGGAATATTGTATTAATCGGGGGCATGACTTTTCAGTAGAGGTCACTGTACATAATTCAGATCTACTGACTAACAGCATATGGACTGGAGTGAATACAATAAATTGATGTGGGTGGTGCAATAATTGCAGGCTCAGAACAGTACACACTGCCAGAGGGGTCTTTGAAGGGCAGAGGATCAAACAGAGGTTAAGTTTGGGATTTACAGGGGAAGATTCCTGTGAGCTTGGTGGCAGCAAAAGCACAGCTGTGAACCTGAACAGGTGGCTAAAGCAAAAGAGCTCCAGAATACAAATTGATCTTGAAAACAGCATTAGGCCAACTTAAATGGTTTTGTTTCGGTTTTGATAACTATAATGAAGTTTCAAATTAAGAATCCTCCTCCCTTTTTTACTTAGCCTGTTAGGACTAGGACCACTGCACTCTATAATGATACACTCAATTTCATCAATTATTCACTCAATTATTGCTCCTACTTGCATGGGAGACCTCCCAGACTACCCCAGGTCATTCTTGAGAAATGCTGTGGTCGATTAAGCGCCATAAGAATCATTCTTTCTTCAGAGCAAGCACTGAATTAAAATCCTACCCTGCAACAGACACTGATGCTGTTTTCAGATGAGACATAAAGCCAGGATCCAAGACGTACAAAAACCACTTTAATGAGATCTGAATGTGTTACTTTGAGCATCTCAATTAAATCTCATTTGTTCCTTAAATCTGGCCCCAAAGTCTGCCTGTTTGGTCATTATAGTATTTGTCAATATAGTTCTACTGTTTGCTGTCATTTTACCGGGCCCTTTCTCCTTGCAGAAGTAGATTAGACATCAGTAAAATAAAAGTTTTAAAAGCATTCATTATTATTTTTCTACTAGTAAGAAGAAGCTTTGCCTAATTTTGACTGACAAAGCTCTAATGGACTCAAGTCAATGGATTTATGTGGGTATCAAACTCAGGACCAACTGAAAATCACCCTCATATAGTGGTATAAAAATGTATCACTATAATTAATTTTATAAAGTTTATTAATTTTGACTTTTATATTCATTCATTAATTTGGTACCACTTATCATATGGAGAAAAATATTCACTTTATAAATATTTTTGTTAAATATATTTAACGTAAACTAGAAGATTATCAGAAACAGAGTGGCCCAATTGACAAACCTGGTTTATTTCTACTCCTTTCTATCTGAGATTCTAATTCCTCTAAAACTTACAAGTTAGATAAGAAGAGCTTTTGCACTGCTCTGCTGTATGAACCTCCTACTTACAACAACAGGCAGCTTTCATAGATGCTAAAGGTGTTTCAGAAGTCATTAATTAACATTCCTAGCCGATAATTTAAAAGAGAATTTAAAACAGAAATGCATTGTAAACCAAATATATCCTCCTCTCTGTGATTTCCATTTTCTTTTGATCATAACAATCAATTCACATTACTAACCTGAGTCTTGTATCTTAGAGATGAAATTCACAAAATTCCCACAAGTATTTCACAGCTAACAGAGCAATCAGTCCCTTAAGCCAAAATTAAGTCTCTCATGAAAGAAGAAATGAAGTAGTCAATTAATGTGTGTTTATAGCAGGATAGTTTGGAATGGAAAATTATTATTGCAAAGCATTTTTGGAGAACAGCTCAAAAATATATCAATATTAAAACCTTTCTGTTAGTAATGTGACCTCACACTTGTGAGTAGGGAAGCTATTTTAGAATGATCTGGTTTTTATAATATGCATGTATCTCACAGTGGACTGTAAACATGACATGCATAATTAGAGGAAGAGAGGAAAACAAATTGACAGAGTAGTGAACCATGCCACAGCCTGGTGTTAGAAGCTGTTCTCTGCAGTAAAACCTATTTACTGCACCTCCAATACTGAGCTCAGTTCCAGTACATTTTATGCTATAAAGGTAGGCAGCCTAGAGGAGTTAAGGATGAGTTATAAGAGCCAACATGGTGGAGAAAGTGATGGTCTGTAACCACACACAAAGAAAACACTGTGGGCAATGTTAAAAGCCAAGTTGTTAACACGGAACCATTATAAGCTAGTGAAAAATAGGTGAATAGAGATAACAGATTGAAATTTAGACAAGAAAAATGCAGTCTTTGTTAAATATCTTCTTACTAGAGTTATATGTAGAATAATCTCCCATAAGAAATACTAGAAAATCCGTAACTTGGACCAATCAAAACAATAGGGAAAATGTGACAATAAATAGTTGCACAGGAAGACAAATTAGATATCCTACTGCCACCAGAGCCCCTTTCCCTTCCAATTTCCATGAGCTGAATCCCATGCAGATACATTGCTAAAAACACAGAAGGAAATTGAAGGTATTTGAGCCTGTATTATTTTTGTTTCCTGCTCTTCTCTTTCTTTGTCTGTTTCTGTGACACTCTCCTGTGTCCTGCAGTAAACACAGTGCAAGATAAGTAAAAGCAGCTGAAAGCACAGTGATTACTAATGCAATCAGACTGAATAAGTCTGACCTAAAGTTATACTAGGCTAAGACAGCAGCAGGAGTTCTGAGGAGCTGATCTTGACAAATCCTTCAGGCAGGCTGTCTTGCAGCTGTTGCCAGCTGTGCTATGTGTGCTAGCTGTGCTTGTTCTCAGTCCTCTGGGCTGACTCTTGTTTGCTCATGGCTCTTCACTTCGTCAGAGCTGAGTTCAGGCCCTTTGCATCCCTCATATTGGTCTCCCTGGTGACTGATGGGCTTGCCTGGAACCTGCTGTTCTGCAGCGTGCACAAGCCACAATCTGCTCCTGTAGCCTGTACTGATGCAGACATGGTGCTCCCCTCTTAGTGAGGGGTTTGTTTTTTTTGAGAGGCGGGGAGAGAAGAGGAGGGGAATTCAAAGGGTAGAAAATATTTGTATGAAAATGACTCCTCTGTGGTGCTTTGTCTTGATATATGCTTTAAGAGTGCACATATAACCTGGAAGCCCATTGCCTAATGCCAAAGTATTCATTAGCTTCTGGACTGGACCTATTTGAAAGTGGACAATCATACTGACACAGCAAAATCAATCATTAAGGTTATTATAATAAAGTTGTGAAGTCTTCAAAGATTTTTCCTCTACACTGCTGTGGCAATCATGAAAGTTATTGCAATATGTGAATCAATGTGCCTTCTAAACATAGGTTCACATATTTAGTCTGCCGCCCACTCAGAAGAACAATAACTGCAAACAGAAAAGGATATTATTTCCTTACAGCATAAGGCCTATGAACATTCACATGGACAGTGAACACACAGGATATACTGGATTGATAAAAGTTTTCATGTTCTCAAGAAAATAATAATTTTTGGTTTTAACCTGTTCAGTCTCAGATAGGACAAAAGCCCTGGCAATGAGAGATAAAGGCTTATGTCATGGGCATTGCTTCAGACTCTCTGCTGATCTTGCTCATTACTTGGACAAAACTGGGTAAAGCTCTCCAAGCAAGCACTCATTTCCTGCAAGACAGCTGTGGTGCCTGTATTCAGATAATTAACTACAAATGGAGGATTTTGTATAATTTCCTGGACTTCATTGCCTTAAATTTCCTCTAATTATTATTACATCCTCTGTGTTTCATAACTTCTTTGATGCCCTTATAAAATTGTTCTAAAAGGAGTCTTCTCTGATGTCACCATGAAATTGTTCCAGCAGAAGTGTGCTGGAAAAGTCAGGACAGCTGGATAGCTGGACAGCTGTTTGTCTGCATGTCCCAAGAAGAAATAATTTGGAAAGCCTTTTCTAATGGTTGTGTTCATATTGACTTTAACAAACCACTTCTTTGTATATCCTTCTGCCTTCATACATGGATGGTTTTTTGCAATAACCTGAATTAATCCATCCATCCTTCCTGCTTTGCTTCACTTAATTATCAGTTCCCTCATTCCTAGTCCCAGTTGCAGACTCCGAGCTATCAGAGTTTGCTAGATTCCCTGCGTAAGGCTCTGTGTGCTGTGAATGCTGCAGCTGCACATGGCCCCTCTTTGCAGGGCTGGGACAGTGACACAAGATCGGGTCAAAGAAAGCAGCAGTGCAGTATGCCCAGAAAAGCATTAATTGGAGGGAGGTACTAATCTGCAATACTCATTCCTTCAGAAGAGTGACAACATGGTTTGCCATAGTCCTTTTCCAGCACAGAGACTAGGAGCAGTAGGAATACCCCAAGTCCCCATCATTTAAAGTACTGCAATGGAAAATTACTGCAAAATAACATCGACCTTCTCCACCTGAATTCCAAATAATGTTAGGATATGTCTGGTCCCAAAAAACAGGGTAATTGAATTTTCTCAAGAAATAACTTTGGAATCATCTGGGACAACATTCTATTCCACTAGGACAACAATTCAATATAGACAAAAGATAGGGGTCATTCTTCCCTTAAAATTACAGTAACAAAGTAAAAGCTTGAAGGCTCCTATTCTTAACCAGAACATATGAATGAAGAAATATCTTATTTAGCTTGAAAACTATAAAGAAATAATTAAGAGATCTGTTCTAATCTTCTCCAAGTATGCAAGGTGGAATTTAAAATATTCAGTTGAAACAAAAATAAATAAAAGTCTTGTTAAAAACAGTTTTCCTAGCAAACCAGCAAGAAAGTATTTGTTCCCAAGTCCTTGTTTGCATCCCTGCTCATATAAATTTTGCACCCTCATCCTCTGCTCCCCCTATCTGAGTAATATATGTCACAGGTAGCAAAGGTAGAGGAAATTCAGTTGCCCACCTGGCAGTGTCCAGGAGAAAAGGTGACAAAATAATTTAGATCTTTCCAGGGTTGTCTGAAGTGCCCATCACTCCTCAAGTATTCTCCTTCATGGTACTGACTCCCTAGAGATGTTTTTAATGAAATCCTAGTCCTTACACCCATTGGAAAAACTAAGCCATGCTCCAAGTTTTTAAAAATCTTGTGATTGATGTAAGCAACACTTTAAAACTGATGTAAGCAATACTTTAAAATCCCACTTTAGGTGTGCCTAATAGAGAGGTATTTACAGAGGAAACTGTTTCACCTGACATACAAGAGGAGCACCAAAGAAATTACATGAGTTCTTGTGAAAATTATGGGTAGCAAACTAATGAAATATACTAGCACATTTCCTATTCTTTCAGCTGAGCACTAAGGATGTGAACTGGCTGCACAACTTTAGTAGGGAGCCAAAAAAGGGAAAGTTTTATAAATAACCATTTACAGGATTTTTCCTTACCCCAGTGAAGAGTTTGATGTGGCTGTTCCTAACATTCTAGTACACTGCTGAATGGGAAAATAATCTTTTCCAAAGCACATTAGTAAAATCTTTTGAAGGTACATAAGAGTATGACACATAAACCTGTGTCTCCTGCAGATGATATAAGACATAGTTTGCAACCTGATAAAAACCAGATACTGCTACTGTGTAGTTTGTCTCACAGTTTAATGAAAGCCAAATATTTGAAGTTAATACCTTCCTGGATAGACCTCTTTTCTACAAAAAAGAATACCAGGGTTTCAAAAGAAGTTGCTACATGGTATAGGCCAAATCTTGTACGCATCTACCCCCATTTAAGAGGAATGCTGCCTGCGATAAGATAAAAGCAGCCTAACAGCCAGAGTTCATATATCTTTGCATGGTATTTAAATAGGTGACATTTGATGTATGCAGTACAGACAAAAATCATAATATTGTACTTGTAGAAAGCAGCTCTTCTTCTTCTCGTATTAGATGGGCAAGTTTGGGGTTTTTTTTGAAATTGCAAATTAATAGCTGACATATTTTTTCCTAACACTTCCTAAGCTGATTAATTCTGAGAACCAATTCCAGTAAAGGTATCAAGCCAGGCTATATTAAGTGATAAGGATTACGCTAATTCATCCACAGCATCTTGATAAACAATCTTTCAGTGATGGATGAGAGGAATTTAATTTCTACCAACTATGGGCTGAATTCCTTCAGAGTTTTATGACCTACTGAAAAAGGTCTTGCATACAGACATATAAACTGATTCCAGCAACCAAAGTAATCAAAATAACTTCTGCCTGATTACCAACTGCAAATCTGCAAGCAGTAGTTTGTGCATTAGTAGCATTATATGATCAAATAATAATAGATTTATAGGGACACTTTAGATGGATTTTGATACTCCTTTTTAATGGATGCAGTCCCCAGTGTTGTTCTGAAAGTGCTTAGCGTCTCCCAGGGTCTGTATTTTTATTAGGCCATGATTCATGCTGAACTCCATCTAACTGGGAACAATGACATGGAACCCATTTTATATGGAAGGAAATACAATTTTTCCCATCAGATAGGCAAGCCTGAGAAAGACCACCTCAATCAGGATAAACATTTTACAAAAATGCTGCACTTCAGCTATGATCAATTACCCAGGTGGAAAAAGGACCACAAAAAAAAATTGTATCAGCTAATCCAGCCCCATAAATTTCTGTATAATAAACATACAAACCAGCATATATTATGCATGTGTTTTGTTTTTCTATAATGCTTACAGACTTACTACTTTCACTGAATTATCTTCAAGTATTTCTCTGCCTTATGAAGTCCACCATATACATATACATATACATAAATATAGAAGTATCCATATGTAGAAGATACTCTGTAGTGGTGGGATATACTATGCATGCACATTTAGTTTATGTAGTCCAGCACTTTAAAATACATATTTTCCATGACTAGTATATACACAAGGTATTTCAGACTAATCTCACTAATCTTCTTATCCATTTTCATTCCTAATAGGCAGAAATTCAAATCCTTTGGAAGGACAATATCAAACATTTTATCTATTATAAGACCCATTTTATTCGAAATCAAGTATTTTGGTGATATTTCTCTTTTCAGGAATAAAAACTGGGAACCCTGTTTTCATTTTGCTACTGAAAATGGCATGAAAATGAAAAAAACAGATGAAAGATACGGCGAGGCATAATTACTTAAAGAGTAGAACTATGTATGGAGATTTCAGGTAATCATCACACACTACTACCACTAACAGATTTCTATGCCATTAAAAATTAAAAAAAAGTGGTTAAGAAATCCATCTAAATATCTAGTTGCATGTAATCCTTCCTTGCTTGCCTTTATTCCTTGTGAAAGCAAACTTGTATTTTTCAATATTGATATTTTAAAAAATAAGCTTAAGTACATTTGCTGTTATAGAATGAGTTTTGATGCTCTGTAATAGTGTGTCATTAAATGGCCTGGGTTGGAAGGGACCTTAAAGATCACCCAGTTCCAGCCCCTATGCCATGGGTAGGGACACCTTCTGCTAGAACAGGTTGCTCAAAGGCCCATCCAGCCTGGCCTTGAACACTGATGGGAATGGGACATCCAAAACTTCCCTGGGCAACATTTTCCAGTGTTTCACCACCATCAAGGTGAAAAAATTCCTCCTAATATGTACTCTAAATCTAATCCTCTTTCAGGTTGAAGCCATTACCCCTTGCCCTATCACTACATGCCCTTGTAAAAAAATCCCTGTCCAGCTTCCTTGTAGGTCTCATACTTTTTCCTTCTTTCTTCCTCCCTCTCCCAGTTGTCTGGAGTGTCTCTTCTAGGGGAATTATGTCATTACTTAGATGTATTAAAATGCATTAGTGAATTACCTTTATGTTAATTACTATGAAAATACATAGGTTGAAAATAACAAAGTTAAACACTGACTTCAGGAGGCTGTCAGGATGTGACAGGACTAAATCACTCATATAAACTATCTATTAAATAAAAACTCTTCCTATAGCTAACATTCATTAATTTTTTTCATTAATGTCAGTAACATTCCATTAAGTAGTTTCCATAGCTTCTTACATAATGAGCATAAGAGAGAGTCTTGCATTTAAACTAGGGCTTATATAAATGCAATACTGCATGAAATCTCAGCTCTGAAACAGTGTAAAGAGTCAATGACATTAACATAGCTCTGGCGACTCCTCTCCTTTGCAAATATTGCTGAAACAGCAGTTTTCACAATGGATTTTATCTAAATTAACTTTATTTCACACTCAATTTGTTGTGCATAGTTTACCCTGCCTTTCATGCCAATTAACTTCCAGAAATGCTTGGTGTGCAAAAGGAGGAAGATCTAAATGAATTAAATACAAACTTAATTGTACTATGTGATAAGACCTACTTTGCAGTTTACACAGCAGTTGCCATTAATGTATGTGTGTTTTAATAAGTTGCATTTGTAATGTATTCACCTCAAAGTCACCTGGGAAGTCAAGGCAGGTAGCTGTTTCAAAAGCCTGAAATCTTTTCTTTTGTCATATTAAAGGGGAAAAAATGTACTTGATAAACCAGCAAAGATGCTAAACGCATCACTTTGAGAAGTTACATGATACCAAGTGGGAATGAAACCTCTTGTGATTGCCTTTCTGCTCGTCATTAGTATAGCCAATTAGTTAGCAGAATGCCCATTCCTTTTAGGTGCATACAAACACAATTGACTATCATTAACTTGCCATGAATGTGATAACCTCAGAGGTAAACAATGTATTTTTCAAATGCTGACCTAAATATTAGGAGGCATTTTCCACTGGTCAGAACATCAGCCTAACAGACAGAAATAATGGATATTTGTGTCTGGCTCCTCCACAAACTGAATCTCGTTATTTCTGAAATGCCCCTCCATTAATACAAGAGATATATCTATCTATATCTATATCTATATCTATACATATATCTATATATAATCTATATCTATATCTATATCTATATCATCTATCTATATCTATATCTATACATCTATATCTATATCTATACATCTATATCTATCTCTATACATAATATCACATGTACTTACATATACCTACATATATGTACAGATGCATTTTCACGGAGATTAGTTAATGGTGAAAGTTCTTCATGATCTGTGGATGGACTTTTTTTTAATAGATCTTGAGAAAGACAGAGCACCAACAGAAATATTAAATAAACTTATCCAAATGTGGGGTATTTATGAATGATTTATAAATAGTAAGAATCTATTTGACCTAGAATAGTGGTATTTATTTTTGTGTGAGCTCTCTTCCTAAATCTATATATTAATAAAATTCACTCCTATAGGCACTATTATTGTCTGCAGCTACAATGAGAGACTGTTACTCCCAATATAACTCAATCTTTATCACCACCTGTGGGACAACTGTTAGCACTCTAAGAATATTCCTGTGCCACTTCTGGACCTCAAAGCTCTGGAACACAGCCACTGTCAACATCTCTTCTAAATATTGTGACTACAAAATGAAAATCAGCAGTCTTAGCCATTTCTGGAATTTTGAGTGCTTTGTGGAGAAGCGTCCCATTTTGCCTCCTGGAGCCAGAAGAATGACTTGTGGGAATCAGAAGTGCTGGAAACACCTATTGCATCTCCCTCTCTGTTGCAGTTTTTCTGTCTACCCTTCTCTGCTTGGAAAGAAGGACTGGCAACTTCCCCCTTAGCTTGGCAGCTTTTCCCAGTAGCAGGTAAAAGCACCTCGCCAGATGAGCACCTGAGGAAGCCCAGATCCCTTCATCAGCAGCATCCAGAAGCTGTTGGGGCAGCAGCAGAAGGAAGTCCCCTACATATTTGCACAAGTGTTTTGCAGTGCCAATGCTCCTCTGGTAGAAAGGAACCCAAAATGAACCAAGAATTGCAAATCTTCTAGCTGCCTTCTTAGATGGCTGATGTCCAGAAGGGAAAAGTCACATAGCACTAAATTTGAACAATGGATGTATAAAAATTATCTGTAGAATGTGACATATGGTAACTGTATCACTTGCAACCTGCCTTTACCCTTTATTTCATACCACACAGCTTTGAAGTGCTGAACAGATCAGGATTAAGACCTGATGATACAAGGCAACAATTTTCTGGGATGATTTCTGAAAGAATGGCGTAAACAGACTAAAAATTGAATGAAATGTTATGTAAAATTTAGGAAAGTTCTTGTGTTAGCATTCTTGGAAAACTAATCTTTTTTTCACTTCATGCAAAAGGAAGCAACATTGAGAAACACTTCACAATACAACATGGAACTGAGACAGGATGTTTCCTAATGAAATCCAGAGAAGCCAAATTAGAAACCTCTGTACAATTTCACAGGACTCAGGGGGTGCCCAGCATGATGTATCCACTGAGATATCTACACTCTTGTGAAGAATAGTTGATGGAGTGTAACATGTTTGCCTGGAGGCATGACCCGTATCAGTGTTAATTTTGCAAATTGAAGGATCAAGAAGTAATTAGACAAGCAGGGCATCATTAAAAGGGGGCATGTTTTCCCTTTATTCTCATAATTTTCAGATGCATTTGAATTGTTTGAAGAGGAGAAAAAAGTCAGTGCTTGCTGCATTATTAAAATTCTGAATTATGTATTAAATCTTAGTGCATATGGTGTTTCTCAAGACAAATTGCTATGGCTAAGCAGTAGTTTCAACCACTCTATGAGATAAACAAGGTAACTAGTGATATTCACTTTTCAGCAGTGGCAGAGGTTTATCTGTGCTCCTTTAAGGATTTGTTGAAACAAAAGTGTATCTCATTTGCAGCCACAGTAATCAGCTTACCTTTAATCTTTTGTTTTCTTTATAAATAGCAAAGATTTATTTGCTTTGAGCTGCCTAAAACCAGAGCTACCACAGATCATCCAAGAGCATTAATCTTTGTTCTCTGCAACCTGATTTCTGAAAACTGGGGGAAATGCAAAGAAGTCAATGCAAGAAAGTAAAATAAACACTTTTTTCCCCTCAAATTCTGGGGCTGTTGTCACTAAGTCAAGGTGTGAGAAAAAACACTTTTCTCCCAGGAAGATGCAGTATTTCTGCTCAAGAATAGTTTTGAAGTAGATCTTTATTGATTTAGATTTCTTTGAAAATTCATCACCACAAAATTTGTTGACAAATTGCTGACCTTTATTTAAAAGCCTCCTAGCAGAATACTAAACACCAAGCAAGGATTAAAACAGCCAATCAGCAGAGCTGCTCACCATGCTGATGAGTTACAATTTGGCAATGCTGGTGGAATTAGGGCCTAAGCCTCAAACAGAACCAAACCAGATGTTAGCTAAACAGTTGATATGTTAAAAACTGTAATTGACTTGTTAATTTCTTGCTTTCTCTAGTTGGAATGCTAATTAATGTAGTTATTATTAATAACAGAATGGCTAATTGCTATTTTTTCCTATCCTATGAATGTCCTTTTTCATTTAAAGAGAGTGTTTTGTTTAACTTGTATGTTTCTGAAGCCCTGATTTATTTGTCCCCCAAATTGCTTATTAGAAATGCACGACAAATTGATAATTACAGTCAGATCTGGGCAAAGCACGTCACATGTTCCAAAGTATTATTTAAAACCATAACTGAGTACTTCAACTTGGTTTGTGCAAATGGAAATTTCAGATAGAGACTCAAACAATGTCTATACAAATGAATAAAACAATGAAAATTATGAATACTGTAGAAGGGTCATAACCAGGCTAAAAGACAACCTTTACAGTTAAGACCACATAATCTACCAGAGGGCAACAATTAATTTCAGTAGTATAAAACCAATACATAGGAACAAGCTTAATACAGCTGCAAACTAATCAGAAAGTCAGGTGCTACATCTCTTGGGTTAGCTTTTTCCATGAATAAGCAGAAGCTTTAGAGTCTTAGAATGACCTAAATCACATGAGACATCAGTATTATACTTCTGGAATGGTAGGTGTAGGTCTCTCCCTTAGAAATGATGTTGGTTTTATAAAGATGGTCAATGCCCTCTGAATTTTATCTTTCAATGCCTTTTACTGTAGATGTGTTTTTTCCGAATCACTTTGTTGTTCATCTCACTGGATCGCGAGAGTACCTGAAAAGCAGGTGACATCATAGATCCTCCCTTCACTCTGATATATCATGGGGGAAAAGCATTAGCATTATTTTCATGATGTCAAAGCAGCATCATGGGATCCTGTTGCTGTAGTTTGAATAGATCTTTGCTCATAAAGACCTGACAATTGTTTTTCATCATTCACAAGTGAAAGCAGCTGGTCAGTTCGATGGACTGGCCTTTGAAACAATACAAACAAATAAATGGTGATCTCCAGATGGTTCTGAGCCTTTACTCCAGTGGATTTTTAAAATGCTCTTCATTCTGTCAAAATAGCATTTTGCATTTTATGACATTTTTAAGGGCTCTGCTCATCACAACTATTCTTCCTGAAATTCCTGTATGCAGTTTATTGTGTAAATACACATTTAACATTTTTTTTACAAGATCCAATATTTCTTTTTCTGACAAGATCTTGACCTAATTTTTAAGAAACTTCTTATTGGCAAACTTATTTCTTTTACTGGGAAACATATGATGGTTCCAGTTTGACAGACACGCTACAATGGCAATGCTACTCTATGTAGGAATGGACCTGTCAGTGCTTGGAAGGAAAACTTTGGGGTGAGGAGTCCGTGTGACTCTTTAGGCTTACTGTAGTATGTTACTCAGATTAGAGTCAGTATTTTAATAAGCAGAAAAATGAGTATTTGTGCTTTCGCCATTGACATTTGCTGAACGACTTTTAAAATAAAAGCCTTGACCACTTGTCAGTATGAAAGATGAGTTATCACTTTTCATAAACAAGACAGTGGTGACTCTAGATATGGTGGTCTTGTTCCAACACAGGCAATAATTTTCCATTTTCTTCAAATTTAATATATTTTCCAGTAGTTCTGGTGTTTTTTTCAAATAACCTCTAAGCTGATGATTAGAGTTTCTGCATGCTATGGAATAAGTAATGTCTACCTGACACAGGGATATGTTTCAGCTATAGAAAACTGACCTGTTAAACACCCACAGAAAAAAAAAAGCTATCATTAAAAGCTCACTATTCTCTGCTCCAGGTAGCTGCAGTAACCATGGTACTGATCTACACATAACACTAAAGGTACAGTATAATAATCCCTGTGGAATGGCAAATGTAGAATTTTAATGATTCCTGCTTTATTTAGGTTGTAAAGTGCTTTGGGAAAGGTATCCTTCAAGATGAAAGCTAGTACAGAAATATAAGCTATTGCTATTATGCTTTGAATTAATCACTACTTACTTTCCCCTCCAGAGTGATGCAGAAAAACATCTTAACATCTATTTTACTTGCAGTCTGAAAAAGAAAAGAAACCTTCCTCTCATAAAATAGGATAAAGCAAAGAAAAATATAAAGCTCCTTCAAACCTGAAAGAAAGAAAATCAGTTTCATGTTGATATATATAGCTTGCATCCTGCATTTCCTGAAACTGATGTTCATCTGAAGGAAAGAGAATGACCTATGAAACATCATCAAGTCCTTGGTTATTAAGTATCTGCTAGGACAGATTCTAAATGGGTAATGTCTGTAAGCCTGTAAAGTAGGGGAACTGAGGAGAGAAACCCTACCACCCACTTAACACCACTAGTGTGAATGAGCCGCTATCATAATGCACAATAATTATGGCAATCAGGATGCAGACTCTTATTTAATTAAGCTTCAGTGTGTGAGAGGCAATACACTTAAACAAAACAAAAGTAGAAAAAAATTAAAACTGGGATGGATATAATATTCATGTAAGTGATAATAAAGTTTATATATATGGACACACTTAAAATTCACACTTTTAAATAGCTCAAAGGGGATCCTGTTTCCAATGTGCAGTGGCACATACATATGGTTACATGCATGTATGAGTTATTAATGGGATGCAAAGCAGCCTTTTTTTATTTGACTTCTGTCTCAGAAAATAAAATTAGAATCATAGAAAATGGAGAATTAACATTGAGGCAGGGATATCATGTTTTTAGTGCATGCTCTGAAAGGGTACAGAATAATCTTGTGTACAACATTCTGTTTCTCTCTTATTGCAAAGAGTTCTGCATATCTTGCATTCTCCACCCATGAGATAGTCTAACCATGGGTTTATGTAATGATTTGAGTTGGAAAGGACCTTTAAAGAACATCAGGTCCAAACACCCTGCAGTGAGCTGAGACATCTTCTGGATCTGTTTGCTCCAGTGCCATCCAACCTGGTTTTGAAGAATTCCATTAATGGGGCGTCCACTAGTTCTCTGGGAAAGCTAATCCAGTGTCTTGCCACCCTCCTCATCATTTAAAACAAAACAAAAAAAAAAAAGTTTCCTTGTATCCAATAGAACTATGCTCTCTTTCAGTTTAAAACAGTTGCCCATTGTGCTGTCACTACAGGCCTTGGTAAAAGGTTTTTCTTAATCTTCCTAATAAGCCTCCTTTTTATATTTGAAAGTCCACAGTGCGGTCTCCCCAGAGTCTTCTCTTCTCGAGGTTAAACAATCCAAACTGTCTCATCCTTTCTTCGCTCTTTACAACTGCCTGAAAGAAGGTTGTAGTGAGGCAAGGATCAGCCTCTTCCGACATGTCTCAAGTGAAAGGATGAAAGAAATGGCCTCAAATTGCACTAGGGAAGGCTCAGATTGGATATCAGAAAAAAAAAGAATAATTCACTGAAAGAATGGCCAGGCACTGTCTTGAGAGCTGTCCAGATGTGGCACTTGAGGATATCATAAGGTTTAGGGGTGATTATGGTGGTGCTGGGTTGATGGTCACACTAGATGATCTTGAAGGTCTCTTCCAAACTTTATGATTCGGTGACATAAATATATATGTTCCTAAGATATAAGCAGCTTTGGAGTCTTTCAGTTATAGGAGGATTTCTTCTCTGAGGAAGGTTCCATCAGCAGGTGACTCTCAAGATATCCTAACGGACAGGTGACCCTGTCTTTGATTTTATCTGGGATACAGATCTGGAAATGCAGATCAACCAATCATTGATGAAAAAAGATCGTAAAGGAAAATACAGCAGTGGAAACCAATTGGCTACAGTCACATCAATGAAGAACATCTGAACTGTGGCCCATCCTGCCACACAAGTATATATGTTGTACTTCCTGCGAAGTTACAGCAGGATGAGAATTTCTCTCTGATTTTCTAAATGGGCCTCACTCCCTCCTGTCCTGGATCCACTTAGATGCCACCCTTTAATGGTTGCTTAGAGTAGACATTTCACACTCTGTACACAGTGCAGGGATGTACCAAAATTGCCAGTTCAGTGTGTGTTTCACACAGTCCTGGCTGACTGCAAACATTTTGCCAGCTATTAATGTCTTCTTTATCCCTTCTTGAGAGCTTAAACATGTAAACGAGTATGTTATTTACTATAATAAAGCCAGAGCTGGCTGTTAAATTAACAGAGCAATTCAACCAAGAATCCCATAAAAGCTGTTTATCCCTGCTTTCCATACATCTGAGCTCCAGCTAGAGTGAGTTTGGCCATCTCAGTTCCATGCTGTTCCATGGACACTGAACAAAAACTGTTTAGCTATAGATGGTTACTGTATTAATTTGATTTTTTTCATTTAAAGCAGCAGCTGGTAATTTAATATATGTTTATTTCCCTCTTTGCCTTCTTGAAATAATCATTTTCCATTACTTCCTAGAGATACAAGATGTGTCAATGTGTCTTAAGCACTTTTTCATAAAGCTAAATCCTTTTCTTGCTGCTAAGCAAGCCTAAAATAGAGTTTTCCTACATTTGGGGATGCCTCAAACACCCAGAGATGCTTTATCCAAAACCACAGTTAAACCTGAAGATGACAGTCATCTCACTGTCATCTTTTAAATTCCTTCTTTTCCACTTCTTTATTAGCAGCCATAATTTGATCCCAAAAGACACACTAGTCAGAGTGGACATATAAAAGCAGACTCAAGTGTGAATGGCAAGGCAAATCTGTTCTCAAAAGTTGCCAGTAGTGTCTCTGAAGTGACTTTCCATGATTTCAGCCTTCTGGGTTAAATGCTCAGTTGGTGGATATTGATGTAATGTCGTTTACTCTAATGGAGTCAAACTGAATTAGATGAGCCGAGGATCTGAATGTCTGTCACAGTTTACTGAACCAGATTCCTTGTACTAAAAATTGCCTTTTCATTTTCATAAAGATGTCATGTCTAGCAGGAAATCCCAGTTCCTGCAGCGGGGGCTTTGTGAGTGTTTCTCAGGTGTGTGCTGTCTCGCTGAGGTTGGCTGATGCCTTGTTAAACAGCGCATGAAGGCAGTCGGACAAGTGAGCACGGTGAGCACAAGGGAGAGCTTTCACCACACCGTCACAGCTTGCTTGCTTTCTAACATAATAAACTCCACACTTCCTAGACAGCTTCCCCAGAGAACTGCACATCCAAAATCCTTTAAGCATCGGAAATCTAAAGGAAGAAAGATAAGCTATTTACTCTTAAAAAGGATGGCCCAGTAGAGTAACTCCCAAAGACTTGAGTCAGTATCTGCAAGCTGCAAAAATTAAGCTGTTGCTCCAATAACATCAGTGCATGGCTGTATAGTCTACCTCTCTCCGAGACAGCCATGTTACTATTGTATCAGGGAAGGTCTCCATTAAGGATTTTGCCGGTGTTTGATGTTAATTGTGAAAATGTCAGCAAGACAGCTTAGTAACCCAATCAGAGAGGACTTATTTTTGCAGTGGTTAAATAGACCTTAGTGGTAGTTTACCTGGAAAAGAAAGAAAAATGTTATCAGCTTTTGTTACCTTGTAAATAACCCCACAACATTTAGTTTGCAAACACAACAATTATTTGAGACTCTCATGTTTTTTTCCTTTTATCCTTTTTTTTTTTTCTTTTTATTATGATTGCAGAAAATAATCCTGAAAGAAAATTTTATCCAAGCGGACTTCAAGACTCCAAAATCGTAATCTAAAGGGAATCATAAAGACAGTATTATTTTAAACCTCTTTTAAAACCTAACCTCTCTTTCATACCTCCTCAAGGAAAAAAAAGCCAAAACCAAAAAACCAAACCCATTGATTAAGAAGACTTGACCCAGGAGATTTGAATGCTTGGTTTTGGTCCTTCTTTTCATCCCAGATTAAAGAGTATTCCTTCAACGCTATATAATGATCAGGCTTTTATGACATTCTCAGAACTTCTAGGGTAAAGTTTTTTAAAAGACTTCATGGCTGAAATGTATTTGCACTGTTCTGATCATCCAGTGTACTTTGATTTCTTGTGACACTTTGTAGAATTCATCAGCTAAAACTCAGAGCATGGAGGGAGGGCAGTGGATCATCATTCAGAAAAACACATTGCAAAGATAAGTTCTAGGTCCATTTCCACAGACACAATCCCGTTCTGTTTATGCAATGCATATGCTAGAAACCAAGCTATAAATCCTGTCGAGCTTGAAAATGCCAATGAAATCTCTGTTGTGTTTTCCAGTGCTAACCCAAGTCTGTCAAACAGGAGAAAATAGGAAGAGTTTGAAGTTTTTTTGGTTTGGATAGATCCTTAAGAAGTGCATCAGTTTTAGATTTACAGTTCACTATGGGAATTTGTGGGTTTTGACAGCTCAGCTTGGCCTAGGCAGTGCTCTCGATGCAGTTATCTGTCATTTACGAGGGGAAGATCTCCACTGATTTTCTCAGCAGATGTCAGCCACAAAACTCACAGCTGGTTAGACAATTTGCTTGTAAAAAAACCACAAAAGCAGAAATGAAAACACATTTATAATATTCCAGCAAGCAGCTCTGTTATATGAAATCTGTAACTCTTACATGCTGATCCCTGTGAAGCACCTTCCCCTGTCCCCAGACAGCACCACCAGGGCTTGCAGTGCACGTGTGAAATAGCGGCCCTGATGCAGGTACAGCACACATTTTCAGGTGCCTATCAGTGATTTATAGAAGCAGACAGATGAGAATGCACTGTACTCTTTTCCCCTTGCTCAAATCATGGAAACCAACAGACTGGCACCCTAATCCGCTGCCTGGAAGTGCTCCTTATCTCTTTTTTTGAAAGAGGCGGGTGTGCTGTGCTGTGTGAACCCTTATCGCTGGCGGTGACCCCTGGCGCAGGATAATTGCTTGTTGCTGTGTGCGCGTTACAAATCCGATTGCATGGATGGAGCTCAGCTCTTCCTGCGAGGGAACTACCAACCTCTGCTCCCCTAGCTTGAGAGTAGATCAGCTTTTAGTAACAGAGACAGTGAAACAAGAAACTGCTCTTAATTCTTCTAGGAGAACATAATGGTATTACTCATCAGCTAATAATGGCAGTATTTAAGCTCCGTTTTTGCACCTAGAAGAAAAGCATTTACTCAAAATAGTAATTATTGCTAATATAAGGAACCAAACAAACTGTAATGGATGAGTGTGACGTAGAAAGCCCCAAAAATGAGAAAACTGCATCATAAACAGAAGAGAAACAGACCTTTCTTGCTTTATGAAACTGTTCAGAATTCAAAAAATTTATTTGTTTCGCCAAGCTATTTCAGAAGAACGAACTCTAGTGGAAGAGCTAGATGCTAATTTTATCCATCAGCAAGAACTTCCTAGAAAAACTATACATCTTCCTACAGGCATCTGAGGCAAGAATATTTTAAATACATTCGGAAGAACATTAATTCATTAAAGGATATCTGTGGTTTAATATTAATTATTTATATTTCTCATTATTTGTTCCTTATCCTTTCCTTTCAGAACTTCTATTTATTTGAACACAGATCAAAAATGGTATTTTGTGAGATAATGGTCAGTCTGCTAATTCAAATGATGAACTGCAAGAGCCTTGCAATCTAAAGATTATTTATCCAGTGCAAAAATACAGTTACTTTATGACCAGAAAGAAAAGGAAGAAACCCTTCAGCTAATTTATAGAATGATTACTGTCCACAAGTTTTTTTGGTTATCAAATTAATACTATATTCTCAGAAATATATGCAATGTTAAATAACTATATATATATGTAAAAAAGTTTATGGATATAAATAGAATGAACTTTTAAACTTTACTCTCTCTGTTTTCAATGAATAACTTAAACCTTCTCTGATCAAGCATACCGGCAAATCACTGACTATATATTGAGCTTCAGAAAGAAATTGTAAATTGAACATTCATGCATGATTTTATCTTCTTGGCTATCAGTGAATGCTTTAAAAACCTTCCTAGTCCTTTAAGAAAGAACTGCAGACGCCGAAGTTGTTCTCCATTACAGGATTAAAACTGATAATTTGGTAGATTTTAACATACAATGAAAGAAATCTGATAGACAAGGAGAGGTGGGAAAAATATTAAATAAGGCTAAACATACCAATATACTTAAAAGACTAACAGTTCTATCAGAATTAATAAGGATTCTAGAGTAAAATGTAGGAATTTTGAGGAAGCAAATACAGGCAAAGAAGGATATTATATTTGCTCATAACTGTAATAGTTCTTATGTTTATGAGAAATAAGTTATATATCTTTTCAACTGACTTTTATTGAATGCAGTAATGTACTTCAAATCTCACTTGTTCATTCAGACTCATAGCAAAGTATTTCTAACCAGATTAATTATTTAGCAGGTACTTCCTATTAATTTATTTTATTTTATCAGAATGAACATCTCCTCTGGTAACATGGTCATAAACTTCACATTTATAAACTAGTCTTAATACTTATAATAGACTACAGTGACATAATGCATATGACCCCTACAACATTAGCTGAAAAAAACCATCCAAAACGGAAAAAAGTCACTTTTGCGGTACTTAATGACTATGCTGGAATTCTAAAGACCATAGTTGATTTCGTCACAGAGATGATACAGTTTTCTATTTTCTATGCTGAAAATAACTCAATATTTTTGAAATTCTTGAAACACAGAATAGTGGTTAGAGAAGAAATGTGATTTTATACACAGCCTTTCATCACAATTCCTAGTTACAGGTCTGATTCAGAGTTACTAAGGTCAGTGGTAGCTGGTCCATCAACCTCATGATCCATTTCTTCCCTAAATATTTCCTTTCTTGCAGCTTGCCATTTCTGGTACTGTTTATGCCAACAAAGACAAATTACACATTCGTGCCTTCTCGCCCTCGAGTTCAGGAGTACATGAAGTACAGTTGCCCCACTCCTGACCACCCCAAGGGGCTGTATCTATTTCTCACTGAATTGATCACTCATTGATTTTCCTGTCACTGTTCCTCATCCATCAGCAGAAAGACAGAAAACAACCCTCCCTGTAACTCTGTATGTGGCACATGCAATAAACTGTGAAGCTCAGACCGTACCGGTGAAATGATAACTGGATGGCGAGGGAAATTATGTTCTTCGAGCATTTTTGAAAGATGGGTACCTACAAGCCCCAAATTCTCACGACTGGAGGGCACGCAGCCACCTCCTTGTAGTACTCCATGGGAACAGATCATTTGCACTACTTCCTACATGAGACAAAGTGGCTAAAAATATCTGTTCTTTTCTGTTTGATAGCTATATGAAGGTATTTATTGTTTTGTAAATGGATTCTGAAAAATCATGTCAGTTTACAGATTGTTTCCAGTTGGCAGAATGTGAATGTTTGATATGCAAAATGTGAGCAGTGTCACTGGGCACAAGACTCACGTAACTCGCTGGTACTATCTTTGAGAATCGAGTTTCATATGCAAAATGGTCACACTAATCCTGATTTCAAAATCCAGTTTCTGAAAATATCCTTCCATGTCTTCTTTCCTCTTCCTGATTGCACTTGGCATAGTAACTTCATCAGCTGTCAAATTTGCAAAAAACAACACTAATGGAAAACTAACGGCAAAAGAAGGAGCAGAAATTAAGACAAAGTTCACCGAAAAAAATATAGTATTAAAAAATAGAAGTATTGCCTACTATCGATTTTCAGCAATTAATAGAAGCCTGTCAAGGTCAATCTGAATTGCTCAGTGATTTACTGGACTTTGGTTGCTTCCCTTTGTTTCTCTAACACACTGTTTAATTTATTGTCAGTGTGGAGAATTCATGGCAAAACACAAGACTGTTTTTTCTTCTGAACTGCAGTTGATATTAAGTAGATGTACAAGGCATAAAAGCAGTCTGTTTCTGCATAATTGGAATGATGCTGTATAAAATTGTAAAACATGGTCAGAGGGATTAATTAAGCTAATATGCAACAGTGACCCCAGTTTGTGCTCTCTGCTATGAATCCTGCTGCTGTAAAATGTCGGATTTTTTTAAAACATCAAACAGTAAAAGAATAAAAGCCACGACTGACATGCATAGATCTCAGCTTAATTGTAGTTGTTATCACCATAGTTGTCAAGAAATCCCTCTTAGAGGTCACTGTGGCTGCTGCAGGGATAATTTCACTCTTTATAGAGGCCAGCAGACCCTGTACAAGCTACACACCACCTGATTTTAGTAACACAGCGTCTACCTGTTTTCCTCAACACATAATTTGCAGCATCTTATCTGCTGTAATGTGCAGCAGATTAGTGGCCTGAAAAATGAGCCATCAACCCAGCTGAGTGGGGATGAATAATTGATGGTTGGAACTATAGCCAAAAAGAAGTAATTTTAACTCATCAGATCACTCAGATTCACAAAGCTGTCAGGAAAGAAAAAATCAGTAATATTAAGTAGAAAATGATGGTATGCTCTCATAAAGGAAAAGTATTTTTCTTTCATTTGTGGTGATAGTATAGCATTCTTGTGTAGGACTGAGAAATGTACTATTTTATTTACTTCCCAATGGAAAACAGACCCAGTTGTCTTGACTTTATTATTATTATTATTTTTCCTGATTTTTGTAGGTCAATCTTAGCCAATTTTTTATGCTGATTCAGAACATTTTAGTGTCGCCCTAATCAACAGACTCGATACACGTAAGAAAATATAAAATAATCATTATTTTATGTTAAATCTCCACTACTCAGAAATATTATCCACCTGAGAGAACATAGAAGTGAGAATAAAATATGTTTACCTGTGTATTGCTGTAGAGACTCCTTGTGGAGACAGTCATAAGTGTACAGGCACATCTCATTTGCAAATGTTTAATTTCACCCAGTTTGGCTAATTTAGCTTAGAAGTTACCACCGGGCAGCTGCTGAAATATTAATTAGGAATGGTTTTCAATAAGGTTAGGTTCATATTCACAGAGAGTATTTCTTCCTGGCATTTTCATTCAAATGACTTCCTACTTGATTATTCTGAAAGAGTGAGATTCACACATGAATGCAGTGACTCCAACTGCAATATTTACTATATTTAATTTTTCTGTTTATTTGAATGCACAGTAAGAAACAAATCCATGCACAAGATATTTTATTACTATCTCTTACTAAACTACTTAGAGTTTTAGGTGCAGCAAATGGGCAAACTGGGAAGGACTGAGCAGTAAGATGCTGTTGCTCTTGATTTTTACATATAACTAAGCTATACTCAATGCATTCCTAATGCTGCCCATTCACATAATTCTTTTTGACCACCGATGGAAGAAAAGGTGCTTTTTTTTTGAGCTGGCTATGGAGAAGCAGTATCTACAAAAAAATGTATTGCAGGTGTGGTGTTCACTGCAACTTTTTTTTTCTGTTTCTGGAAGACGGAATAAACTACTAAATTTTATTATTTAATTGACAACATATATGACAATATTTGTCATTTACCTTGCTCAAAATAAGAGAAATATTCATTTAAGGAGCTGGAAGTTTAAAAGGCATATACTGAGAAGACACAGAAGTTGCAGTAATCACCATTAAAAAAAATTAACATAGTAGTCCAGATAGGAATGATGACTTCCACAACTGCCACGTGTATTACATTGTGCAAAGACATGAGCTTATCAAAATATGGGCATTTGACGTGACAAAGCACATGGAAAACTCTGTGTCCTCTGTCAGCTCAGCTCCCAAGCCTTCACTTGGTCTGTCCCTGGTGTTCACCAACAGCTGAAGGTTATAAAATGCTCTTGGCTATGGCTTGATTAATTCTCATTTGCAGAATTAATTCTCATTTCTCTTTATCTAAAACTTGTGCTCATTGTCCACAGCTGGCCAAAGCTCCACCCTTTCCCATTTGTCCATGCTTCAGCTTCTGATTACTGCATTATATTTTTTCTGACAAATACAGTCTTATACCATTAATTCTCAGAGTGATGCTGGTCTGAGAGTTATTCTGCTCTTTAGTCCCTTTGGCAAAACCTCACCTCCTTCCATAATTTCCCCTCTAGTTTTCCTTCTCAGTGCCTTGAACACAAACACTTATTAGTATCTTGCCCACCTAAGACATGCAGTCTCTTCAGCATCAAAGTGAGGCCCCACCTCTGAGCGAAGTTTTAAAAACAGAGCTCCATTTCTTGAGTGCTGCCCAAGGTTAGGATGGCAGGCATGAAAGTGATAGAGACAACAACCATTAAAAACAGGGATACAGACTTTCTGTGCAAACTCCCACTAGGACAGTTTTTCCTAACCAATCTCACGACTCCTTCCACCTCACTTGCACATCATTATCTCAGCATTTCTGTACCTTTTCCATGTTTGGGTCAGGCCTTTCACCTTGGTGCAATGCATGTTCAGTAGCTTCATTCCAAGTGGAGGAGTACCTTAGCTTTAGCAGAGTGGCTGATCAATAGTTTAATCAGTGGTATTGTTTCTAATTCTGTCTGTGCTGATCTGTACCATTTCTTTATCTTTGAATGCTACAGATCCAGGGTCGAACCGGGGTCATGCTGAGACATGAGCCAATGGGAAAGAAAGCAAGCGTACCTGGCTGCTGAACGCCTTTGGAGCTGCCAGATGAAAGCAAACAGGATATGTAAATCCACACACCGATGATTATACTCCCACTCTGCCTCAGGAGCAGTTCATTTGTACGTAAAGATCAAGAAGTGGTTTTCATGAGAAGGAAGCTTTCAGAAGAGGTAGCAAGAAGAGTGACAGTGTTAAAGGAAATTCAAATGTATCTTTTCAGTCCCTCTGAATGAAAAACTGGAACTCATAGTTTATTTCCCACCAAGGCACTATGATTTACTGAGTCTAATTTTGGAGCTGTTTACATTTTATTTCAGTTGATTAGTGTGAGCTACTAAAATATCTCTGCAGCAATCTTATTTCTGCAGATGCATTTATTGATATTCACCAGGTAATTTATGCTAATGCAGAGAACATTTACAGCTGTTCTCTTCCAACACTAGCACTTACAGATGTTTTGTCAGTCACTTAAAAACACAAGCTGTACAACTGAATTACTCAAATGTTTTAATTAGTACTGTTGATGAGAAACAATGGTGAACAATAGAACATATTTTTGCTTGATTACTCATAACAAATTGGTCAATAAACAAAAATCACAATAATATGAAGAAAAGAATAATCTTCAATAGATCTGTAATGATTTCATTGCAAACTTGCAAATCTTGCCATCTCAAAAAAAATCTGCTTTCATTTAATGGTATTGGTTTTGCTCATAACAGAATCAAATGCCATTTTACACAAGCCACAATCATTTTTTCCTCTCTTTTACTTTAACTGCCTTTTTAGACCCAGTCAGACCGCTCACATGTCCGACCTAATCAGAAGTGAATTAATTACAAACATGGATTTAGTAATTGCTTCTTTGCTGGAATTTAATATTTGCCTTCCAGTGATCTAGCAAAGGAGTCAGCACTGCATTGTTCAGCATAGTTCCAAGGGATTAAGAAGAGTTTCATAACTACTGTATTTTTGCTCTTTTCGATGACTCGTAATTAACTGAAGCATAAAGTATAAACACTGCTTGAGTAAAAATCTTGTCATTTTTCTACCAGGCCAGTCACCATTTTAATCTGTTTGGAATCCCTGCAAATATTTTTGCAGGTATTCTGCAAATACCTGTCTGTTTTTGAATGCTGGCAGAAACCCTGTAGATTTATACAGATTAGAAAACAGGAAAAACAGAAAACAGCCTCTCACCTGACACAAAATTGCTTAAGGTATAAAAAACAAACCTAACCATCCAATACTCAGGCAATGGTGCGTGATTTCTAACTGCAATTTCATTATTACAGCTAATGGTAAACAAAACATTTAGGATAGTAATAGTCTACTAAGCTGCAAAGAAAGGAAAAATGATCATGCTGAAAGAGAGAGACTGCCAGGGTACAGGCTGGTAGTGAAGTTATGCTCATATAATTATTTAATTCAAACAGTGATGTCCCTGAAAAGGTGTTAGACCTTGCCCAGTTTTAGAAGAAATGGAGTTCTGCTGTATCTGGAAGTAAAGGGGACATGACTTGCCAGGAAAGGAGTTTTGGGAGCACAGGAAAAGCTGCCATTGTGTACAACGGCACAAACCTGCTACAATTAAACAAACAGCTCTCGGAGGTTCCCTGAAGAATTGTAAGGGACAGGCCTGAAGTCCCAGAGCATCACTGACCCTACAGGTTCTTCCATCAGCTTCAGAGAGGCTTCAGCTCAGAGCGGACTCTAATTCTTTTTGAAGGGCATTTTGTTGTTTTATGCCCCTTCTTTAAAAACATGCCCTCAGCTGACTGAACAGCGCATTCTGTGGGTTTCCTTCTAGAAAGAGTGCAGATATTTCCCCAAACAAATCCATTAACTCTCTTAATTTAATAGCCTCTCTCTAAAACCAGGTTTTAGAGTTGAGGGTTATCAAACAACTGGCCCATTAGAAGTACTTTTTTCTAAATCCCATTATTTACAAGTTGATTTCTGTCCTGATGCATCTTTTTATATATATGTATTACAGGCTTTGATATTTTTAATCTAATTTCCCTGGGAAGGAAAAAGTTAGGGATATTAGAACTAAGAAGACGCAAACCCAGAAATCAGCTCTTGTATCAGAAAACTACTCACCTGCTTTTGCAGTTGAATTTATAACAGATAAAAAACAACTTTGTGAACAAACCAGTATGGAGGTAAAACATTCCCTACCATTCCACTTCCCGGAGTTAATAATTAAAGAAAAGAAGATAGAGATATTCCTGCTATTTTCTTTCTTTAGCTGGCATAACGTTAACTGATGGATAGCATCAAAAATGTCTGTTTGGCCATGAATACTTTTGGCCGAGAGCATCATGGCTTATGGAACAAAAAATGCAGTCAAGGTACAAATTGGGCCAGATCATCAAGCAGCTGTAGCTACAATAACACCTGCCAGCTGAATGTTGTGCCCAGTATCTTGATCTGATTTATATAAAATAAAAATCTCTAATTAAATTTAATAGGGGCCCTTTCCTTTTATGTAAGGTTTAACCAAAAATAAATGAAGTTAGATAGAAGGTCTTCTTCAGCTTAGGGAAAATGTAAGTTCTGCAGCATTACTTCGCAAAAAGGTAGACAAGATATTCCTATTTAGTTTACTTAAAGTGAGGGTTTCTGACATAGGGAAGTTTGGGGGTTTGGAAGATCAAAGCAGGATACTGATAGAACTAGTTTAATGCCTTTAAATAAACTGAGTATATTTAAATACTTAGACTGGATACATTCTTTTGCTTTGATTTCAATAAAAAGGAGGCAGTAAGACGCTGTTTTCAATTTGCATGCAAAGTGTGTTGAGGGGCACAAAAGTGTAATGGGCCATTACATTTATTTTAAACTCATGTGAATAATATTGATATGAAATATCAAAGATTTTTCTCTGAGATTTTCATAAGACATGGGCAAAGGTTTGTTATGTGAATGCATACAATATTTCTTTCTGAATTGTACTGTGAATTATCACCTCGAAACTATGCTCATTAGAAAATACTTAACTGTCTCTGTCTAGAACAAAAATATTTTGTCCTACATTCACTTTTATACTCTCTACTGCTGACTGTGAATTTAAAATGTGCAACTAATACTATAAAACACTTGAAATTTTTTCTAGTTTCTTATCTGCTCAATACCTCCAGTGTCCTCTGTTCATCACATTGCTAGGAGAGGGAGACAATCCCTATTTCATCCTCCCTTAAGCTTGTTGAAAGCCTAGACCTAGAGTGTGGTCAGTGAGTTTAACACGATTTTAAGGTGAAGTGTTAATATTTAGTGGGTTTGGTTTCTTCTTTTATTGGATTTGATTGCTCAGGCATTTTCTAACCTCCACAGAAAAGCTGGAGAGCACTGGTTTTAGCTAGAAAATGCTCTTCAGTAAGACACTAGCGATATTAATTGCTTTACAATTGTCTTTGATCTGAGACAAGTAACATAGCTGCTAGTGTACAATGACTCCTACACATAAGAATTACATAAGCTTAATAAACTTTAAATAACCCTGAACAGAATTTATAAGTATATTTAGTCAGATACTTCTGTTTTATGGATTACCAGTGTAGAAAACCTCAACTTTAGAGAAATATATATTGAATTAAGATGCATATTTTCATTAATGTCTATTGCTTTTCATTCTTTAATATTGTATTTGCGCCATAAAATCCTTGACACTGAATTCCTGTCACCCTTACTACAGTAAATTAGAGGTCTGGCTACCTAATATTTCTGATAATCAGGCCTAATTATTGTCTTTTTAAACAAAGAGAGTGATAAAATTGGAAAGGTGATTATTTTAGCAAAAAGCATAGAACAATGTTGAATACTTTCATGTAAGGAAAGTCATTTCAATGTCCTATTAGACAGGTAAGACATCCTGAAACAATGTCACTGATTTGAAAAAAAAAATTGCAATAATGGGTTATGTAAAATGTAAACTAGGTAGAGCAGTGAAGAATTCTTTACAACCTTCCCATTCTTGCAATTAATCTCTGAAATGCAACCATTTCCATAGCATTGTAGCACACCTCTCCATTTTTAGGAGCTTTCTGACAAGAGCCATGAATTATGAATTACCCCACAGTTTCAGGGAGGTGATTTGTGATAGGAATTCTCACTGTTGTGAAGGCCCAGCTCACAACTGCTCTGGGGCTCAGAAATTATGATCCTCAGAAAGACAGAAGGTTTTGTCCACAGGTGAAAAGATGTTGCTGTGTCAGAAGAACATTGAGACAGTGAAGATTTCCTTCTGACTGATGATTCTGCCTCGTGTATTTGTAGCACTTGCTATTGTCTGTGATTGTAAGGAGTTTAGGATAGCTGTGTTTTCTCAGAATATTTCTGTGCTCCACTATTGATGTGACCAAACTGTTTTGAATCGTGGTAGTCTTTATCTAACATGATAGTTATTGTGCCTTTGTGGCTGGAAAATTGTTGCCGAATTACCCAACCTTCAGCATTCTTCCAGGAGGGTGATAAATTTCACTGTCTTGAAATGGGTTTTCTTTTCTGTCCCTGCCATTGGATTATTCAGGACTTTCTCTGTAAGTATAAAATGTGGCACAAATCTCTTCTATCCCTTTTCCTCTTCCTTCCAGATCTTGGCACGGCTCTTTATTTGTTTGCTCTGAACTTTTAAACTATCAGATAAGGCATGAAAACAAGGGTACTGCTGGAGATTGGTACTGCTGAAAGCACAAATAAGTGAAGCCCTAATTCAAATTAATAATTTCAGAAATGTTCTGATATCTCAGGTAATTTTTTAAACTCTGGCACAAACATTGGTAGCTTTTTGTCTGGTGCTTCTTGATGACTCCTAGCTGGCATTTATGGCTTTCTGCAGTAATATTTTGCACTTAGTTCCTTTTCACGTAAGAACATGAAAGCAGTTTAGAACATTGTAAGTATTACATGAATTTTGTATTTTAGGAAACTGAAGGAGCAAGAGAATGAAGGATTGGATCAAGTCTCTGGGCAATTCTACAGCAGAGTTAAATATATAATTTAAAAAATCACAGCTCCTGCTGTATTTCAAAGGAAAAACACAAGGCTACACAGAGACTGTGAGGAAGGCTCAGAACAAAACAGGCATGGCAGGAGATGGTAAATTAATGCACAACAGGAACCACAGGTTTCTACTGAAGTCTATCATTCTGAATGCAACCACTTCATCATGAAGGACATAAAACATTTCTTATAATTGTCTCTAAATGCTGAAACAAATTTGTTTTGAGAATTTGGATTTTGAGAATTGAAATTTCCTATCTGATGCAAGGAAGAAACTGAATTACTCTGATAATTTGCTCAATTGTCTGATGATTTTCTCATAAACTCTAAATTAGATAACATTTCTAATCCCATTTTGAAGTACCTTAACCTTTACCTAATGTTCCAATCCCTTCCTTTTTTCCATTTTCCATATCTGCTGACCCTGCCAACTAGTTTCTCAGTCTGTAATCCAAAAGCTGACGCAGGAACTTTGGTACACCTCTGACTCCTCAAAGACTCCTGGCAGAAATTAGTGGGTTCTGTTGAGTCCTGAGAGCAACACAGACAGAGCTGCCATCACTCTTCCACTGACCAAGAGTAGTGGGCATGCAACTGTATGCAGATAAATTTTATTTGCTGTAAAATGACTTTTTTTACCCAGACATCTGATAGTCGACACCAACACACTTCAGTTGCATGGGGCTGGCACTTTATACAGCAGCAGTATTTTCAGGTGGTAACAGAATTACAGAAACAATTAATCAGCTGCATAATAATAAAAAAGTGTGCTGTGAAGTTCTGCAGCTGCAGTGTGAAATACACAAGTGTCTTCTGACAGCAGATCACTCCCGCCAGCACTGAGGTCCTGGTGTGCCCTGACCATCTCAGTATGTCTTCATTATTCCAATATTAGGGTAAATTATGCTCTTTCTGTACATGCTGTTAGAAATATTTACAGCCCAATGAGTGTTAGATGACACCTTTGCTTAGTTTCTACCTTGTCCCTCTTACTCCAGCATTTCACTCACTGGAAATACATTATTGAATCACTTAAGTGCAATTTCCCTTTAAAGCCTATTAATCAAACAGTCCCAGGAAAATGGGCCATTCCTTGATCAGTTTTCAAAGTCCATGGAAGCTGCCTTCACAATAAGTATGGCTGAATCATTGTTATGTACCTCAAACTGCTAGGGACACTTGATGGCCAAAGCCCTACACATTGAAGAATTGATGGCATTCACTCTTTCCACTACCTGAGTCTGCCACCTAAATTCCACAGGTCAAAAATTCCTTGTTGGTAATTTCGCATGCACCAGTGTTCAATGCAAACATTTTGGGATAGCTCAAAAGGAGAGTGGATACAGGTGCTGAAGAAGTCAGACCTTAACATTCACATCTTTTTGACTTTAAAGGAATTATGAAGAATCAAGCGACAGATAATTACATGAGTTGAGTGGAGCATTACTTCAAAAAATGTGTCCCTATTTAAAATTTCTACTCTATTTCTGCCCCATTTCTACAGTGTGAAATACTCAAGCTATTGAGAATGTAAATTGATTCCTTAGACTGCTCACATATAAGGCACTGGAAAGAATCACACTTAATTTTACTGCTATTTATATGTGTCCTCCAACCAAAACATCCATCTCTGTGCTTGATTACCAGCATCCAAAACTCTTGGCATGCATGCTGTGATGCACCTCCATGCATGACTGCCAATACCCAGAACTCTTGGCATGCTCTGGAGCTCCGGAACAGATGCTAAGCCATCTTCTTTTGTGTGTGCTGGGATGTGCTGACGAACTCCCATTGCACCACTCTGTGAACACTCTCCCTACCCTAAGAACTCCCTTATGTTTTCCTAGAAGCCTCAGAAAAATAAAAAGTTGCTGTGTACCAGCTCCTGCCAGCTGCTTGCTTTTGCCTCAGGACATAACCTTGTAGACAAAATCCACAATGGCCTCAACAAACAGAAAGCAGCTTTTCTTCTGTCAGCGTCTTACCCTGAAACAACTTAAAAAGCTTCTCCCACACGAGGCATAGCCCTTTATACATCAATTTACAGAGAGCCTCCTTTCAAAAACTATGAAGAAAATCCAGGAGGCTAAAAGATCTTTCTGGCCACTAAGCATTAGATTTCTGTTCTCATCCCATATGCTCACATCATCTTGTGGAACACTGGAATTGACACCACTCCTGCATTGGGGGTTCAGCTGGGTGACTGCATCAAAGCTGACCACTGCAAACATTTAGTTTGGTCACTTATTCAACCTCAGCCACAGAATTTCCTGCACTGCTTGTTGTATGAATACAAAACCTTGTTTTAAACCTGACTGTTTCTTTTTCCACTTTAATGCTTCTGAAGAAAATTTGAGGTGGTAAGTGGAAAGAGTGTGATTGGCACATGGATGGATGTGTCTAACGAAAAAAGAATGAAGATAATTAACAGGTAGTTAGCTGCATATTCAAGGAGTCATATCTGTGTTCACGGCAATATGCTATAAGCTGATTCTTATCTCTTGCAATTCTTGCAGTACTCTAACTACATTTTGCTTGAAATAAAAGGGCTTTTGATTTACAAGATCATGATCAGGCTCAGGTGTGGCTTCCAACAGAGCTTATGCTCCTAAAACACTTGTTTTGGAGGGATCACACCAGAAACATACTTAAATTGGAATTTAAGGGATTTATTATCTCCTTATTATAGGTGTTAGTTTTGCTCCAGTGGAGCTGAAAAAGCGCCCCATTTCTTTTGCTGCCAACCCCATTCCCACCTGAATGCCATGTTATCCTCTTTCCTGGGTAAAACAGTCTCTCACTCTCTCCTCATTTCCCTGTGAGTTTACAGCATGAATTTTTGCTTCATTTTATTTTTACAGTTTCTAGCTTCCAGAAAAAGCCATTTAACTCAAGCCTCAGCAACTGACCTCAAGTATTTTCATAAAACAGTATACTATGTAAATATCTGGAGCCTTCTGAGCTGTATGTTCACCTAAAGTTCTCAGTCAGTGTGACCAGAAATCTTTGTTTAACACTCTCCATTAAAAATTCCACTAGGGAAAGGTCCAAGAAGCAATGCCTGGGCTGCTGTCAAGAAATGCTTCCTGTGGTAGGATGGGAGCTCAGACAGGTGACAAAACTCCTGAGCAGCAATGGATATTACTCACACAGAGCAGTGGTGAAGAAGAATTTTCCCAAGGGTGGTATTAGCCAGGATCCCTTGCAGTGAGTAATTTCTGCCTTCATGCACTACCATGGCTTGGGATCCTAAGAAACTGGATGGTTTAATTGGATATCTGATAATGAAGGCAGGTTCCTTCATGTTTGTCCAGGTTTAATTCTGGATTGTGTCAAATGAGTATGCTGCCACAGAATTAGCAATTTAAAAGTTCCTGTTCAGATAATGAGAAAAAATATGGCTCAAAATAGTATATTGAATCCCAAATTTATGTCTTCAAACTTGAACTTTATTTTACTATCCATAGCACTTCAATTTGCCTTAAATTAATAAAAAGAAATTAAAGTTAGCATAGTTAACTTTTTTATTATTTAATTTGGGACAGAACTCGTTATTCACAATGCTGGTGTGAAAATGAGTCACCACTACCATAATTTTTCTAAAGCATTTATTTGCATTAACTTGAAAAATGAAGTTATTGTAATATGGTTATATAATCAATTTATATTACTGCAAGGAACATTGTTGAGTATGCTTCTTGAATTTAGGAATAATAAACGCAATAATTTTGGTTTTAATCATAAAATATATTAAAGGCCTCAAGATATTTTGGTCCTGGACAAGCTTAAATATATGTTTAACTACAAGTACCAGAGTGATCCAGTGAAATCACAGGAATGATGTCCACATATAAGGAAAAGCTATTACATGCATAAGTAAATCATTCTCAAATTGATTTTTCATTTCAGGTATTTTTGTTTTGGGAAACATAAGGGTTTACAAACTGATTAATTTACACTGGCCTGGATTTTCTTATTAGCTTGTGTTTTTCATCACACATGATTTTTGAGCATTAGTTCAATTACCTGTAATATTAAAACAGCTGAAGACTGGTAGATCTGCTTACATCTATATTTTTTTTAATTGATTTTAAAGACAGACTCCTGTCTGTGCTGAAATAAATGGATCAGGTTTTTTTTGTTTTATTTGCCTCTGGTTTTTGCTTATTTGAGTTGCAGATCTGTGTCTGGGACAGCAGAGAACAAGTACTTTCTGGCCTCCGCGTCTCCTCAGCTGCTCTTTGCCTGCCTGCTTTGAACCCACGTTAATTTACAGGGATGCTGTTCTCCACAGGGGATAAAGTGCATCCCACATTAGTCTCAATGTCTTGGCCTCTACATCCATGTTCACTGATGGTAAGGGCAGTAAATTTGGTTTTGAGGGCAGCTTAAGGGCTGCTTCTGCAGGAGAGACTGGTCTGACTTATCCACCATCACTGCTGTGCTTGGACCAAACAGAACAGCCCAGGGGGACATGGTAGAGGTTGGAATGGAATCCCTATTTTGTCCTCTCCCATTTTTCTGCCATACAATTTTACGTCCAGATTGAAAGGAAAAAACAATCAAGACCAGGTCTGGCAAATGTTTTTCATTTTTGATGAGCTACAGTGTATGCAATGAGATAGATTTCAAAGCCATATATTCCAACAATGCTTCATTGTCCTCAAGCTACTCAAATGATTTGGAATGAGTACAGTTAGAATAACCAATATATTTGAAAGTTAAATATAGAAGTCCTTTGATTTATCTTGCTTCTCCTGCAATTTTTCGTAAAGGACAGGGTTACTGAAACCCCTCTGTATTGAAGCATCTGAGGAGGACTCTAAGGAGACATTATTTGTTTTGTAAGAGGAATAGGTTACATATGTTTACTGCATCATTTCTCTTTCTCACTGTGATTGTTGCCAAGGAATGGATTAATGCTATTCCATTTCACAACAGCAACGCAGCTGTAATTTCCATGTACAAAATGCATTCCCTTTGAATAACTGCTTCCTTCTACTTAGCGAGACAAAAGTGTTATATTAACAGAAAAAACTTCTGATGTACTATTTTGTTGCTGCTTTACACAACCTTTACCACACAAAGTTAAAGACAGCAAGAAAACAGATGGAAATACTGAAAAAAAGTTGTTACCTCTTTCTTTGAGCAATTTCACACCATCACCACTGAAAGAAATGCGTTGGCTAAATAACAAAATAAGAGACTCTCAGGACTAATTCCTCTAATGCTGGTCTTCAGCTTATTCTCTTTACAGTCTGTTCATGTCAATGTAAGCTGATTTTCGTCTTCTATGTGCATATTTTTGGTTTATTCATTAGCAGCTATTTATAAATTTCATTTTTAAGGGCAGAAATGGCAGTAATGGGCACCATCTGTTTGGATAGCCAACTTATTTTAGGGACTTTAAAATTTTTTTTGCATTTACTATCATTAGAGGGTCATCAACCACCCCTTTGTCTCTGAATCTATGCATTGCTGATTCAGTTCAGACTTATAAGACTGAACATGTTTTGCTTAAGGTAACAGGCAAGATTTTTGTTCTTTTCAAAATGTAGATTCTTGGATGAGGAAAATTCTATATAAGGCCTATTCCCAAAAAATACATGACTCAGTGTGCATTTTCCAAGCCACTTAGGTACTTGGGGATGTCCACAGAAAACTTAGGGTTCCTATGCCAACCCAGATGGACCTACACGGCCAGCTCATAAAATGTTCAGCTGGACTTACATCCATTCTCATGCTATAAAAATACAACTCTGATGATGTACAATGAAGTTACCGCTTTATTTCAGATATTTAATTTTGAGAAAGTCCAGGAAACATTATTTTAGGATTAGCAGAGCGTTTCCTGTGTATAGGTTTATGCTTCCTATGTGGTATGCGTAGACCACTAAGTGCTATGTACATATGGATGTTGAAGTCTGTTTTAGATGAACTGTGGCTGTGAAGCAGTTTCAGTCATTTGGCTTCAGCAACAGGACTTTTCCATGGCTTCCCATGGTTTTCCATTATTTTTCTTTTGGTTAGCAGTGTAGGAGAAACTTTGGATGATTTAAACGTACCACCTCCCGTGCACATTTCCAGCATTAAAAACAGCTGGTTGGTGATAAAAAAGCTGATGCTTGAAATCAGGAAGATTTCCATTATATTTTACAGACCTTAATAAAGGCCCAGATGACCTGTTTATCTGTGAAATTGTTACTGTCACTAGATGGATGAATTTGTGTACATGAAGGAAGATAGTAATGGTGATGAGTTTGATTTAGGACTGATACAGAGTGTTTGCCTTGCTAAAGGAGATTCTGTGGAAAATCCTGTATGAAAACACATGAATGTAACCTCTAGATTTTTTTGTACTTAATGAAATGAGATGCATAAGCATTAGCAATTTTTACTTCATTTGGAATATTCACAGTGTTTAGTATTAATATTCTTCATTTTATTTTCTTACAACATTTACTTCTGTTCAAATTGTGAGAAGTTTAATATGTCAACAATCAAGTTTGTTAGAAAGTTTCATGAGTAAATGATCATGTCATGATTCTTGCCAGTTACTGCAACCAATCATGTGTGAAGTGAAATTATTGTCCAGAGATTACAAAACTTGGTGGCACCAATGGATATGTTATTGGGAGTTTCTTTGGAGTGAAACATTTTTTGGAACAGAACTGCAGGACCTCTAATTTGGATTTTTTTTTTCCTCCTTTGTTCATAGTTACAGCAGTTCTTTAACCCTTGCAATTACTTGTAGGACCAGGCTGTATTCATCAGCTGTTGTCACAATTTGATACCAGCCTAGTAGAAAGTAAAGATTAACAACAATTAAAGCAAGGCAGTCTTTATTTGCAAAGTGTTTGTCATCAGGGCAGTAGGTAGATATTCCCATTTAGCTCTCTGAAATTGATTTAATGTTGCATTTATAAGAAATTAGTAAAAACCAGAGAGTTGTACAAAATGTGCAGCCGCACGGTACTAAAAACTCACAGTTATTTTTTGTCTTCAAGTCACAAAGTCCTGTTGAAACGGCTTTATGTCAAGGTTAGAGTGGGAGAACTGAAGGCATTGTGGAAGTTCAAATGAGCTCTGTGACCCCCTGAAAATGGGACATTAAGCAGCTCTCAGGCACTGATGCTGTTCAGATGTGTAGTGGGCATGGGGATAGCTTTTCTACATGAATAGAAAAATTGCTTTTTAAAGATTTTGCAGAATGGAGAAAAGAACAGATCTTGGTATGGCTTTGACAGGATAAAGTCAGTTTTTGTGTCTCCCCTCAAAGCTTTCCCTAAGTCCAGTGCCAGCCTGGGGACTAATCTGACAGCCTGGGCTGCAGTCAGCCATGCAGAGCCCGATTTTGCCTCCGCACTAGCTCTTTGCTAGCAGGACTTTCTTGACCTCTGTGCTGCCTCTCTGAATGTAAGTTAAAGAAGAATGATGTCCGAATCCTCTCAAGGAACAGGTTTCTCCCACAAGTCCTTGCATAGGGTACAACTGCACACATAAGGCTAAACTCTTGGACTAAACTAACATAAGGTTAAATATGTGGCTAAACTCACATAAGGTAAACTCTTGGAAATGCAGGAAGTTTAACTGGTGGGAATGGATCTAGCACAGATACTTGTTCCAGAAGGTAGGAAGCAAGCATGAAGGCATGTTTAGCATAAACAGTGTCATGACAAGCTAACAAGGATGTAAACAAGAATTTTTTACGTGGGTAAGCAAATAAATAGAACTGACATATGGTGCAATGCTATTTCTTAGTGTAAAAAAGGTGGCAACCAGACCCTGCAAATCCTAATTCTTGCTGGTAGGTCCTGACTCCTTTTTCTGTTTCAATATTTCAAATAGCCCTTTAAATGTGGAGTTCATGGATACGCATCACTGGAAACAAATGAACTTGTATTTAAAAATGTAAATTCACCAAATGAATCACTCATTATTTATATATATGGTTTGTACATAATTTGTGCCCAAAGCCCCTGCTAAGAATTGATGCCACCTTTCATTTGATGACTATTAAGAGTAGAAATGGTCCTCTCTGTATAATCCTGATGAAATTAAATATGTCTAGCAATAAAGCTAGAAAATAAGATATTGTTTTCCTTAAGGATATTTATTATTCCTGTTGAAGAATTACTTATGTTACAGAGTTGGGAGGGCCAAAAATAAATTTGTGCTGTAGATTGTATTGATGATTACAGTATGAATTTTTCTTTGACTTAGAGCTACTACTGTGGCTAAAGCTGTATTCTGTTTAGATCAGCTATGAAATGTAGTATTATGAATGTTTATTATTATGGGTAATATGATTATTACATCTACATAGCTCTTGTGCCTATTTTATAAGCCTCTAGCCATGTTTAAAATTGTTTTAAATACACTTTCTAGTATTAAAGTGTTAAGAACTGGTTCTAGGCAGAAAGTACCCATATTTTATCAATATCAGTCAAGCTCAATAATAGCACTTGATTATTAACCAAATGCTACACATTTAATCCATAACTAAGTACATTAAAATTCCCCAAACTTAAATGGATACTGAGGGTTTTTTACTTCCTCCCCCACCCCCTCATTCTCCATCATGTTCTTGATTATAAATATTTTAGGCTGTCTTTTCATCACTACAGAAGATTAATATTTACATAATATAAATGTCCTTTACTTCTATGTGATTGGCACTTTTCACTTTTCCCTCTGGGGCATGAAAACACTGCCTAATGGAAAAGATATTCTCGTCTTTAACAGAGGTCTCCAATATCCTTTCATAACCTTTTTTAATTGATGATTTCTTGATTAGAACGCAGCTTTCATTCCAAGAAGTTCTGTAATAATTGCTTCCTGCTGCCTGCCTGAAATGTACATATTTTTGTGTAAGAAATATCTCTGGAAGTTTTGCTTTGTGCTACCCTTAATCTAACCTTTTCCAGATAAGGCACATAAAAGGAGGTTTAGACTGTTTTGGAGATGTCACTCACATTGACTGCAAAAAGTCACATTGCTTCCACTAGAGCGAGAGGAAGGATAGAAGAGAGACAGATGAGGATCTAAGTGCAGCATTATACAAAGAACTGACAGAGCACTTCTCATAAGCACACTTCCAAATTTCTATCTTAAAGTGACCAATAGCAAGTCAAAAGATGCTTCAGTTGTGCTTAACCCAAGCATTCAAAGATCAAATGACAGCCCCCCAAAAATAAGGCTGTTTTCAAATCATGGCTTGCTCAATATAACCCCATTTTATTGGCCTTTTGAGATTTCAGTTCCATTTAAACTGCGTTTCTCTGCAGCTAAAATTTTCTCTGGCAAAAATACTTTAAAATACATAAAAATACAGAAACACATTACAGCTCTAGGGAATGTAATGGCAATATCTAAAAGCATGACAGCTGGGATGGCCAGGATGCAGAGTGATGATCTAGATGGAAAAGGCTCTGCTCATTTCTCTAGTAGGAGTATTGGTTATGGGAGGAAGAGATAGGGAAAATGTATTAATGACTTATTTCTGTTTACAGTGAAGTCTGGCTTCTTTGATTAAGTTTTTAGTCTTATGTTCCCTCTAGCTTTTAAAGTTTCAGGTGATGGCTCTTAGAAGTGGAGAAACATTCCATATCAGCTACTCTTACTCATGTACTCGCACATTATTTTTTCTGTATATGACTCCTCTAACAGCACACTTTCAGCTGCTTCCCTGCATATGCATAGATCATGACTGACACTTTCAAAAAAGATAAGGTTGTGAGCATGCCCCACATTTTGTGCTAAGGCTCTAAAACTTACATTTCTCAGAACACTCTTCTTAAGCACAGTCTGAAAATCAGGTCTTTTGAGAGATCTAACAGCTAATACAAATGTTGATGTCTGCTGTTAAAAATACTTTTTTTCTGATTAGTATTCCACACTATTCTTGCAAAGAGAAAGGAGCGGGTAATAAATATAATAAAAGGTTCATTCAGAGGATATTCATGTAAGAAAATGGAAAGGTTTTAAGACTGTTTCTCTCTTTCCATTGGGAGAAATAATTAAACTACAGCAATTCAATTAGTATCCTCTATTTAAACAAGAACTCATGAGTAGTTTAAATAAAAAAATTCATCTGAAGAACTAGTGCAAAAGATCTGTTAATCAGCCCAATCAAAAAAAAGCCCAATTCTCATCCTATCTTAAATACTTTACTTTCTTTATCACTGTAATTTTCATATATAAATTTCCAATGTTCATGTCAAACACAAAGTTGTCTTCTGGTTTAAACACTCCAAGGAAAAGTTTTACAACCACCTACTCATGGCTATCACTTTAATGAAATTTGATACAATGTAATGAAAAGATGATTTCTCATGTTTAGTGAAAGAGAAAATTCAGCAAATTATCACTGGTATCTCATGATAAGGAGAAACGTCTCAATCATTCTGCTTGGCTTTACAGTTTGCAAAACATTGTGTACACTGCAGAGATTATAACTGGCAAGGAGCAAACAAATTTTACATGATTGCCCATACCTTCACCCAAGCACAAGTTTGAGGAATACTCAAAATGTACAGTTTCTTTTTTTGTTTTGTTTTTGTTTTAGACTATTCATCCAGCATACTGCACAGACCTGGTCTAGGACAAGGTAGAAAAAAATTAAAATTTTCTGTGATTGATTGACTACTACAAATTACCAAATTAAAGGGTATAGCACCAATGAAATATTCCTTTAATTTTCTCAAACTCATGGCATATATTTTAAACTGATTATTTAGGGTGAATTTTTCTGTTTCCAAAGAACTCCAGACAAAATTAAGAAAAGCATGGATAACAGAAGTGTAGTTATGCAAACTTACTATGAGTGAAGTTTAGTACACAGAGTGAAGGAAGAATGGAGGAACGGAAAGGGAGGCAGCCATGGTAGCAACCTGACCTTGCAAGCACAGAGGCATTTGGTGAGGGATCTGACATTTGAGGGGAGACAAGAGTGATTTATTTCACCTAGGTAACACCTAGGATCAATCAATTTTTCCCTCAGATTGTGGACCCAAACTGAAATCTAGAGATGCACAATATGACAGAGGTTGAAAACTGAATGCAGGGAAAGGCCATTCTGTTATTTTCATTCTCAGTTATGGTCATTATAAAAGTTAGTGCCAACAGCCTCAAAGCTCAATCACTTCCACCTTTGTTATTACAGAACAGTTAACTTCTTCCCTACTGAAGGGAGTCACATAAATACAAACTGGTTTTGCTTCACCTGTTTGGCTCACTCACATGCCATCTAATAGTTTCTGCACAATGTTCCCTTCTCTTTAATTTTCAAAGGTGATTCCAATGAGAAACGTAAATATAAACATTAAATAGCAGTAAAACTGAAGGTAAAAAGCCAAGATAATAATCGATATTCCAAGAAACCATATATTCTGACAGGCTTATGCTCTCCCTGTAAGTGTTGTTGCTTTTCAGGTTTAATGATTAGAATTCTGCCAAAAATTAGATAGAGAAGGTTGGACTTGTGGTAATGAGATAGCTAAAATATGATTTAATTGGGGAAAAAATTACTCACAGAATACAATATTTGTGGCAGAAGATTTGAATGCTGAGTAATGAAGAGGAACAGTGACACTTTAAATCCAGCTCCAAACTTTCATTTGCATGGAAAGAGAAGCTGGTCACTGCTAATGAGCAGCATCCCACGGAACACTCCAGGTACATTGCTGAGGTGCTGGCACACTGCAGTGACTCAGATAAACTACAGGCATCCAGTTTCCTCTGTTAGACAATAGAAATCTTTGCTGTATTCACATATTTGTGTTTTTCCAAAGAAGGTATGGAGTCACAGCCACGAGAAACACAGTTAATAAGGCTGAACATGAATTATACCCATGCACAAGAAGGCAGAGTTTTGCTGGTGCTATTCACCAGGCATATTTTCAGAGTTTGCATCACTGTAGGATTCCATTGATGAGCCACTGACCTGACCTGTTTTTACCGAAAATCTGCCATATTCATTTAAGGTCCCCCTCAAAAAAACAAGCATGTAATTATACTATTATGTGGTTTTTAACCAGAGCAAATATTTCATAATTCTGCTTTATGACTTAATCACAAGTAATACATAAGTTTTGATACTTTTTGTACTATTACAATATTTAAGCAATAAAGTAAAAATTCTGTTAAAAACTTTATTGGAGTATATTTAGAATAACGATGCTGAAATCCATGTCACCTTTTGGAAAGAATGATCCCAAAGTACCTTGATTTATATTGCTATTACTGGAAGCAGTGTTTGGCTCAGCACTTCTGGGCAGCACCAACTTGAAGCATGAAGCTTTGTTTATGTCATTACTGATGGCTATACCCTCAGGAGACAAATTAAAATCTGGAAAGATAAGCAACTTGGAAAAAAAAGCACAGGTAAAAATGCTTCATTTCCACTCATTATTTCATTCTAACATTTTCAAGCAGGGAAAAGCAAGCCTACAAAGGTTCAGGATGAAGGCCATCTTCATGGAAACTATCCATCATAAGTAAATCCCAGAGATGCAGTGCAATATAGGAGGAAAATTCTGTGTAATAAGCCATTCTGAATGCTGTACATGTAGTACAAACAATAGCCTGTTACTGCAGTCTTATCCAAGAAACAAAGCAACAAAATTGACAGATGACAATCTCCAAGCCAAGTCCAAAGCAAGCAAATCATGGGCTATGAGTTACAGAGTGCAAGTAATGATCCTGCACTGTAAAGTTTTGGACAGCCTTGAAATCTTCAGTAAAATGACATTCAAAATTTTGGGTTTAGTGGACTATATATGTTGAGTGCCATGAGTGCTACACTGCTGAGCTGCGGTTTATGATAGATAACTCACTGTCATTAGATTTATTGCTCATGTGTAAGTAGCAATGGTAAAATATTTGCAAATATATAGTTCTTGAAATTGATGTAACAAGCGTGAATAACAGCAGTAATGGTACCTCACCAACATTTATTAACTTTCATGGAACACTGTCCCTGGGGGTGGCTAGTTATCAGAACTGCTCCAAATTCCCTCATTCTCAGTCTCCAGAAAATTTAATAGCAAGCTCCAGTTGATGCCTTCTGTTTCCAAAGTCATTACCTAAAGCACCAGCTGCCAAAATCCTTTATTTTTTCAATTTTGTGGAACACACCATGGGTGACCAAAAAAAAAACAAAAAATCTTAAAGCACACAAAATACTGACATTGTAATCTGAAGCAATGGGATTATTATTACTGTGGTAACAATCAACTGAAGTATGCTCATTTCATTCTGTCAGCTTTTTTTTCCCCCCTCCATTTTTTTCACGCCACATTGCCAGATAAATACCCTCAGAGACATGTTTCAATTTTTCTTTCCCTGGATGGTGTAGCTCATCTTTATATACCATCAAATGAACCATGAACAAATATCAGAATCTGTGTTCACTCTGGAAAACGCCAGGTCTCATTTACTGACAGAAAGTGGGCGCTGATCATAACTAATCACATAAGTGGGAGAGGTCAAAGCAGCCTCTTGGTGCTCTGAACGGCACAGAGAACATGAGGACACACCTGCAGGAGTGGACTAATGATGTTTGCTTGATCTTTCTGAATCAACATCATCGTATCAAGGAAATCAGGATGAATTTTGGTCAAAGCAGAAAGAGCTGATTGTGTTTTAGACAACCACTATAACTGATCTATTTGTGTCCAACTAATTAAACTGATATTGAGATGTGAAACCCACACTGATTGAATACTGTTAAGTAACTTAGCTGACATGCCTATTTATGAAGATTAATGAGTGTACTCTGTCTCCAACTATTACATCCTTTTATTTATGAATACACTATGGATATGTACCCTTTTGCTATGAATATTGAAAGAATTTAATGCAAACACTGTGAAGTAATTATAAGCTTTAAGGGAAATTCAGTATATAACAGTTATGAGTATTTGCTACAGAAACTTAAGTTCCAGTAATTATACATATTCAAAGTGCAAACAGAAACACATCTTGTGACCTTCTGGTACAGGTCTAATGAACTCTGCTTCAATTTCAAATGTCAAAATGTATGAATTATCTCCCTACAGATGTACCACAGCAGAAGAATGATGTATATAAGTTATTTTTTCAATAAATTCTAAATGGAAGGAAGCTGTGCTTTATTTGTTGAGAAATGCCAGGCAGGTACAAGGTGCTGAAAGTCAAAACCAAACATGATTGCTAATGATTTTTTTCCTGTGATCTACATTTTCTACTGAAAAGTTTCTTGCAGCTTTCTTTGGAGGGTGTTCTAGGGATGGGACTAAAAATCAGATTTTATCCATACTGATATACTTGTGCTAGTATTCTTTGGTTGTTATGACAATGAATTTAGACTGAGTGTGGATTTCTCCTAGGTGCATGCAACACAAGAAACTGTTCTGAGCAATAATAAATTGCTCCTTTTTTACATTAGCAAAACAAATGAAAGCTTCTGCTACCACACAGTAGCAGACGGTGAATGTTTTTTGCTGGTGCCATGAGTGCTTGCCTGGAAAATAGTGGTGTCCCCTGCCTCGAGCTTGCGCCTGCCTTCCTGAAAAGTGAGGAGACTGTAGCATACACTGGCAGCAAACAGATTAAGGCAGAACGATCTGGTGATTTTGTGAGAGGTTAAGGGTGAAATTGCTGAGCACTAGTAAGCAGTGTAGTAGGAGATCCTAAATAAAATGTAGGAGACAACTTTTTTTGAGTGTCTTGATCTTGAACAAATGCAATAATCTCTACGAGCTAGACTGAGCCAAGAAATCAATCCAGGTTTCCTCGTGGGAGGCAGAGTTTCAAATGGCTATATTTTGTCTTCTCATTTGAGAAAGTTGCTCTTGGAAGAGCTGCTCCAAAAGACCTGTGCTCTGCTACCTGGAAGGAGTAGACACATGATTCTACATATTTGCTTTAACAGTAAAGTGTTAAAGAAGCTTCATCTACCTCTCAGATCCCAGTCCAGACAACATTAGAGAATCTGTGCTGTTGCTGGTGTTGTAGAGTCATAAGTTTAGTCACTTTGAATTTTGTATATGCAACATGAAATTCATAGCACCTATCTATTCCTCTGTTCCTTGAAAGGCTTTTAACTATTATAACTGCTGGAAGACTTTAAGCATTTTACAAGCCAGTACACATGGAAAGATGCAGACTACCACTGTCAATACTTCCACCTCTATAACACAGTCAAGAACCTCGAGATGAGATGTGTTGTTGCCCTGCAGTTGTGTGTGATGTTGTAACCATGGAGTTCAAAGATTTGTAGATAGGTACACTGTGAGAGCCGGTCTATGAAAAAATACTGCCTCTTCCTTGAAAAAGCTATGTAGCTTTTAAAACAAATCTAGAAAATGTTTTTATATGTCGTACTTTTTATATGTCTTAAAGAAAATATACTGGTGTTAGTCCAAGCTATTCAAACAGAAATAAGTATCAGTCAGTAATAACCTGGACTGTATGCACATTTCTGACAAATAGAAAGTTGTTAGGAGGCTGATACCAGATTCAGGTTGATATGTTTAAAGGTCTGTGTTTTATGGAGTATTGCTGACAGCTTGTAGACATCTTCAAAACAAGCTTTAGGAGCCAAACCCCTGGATTTTGTTAGTGGTTCCTGCCGGTAGCTACCAGATGATTAGATCAACTACATCACTGTAACTGCAGTGTGACAGCCTGATAGTAATTCAGCTGAAGTTCAGGGTCTGCTTTAGTAACTAATAAAAATGATCAAATGTTGCCAAACTTCCTTTTTTTCTTTCTTTTCTTTTTTTTTTCTTTTTTCTTTTTTTTTTTTTCCTGTTAAAGAAAAAATCTGGCAATATCATTTAGACCAATTCGAATCTATAACAATATAGTATAAGTTACTCTCAGTACATATGGAAATCCACAGAGGAGAAAACTATACATTGCAAAGAATTTAAGCTTGGATTACTTCTGTCACCTTTGAGAAGTAGGCACATGTAATACACAGAGTAAAACAGATATTATGATACTTTCATGGAAAAAGCTGGTGTTATTTTTATGTTCCAAATAATATTGTACTTTTTTTCTTCTAAAATCCTCTTATGAGAAAATACCATCAGTGTAAACATCATCAGTCTAGATGTAATATAAGACCAAAAAGAGATTGGTGATGTTGTTTTGCTGACACCTTCTTCAAAGAGGGCTGAACAGAAGCACAATACAGTCCAAGAAGTTTTGCCACATTCTGGTTATTATGGCTAAGTACTTCACAAACTAAAACCCTTCTTCCCATTACAGTGGGTGGGAGGTTTCCCATTACTTTTCACACAGAATTTCAGTATGCTATTGATAACAGTTTCATAGGAAACCAGGTTCCTGTTACTCTATCAAATAAAATAAACAAATTTTGCTCCTTGTTACTGTCTTGCACTGCTCAAAACATGAAAGGATGAAGATGGGGTACCATGTACTCACAGAAATATCACAATTTTCCAAACATTAATGTATTTTAACATAGTTATTGTTTCAGCTGTAAGTTTACAGTGGGAAGTGCAAGGTTTACTGTTTGTTCTTCACCTCACCTGTTTAAAATGTTTCATACAGCCAGATAGGCAAATTAGTAAATCACATAGCAAATTGTCAAAGTGAACAGCCCACAAATATCCCACAAACCAACATTCGTTCATGGAAATTCCTGGAAGAATACTTATGATTAACAGGTATATTAACAGAAATCTGAGTCAGATCATAGATCTGTGTTGATCAATGAACATCACCAAAGCTCTATTTCCCATTGTCTAATTCTGATATTGCCGATCCATTGGCCTGAATTACACAGGACACAACACAGACTCTGTTTCCAAGTGCTGCTTTTCCACTGGGTATAGATATCATACCTGGAGTGACAGTTTTTTCAACACATTACTATTGCACTATTGCCTCAGGACCACCTTCTACACTAATAACAATCAAAGATTAAAAAAATCAAAAGGAGAAAAAAAAGTTCTCATTCCTTTTCTCTGGGTGAGATGCTTCCATTATTTCTGTGTGTAATCAATCTATGTGATCAACATGGGCTTATGAACAATATGCCCCAAAATTTCGATGTTTTAAATGATAATATGAATATAAAAATAAAACAATTTTCAAATTCTTTATGCACAGCAGACATTGAGTTCTTAAAAAAGTTGTTGGTTCAACTTCAACCATACTTTGAATAGAATAAAACACAGTTCAACTGTACTTTGACTAGAATATTAATGATCAATATTAATGATAAATAGATTAATAATATGAAAATAGTGTAAAACTCCCAAACTATTTTTGTAAGTCGATAATGCAGTGATGACCTTACACTTTTGAAAATGACTGTTCAGCAAGTGTAAAGTATGGTGAAATTTGGGGGTAACAGAGAACAGGAGCTGATATTTATGCACAGAAAGGATTCAAGGTATCATCATGGAAATGATGTAGAAAACTGACCGCTGGAACACATGAAACATTGCGGTAGTTGTAATCTTATGGCTACAGATTTTAAGAACAAGTTTGGCCATTTTTCCTAACTGTTACACAGTAACTTGAATGGGATTTAATTCAAGGAAAATCTACATTCTATACCACACGATTCAGTTAACACTGTGGTCCTATTTGGCTTTTCATTGCGGGAATCTGTGCAATATCAGGACTGCCTCCCTCTCTCTGCACAGGACTGGACAGCCAGTCATCCGAGCAGCCTTGCCCTGGGCAGTCTGACTAGTTCTATGCCTCTGAATTTTCTTCACTCATGCTGGGCTGCTGCTTTTCTCTGCTTTCAATTTGTAACTCCCACAAATCTCTCTTGGAGTCCATCTGCGTGAAGACTGATAGTTCTACCCAAGCGCTTTTGATCAGTGATAAGGAGGGCTGTGTTTGCATTGTCGCTATGTGTGAAGTTTTATGCCTGAGTCCATTAATATGGAACCTGGCTCATATTTGTCTCCGATTTTTAAAAAATATTTTAGTATAGAACTTTAGTTCATTTTGAACTTTTCATGTTGCTTAATGGCCTTCTTCATGTCAGGCTAAAACATGCAGGGAAAGGAACAAATCTTGCTTTGATTTGTCCTTTTGAGAAAATGGATTTTCTTCTCATAAAGAAAAGGGAGATCTCAAAGCCTGAGAAACTAAAAATCGCATGGAAGCCACATATTGGTAGCCTTCCCTCCGGGTAGCAGAGCAAACACAGCCTCTCATTAATGCCTGAACATGACTCATCTCTCCACAGAAAAAAATAGGGAATTTGACTGTTTGGGAACATAGTTAAAGATGTGAATATCTGTTTATCATTTAAAGAGTGTCACTGATTATTATTGTTTTGGTGCAAATCTGAAGTAGATTCACAGAAATCCAGGTCAGGGTATGCCCTCAAACTAAAAATGAAACTGGTTGTCACAGAAATGTTTTCATTGACAATCAGGTTCTGAAAATAGAGAGAAATTGTAATGGTATCAGACTCTTTTTTTTTTTTTGACAGAACCAACTTGAACTTTTTTTGGCTTTTTGAAATAGAGCATAATAATTACATTCATAGGAGCTGGCTGAGAGTGGGCAGCCAATTCACAGGTGTAAGGAACATCTGACTAAATCCCTTTTAGCAGGGAAACCGCCAGAGCATGCACCTGGCTTTTTGTTGGAGTCATTTCCATCTGCCAAAAAGCATTGCTGCGAAATGATGGGGAAAAATAAACAAGGGATAAACCATACTGGAATTTTAACTAAAACAGCATCTTGCCTGAGTTTGAGAAAGGCTAGGGGTAGCACTGGAGGGCCTAGTGCCTTCCCATCTGCAAACAGGGGAAAAGGAAGATTTTTTTTACTTTATCTGTGTTTTGCATGTTTTTCTAATATTTATTATTTGTTTTCCAGCAGTGATGAGGACCATATTGTTGGACAAGAGCCTCATTCTTTAGGGATTTTAAAAATGCAAACAGAATTCTGGGTCTTGTTCCAAGGACACAGTGCAGTGATTTGTAAACATTTTCGAATGATGTCAAACTCTTGCTAATAATATTTAAGAGCTGACAAGTTTTAGTTTGCAGGTTGAGTTCACAAAATAGGTGTGTCACATCTGGGTAAGGACAGTGTACCAGGAGTTGCTGGCCTTCCTAACTGTTATAATTAAATGTCCAGAATATGAGTGCTAAGTGCTCAGGAACTAACAGTGAGTGTGTGCTGGGAGGGCTGACCAAGTGGAGAATACAAGACCACAACTCCTCCATACTTTTTTCTACTTAAAAAATTACAATAAAGATAACAACAATTATAAACCAAAGTAAGTAAAAGAGCACTGTGTCCTCTGGGTTTTATCTATATTGAATCTCTTAAAAACCTCATAAAATGTAAGTTTAGAGTGGCCAGCATGGCTCATCGACACCTTGGAGGGCTTCTGTGTGAGGGGCATGCCAGGCAGATTCTTGGTGTCTGTCCTGTAGGGTCATTTTTCATGTTCCATATAATTCTGACTCCTAAAATAGGCTGTTGACAGCCAAAAGCATCCATTGTGCAGAATTTCTTCGATCTTTTGCCAAACTCATCACTGGCAAAAGGTGAATCCAGCTCCAAGCCTGTAAGTGAAAATAAAAATACTATAACTTACACCAATTTGGTGAAATTTCTGTTTGACAACTGCAAATTCTGCCTTGCATGTTTTGTGTTTCATCCATTCTGTCTCCTTATTTTGGATTGCACTTCTCTTCACATGGAAGGCAGTTATTACTGGTAGGAAGAATTCTCAAATAAGGTTTTGTATCCTTGCTGTTCACAGCCCTCTTCTCAAAGAGGAAGGAGAGAGCTCTCCAGATTCTTGCATTTGAAGAGGAAGAAGACATTTTGCACTTCTTTTACAGCAAAGGAAGAGAGAGCAGAAAGGGAGACGGTTTAATCTACTCCATGCCGTAAACACTTGCTCTCTTTCCATTTCCCTTCTCTAAAAGGCATTGCAGGACTTGGCTGCTAACTTGAAAATCCCCTCCTTTTTGGAGAAAAATAGGAGACTTCATCCAGATATACAAGCTCCTGATTTGATCAGCTCTGGGAATTGAAGAGTAAAAATTATCCTAAGCTTCATTAAAAAGAACAATAAAGATGATATTTCTAGGGACATCAGCTGTAGTTCCCTGTAGAAGGTAGTGTTAGCAGCAATTCAAATGAATGAAATTCATTTTGTGACAGCATATATCCTGAAATTCTATGAAGGGTAAAGCAACTCCCTGGACAAGAAGAGAGTAATTGTTTTTAAGCAGAAAGAGAAAATTGTGGTTTCATTTTACCTCCTGACTTTGACCTGAGTCAAAAATTTACAGATGAACTCTCTACTGAAATATGTGCCTGAAAGACACCTTGATTCAGTTTCCTTTGTTTTCTCTGTACAACACACATTTGTTTAATGCATGCAGTGAGAAAGTACATGAAAAACAATTTTCCTTGTTGCACAAAATGAAATGAAATTCAGGCATGCCACAGCCTTGAAACACTTCTTCATGGACTGCATAATGGATTGGCAGCTGTGAAGGTGGATGTTTTTAAATCTTGTGTTCCTGTTCGTGTTCCTTTGACCTATGGTTGTGTTCTCTGCGTATGAAAGCAGAATGATGAAATGGCTGAAGTTATCAAATACATCTTGGAACATTACTCAGGAAATACATTTCAGTAAATTCTGACTGCTGAACTGTGTCTGAAACCTTAGGCTATAGGAGCTGGTGTCCTGAGCTGTGTTAAGATATCATTCAAGTGCTGGGATTGTCTGACCCTCCTCTGTGTTTTGCCTTCAGGATGAAAACATCCTTTTTATTAAAGACTGCAAGACCCCTTAGTTTATGATCATATCTTCTCCCTGTGAGGAAATGCTCATTTTCCCCTGTTTGCATTCCCCACACTTAAAAAAAGCAAATGGAAAAGCAAAAGTGTGATACATTTCATGCAAAGATGACTTTTGTTTTGTAAGCGTTCATCTGTTCCAGCTGCTTATTTTTCCCTCAGAGTCATAATCCCCTCTCTGCCATATCACAATTAGCAGTGGAGAAGTTTGGGATTTACATTCAGTGGATTACAACTTTCAGAGAGAAAAAGGCAGCAGGAATGAACGAAGTATGCAACATAAATCCCATCTCCGTGCAAATGTATTTAGCAATAAAAGCAAAGTTTCACACACATTAAAAAAAGAAGGAAAATATCTTTGCAGTATTCTCTAAGCCATCAAGTGAATAGATGAGTCCATATCCCCCTGAAAGTTAGACTCATAACCCTACAGATATTTTGAAAACACTGACAAAATGCTTTCTAAGTTTTTTAAAAGTTCTGTAACTTCTGACAGACAAAATGAAGTTCTTCAATAGGCAGTGTAACGGAGAGAAGCAAGCAGGCACAACCTCAGGTGGCACAAAATATCCTGATGGTTATTGGCAAAACTGCTCAGTTGGAGCAGATGAAATACCTACACCCAAATCCCATGATTATTCTCTACTTCAGTGATATTTAGTGGAAAATGGAACTGCCAGTGTAGGAGGGTTTTTGCTACCTGGTTCCGTGACATGTGCCTATGCCTTGTGTAAAGACAGAGTTAACCCATTCACAGTTTTGATGGTTTCAGCTTGGAAACAGTGTATTGATAAATACATTTGTGGGAAGATTAAACAAAAATCATGTGACATTGAATGTGTTTAAGACAAAATTATAAATTCTATGGATCTTGATCAAAAGTTGATAAGTAGAAAAGAATGTTTTCCTTGAACTCATGAATATATTTGTAAAAGGAGACCAAGGAATAGGAATGAATAATCATTCTGGACCTTCTGAGGTACTCTTTTTATTCTTGCAATCAGTCTTCAAAATTTTTACTGCTTTCTTATTTGAAGCTCTCTTCCTGATCTGAGAACGAAGATAATTTATCAATTTAATAACCCCAAATTGCAATTTTAGTGTCATGGTGAAGGAGAAGAGGAGCAGAAATGTTTGGTGCAGTGCTGGGCAGGACACACAGCTCAGAGGATCTACCCCTCCTTTACCTATGTCCTCTACTATTTGTTCTGTTTCTAAATGAGCAAATGACAAGATGTTTCTCCATGTAACCTCCATATAACCGTAAAGTACATGGTAGCACCTTATTAGGCAGTTTCTGTTCCACACAACCAGATAAACACATTACAGAGCTCTCTTGATGGTGAGAGTATTTGATGACAGTGATACTCATAATCAAGTCCAGAACTAAGAGTCACATCATCCCATCTTAGTTTTTTCTATACTCAATGTATATACTTCTCTTTTCTTAAAGAGTTAAGTTTAATGCACATTTATAGATAAGATATAGATGTTAATGTGAAGTTCTTTCTATTTCTGACTTCACCTGCATTCACTGTGGTGTTATTGTTTCATTAACACTGAAAGTCTCAGACTCTGTCTACCCTTCCAGAGGAGATAAAGGAAAGGTTGCCTCATAATTCACCCTTCACAAAACACATAAACAATAAATTTAAACCAGTTGATATATCTATTGTGGCTGGTTACTTTGATTTCAAATTATAAAGCAAAATAGCATCAGATAAATATTTTGAAGGGATTTTTGCTCACCATAATCTGCAGTGAAATTCTGTTCTTAATGGCAACTAGCATTTTACTCTGAAAATTTCTCCCTTTATCACTGCTGAAATCCAAGTGGACTCCCCCCCAAACACTTTATGTTGCTATTACTTTCACTTTTGCTCAAATGATTTGGAACCTCAGGAGTCAAATTACTAGTTCTTAGAGAGTAAGATGTGTAACAGTTTAAAAATGCCTAATCATTCTGAATAATGGCACTCCTGCACGGAGCAAAACACAATCTCACCATCATTAACAGCATAAATATTAAATATGAATTTTAAAACCCCAGCTTGTTTCTTTAAACAAATCACAGAATCATAGAATGGTTCGGGATGGAAATGACCTTAATGGTTATATAGTTCCAGTCCCCCTGCCATCTGCAGGGACATCTCCCATTAGACCAGGCTGCTTGAAGCATCATCCAACCTGCCCTTAACACTTCCAGGGATGGAGCATCCACAACTTCCCTGGAAAACCTCTTCCAGTGCCTCACTACCCTCAGAGTAAAGAATTTTCTCCTAATATCTAACCTAAACCTGTCCTTTTTCACTTTGAAGTAATTCTCGCCGGTCACTTAGCTGTCCTTGTAAAAAGTCCAGTATTAAGCAAGCCAAGCTACAAGTCCAAAGCACAAATCAACCTTTGTATAACTGTTATATCAGACAAAGATTTAAAGTGAAAAGGGGTGGGGTTAGATTAGTAACATGCATCAAGAAATAAACCCTTAATAAGTAACTAAATTAGCTTTTAGGCTTCCTCTATTCCAATTCTTTTCATCAGTCTGATAGGCAGGTAATAGAACACAAAGCTCATATTTAATAATATTTATCCCTTTCTTTTTAATTGTCAAGGAGTGCAAGAATTAGTCCTGAATTTTCCAGAGATAATCGGAGAACATAAAATCAATTCTTATGAATGCTAGCAGGCTAATTTAGATCTAACTGAAAGATCTTTCCTGATGAAGACTCATAATGTTGAAAACACCTTATTATTGCCAAATCAGCCAGCACTGAGAAGCTAGTAATTGTGGAGAGCAGGTTTGCTTACTCTCTTTAGTTTTTTAACCATTGAGGAAAAAAAGAGATCAAGTGCTACCATGGCAAGTTTCTTCCAGAGTAAGTATAAGTTGCAGCAGAAGATTGAAACTGAAGAGCTTTCCAGCCTGTCATCACAACCATGGATATTGCTCCCAGATTATACTGGTTTATCCGCTACAAAGATGATCTCTCCAATTCAGCTTAGAGCACTTAGCAAGATAACAAAAGGGAGTCTTTGCTTGGATAAATTGTCTGTATGGTGTGTTTAGGGACAACTGAAACTGAATCTTCTCTGATGAACTAAAACAGTTCAATGTGTACATTAGTGTTTTAGTGAGAATCAAGGGTGCAGTTTTGAAACAAACCTGATTGAACCCAGCTACAGAATAGCCTCAGAGCATATGAACTGTATTTCTTTTGGGTGAAACTACACTGAAAAATGTGCACACATTACACACCTGATGCACTCTGGTAATTAATCTGTGTTCGGACCTTGGGACCAGAAAAAAGCTAGTCCAAAGCAGACTGCCTTCTCCCTTCATAACATATCCAATTCTCCTTAATAACACTACAGTTCTTCCCCCTTTTTTCCCCCTATACTACTTGCTGATATAGCCATAAGACAGTCATAACAAAAAAGTATCTCCTGTTAATTGGGCATACCTAATATTACTCCAGAAATATCTAATTTTCTTGGAAAACCACTATTGGCATGAAATCTCTTATCAAACATTATTGAAAATGTCCTTGATGAGAATCTAAAAGATGATATCTTAGCAGTATCAACCTATTAGCCAAGTGTGTTATCACAGATATTTTACTGTACAGCCAAATTGCATTCAAGGTTAGCTATATTCACATCGCCTTACACATCAAAACACAGTGCATCCAAGCTCTGCTGGAGACAGGCTAACTTTTTCTATGTAAGGATTCAAAACTGGTTCCATGTCTTTTGGTAAAGGCAATAAAAGGTACTCTTTTTATCTGAAATATGCATATATTCCTAGACTGAAGGAGAGAGGAAAGGATTAGATATGAGCAGTTTCTTGTTGTCTTTATTATTTTAAATTTAATGTTCCCATTTATGTTCTTTTCACACAGGAAGCTGATAAAACACCTTTTATTTGATAGACATTCTCTAGATTTAATAAAAAGCTGCAGCCTGCCTTAGCAGTCTAATCAACATGAAACAGAAAGACAGAAATCAAAGGGTTGGTAGTATTCTAAATATAGATGTCCTCTAACTTTGCCCTTGATAATCAATTCACAGTTAAATAGTTTTAGTGCATGTGGGAAAATATCAGAAATGGCTCCAGGCTAATAAACCTATGTTTGCTGCACAGACTGTCTTAATTATATTTTGTTTTGCAGAAATGTGCACCTGTGTGTGCTAAGACCATGTAGCAAAAAAGAAGGATAAAAACCATTCTAGTGAATCAAATTTTGCCTTTGTCTGGGCTATTAGTGAAACATTTTGAATAAGAAAACTTTGTCTGACAAGACAAGATTGAAGGCTATTTTCAAAATCAGATGTGGAGTCAGCACTACATTGACTTTATAAGTGGAGTTGAAATGACTTGTCATGCAGTGTCAGGACAGAACCCCACAGACGGATAAGTTAGGTATTCTATCTGAAATAAGTCACCAGGTCTCAGGTATTTCCATGAGTTCGGTACTGCTATTATGGGCATATAAATATCATCTATTTCCCTTTGGAAATTCCTTGCAAGAGGAATGTGGAAGCCATCATCTACTTAGAAAACACCAGTAGAGGCTCCTTGAGAATCTTAAATCTCATAATGAAACCATAAACTTGGTTCTGTATTTTAACCTTCATGACCATGCAATTAAACTTTTCGGCAAAAAACCCAAGTGTTTCTCAGTGAAGGAAAATGTGTATTTTTTCCTGCCTAGACCAATTCTATCAACTGTGAAGTGAACCATAAAATTTGCAAAGTTAGGATGAATTTCCCCGGAACAAATGTGGCCAAATGAGCCAAGGAAAACACTCGCAGAGGAGGTGGGACAAATATTTTGTAGATGACCCAGAAACCGAATCTAAAAGTGCATCTATTCTCACATCATCAGGAGAGACTTCAGAAAAGCTAGCAGACTGTATATGATATTATTCAAAGAAATTCCCCCTGTCAAAAATATAATCCTAATATTTCTGATAGATTTGAGATTAGTCCTGTAGAGTCTTCTTAAAAGGATCTCTCTGAATACTTCCAAAATACCAAAACCAAGAGGCCATTGATCAGACCTGTTGAAAACAGAAACCATTTGGGTAGATAAAATCCTCTGAATTAGAAAAATTATATTATGGACTGATTAGGCCACATTGTCTATTCTGATGCAAGTGCTGCATGTGGGATAGAGCCTATGATGTGTTTTGTGCCACCTATATTGGTACTCTGTGAAGACACAAAGTATTTTGTTCACCGAACACTTCCAGATCATTATTTTGCTCACTATCATCAGTCTTTATGAATTGGAATTTTATGAACTCAGTGACATCAAGGACTAGGGACTGGTGTTCCAGTATTGATTTCCGCACTGTACTATTACTCAATTCATTTATTATGGATAAAATATGTGGGTTCTAAATTGCCAAAGGACCTCTGCAGCTACCACAAACAATACAATGTAGATCCCCCCACAGAATAACTTTTTCTTTAAGTGACAAATACATCTCTGTCCAATAAACAGCCTATTTTTACAGCTGTGTAGTCAAAATAGAAGGCTGTAATGGCTACACCTGAGAAGTGCATTAATCTGGGCAGAATCAATATCAGCTCGTCTTGAACCCAAACATGAGCATACAATAATAGAGTAGCAAACGTATTTTGTAACACTGTGATTGCATGGCCAAGCACAATGTATAAGACATTTTGCATAAGTGTGTGAGCAAGGTGACCTCCAAAGTAGGCATAGACTTGTATATTTGCACTCAGGCGGCACAGGAAAGCACTGTTACTACAAGAAGCACAATTTTCAGGATAAAGAGTAGAGTACAAAATAAGCACAAAGGCCTGGAAATGAGGAGGGCATTTTGCTGAGCACACTGATGCCTTCATAATTGCTAGGTTTTTTACTCTTCATGCACCTGCAACTTGGTGTAGTTCTGTGCTTCATATAAAGTGCTAAAAACCTCTGTTCCCAGCACCTATAGCCAAAATAAATCCCTCTGGATAAAGATCCAAGGATACATTCGTTGCCTTAGGGCCCGAAAATATGTAAACAACTGTGAGATGGGGGGAGCAGGCCTGGGGTGGTTAACATCATCACCTAAAGGTGTGATTGGGGAATTAGGAGCCAATATGCTAATGGCACAGAACTTATAAAAGGTGAAGGGCTCGTGACCCAGTGTCCATTTTGGGTGTAGTCCCCCGAGGGGGACTTTTCGTGCCCGAATGCACCTTCAAGGCCTTGAATAAATTTGTCTGCTTTTATACTCCTAATTTGTCTCAGCCTCTGTTTCAGGCAGCCTGCTTTTGGGCATCAACACAAGAAGGACAGCTCACCAAACCAGAAATGAGATGAGCAGCATCAGGAGCACAAGATCCTTTTGGAGGGGGAAAGCAACCAGGAAAAACACCAGACCTGAGCGAGGAGAGACGTGTTAAAAAAAAAAGGTATTCAACTCTAACTTTCCTTTTGGAAGAGCTGTGAAGCCTGGCCACCTTGTCCTCAGGAGCTGAGGTGCTTTGAGGGTCTCATCCACCAGTGTTCACTATCTGTGCTGCTGCACTGTCACACCTATCTTAGTGAGGTGTTAACACCTTGCTGTGTAAGAACCAGGCATTAGCCCAGAGCGTGTTAATGAATATCAGTCTAGCCCACTGCTGTTTAAAGATTAAATCTGGTTTAATCAGTCTTCTGAACTCTCTCATCACAGCAATCTCTAGGTCAGCTATTGACATTCATGTGTATGGAGACAAATTTGTATCACTTATTCATTTGTGGCAATTGTATTTTTGTTCTGTGTAGTTTCACCTGTTAAAATGGAGGAATGAATCCAACAGAGGGACCAAAGGCTATTATTTCTTTTGTACTTCATCTTAAATTTGGAAGAGGCAGAGATGATTGTTTTCTTGCAAAACTTGAAAATAAACAGCAAATGTCAAGAGGCAGTAGTTGTCACAAGCAATACATTTGCAATAGCAGAGATGGTGATTCTTTGACTCAAAAATCCTCATGTCCAACACTTTTGTACCACTGGAAACATTTACTCATTAAGCAGAAATTCGCTGTGTGCTGGGGACATGGGATGTACTGGAAGTTTCTCTGGTTGTGGAGGTGTGAAGGGGGAGAGGCTGATCCCTGTATTTAAGCAGCAGCATTTGCCCCTCCAAGCGCCAAACCTACAGTGAGGCTTACACAGGGTACAAGGGTTTCTAGCAAAGCTATTCCTGGTACAGACTAGACCAGGACATTTTTTGGGAAATAAAAACCTCAGTTACCATTATGGCTATACTGGCTTTTTATTTCAACAATGATAGCCAGAGAGTTTATACTTAATATCACATTTTGCATAGAATTTACTCATCCCTTCTGTGGTTTACTTTTTTTTTTAACAACTGCCATATTCTAACAGATTTTCTTGAAAAATGGATTAAAAGATTTTTTTTTCCTAGAATTGCTGCTAGCAATATTCTGTGACAGTGGTTGTCTTTGCTCTGCATTTAGAGGAAATGAATTATTTTAGCTAACAGGAACAAGTTCTATTTAATCTAAATTATATCTTGGTAGCTTGCAATCAAATCTCATACATGCTACTAAGCCATGAGGTACAAAACTGACTTCGCTTTCTTAAAGTTCTTGTTCTTATTGACAAGCTAGAATTATGCAGCTGGGATCTCATAGAAATTTTGCAGTGTAACCAAAAACCTTTTACTTTTCTTCTCTGGTTCTGAGCTATAGTCTTCAAGATTGTCCAAATGTTATGTTTTAGTGCTGGAATTTACAAGAGAACTGGGCCTACAGTAAGATCCTGCTACAAACTGGTGTTTCTTTAGACATTTAATATTCCTGCTTAATAAAAATAGAACAAGGTTAAAAATTGCATTGTGATTCTCTTAAAGCTGAGTGCTGTCATAAGTTTTTGACTAAATAGTGCTATAGGCAAACTTCAGTCTTACCGTGACTGAGGATTCAACAGATAGGGAATTTTTTTCAGATTACATATCCTGGGGAGATACAGAAGAGGGTTATTTTGTTAAAAGTCGTAGCTGTCAACTATAACTGTTTGATTTTAAAACTCTATGAGCTCTTGATTTCAAAAAACACTATCTCTACCTAAATTTTCTGCTTTTCACATGTATATTCAAACTTTTTAAAATTAGATTAACATTAATGAATAAAACTTATCCCATTCTTTTTGCACAGTTAGCAAAGATTTGCTTAATAACTGCATTTCTATAATGACATTAAATATATATAATTTAGTTTATACATTTCTGAGAATAGCAACTGCTCTGAAACATAGTTCAACATCCTTCCTATTAGATGGTTCCAATATTTAGAATAAATAATATAATTTTTGTCAGAATATTTAACTGGCTCTGGATGAAGAAACAGGGATTAGGAGATGCTAGGCAGATGGCACCTTCTTCCTAGATTTCATATAGGTAAGGAACAAAATCCTCTGTTTGATCTGTAATCAAAAGTGATGCAGTCTTAGGAGAGTCAAGCAAATATAAGCAAAAATGTAAGTATCAACACTATTGTCATTCCATAAGTGTTAAAATATTCATAACATACAGTTGAAGAAGTACTGCATCCATGTATGGTTTTAAACCTGTGCATGTCAAATGAACAGACTGAACTCAGAGACTCTGTGTCTATAAACAGAGGGGTCTTGTGTACTCACTTGAACCTGTGTAAGTGAACTGAAAGTGAAAATAGAGCTATAAAAACACTTGGTATGTAATAATGGCTGATGGAGTCAGACACCAAACTGCCTAATGAATCACATTAATTCCTCCAGTAAGCAGTGCTAGTTCAGTTCTGTGTTAGTTCTGAAGACACAGGAATTCACAGAGATCATGTGTGATGTCCCTCTTCGTCTCACTTGTCATTTGTAAATATTGCCATCATCAAAAGATCAGCATGAGAAAAAAAAATCTATTGCAAATTCTGACTGAAGAAAAAATTAAGCCTTAGTATAATGAAACTCTGTGTGTAACTAATAAACCGTGTATTGGTGATTGAAAATAAGACAATCTAAATCAGTTTTGACTGTAGAGGAACTTTTCATGTGCAATTTGTTCATCTTGTCCATTTCTTGAGGGAATGTTATTGCAGTCCAATTAGACAAAAAAAATTGTAAAAGCTAATTTTATGTTAACAGCCCCCATAGGCCAAACAATAGAAAATGCTTGTGAGGGAAAACTCGGTAATGTGGAACAAACTACTTTGAAAATTAACCTTATATTGATAGAATCCACAGAAAATAATGTATACATGCTGCTCAGCCAAGCCAATTATTTAATAAGCAACTACTTCTTTACATGGTTCACTTTGTGAAGTTCTTTTTGATATATCATTAGGAAATCAAGGGCTGAAGAGCTGAAAGAGGTTTTCAGAGGTCACTGTCCAAGGCTAAATCCTAAAGCAGATAACAAAAGCCTTTCCAGTTAAATCTATAGCTGAAAATCTCCAAATAGAATATTACTGATCCTTCTAACAGTCAACTCTGAGTCTCATTCGCTTTCATAGTAGAAAATGTCTTACTCACATTTAATGGAATAATGCTGTAGTTTAAATACATCCTTTCTTGTTCTACATGCAATGAACATAGAACAACTTAATTTCCTTCCTTTTTAAGGCAACATTTCATGTATTTGGGGACTCCTATCTTTCTACAATATTCTACACTAACCCTTTCTGATGTCTTTTCAGGTCAAAAATGAGCCTGTAAATGCATAGATATTTTGTGGTTAAAATGAACACACTACTTTTAATGAAGCAGAATATTTATATCACATGAATAATAAATCAACTTAATTATAAATGCAGAACTGCTATGTCTTATAACTATGTATTAGAATCATAGAATTGTAAGAAAGAAAAAGAAAATATCACCTAGCTCCTTCACTAGATCAAATAAATTGATCACAAATTGGATAAGTCACTCAACGCCCTGTCCAACCTGGTCTTGAACACTTCCAGGGATGGGGCATTCACAACTTGTCTGGGCAAGCTGTTCCTGTGTCTCCAAACTAATATCTTCCTAATATCTGTCCTAAACCTACTCTCTTCAGTTTTCACTTGTCCTTTCACTACACTCCCTGATAATGAGCCTCTCCATCTTTTCCGTAGTCCCATTTTTTTAAGCACTGTCAGGCTGCTATAAGGTCTCCCCGGAGCCTTCTATACTCTGGGCTAAATACCCCCAGGCTCTATAGACCTCGACCCCCTGATCCCTGATCACCATCATGGCTGGACTCTGGATCATTTGTGCTTAAGTCATTAATTTTTCTTATTCACACACAGTGCTTTCCAATTTAGTTTTTTCAGACCCTTTCTTCAGTTTATCAAGACTATGGTGTGTCCCAGTTCTGTCCTGCTGAGTGTTTGCAGTTTTGCATGCTGGTATTTCCTAGGTTGTAGCTGCGCAGTTTGCTCATAAGAACACCATGTTGAGGCAATATCAAAGCCTTACAGAACTCGAGGTTATTCTTACTCTCACCTGTAGCAATTGCATGTGTGTATGGTAAAAGCTCCTATTGGCTCAGTATGTTTTGGTCAAATATCTGATGGCAATTGTTTGTTTCCTGAGTACTTCTACAAATTATTTTCTGTTTCCTTCTGGGAAATTAAAACAGTTAGATTGGAAATTTTCAGATCTTTTGTAATCCAAGTACATTTCCTTTCATCCCAGTGACTTAAAATAATTTTCAACTATTATTTTTAAATCGGAAACTTATTTAATCAGAGTATTACTGCTAATGATCCTGGGGTTAGAAATGCTAGAGGTTCAATTTCATTAGGTTACTGGAGAACACATCTGATTTAAGTACTAACTTGCTCTTCATAATGCATATTTTTAAAAAATCAACTTACTTCTTATCTTATTTCCTCCTAAACTAATTTTAAGGAGGAAAATGAGAGTCAAGATTATGCTCTCAGATGAAAATTATTTCTAGGAAAATATTATTATTATTACAGCTTTACTAGACTAAAGCTTGCTTGTGATAGATATCAGGAGACAGTTTATCATCCAGAAGGTTGTTGAAGATCAGAACTGGTTCCCCAGAAAAGCAGTCACAGCACCAAGCCTGCTGGAATACAAGAAGCATTTGGACAATGCTTTCAAGCAAATTGTGTGATTTTTGGGGTATCCTGTGTAGGGCCAGGAGTTGAACTTAATGATTTTGATGGGTCTTTTTTAATTCAACATATTCTATGATACTTCTTTAATTGAGCTATCACAATATGTTTCAATTATTTTTGGTAATAGATTAAACTAGCCTGCCTGTAGAATAATCTATCACAAACAAAATGTTAGTCTTTCTATCTTATTCATTTCTTAACTGCAAAAAAATCCCCATATCCCTGTATTCTAAGCCTAAAGTAAGAAAGACAAACAGACCATAACTCTAACATTGCTTTGCCTGTAAAGAGTGAAAGGCCTTTCTTTTCTATCTCAATCTGGTTAATTCTGTTAATCTAATTAGGCTCAATTGCTTCTTATTTGTCCCAGTAAGGAATGCCATTCTTCTCTAATTATAAGAACAATTCGTAAATGCCAAAATGGCATACAAATTGTGAGATTTTGCTGGTGTGTAGAAGTTGTACAGGAAAAACAGGAAGAGTAAAGCAACTTCCTAACCTGTTTTTTTCCCCCACCTTTCTCTCCCTTTTCTTAGTTTCTTTGAAAATCTGTACTTCTCAGACTTCCTGTTCATTTCTCAGAGACATATTGCTTGTATGAGTGACTTTGCTTAATTGCAAGGTAGCAGAAGTTGAAAGAGTCAGTGCAGATGGCATGGGGCATGCAAGACAGACAGAAGAGCTATTATGGATTAACTTTCTGGACAGGAATGCTCACAACAGTCTGATTACTTTTAGTTAGGAAGGAGATGAAGAGTGATAGTTGAAACTTTGATATCTTCTCCTCAACGGTTTTTATTTCACAGAATGACTTGAACTGTAATAGCATCAGCTTTCTTATCACAAGCACGTTCATTAACAACATGGATGTGTTCTGTGTGTCTGCAAGGAAAACATACTTTTTCTTTACTTTTTATCATAGCATCATACAATGGCTGAATGACTGGGGCTAAGTGACTATATTCATACTAAGAAACTGAATCTGTATGCAGAATGTGTTATTTTTGTGTATTTGAACTTTTGAATAATTTATCTTACATCTTGCAAATTAACACTATGTTCTCTTAGCTTCAAAGGGAATTAACTAAAAGCATCTTATACAAAGGCATAAACAAATAGTTTAGTACAGAATTTCTTTTAGTAACAGCAGTCTTCCCTAAGAAAGTGAGTGATCCCTTCTCCAAGGATGTTTACTAAGGGCTAAAATGCCTTTGATAAGAACCAAATCACTACTCTTGCTCCTCTGTAATATCCTAATGAGTACTGTCTGGTAGCACTTTTAAACAAAAAAAATGAGATACAGAATCCTTTATTTTTCTGCTCAGACATACAAAGAAGACAAGCTGAAATTACACATTTTTTTAGTAAGCAGTTACTAAAATAAATATACTTAGTGATCTCACATCTTAATTATTTAGTGAAGAAAGGCTTTCTAAAGTCCCAAATGCATATATTGTCTGAAAGGAAATGTATGGCACCTCTTGCTAGTATGAAGCTACATTTTACTTTATAACTTTGGTTTCTTCAGCTTTGGACAAAAAGCTAAATGATGTATGAAACTCTAAACAGCTAAGAAATAGATAAGAAAAATCATGGCTTCTTTTTCTCTCCTGTATGTGCTAGAGAAAGGAAGGCAAATGCTAGCAACTTTTTCTCATCCTGTAAGAGAATATTACCTCATGTTTAGCATTTATAATGTAGGGTGTTCTAAACAGCATGAGATTTAAGATTGACAAATTAATCTCTGTCTTCAGTGGTCAAAGCATTATTCTTCAGAAAAAGCTGAAAGAAATTTTAGTCACTTTCACACTAGGTAAAACTAGAGGTGATGTGTTGCTCAGGTGTTGATGATAGGATGTGAAATGACTCTGAATAAAAAAAATCACTGACAAAGGATAAAGATGAAAATACTAAGTTCTAGAATCCCTATTTCCATTCTTCAATTTTCAAACAGTAATCCAATAATTTTTTAGGTTTCGAAACTAAAATAATTCAGTGAATGCCAGGCTTTACTTCCCAACCTTCTCAATTCTGTGGTTCGATGAACTTGATGAATGAGAGCAAATAAGATCTTGGATCATGCTGAATGCATTCTATGCTCACAATCAAAAGCCCTCTGTTAATTGCTCTGCTGTATGCGTTTTTTGGGGTTTTTTTTCCCAGAAGAATATAATTTTCATATTAATTTTCAATGAAGGAGAAAAGGCTAGAGAGTTTTATAATGCTCATTTCCCTATTGAAAGGCAGGTTGCATTTTGCATCAGAGTTCTTTAATCTTTCTTAGGACATTAGTGTTCTCTAATGCTTCTACAAACATTTATTTGTTCCTAGAAGCAAGAGAAATTTAAATTAGTATAGAATTTGTTGACTTGTCTTGTGATGCATGGCAACTTACATATTTTTTTCCTTTAACATTTTCCAAATGGAAAAGAATATTCATAAACATAGTTAGAGAGAGCTTCTGTGAAGAGAGTTACTGCTATATTCATGTTTAAGAAAGGGAAGAATTAAAGAAGACAACAGAAGAAGACTAGATTGAAAACCTCAAAATGCCATCCAAAATACCCCAATTCACAGAGGCATATCTATTAGCAGATTGAAAAGGAAATAATCTGCTGTATAGACACTAATTGTGCTGGTGAGCATGGAACAGCCCTACTCACCAAGAAGGAATTAACTATTCTGTAAACAGAGAAAACAATCTAGGCAAATGGGCCATTTGGACATCACCAGTAATAAAATTGTATATTTCTCCTGAGAAAGTTAAGTTTCACTTTCAGGGACAATTTCTTTGTTCCCTTGCAACATACCTTCTATTATGATGCTCATATTAGGCTTGTCACTGGAACTTTAATATCTTTCACAGAGCACTGTGTTAGGCAATCAAAAATTCCTTCTGTACATTAGTTTTATGAAAAGGGAATATTAAAAGGTCCATGCCTCCTACAATATATTGGAAATTATTTTTGCTTTTGTGTTTAAGATGTTTACAAATTCCAAAAACATTATTTCTGAGCATACATGATACTATAAAGTGGTTGAAGATGAGGAAGTCAATTGGCATTTATCCCCATAACTGAGCCAAAAAGGAATTAACTAGTGAATCTCATCAACTTTTGCTGGTGAACACAGAAATGCATCTCTTTCCCCTACTGTTGTGGAGAGTAGAAATTAACGAAGATATTGTCTTAACATGTTAGTAAAAGGGAACAAATGCAAGTGTACGGATGTTATTTTGTTTTTTGCTCTCCTCAAAACACAATAATCAGAAGAAAGCAGAGGGAAGATGAGTTAAAGTACCAAGAAGATGAAGCATGAAAACCAGACAGTATACATGTGTTCCATTTTTCTCAGACTTATGTCTGGCTTCCACGCTGTAACAAATAAACTTCTGAAATGGTTTAAATTTTGAGTAGAGGAAACATTGAACTCAGAAACACAGTAATGAGTCATCTGTGGTAGAAGAAATTAACATTTACAGGCTTGTGTAAGAACTGCAGAACTGATAGCAAAGTTTCATGGAGGTGATAAATTTTTAGACCCTCCAATGCTGAGTAGCTGCTTTATCAAATAACAAACAATAATGGTAAGTGAATAAGATTTTTCTACATGACTAGAGATAAACTTTATATCTGTTTGCCCATTTCCAGATGAAAAACTTCAGAAATATTCACTTGAGTTGAAAATTCCTTCTTTCTTTGACAATTAAGATTACTTTTAACAAGCGCACACCTCAAAAGATCAAAGAAGTTTGCAATGGTGACTATTGCCAATTTATGCCAAAATAAACAGCAGTCCTAAAGAACTCACCACCTACTATAAGAACACACTTGTTTAACATGTGAAAGCATTTTTATCCAAAATGCCTTTGTATACCTACACTGGATCCTGTTAGACTGATCTTTGATAGCTTTGAGGATGGAAAACTTAGGAGAGTGGATCAGACCAAAAGATCATCAAGGGTACAGTAATCTGCAGTAGGTTTCCAGGAATGGCAAAGACCATTATAAGGAATGTATGGAAGGAAAATTTTACAAACTCAGAGCACACTGAAAGTCTTCTTTTTCCTTCTACAGATTTCTGATTTCCAGAAGCCATTTTTGGGGGGAATTTCTGATTCTCCCCCTCAATGAGGTTATGATAAACATTCTGACATTGTGTTCACTGAAACTGATGACAGGAAAAAAGAAAACCTAAACTACAAATGGAAACAGGTTGAGTGACTAGTGTTAGGATAGAGGAATTGGATGAGATCTCACATATTTTTATAGAGGCAAACACTGTGGGGGAAAAAGCCTTATTTTCAAGATGTAACCTTGTTTATTTAACCCTGGGGAACTGCTGTCACTTTCTCAGACTTTTTTAGGAACGTGAGTTCCATATGTTCCAAAGTGATTTCTGTCAAGATGCAGTGTTTATGAAGCCTGAACAGAAGGGGCATTTCAAAAGCTGATATATGGAGAAAAGAAATAGATTTTTGTGCCACATTGCTATTATCAAGCCTATTTGGAAGTAAGACATCAGTAAATACAAAGCATACAAGGTCTTTGTTTTAACCAATAACAGTTAGCACTGTAGTTATGACAAATATCTAAAAGAAAGTGGAGTAAAAGGGAAGGATGAGATTGTAGCTGTGAGCTGTAGAGCTTTATCTAGCTTTAGCCAGAATTTATAACCATTTGGGAAAACAAAAGCCATAGGATAACCTGTACTCCTGCCTTTAACGTGGCAAACATGCCACATGCCAAAGCTTGTTTCTTATCTAAGGGAGTAGGCAGAGTGAAGCCTGCTGAAAATGGTGGAGACACAAGCGAAGTGGAGAGCTATTAAAATTGCCAAGGCTATAGGTAAGTGACAAAGAAGCAGCAAACACTGCAGCTATAGAAAGTTAAGTACTTTGGTCAAAGGAAAAAACAATAAAGGCAAACAGATGAGGAGAGATTTGTATAAGCAAAAAGAAGATCTAAAATGGTGCCGAAACATCCGTATTCAAGCAATTGAAATGGAAAACATGTACAAAACTTCTAGCACACCCAGTAAAACAGCAGCTGTAGACAACACAGTCTCTTTCCTTCTGTTAAGGAAAGAAAGTAGCACAACCTAACTGGTACACCAGCTGTAGGAACATGTAATCACAATCAGAGTCTCATTTCATTCATCAGTGGTCATTAACAGTGTTACTTCCGTCTTGGTAGCTCATCAGAATCATCTGATTTTGTTTTGCCAAGGACTGCAAAGACCAAAGAGAAGTGTCTATGGTCTTTTCTTTTTGTCTGAATAATATATCATATTCTACTTGGTTTCATTAGGGTGGTTTATGTGGCACATGCTTACAAGAGGAATATGTAATACAGCATGACTTGAGTAAATACAAGAGCTTATAAATGAACTTACGGTGTCATGTGGTCTTTTGTTATAGCACCGACCAAGAAATAGCCTTCAAAATAGTCTGATATCACTCAAGGAAACCTGCATTTTTGGTTCTTCTACAAAATGCTCGTTAAATCTTATTATGACTCAAGGAAGAGGGGAAGGGAGCCCTCAATGGCAGAGACTAATGAGGATGAATTTTGTTGGAATATGTATTACATTTTGTGAAGATTTTGTAATTTTCAGGGCTGTTTGGATTGTTAAATCTACTTAAACCTTTTTTTAAAAATTGTTATGTTGATTATAATATTCCCAAGCTGATCCTGTCATGTCATGCATTAACTCATTCCTTCAAATTCATTGAACAAAATCTACATCTAAAGGGCTGATGATTTTTACAGTCTATAAAAGTCTATTAAGCATATAAAATGCATTACTGGGTTCTACCATGGATCTATCTATGACTGTTTACACACATTTACCATACTTGACGTCTGCAGTGGGATAAAATTATAAAACCACGTGTCTGAATTTCAAAGCCCAAGGATCTCCTTTGAGTTTCTGGAGTGGACTACCTCCATAATTCTTATTCAAGTCTTGCTTTTTTGGCAATTACCTTTACTTTTTTCCTCATCTTTTCCAGCATTGAATTTGTGAGGAGATTCGGCCTCTTAATGCTGTCCCAATTTTTGTTACAATTCTGCAGGTTATCTGCTGTAAATGAGAGCAGCAGTGAGTACTTAAGCATTTGTGTAACGCACATCCACAAGGCACATCCACAAGGCTACTTAAAATTCTCAGAAGGAAAGTGCAGCAAAGAGTAAGACCTAAAAAACCCAACAAACCAACCCAACCACAAACACATTTATTCTCTATAAGGTACTCAGCTAAATTTTTCTTCCAAATTAGTTCTATTTTGAGTTATCAGTCTGATAAATGAATTTTACAGAACCATTTTTCAGGCGAGCCTTGAGTGTTCAGGTTTGAAAAATGTAACCCTTTCATTAAAATTGAAAAAAATAGATACTGAGGAACGTATGAGTCCATCAAACCAATATTAAAATATTTAAGATAGTCTAAAAAAGTTATTTCAATTCAGAAAGGAATGAAGGTTGACAATCTGCAGGGATTACCATGTGATCCACCTATGCTTATTCTCCAAACCTTCCTCAGGTAAAATTAACTGAAACAGTCCTGTGCTTGTTCAGACTTCATTTTGAAAAGTTTAGGCAATTCTAAAATGGTGAGGAGTGGGGTTATCTAATTATTATAACCAGGAGTCACAGTAAATATTTCCATTAAACTGATAAATTCTTTACTGGTAATGGGCTTAGACTAATAAATAACAGGAGTATAAAACATACCATCACAGATCTCTTTAGCTTGGTTGGAAGCTTTCCATATTGAACAGTCAGAAAAAAAGTTATAATAGGAGGTAAAAAAATCCAAGTGAAGAAAATTTATTCCTGCACCCTGGAAGCTTACTTATTAAGCATATCTCAATCATGTTAATTAAGCATATTATTAAGTGTCTAAACTTGTGGGAGGTAAGTGCAGACAGAAGTGAAAAGAAAAGGGGGGAAAATAGACATAAAAGCTAGAATTTAGACTTTATTTTAATTTTGATTCTGCCTGATGTCTAATCAATGTATGCAGCACTCCATCCAATGTTCTCAGAATAACAAAGGGTGTCCTTGCCAGAGAAAGACAAACAGGGTTATAAGTATGAACTATAGCTAGGATTTCCTACTGTTCAGAAACAGGGAAGTATAACTTCAGACCAGTAGGGATTTAATATTGTCTGATATGAATTGAGAATTTCTCCCATTTAACTGTCTTCATGCAGTGCCTGAATACCAATCACAAGTTTGCATGCAAAGAATAGTGTCCTTACAAAGATGCTCCTCTCACCAGCCGTGTTTCTGGCTTCCAACAGTAAAGTTGAACGCTGAAAAAGAGTTCTTCAGAGGTTATGGGGATTTGATTGATTCCATATGGAAGAATTAAGTGAGATGGGAAAATAAGTATAGAGAAATATGGAATGTGCATTTTATTGTTTGTCAGGAGGAAGGATCCCTGAGTTCTGTGTGACTTGCCCCAGAAAGAGCACTGTGTGACCTGCTGCTACATAATGTGCGCAGATCTAGTACTAAGTGTTTAAACTGGTCTTTCTGACTCCTTGGAGGCAACCTTCTGTCATCTTTTCATTACAGGTGTAATTTTTCAAGGGTGCACTGACATCCTACATCCAGCTCAATTGACATCCTACACATCCAACTCAATCTAGTGGAAAATATGGCCCTGAATTTCAGTTATCTCTTAGATTTAGTATTAGGCAATTAATAGTGGTGGATACTTCTGCTTTCTGTCTTGGGTAAAGAACTTTAATTGGAATTATCTTTAATGATTCTTGGCATGCAGTAGACATTATAAAAGTGCACCCTTCTAAGACTGACAAATTTATTTCAATTCCAATTCTGCATTTTCCTGTTTTCTGTTATCTTCTCACCACACTTCCACTTGTTAAATTGTCTCCTGACACAGCTGGTGTAAAGAAGAAGAATTAATTTTCCAGTTTTGGCACTGATATGAAGAGGTTGGAAGTGCAGACATATAATTTTTGAAGCAGTAGTGAAATTCCAGCTCATTGCCAACACTAATAAAGGATTATAATTTACAGACATGCAGAATGAACTTGAAAAGACATAAATGACACTGAATACTTCATAACTGAATGGACAAATCATGATAACCGAGTGACAACAGAAAACCTTTGTACGCATTATGAGAAAACCAAAGTACGTGACAAATGACATAGCACTTGGGTTGTAAAACTTCCAAAAGATCTTGGAAACCAATTATTCAAATTCCTTTTTCAAACAATGGGCTCACCTTATACGGCTTTATGTGCCTGTCACTATTCCCATTTGTTCAGCAACCTAATTATAGCTTAAAGATTTTTTCCTTACTGGGGAAGCACCGGGGTGTAGTTATTGCCTGGACTTAGAGCAGGGCATGATGCTGCAGCAAGCTGTGTATTTTGGGATGAGCATATTCCCCTTCAGACTCTGGGGACAGGCAATTGGTTTCATATGAAGGATTTCAGCAGGAACATTATTTTCACTGAGCTTCCATGCAAACTCACCAAGAAGCTAAAATGTACCATGGGTTTATCATTTAACTACAGTGAAACTTCAAATGAATACTTTTAAAATTTTTCTGAGCCTTCACTGCTTGAGGGAAGCTTCCTTTAAAAAAAACAAACAAAAACCTTCCCATATTGCACCTCAGTTTTATTTGGTGCAAGGGATCACTCTGTGAGAGCTGTAAGAGTGCTTATCTGGCATGCCAGTATTGTAACTTCGGAATCTTACTATTTTTTCTCATTTCTTATATTCACTTTTCGGGGTTTTGCTTATATTGCTCTTGTTTTTCATCTAAGTTGCCTCAGCTACTACACTTAAATGACACAGAGAACACTACCATAAAAAAAAAACCCACAAGTAAAATTTGACCAAAAAAATCAAATAATCTTAACACAAATAAATGTCGCTAAAGGACTACTTCCAAATTCTATCTGGAATAGTGACAATATGTGTCTGGAATACCTTATCATAAAAGAATGTAAATCAAAACTAATTTCCTTTTATTTTTCTTTGTTGACAGCAGATGTTGTGAACATTAAAAGAAGAGAGTGAATGTATGGGGAGACATATTAAATGAGTCTCTGGAATGACTGACACTTCTGAGTTGTAGGGAATCAACTCATGAAGAGATAATCGAGTTTACTGACTTTGAGGCTATCATGGAGTTAGCTTTGTCAAGTTCATAAAACAGATGCTGAGTCAGAATATGATTAATAGTTCTATCTAGGAGTTGAATTGTTCAAAAATTAGGATACACTTTTCAAAAGGGGAGATTTATTTTAAAAAAAGCTTAGAATGCTGATTAGAAATAGGCTGTAAGATTCCAATCAGCATGCATCTAATTTGTTTGCTTGTTTGTTTTGATAAAATGGTATTTTATTTGAAATCAAATATACACTGAAAGAAAATAATGGCGATCTTAATGGTCTGTTTCACCTACAGGAACTTGTTAGTCTAGCTTTGCCAAGTGCACACTTCTGTTTTTGGTATTAGAAACTGCTGAACATTTATGTAACGTTCAAATAAATGTGAACCACAAGGACAGAATGATTTCATCTTTAACAGATGTCAGTGTCTCAGCACTAAATCCTGTTTATTTACGGCAGATAATAACAATGTCTTGCAGTCTGTCTTTGGCTTAGGATCTACACTAGTGTCTTCAGCAGTCTGTTGAATATTTAGTCTTGTCTTTGCTATCATATCAGTAAATATATGCTTTAAAAATTAAATTCAAACTGCTAAGACAATCTTTGAGCACATGCCACAGCACTGCATCCAGACAGATCCTGAGTATCTCCAGTGAGGGAGACTTCACACCCTCTCTGGGCAATCTGTTCCTGTGCTCGGTCACCTGCACAGTAAAGAAGTTCTTCCTCATGTTCAGGTGGAACTTCTGTGTGTCCATTTCTGCCCATTGCCTCATGTCCTATTGCTCAGCAGTACTGAAAAGAGCCTGGCTCCATCCCCTTGACAGCATCCCTTCAGATCTGAACAATCAGTCTGGTTGGTGTCATCCGGATTGCCTGGCACATCTGCTGCATGACTTTTTAAGAACTGTCTCTTCTGGATTTAGTTTAGGACCAAGTGTAGTTTCCTGGGAGAAACGGTGAAGAGGGCATCATGTCTCACACAGGGCCTCCTATTTCTGTGCAGGGCAGTCCTGCTGTCTTGTGTTTTGCAAAAATCCTGGTGATATATGAGCGTGAGCCTTGAAGCTGTTTCTGAAGAAGCACATAGTAAGAGCTGTAATGAAGGGGTTCGCCTACATGCGTAGAGCTATACGAGTAGGAGATTGAAGGATGATGTTGCGTATCTGCTCTGGAAATACCTTTCTTTCTCCCTGGTGCAATGACCTGAAAAGATCTGCAGGAATGTAATTTCTCCATCTGACATCTTTGAGTGCTTCCTTCTGTGTGAGCAGGGGAGAAAGATGCTTGCCCTTGAGCAGCTGAATGGTGATGAAAAGCAGGCATCTAGTCTGGACATGGTGCCTCACCTAATTTTGGACTATTACTTTTAGTCAGACAAATTGTACCCATAATGAAAAAGGAAATAAAATCTGGGCATCTTATGAGTTTTCCTTGTCACTGCTCCGCATGCTAAACAAAGCACAAGCTAAAGCAGATGGTGGGTATTTTAATGCCTTCACATGTCTCCGTATCTAGGGAAAAGAACTTCTCATCACTGATCCTTTCTGAGTAAGTTTAATAATTTCTATTAAAGCTCTCACAACACATCTAGAATCCAGGTTTTGTTAGTTTTTCTTTCTCCTAGTCCTTGTGGGTTTGTTTGTTGGGTTTTTTTTAATTTTTTTTTTTTAAATCTAACACATGTTTAGGGAAAAAAAAGTTCCTTGTCAAGAAAATTTACAGCTTTTATATTTTTCCCTGAAAGCATCTATTTTAGTTAAACTGTCAACATATACCAATCTCTTGACAGCCAGAAATTATGTGGGTGTCCAATATAAGGAAAACTATTTTGTTTTTAATTGTGGCAGCATCTGGAGGAGTGTCCAATCTTATACAGCACTCATGCCTATCTAATTTAAAGAGCTGCCAGCTGGTTCGAGCCAGGCACATGGGCTTCATTTTCTCTCCTGCTGGAAACTGAAGAATTACACTGGAGCAAGTCATGTCTGAACAGTGCTTAGTGCTGCTCACTGGGGTATGGTGACAGCTTCATGGTGTTATAACACAATGCACTTTACTGAAAGCTCTGATTAATAACACTTGGCTGATTTTTAAAAAATTATTTGACTAGGCAATTGTTGCCTAGTCAGATCAATTTTTAAGAAAATCAGGAGAAGAATTTTTATTGTTGCTTCACTGCATGTATAATTCATCCTGAACTCTTTCATTTATAAATACTAAATACTTGCCATCTACGTTGTCTGTATGTTGTGGTCTTTTGCCTAAGGGCTCTCTGGCCACAGTAAGACTAAACTGCAGTTATTGGAAAATCAGCTGAGCTCTTACATAAGTACCTACCAGACAGCCTCTACTACCGAAAACTTTCAGACTAAAGGATGAATATATTTTACACTTGTAAACTACTAAAGAGTGTCCAAAGGAAGGCAATAAGGATGGTGAAGGGCCTTGAGAGGAAGCCTTATGAGGAGTGGCTGAGGTCACTTGGTCTGTTCAGCCTGGAGGAGACTGAGGGGAGACCTCACTGCAGTGACAACTTCCTTGTGAGGGGAAGAGGAGGGGCAGGCACTGATCTCTTCTCTGTGGTGACCAGTGCCAGGACCCAAGGGAATGACCTGAAGTTGTGTCAGGGGAGGTTTAGGTTGGATATTGGAAGAAGGTTCTTTACCCAGAGAGTGTTTGGGCACTGGAACAGCTCCCCAGGGCAGTGGTCACAGCACCAACCCTGACAGAGCTCACGAAGGGTTTGGACAATGCTGTCAGGCACAGGGTGTGACTCTTGGGGATGGTCCTGTGCAAGACCAGGAGCTGAATGTGATGATCCTTGTGAGTGCCTTCCAATGCAGCATGTTCTGTGATTCTGTAAAGTATTTTTGAATGCATCCAGTGACCTAGTGCATGGATGATGATTTTGTAAACCTTGGATATACGCGGAAACCATAAAAAGAATCCCCCCCTCAAAAAAAAAAAGTGGTAGTGCCCTTTAAATGCCATATGCACTCAACCTTAAACCTATACATATTAAAACAGTCCTTATTTAAAGATGAGAAATCACCAATTTGTATCCTGACTTCTGCTTTTCCCTAAAATAAAACACTAAAAATATATTACAGTACATATACTTCTGTAAGCAATAATATGTGCAATATATATTTTTTGTGATAACAAAATTTAAGGATGGCACTGTAAATACAGTCAATGCATACAGATTTTTCCTCCACATTAGAATAATGAGTGCATGAGCATTTTCTCTTATTATGCTTGAGTGATCAGAAAATCATACTGTAAAGAACATAATTTATGCACACATTTATTTGTTTATTAAAAACACAAGCCATTATACATGCTTTAACAACCAGTACTGTGTAACCTATTTCTTTATATTTCTTTGCCTGCAAATTATGCTTGAAGGGATGAGACTCACATTTTATCTGAAGCCTCATTAAATATGTTCTGGATGAAGCACCAGTAACAAATATGAAAAGGAAGGACGTGCTGCTTCCCTTCCCCCTGCCATCTTGCTTAGCATATTTCACCATAATATTAAAACATTTAGCATGCAATAGAGAAAACAAGTGATATACAAAGAGTGTTGTAGCAAGAAGTAGGAAACCCGACCCCAGTGAGATAGTGGACAACATGAAAAGTAGCTTACCTTGGAGAAAACTTGGCAAATAGAGAAACAGCAAATATTCTGGTAGTACAGAATGGTGACTCTGGAAGTGAGCCTTTGTGGAAAGTTTCCTCCAATGATCTATCACAAATGGGGATTGCTTTTCAGACTTGAATTTGTATTGAAGTTTGGAGGCCATACACAGTGTTTGGAGAATGTATTTCCCTGTGTTTTGGGCCAAGTCCACTGCTCTGCTTCTCTCTTTTTGTGTCACAGAGAATGCTGGACAGGTTGTGCCTCTAATGCTGTGCATTTGTCTGAAATACCTGGTTCTTCCTTGCCATTACCCACAGTGCCTACTGGTACGGGGGACTATTATAAACTTCTTTTCTTTATTTCAACTTACTGCTCATAGCTTTAATGCAAGTGTGAGATTTTCCATGATTAATGTAAGACTCAGCATAACTTTCAGCTGTGAATGCTTTTTGTCAGTCTTATATCTACCAACAGATTAACTAGTTCATGTCCAAATCAAGAGGGGTCAGATTTATTTTTCAATCTGTTCAAACTAAAAGATTAAGAAGAATACAGTATGAGTTTGCATTTCAAAAGTCTGCTTTTAAAAAATATTCATGAGAAATTAAGTTTCTTTAAGAGAATCTGGTAATTTTGAAAAACATCAAATTAACAGAAAGGGAAACATGAGCTTTATATTTTACTTAATACAATATATTATATTATGATATTATAAGTTTCTTCTATCTATCCCAGAATCCTGGTTTCTTTTGGAGAGACTGATTAATGATCAATGTTGAGTTCAGTTTTTATAGAATTGCATACTGCCCATGACAGTGTATTCAGAGACAGACCACAGAGATATCAAAGGAACTGTGTTGTTGGTGCATTTTATGATAAAATATAACTTTCTGCTGGCAAATACACTGGTGCAATCCTTTCATATCACATTGGCAGACCAGCCATCAAACAGAAATACTATTTTTTCAACACAAAACAAAACTCTTGTGTGCACTCATTTAGGAAAGATTTTGTCAGGGTTTTTTTTTATAGTCACATGAATTTTCCCTGGCTATCCTTCACCTGCTTACAAATTCTCAATCTTCCAGGTGACATAAAAATAGCAGGAAAGGATTTTTCTCCAGAAGGCAAGAATAATAAATTATCAAAAATGAAGCTGCAGAATGAAAGAAGCAACATAAGGCCTACATTGCCTCCAGGCCATATAAGGCCCAAATAGCATTTAAAAGATCACAGGCTTGAGCTGCCTCCTGCTTTGTGTTTTCAAAGTTTTTATTCTTTTCAAAGGTGCTCACTTATAGAAATCAGCCATTGCAGACAATGTAGACAAACCAAGGATTCAATAAATTTCAATCTTGTCCCAGTAGTTCGTTTGACAGATAAAAAGTATGGGAATAACCAAATGAGTAGCAGTAGATACATATTCTCTTTTGTATTTATCCAAAAGGTTGAGATCCAACATTTATTCCTGAATGAAATTAAACAATTTCAATTTTACAATTACCTTCAAACATTTGTCATTTAAATGCTTGAATATTTCGTAAGACAAATTATCCATGTCTGTTGGAAGAAATTCTGAAAACCAAGTTATACCTCTTCAGGTTCATTAACTCTGAATCTAATACTGTAATATAAATCATTTCCAACCCAATTTTCAGGAATAGAATTAAATATTAAAAAAAAAAATCAATTCTTATGCAAACCGAAATCACATTGAGAGGTATTGCAACTGCTATTGATAGCAAAGCCCATCTATCTTCCACAATCTCAAATCACTTTTAATTAATCCAAATACTGCAAGGTAAATCCCATTACAGCTGACGCTTTCTATTTTACCTCATGTCTTGCATGAAATATTTCTACTAACAATGTTTCTGGCATTTCCTCTTTGAATTCACAGTTTTTCCTTAAGTGGAAAACAGCCACCTGTTTGTGGTCTAGATCTTCTCATTATGATGAACTTATCATGTTATTAAAATCTTTTGGTGATTGTATATAATTATCGGGGTTCAAAGGAATGACTGACAGGTTTTTAATGCCAGATCTGATACAGTGGACCTTCTAATGGGACAACAAAGACACAGAGATTAGGATTCATCTGAACAAATTTTATCTATGCCTAATCACTGCAAAGAAGTGCTTCCCCAGCCTTAACTCTATTCATATCAAATAAAATAATTAAAATTGAAAGATTCTTTTGAACATACCTGTCCTGATAATTAGACTAAAAAGAAAATTTCAGACATAATATTAGCGATATACTGCTTACACAGCTAGAGTTAGAAGAACTGAATTATACCTGCAATGCCCAGATGAATACTAGCAGCTTTAAATCTCAGCATGAGGAACTATTCACCGACTACATAAAAGGCAGAAATATAAGTCTTAGCACCAATTCTATTGCAATGATCGGGCTTTGTCACTGGGAGCAATTAATTTTGTTTTTCCTAGTTGCTAAGATAGTAAGCTGTTAGCCATATGAATTGATAAAATAAACTTACAAGCAATCATGCTCATATAAATGAATAAAATGTGCCTATATAAAAGACACTTGACTATCAGTCCTGTATGAGAATAACCTAAAATATATCTTTACTTTGAAAACAAAAATACCATCAATGACCTTGATTAAAAATGGTGATTTGGAGCTCTCTGAGCTTTGAAGAAAAAAGGGTTTCATAGGAGAATGGGTTTCATGTTACAAATGCAGAAGATACATTTTCTTCAGCTGTTATTTATTTTGTACTGATCATCCACAGGCCACCCATCCATGACGTAAGCAATACTATTCAGACCATTGAACAAGATTCCTATTCTTTTTCTGCTTAAAATGTTTCCAGAGTTTCTTACCATCGCACTGAATATTCTCAGTGGGGTGTGGGTTTATTACCCTGATATACAGTTCACTCTCTGAAATCTTACAAAAGTGTAAAACAAAATGGCCAATCTCCACAAACATGAAATAATAGAGGACACAAAAGTAAATAACTATGACTGATAAAATGCTGCACATCATTCCCACTAACATTTTCCATACTGTGCTATGATATGAAGTACTTTTCACTTAATTTACCAATCAATAGAAAAAATTCAGACCTCTGTAAAGCAGAATGAAATTGGATTTTGATGAAGAATGATGCAGAGAGCTATGATAGTTGTTAGTTTTGAGGGAAAAATAAATTAATTACATTTATTCAGAAAGACAGTAATAAAAGTCTTCAAGAACATCATCTACCTAAACTTCTAAGCAGAGATTTAAAGTGAGTTTTAGATCATTACTAAAGCAGGGAGTGAAGAAAGTCCAGAGAGTGAATTGTCAGCATTATGTACAGTTCTTTCATCTTCACATTAAAAATTTATTGCATTTACAAGCCATGTGGTTTGAAAGTATCTTTTCATGGCTGATTAATCTTTATTTATGCTAACAGGGATAAGCTTAGTGTCCAGTGATTCGATGAAAATTAATTAACTTACTAATTTTATTAAGGTGGAATTTGGAGACGTTAATCGCCAAAAGAAAAAATATGCTGACAGTGATGCTGAGATTTTAACTGGAACTCAAACAATTGAACTTGTTTGTCTGTTGCCTTGAACTAACAGATTAAATATGAATTTTAGAAAGTATGAGTGTTCAAGTATTTTGGTGAAATATGTCTTAAATATCATTGTTTCCCTGGGACATGTTCTGATTCTTGACTGCTTGTGATTCTTAACTGATTTATTATTTATACTACACCTTCACCATGCAATAGTAGCAAACAAATGTTTTGCTCTTGTTTGAACACCTGTTTAACCTCCTACATTATTGTAAACTTGATGGTTGCAATGAAATAAAGGAAAACAAAAAAACAAGAAATAGACAACATCTTGGGCCTAACAATTCTGCAGCACTGAATGTAGAATAAAGCTCTTGATACACTGCCCTAAATACCACCTTAATTCCAATAAAAATAAATGGGATGTTGAACTGATACATGGACTGGCACCACTGAGTCACCTCTCCAGGCAGTCCCTTGAAAAAATCTTTCTGTTTTCCCTGGAGATGGAAATCACTTTCTTTCTAGAACAGGAATCCTCTAACTCCCTGTCAAATGAGGCTGCCCAGCCTGTTTCTAAATGAGCTCAGAACCCATCTTCATCCCCCAAAACTCAGGTGGGAGCCCTGGAAACCCTGTAGCAATCTACTATTGAACGGTGTTTAAAACAAAGCCTTTAAAGACAATATTAGTTGTCTTTTTCTTCAGCCATATCTTTAGTCAGGAGTTTACTAATGGCTGAACAGAAAATGGTGAGCAGACCTTTCCATGTAGCAGTAACTACTTGTGACAACTTGTGTGAACAGCACTGTGTCATTATCTCTATGTCCCCACCCCAGGATTATCTGAACAGGAAAATACAATTTTTAATAACTACATTATTCTAAAAAAATTTAATCTATATTACTGGTTTATTTTTCCACAAAAAGCAGTAAAACACTGAGCACCTACATATTTTTGTCAAAGCACAGATTATTGCCATGAGAAAATGAGAAAGTAGGCACCACACCCTTCAACCTGTTAAGAGTCAGGGCTGAAGTAGTGCATTGTTTCAGTGATCTCTGCAGAGCCAAGCTTTTCTTTCCAGGAGGAAAAGCTTTGGCAGACAAACTCACTGCCTTTTCCCACTCTGTGTGACATTTTGCAGGTGGGAAAGTGAGAGGATTAACACTAAGATGAATTAATACATGTAGAATCTAAGGAGAGACATAGATTAATAAGCATGATATAAATTAAGAACCTACCTGTTTTCTGCCTGGAAATAGAGGGAACAAACTCAGTGTGGAAGCCAGCATGTTTCTTCAATATACTTTGATCTTGGGTATCTTTCTTACCTGTGCTCCATTCAAACACAGAAACTTGAAGTCCACGCTGATGAAGTGCTATCCATCCTGGACAAAAGTAAAGGTTACCATTAAATTCATATTTCCCCTTAATCTGCTCATCTGCACAGTTTGGAATAGAAATATCTACTGAAGATTTACAGCAATTCTTCCTATGTTTCTAGAAGAACAAGAATGTTCTTCAGCATATAATATATATTTAAATACTTACTGAGAAGGAGAGTTTGCTGCATCTGAGAGAGACAGTGGACTAAGCCCCAGAGATCCCTGTGAGGTGTGAAGCTGATTAAACCACGTCACACTCACTTCAGTAAACTGAGCTTTAAGCAGTGCAATAGGAAACCCTTGGTTATCTTGAAAGTCTCAGCTGAGGACAGGACCTTCTCACTCATGTCCACAAGAGAAAGGTTTACTCAGAGAAGCAAGAGTGAAAGGTGCAGGTAGAGCCTAAACTGCACAGGGTGCTGAAAGTGTGTTTTGTTTCTTCTGCTGGGTGGAAAGGTGTGGTTCTTAGGCAGCTTCTCTTTTCTTGATAAACTGTATGGGAGTCAAGTGAAATCTAGCAGAAGCCAGAAGAAAAAAAGGAAGGTAATATTTTTAAGAAAATTATATGACTTGAATTTAGAAGAGTTCTTGATTTTGTTTTCCATTATGTGTGTATATATACTATGTTCAGGCTGCATAAATTGTTTCCCTTCTACAAGAAAAGCCAAAATAAATTCACAAAATAAAACGTGTGTAATTAATTAGAGGAAAATACACCAGACTATCAACAAATCTCCTGCGTAATTAAAATAGTAATGTTGTTGTACAGGAGTTAATAAAACTTTAATTTGTTTTTTATAAGTGAATAAGCAATACACTCCCTGTATGTTTCCTGCTGAGAAACTAAAAGACCCTCTGGAAACTTCAGTGCCAAATATATGTATATATGCATGTTACTGCACAATTTATCAAATAATAAATCTCTGTAGAGGACAAGCACATTACAGTCAACTATGTCATGCTGTTGTGAAAAAGCATCATACTGGGATGTATAAACAGCCACACAGACTGCAAGACACACACAGTAATTACTGTTTCCAGCATGGGTGATGCATTAGGTGATGTACTGTGCTCATTTTGTGCACCACAATTCAAGAGTGAAGTGGACCGTTTGGACAGCAAAAAGATCCATCAAACATCTGAAACTTATGACTTTTGGAGAAGGGGAGAACACACTGGGGTTATTAAGCCTACAAAAAAGGAAATATAGGGGAGACACAGTAACAGTCTTCAAATATGTGCTGCCTTCTGCCAAAGACGAATAATCTATTCTCCTGTCCCTGCTGAACAGGCCAGGAAATAGTGGCCTTAAATTGCAGAAAGGAAGATCCAGGCTAGACACTCGTGGGAAAAAAAAAAAAAAATCGGAAGCATTGCAAAGTACTATAATGAAGTTTCCAATGGGTAAAAAGCTTTAGCTGGTGAAAATTTGTCTGGATTAGATTAGATGAATATTTTTCTAGAAATGACACAGATTTCTATGAAGTCGTCTTGAAGGCAAGGTTCTACTTAATATTGTATCTCTCCTGTTTTCTAATCTGTGATTCTGAGATATCTGTGCAGTGCTCCACAGTCAGTTTTCAGTCTGGGATAAGAGGAAATCGCAATGCTCTTTTCTCTGATTTGAAGCATAGGGTTTTTAGTTCACACCAAAGATTCATGGCTTTAGTTTTGAGTCTAATGAATTAGATTGTGGAATTTCGAGAGAAGTCATCAGGGAGAAGGAGAATTCAGGAGTGAAGTGTAAATAGAATCAGCTTTAAGACAGTCTGGGGAAAAGAGTTTGTAAATACTTTGTAAGTTTGAACCTCATTGACCAAAAATGTTGTCCTCAATTGGTCTTTCAAGCTGGCTATGCTGAAAATCTTTGACCACATCTTTGGTTCTGAAACTAAGTAGAAAGTAAGATTCAGAGTCAGTTTTTTTCTCATGAAATTTATCTTGCCTTGAAAAACCTCTTGAAAATATAAAAGACATGACTAAACTTAACTGCTGGCAATCCTTTCAGAAAAGATTCATTTTCCTGACCTCTACAACTTCCACATGACAATGCTGCTCCTTCATATGTGACACTTAGATGTCCTGTGCCTTCATAACCAAATGCAAATGGCTGATGTGCTGTTCAGAAGGTGTTCATTGCTATCTTTTCATAACTAAATTAGGCAAAATTCTTCACTGCATTCTTATATAGCCTAGAGTTATATAAACTGATATGGTACTTTATTCTATCCTCCTTATAAGCTGTCTCATCTTATTTGATTAGTTCTGTAGTCACAATCTGCTGTAAATATCTGGCTGAAATATTCCTTCATAAAATAACTCTTCATATGACGATATGATTACATATCCTCAATAAAAATATCTTAAAAAAGATGAGTGGAGTCTAAAGAAACACATGCCATCGATAGTTATGTAAACTGGATTCTAAATAGGACCTCTCCCTTACAAATCATGCTGGACAAATACCAATCTTCAAAACGTCACTTTTGTAATTTTTTGGTGTTATACTGCTGAGTACTAAAGCTGGAAGTGTTTGCAGACAGTTGACAGAGTCCCACAGAGGGCCACAGGAAGTGCAGCAGGACAGAGAGAGTCAGTGCCTTTCCAGGGACATCTCTGCACAGGGAGGTGAGGCTTCTGTCCCACAAAATGTTTCACTCAAGTGACTAGCCCCAAAGTAATTTTGAAGAAAACTGCGAGTAAATGGGTGCATGCAACAGTATCAGCAGAGACAAAAGTGGTTTGCCCTGGTGCAGTTGCTGGGCAACATTTGCTGAAAATGTTAAAACAAAGTTCGCATTTTCCACTTCTGCTTCTGCATTTTGGGCACTGGATTATCACTATTTATCTTTACCTTTCTTTTGCATGAAGGTGAAGTAGATGAACAGTAAGAGGAATGAACACGAATATTTTTCTCTAATTGTAAGAATCCCTCATTAGTGAACTAAACAGTAAAAATTTGGTTGATTTAAATATTCAGATCATAACTTTGGAAGAAGTGTAAAAGCACCTAAACTAAACTACAACAGCTAATTATTCTGTTCCAATAACTCCTTTGCTAAGTAAAAATTGTGATATATGCCTGGATCTATTAGTGACAGATATATTTTATTATAGGGATTAATCATATAATAAAGATCAATCATTTTTTCTCTTTCATTTTTTAAACCAGATAGACTTGAATGCTTGTTAAGATTCTGAGGGAAAGGGAGTAATTTATGTCAGTAATTCAATATCTGATTTTGTGAGAAAGGCTAAATGAAGGATTTCTGAAAACTAGACACGAAGGCCAGATTGCTCCAATAGAGGCCAATTTTGCTTCTGTTCCATCACTGAATCTGGGATGCACTATTTTCTATAGAGCAACTGAAGAGACCTGCAATTTTCATTCTATCACATTACAGTAACAGTATGTCCTTTCCTATATCTTCAACCTTGAGGTATGTATATTGGCATCTTTAATATTTTTGGTTTGACAACACAAATCCAGGAAGCATAAGATTATGGTATACATCTATGCGTTATTTAACTGCATTTAAATAGATTTATTTCTTCACTTAGTGACATCATAGAAAGACTTCCAACAACTGTAATAGAAATCTGATAACCTTTTCTAGATGAATGAGACATTTTTGATTCATTGCCTAGGAGAGGACTGTAAAATAGATGTCAAAATGATGATATCTTCTGGACATTTTTCCTCCACCTGTATGCATTAATAATACATTTTAAACATGGCAAGGCAGCTTTGATTTCCATCTTGCAGTTATAGTTGAAATTAGAAGAGGATTACTTTATACTCTGAGTATGGAGGAGAGATAAAGAAATGCTTTTTATTGATAAGGCAGAATCAGAAGAAATGCAAGAGAGAAAGCAAAACAAACTGTGCCATCTTAAAGACATTTCTTTTTAATTTTGTGTGTTAAATTTTCTGTACAAGGAAATTAATTAAGCTAAGCTAAAATTTCCATTCATTTGTTGTACAGAAGTGGTGTTATTGCTTTTCTCTTATAGTCTGAAAGATTGGATGAACGTAATAAGAATTAAAGTCACAGAAAAAATGTACAAGTAGTAATTTATGTGCTAATTGTCTGTTCAGCATTTAAATAAGGCTGTATTAATAAATACATACCTTCACAAGTTGTTCGTTAGTAGGATTTTTAAGTCCTGCAAATCTATTTACCCAACATTGATAAATTACAGGAAAATATTTAAAAATACCCAGAATTCTAGAAATTCATGCTCTGTGTATTGGTTTAGGAGCTATCATCATATTTTGGTGCTCTTTTCAAACTGCATACAATAATACCAAAAATTTTAAACAAGCCCTAGGGATAGGAAAATATGTACATACAAATGAAAACGAGTTTTTCATTAAAGAATTTCACACTTGTATATGATACAAAAATATATGAATGTAGCATTGTATTTAGTATTATGTCCCTATGCCACACATCACTGAGGCTACAAAGCGTTGATTTTACAAGAGCCTAAAATATAGCTTTGTAGATCTCAGCAATGTCTTATGATTTAAGTCAAAATAGTGGTCAAATTAATCTGCACTAAAGGAATGTGGAAGGAGATGTGAAAAAGACTGCAAGGCAGTCTCACTGTAAATGAAATAGGGATATTTGAATTTAAGAGAAATATTTCTATCCTTCTTGCACACATATTTACATTGTCCACTCTTAGTAAAAAGAAGTAGAATGAGAATTTGCTGTTAAATATTATATCTGAATCAATGTAATAAAAATATTGTGTTCCAAGAATTCATACATGGAACAATGAAGAAGGAAAAAAAAAAAAACCAAAAGAAATTAGTTTTTGCCTTAAAATTTACATGAACTAATGTGTGGAAAGACTTTCTTAGTCTCTCATGCGTGCATGGAAACCCATGGGGAAATGGAAATAAACCTGCAGCATTAATTTAATCAGTATCTCAACATATGTGATATCAGTCCAAGAAGGCTATTTATAGAACCATATGGACACACAGGATGCTGTGTGGGCTGATGGTGCATTGAAAATAACACTAATGACTTTCTCGCGTCTGGGCTCTCCCTGTGCTCTTAAAAACTACATGTGACCTTAAATCCACAGAGAAAACAAGAATGCGATCCAATCAAAACATATAAAGTAACATAAAATGCGAATGTTATGAGGCAAACTGTTATTTTGCTAGGCTTTTTTTATTTTACATTATTCAGATGTAAATAAAACCAGTACCTAAGATTAAGGGTATGAAACAGAGGGAAAGAAAATGAAAGCATGTTTGGAGGAAGCCAAAACCAGGCATAGCTTAAGATCCTTCTCAAGAAAAGGTCCTACAAAAATGTATGGATTTGATTACCTATTTTCCATAAACTCTTAAGTAGTCATTTATTTTACAGCAGAACACTAACCAAATGCAATATGGGTTTTCACTGCTACCAACTCAGCAAAAACATCACATAATACTGACTTTACAATCACTTTGCCCTCAGCTTATTTTGAAAGCAATGTATTTGGATCAAAATGCTCATGTCTCTTCACCTTTTCCAAAATTATGAACAAACAAATTCAGTAGTGTAAAAAATGAAAGCAACAAACCTATTAATATTAGAACAATTTCATTTTAAAATATTAAATATTTCAGTTATTTCTCTGTGCTCCCTCAGAGAAAAATGTTTAAATGAGACAACCCTTTGTGGCTTTTGAAATTAACTGACTCTCCTGTTGGCAGTCAAAGCTCAGAAGCCAGCTATTCTTTCCCATTAAAATAATCCCTCCATGTCCCGGAATGAGAATGGCTGTATTCGTGGGGGTGAGCATCAAAAACCAATGGTGGCTTCATTCCCTCTGATAATTGATTTTAGTTAATCTTCTGAGAACTGTTCTACTTTCTCAGTTTCATAACAATTAGATTCTGCATTACCTACTAGTGTACACTGGTGACAACAAAAGAAAATAAAGTTTTTATGAACCTTGCATTAAAATTGAAAATCAATTTGGGATGCTGTCCTAGAAGGGTATGGTGCTGACAAACAGGAATTAACTGGTGTTAATACAGCACTAACAGTGTCCTGTGACACAAGAGAAATATACTATAGACCTTTAAGTTTTACTAATCAAAGAAACACTGTTAAACTAAACAGGAAACATAATAGTGGACTACTGGTTTACAGAAAGAAACAGTGGGAAAACTACCTTGTATTTTTAAAACCAATGAAACACAGCAGCATAGATAAAAGTAAACAAAAATCATAGCCAGTGGAAACATCATGCACTATTCATAGGATACAATCACACTATTGACAATCATCCCAAATCACTCCACAAGCAACTGTGATAAAGCTCTAGTGTTTGCAGATTTTACATGACATTCGCCGGAGGATAAATTAAAAATTATTCATTTATAACTTTTATACAGCACATGTAGTATTTTCAACTTTCTGAAGTCCATTATTTACAGCTTTAACTTCATACTAAGAATGAGGACAGCAGAAACAGGGCCGGCAACGTGAAGGCTTGGCAGGAACAGACCTTGCTGACCTGAGTCCTGATCATATTTGTGCCTTCCTGAAGAATGCAGCAAGAAATTTCCCTCTCCTAGGTCACGAAATGTAACACACTGAGAATTTTTCAGAGGCAGAATTTTGGTAATGATAATGTGGAGGTGAGAAAACATCAAAGATGATCTGAGATAGTATTGAAAGCTGTCTTTTATTTTTTTGTTAGACTGTACATAAAAATTTGATTTTCTTGTTAAAGGTTCAGCAGAAGTTTGTCAGAGTGCTTTTATACTTAAAAAAAAAGTGTTCCTACATAGAAGAGAACGTTTAGTTTATATGACAGATAAAGGAACACTCTTTTTGTTCCATAAATTCTTTTTATGTCATATATTTCCATATTATTGTTAATATCTTGCTGTCTGAAATACCTTTACTTCAGGATGGCTTTTATTTTCATTCATCTTAATCAAAGGAGACAGTATTTTCTTTAAGTTCAGCATTATAAAAAGAGTTGGTTACACTGCAAAATCATAAAATAATAGATAGAAAATATATTAAATACTATATTGAGAAAACTGCTGCCATGTTCTCAGCAGAGTCATTACTCTCAGACATATTCTATTTTACTGTTTTCTTCCTAAATCTGTTGATTCCCAGTCTCTTTGGTGTTAAAGAACTTGGTTTAACTGCATTGCACAATTACCTTTAGTTTGAATTTTGCCTGACAGGTAGAAGGTATGAGGTGATCCTCCTCCCAGCTTTTCCTCAATACATGCTTGGATTGCTGAAATATCCATTGTTCTATCTGTGCCAGTGAAGTAGGAAAGAAAAAAAATAGGAAAACCATTAAGAAAATGTAAACACTAAAGTCCTAATTGTTCAAACTGGTTTTATATGTTTATACACAGAAGTAACAGTGTAGTAAATCTGGGCATTTGAAATCTATGCAGCAAAACACGCCCTGAGCTTTCTGTATAAGAAACAGTGATAGATTCTGTGCCTGACTGACTTAGGCCAGCTAGGATACAAAAATACTGTCCCTTATTATGAACAAAGCATGGATGTAAATGGACTTTTAATCTCAAACAGAAGCATTTGGTTCAACTACTCACTCTAAAAATAATTTCTGGGTTTGTAAGAGAAACCCTAGTTAAAAATGAGATAGGATCACTTACTCTGCTGAATATGGTTTTACTGGTGAATTGAGGCATTTTCTTTTGCTCTGGTCTGTAACCAGAGAGCCATCACAGCCAGTTGAAGTCCCTGTTTTTTTCCTGCCAACTCAAACAGGTTTCAGTTTGGAAAGCTGGGGCAGCAGCCTTGCCCTGTGCCAGCACTGGAGATATGAAATTATCCTGAGCAGAGACTGGAGTGAGAAGAAACATCAGGCATGCTGCAAACCCATGGACCACAATCACAGAGAAAAAATACCATAAAAGGTTCAGCTTAGTGAGAAAATCATAAAGACCCTGGATGTTCTACACAGCATAGATTGGCACCATCTCTGCTTTGCTTTATTTCACCACTGCATCCAACAGTGTTATACAGCTTCCAACAGGCTTTTGAGCAATGGTAGTATTGTGGCTCTGAGCACTTCTGGCTCTGAAAGAGAATGCAAATGCTGAAAACCTGCTGGCAATGGACATAACACACCCCCTTCCATGTCAGCAGTGAGAGCCTCAGACATTTTGTGCTCTAGACACTTCCAGATGGCAAATCTTCAGATGCTCCTGATTTCTAAGATAAACTGAATCAGTGTGCTTCTGTGGGAATTGGGACTTGGAGGACTGCGAAACTGCAGAGTGCAATTAGTTTATCATCCAGTAGTCAAGCTACGACATAAACAGGTTTTAGCCCACCAGCTCAACAGCAGAATGACCAGCAGCACTTGCAAAATAAACACTTTGAGCTGGCTTCCTGCCAGCAGGCCTGAGCTGAACTACCTACTATTATTGATGAGAGAGCAAGGTCCTTCAAGGCTGTGCTGCTTGGGCAAATATGCCCTCATTTATATCCAGGGGCAAGGAGCTGACCTCTTTAGAACATTGGTGTCTCAGGCATCTGGGTGGAGGGTGCTGCATCTGCTGTCACCTCTGCTCCCTGAGGGACAGTCCTGCAGGCAAATATATCCATGTCCTCTCTCTGCCTTGCTTATAGGAGAGTAACAGCCAGTCACATAGGGAAACCCTTATTTCTCATTCATTGTACCATCTCCTAATGTCTTATACTCAGCTTTATATTGCCTTCTGCTGGTTAGAGCTATATTGATGCATTTAACCCTCACCTAAAAAAATAAAGCTCTGCATCAATTCCCTTTGGTTGCAGTTGTTCTGTAAAATATCGATCATCCTTTTATTTGTTGGTAGGAAAAGAAAGAAAGGAAACAAGGAACTTAAGTAAATTTTGGCATTAGGGCAGATTTAAAGTGTTAAAACATGCTTCCCATTTAAAATATTTCCCAAACATTATCATTATCATGAAAGCTTTAGTGTTGTTTAAAAAAACCCAAATACCCAGTGAAAACATTTTGAAGTGAAGGAGAGAATACTGAAAAAATATATTTTTACAGGTGCCTTTTCTATCAGTATGGAATCACAGTGACATACTATTATAAGGGCTGTTGAAATACTGAAGAAAACTGCTCACTTGATTTGAAGTCTAAGCAGATGACTTAATCAAGTACAGTGGTACTTCTAATGTTATCTTTCATTAATAGGAAGTCAGTTTTATGTCTCACATTCAAACAGCTGCTTCCTCAGTGCTGTATTCTGCTCTTCATGTGTCAGAGCTGTGCTCTGGTACAGCCCTCAGCTCTGCTCTGTGGCTGTGCCTGGTGATTTTCAGAAGCTCAGGAGGCAATTCACGACGAAACAAAGTGGCATGGTTTTAATGAACGGGATTAAAGATTCTGGGTCAGGCAATCAGAGCAAAAAGGGGTCCCTCCTGATTTTGATGAAGTTTCAAGGAGCTAAATGGTGCAATAAAGAATGACTTTTGCAATTGCCTTTCTCTCTTATCATTAGATTAATGCTGAAAAAAGTGACACTTTAAAAGGTTTAATGCTGAGCTTAGAGCTGTAGCACTGCTGCTAAGTGGATGCTTTTCTTGTTGAAAGAGCAATGCAACAAGGAAACTCATGTTGCTTCCTTTCTAAATTGCAGGCTGATATCCATTTATAGTTCTAATTCTAGGTCATTTTTGGGAGTAGAGGATTGTAGTGTCCCCTCCTTTCATTTTCCATGACTTCAATGAGATTAACCGTTCTGAGTCAAGAATGAAGTCTTCTTAAAACCCATGTGAAGAAGTCCCTTCACAAAGCATCTGCATTTCACCGTCTTTCTATATGCTTCAATCTTGTTTGTACACATTTCATCAGGATGATATGCTGCATGTTTTCCCTTTATAAACCCTCTGTCCCTGATTATTTGTCTAAAAAAGATTTATCCCATTTCAGTTCTCTCTCCCAAGAAACATGAGATTTAATAAATACTTTTTAAACCCCTCTATGCTTCAGAAGAATATCTTTCGCACCACATTTTGCACCATATTTTTATTCAAGCAACTTTTCATTGAGACGCTGACAATAATAATTTCGGTTCAAAGCAGCTCTGTCTTTCTGATCACAATTCTCTTTAATATTGTATATTGGGTCTGAGATGGAGTTAATTTTCACCATATCAGTCCCCACATTGTTGTGCTGTTTATTGGTAGCCAGAAGGGTGTGGAAAACACACTGGTGTTTAGTTATTGCTGAGCACTCCTTGCACAGCATCAGGGCTGTCTCTCTAACATTACCCTCACACACCCCTGTAGATTTGGATTTGAGCAAAATCTTGGCAGGGGATGTAGGGACATATCAAGGACAGGTGACCCAAACTCACCAAAGGAATATTCCATACCATGTAATGACTGCTCGGACATAAAAGCTAAGAGAAAACGAGGTGTGAGGGCAGCTTTTGCTTTTTTCAACTGCCTTTATCTTGACCCATAGATTTTTTTTCCATCTTATTTTCTCCCCTCCCTGTCCTCCTGAGGAGGGGAGTGACAGAGCACCTTGGTAGGCATCTTGTATTCAGACAAGGTCAGCCCACCACATTTTGGCAGCAAAATTTTACTGCTCATGTTTTAAATATGAAATATGGGCTACAAGTCTTAAGGAAAATACTCTTTGATTCCACTGCAACAATGACTGTGAATGAAACACAGGAATGCTAAATTCTAAACTATGCAATATCATAATAGCAGAATCGAAAACTAAAAAGACAGATACTTTCCACGCAGTATAATGCATTGTCAGGATACAACCATTTTTCTAGGAAGTTAAAAAGGAATTCAAACCCACTTTGATTTATATTCCATATATTAAATGTATTTCTGTTTCTTTACGTCTATTTGTAGAAAGTAATTTTATACTGTCTTTGTCCGAGTTCAGTAAGTTCTGTTTTCAAGGAACTAAGTTTTATTTTCAGGCTTAGAAAACAGTAATGTGCTGCTTTGGCTGAGATAGTGTTAGCTGGCTGCTGGTTGGGGTTAAACCACAACAGGAAGCATAAATACTTGCTTAATAATATTCTGTGTCTGAAATAAAACAAAAAAGCAGCTGTCTCCCAGTGCTGTGTCAGACAAAAAGGAAGACTCCTAGACCTCTAAAATGTGCTACCCAGAAGCCATAACGGGAGCACCTTCTCTCACTTCACAGCTTCCGAAGCGTGCATCACCTGTGTAGTACTAATAGAGTGAGCCTTGTCATTGAAAAGTAGCACTTTCGTAAACTCGTATTAAAACCTACTTTTTGCTAATACCTTTCATGGTGTTTCCTTAAGAGGCTAAAATCACTCATTCTCAGCAGGAGGGGGGTGAGAGAAGCATCTTTGGGGGCAACTTGGCATCCAGCCAGGGTCAGCCCACAAGGTCAGCTATAGAAGAGAGAAAAATCACTGTTAATATTTCAACATCCATCAGAAGAAAGACAAAACATTTTTTCTTTCATTTTGCTCTTCCTAGGGTGTAGAGCATAAAGAGACCCCCCCATCCCTCTTTGATTTGTATTCTTTCCTCTGACTCCTTCATCTTAGTCCCTGTCGCTTTCTCATGGACATATGGGAGTTTAATTCAAGATCCTAATCCTTCATGGCAGTTTATGCACAAATACTTTATCATAAGCAGGACACTAGTGATCAAGACATGCAGACCTTACCTCTACATTGGATTAACCTGTAGAAATCTACTATTGGCAACAGTCCAGAAGGTTTGATGACTTGCAGGGAACATTGAAATCCTCTTAGAGAAAAAAACAGATCTCACCCAGCTTTAATAGCAAGAAATTCTTCCATATTCAAATTCACTTAATTCAATCAGCTGCAGATCATCACTAGGACTTTTTGTACTTATTTTCTAAAGTGATGCTTGCAGATGCCACAGCAGTCATGGAAGTCAAAGTATACTTCTTTCTTAATTAAAACCAAGTAAAAGCTTGGATTGAATTTTTTCCTTGGTTAACACTTTGGACCTCATTCAAGTGGTAAGAATAATATTGATAAGATGAAGCAAGCTTATAAAATGTGCAATTTTAGTTTGTTCATTCTGCTTGGGTGTTGTTTTAGAAGTCACAAAATCCAATGAAAAGGTGTTAGGATTAGGATATTAAAATCCAAATTGTGATGTAAGCTTTCATTCGAGTTTTTTTCAAATCAGTCATTCTCAGCTCATCTCACTTGTGGGTTCCATCCCCACAGGAGAAAAGGAGTGGTGTGCTCCCAGCACTACCACTGCAATTCATTAAGTTGTGACTCCAGCAGCTGAATATAGCTCTGCTTGCAAGAAATGAGTTTCCTCTATTCCTAAAATTGAGGAAATGAAACAGGACAGGTCTTAAAATCTTGTCGCCCCCTGCTGCTCAGAGAGCTGAGGACTGACTTGTCTGAATTAGAGTTCTCCATTAGTGATGGTGTAAGTGGATTTCATGCTCTGCGCTCACCCTAACCTGAGGAGACTCCGTCTCTCTCTGTAAAGCCTCTCTGCCAATTTCCCTCACAGCTCAAAGCTTAATGGGCCATTCAGGAGCTAGACTGCTCTTCACTAGCCCTACAAATAATAATTTCTATAAGCCTGGGACTTTTATCCACAGGAATTCCCCTCTCTACAGCCTGATAATTCACCTCTAATTACTGCTGCATGAACACCACCATTCTCTCAGGCACAACTCCATATCCTTTCTCCTCTGCGCCACTTGGTACATCAGAAAATCGATAGATGGCTAAGGCAAGCTCTCCCACCGCTCTCCCTTCCCCACATTTACCCTTCCTTAGCAATTCTGCTTGCTTTCCCAGCCTGTGAGTGTTGCCATTTTTATTCCCTGTGCCTGATCTGATTTCAGACTGTTTCAGACCTGATCTCAGCTCTGTTTTGTGAATGCCCTTGAATGAACCTCTTCTGTGGCCACGTGAGACTTCAAAATCTTGTCCCAGATTTTCAAGTCTTGTGTAAAAAATTGTGATGTTATTCCACAGTTAACCTTCATTTACATGGTTTCACTTCTTACACATGATAATGACATTTGTACAGATGTAATTCTATGTATAGCTTGCTTAGGTGATTTTAATAAAATTATAGAAATACACAGTAAAAAATTACCACTAAAATTATGACTGTGAAATTAGTAGTCTTGGATAAAAAGAACATTTTAGACAATGAGATATTTATTATTTATCCTTATTTGAAGTGGATAACTTAAAAACCCCCATATATAAAAATTCTTTCCTGTAATAGGGATCATTTACTTCGTGAGGTCAAATGTTTCTTTCTCATTTTAGTAGTCATAGCTAAGGTTCAACAGTTCTAAATCTGAAGCCCTAAAAATAAGCTAGTTAAGATGATCATTTTGAAAACTGCAAATTTCTAAAAAGTTTTCTCCAAGTAAACCAAGGTCATAATTTCATAATTTCATATAGGCAGTTTTAAATTAACAAAGATTAACATACATTAACATATATATTAACATACATTAATGTGGTAATACTTACATCTCAAGTCCTGGTCAATGATATTTGTGGGGGTTTCTGTAATTTTTCCTGCTATGTATATGCATGTCTTCAGCTAGAAACTATTAAAAGACCAGGTGGTGCTGAAACAATTCTGATGCATTTATGTATGGATAAAGGAAGCTTTAGTATTCTGCTTGTCTTGGATAAGACTTTCTCTGTAAGACCAGTACAAGGAGTAATTACCTGCCTGAGAGAATTTCTGAAATCGGTTTTCCAGCAAACTGGCTGTATCCTATTATTTCCTCCAGCGCTCTGCAGACACATGTTTTGTGTCAATGCATCCTGCTCAAACAAGCGAGATCACACTGAAGAAAAGGATCTTGCCTAAAAGGTTAAGATTTCAGTGCTGCGAGAAAATTAGTGACCACAGGACACTGAACTGCCTCCATCCTTCATCAGCTCCACAGGAGGGGCAGCCCAGCTCCTTGCAGACTGACTCTTTTCATCAGGGTGCTGGACAGCCACCTCTCAGTCCTACCTGTGCTCAAACAGCCTAAAACGCGTCTCTGTCTCACAATGTGTCACCTGCAGGTGAGAGCAATGGCCTAATCTCTAGTTATTTGTCACAAGGGAGAAAATAAAATTCTCTCCTTTTCTGGGCAGATAATCATTAGAATGCCATGAGTTGGAAGGGACCTTAAACATCATATTGTGCTAACCCCCTGCCAAGGGCAGGGACACCTTCCACTAGACCAGGTTGCTCAAAGCCCCATCCAACCCGGCCTTGAACATTTCCAGGGATGGCACATCAACAGCTTCTCTGGGCAGCCTGTACCAGTGCTTCACCACCCTCACAGTAAAGAATTTTTTCCTAATATCTCATCTAAATCTTTCCTCTTTTTGTTTAAAGTCATTCCCCCTTGTCCTGTCACTACATGCCCTTGTAAAAAGTCCCTCTCCAACCTTCCTGTGAGCCCCTTTTAGGTACTGGAAGGCGCTCTAAGGTCTGCCTGAACCCTTCTCTTCTCCAGGCTGAATAATCCCAACTCTCTCAGCCAGTCCCCACAGGAGAGGTGCTCCAGCCCTCTGATCATTTTTCTGGCCTCCTCTGCACTCACTCCAACAGGTTCACTTTCTTCTCGTGTTGGGAGCTCCAAAGCTGGAGACATTGTGTAAATAACAATAGTATTTGTGCACCTGGGGGTTTAAGCTGTAAAGCTGTAATCTATAAAGCACAACAGAAGGAAAAACACCCATCAAGAAATCTTACATAGTACAGAACAGTAGAGCATGTATGAAGGGGAAAGCCTTAGCTGACAGTGAGGCGATAAATGGGACTAAATCAAATGAAACTGGAAGGGCACAATTTCAGCACATAGACTGTGAATTACTGAGGATGAAACAACAATAATACTTGGAACTGATCTATTCTTCACTCTCTTTGAAAACATTACATTGTTTTATTAAATTAGGAATACTTTGATTTGTTTTTTTTCTTTTTGCTGAGATTAGTGAGATATTAATGAAAACAGATAGTAGTTTCCTGGCCAAGGGATTACAAACTCATTGTAAGTAGTGCGTGCCTCATTTCTGGATGTTCAACTCTATACTCTTCCTTTGAACTGAGTTTTAACAAAATTATTGAGAAAATGTATATTAAAGTGCTTTCAAGATTCTCCATTTGTGTAAACAAAAATTAAAGCAGTTGAAAACACCAAAGAACTGTTTTCACGCATGTCCCAAGACTTAAGGGGTATTCGTTTGCTCTTCAGCAGTATATGACCTACATCTGGGAAACCAGTAAGTCTTTTCTCCAGTTAAAAGTCAAAGCAAACCAGAAAGGCAAGTGCCAGTTTTTTATTTATTTGCTCTTATAAACAAAATTTATAATCATTTCATAAGACATACTCTTCTCTTCCTTGCACGTGACAATATTCCTTAACTTAAAAGGTTAAGTATGGCTCGGATGATACATGCACAAGGTTCTTCTCCAGCCTCATGGTATTTGATCTTTAGTTAAGCAAAACATTCTAAAGGGCTTGCTAGACCCTTCACAGTAAAATAGCTACATTTTAGTATAAATAATAAGAAAACACAAGAAATTCAATATATTAAATCACTAAATCTTGAGAGACTGTAATGCCCTCCAGGACTACATAGATAAATTGGCATAAAAATTAATATTCTGGTGAAAGAAAGTTTAAAATTACAAAAAAAAAAAAAAAGAAATGTAGAAGTTATGTTGAAATGATTGAATTTGTTATAAACTCTATATAGCTAGTTGTCCTGGCAATAAAAAGTTTATTTTTTATTCTATTTGAGTGAAAAACAATTTTCATTCTCTTATTTAAAATGAACAGACAGCAAGTGAATAGACCTTTTCCCTGGGTATATGTAAGATTTGTATCTTTAAAAAAATATATGAAAATGATTTAGAATTATTTTCAGGAAACACATAAAAACCACCAGGGAAATCTTTCTTGTATAGCAATGGACTAAAGTACTACTATAGAGACTAAAGTCTCTATTATTCACTTTCATCAGGAAACTCTGGATCTAAGGGAATAATGGATGAGCTTCACGAAATTTTGGATCAAAAATTTTCAGACTTCATGAAGGTTACATTACAAACCTGTGGATTGTGCTGTAATCTTAAACACTGCCATATATTCTGCCAAATATTTTAGATGCACCAGCGAATTTTAATGTCTTACAATTGCTGTACAGCAAAATCAATGGTATCTTAACAGATTTTTCCATTTATAGGTGAATTCTTAAGTATTTTATTTTCAAAAGTATCACCTTCTTACAACACAGCAGACCTAAAGAAGATTTTTAAATTAGCTCCTGGTCTATAAAATTAGTCTTTTTATTATGCATTCCAGCATAATCATACAGAGGTCACTATAATGAATAAACTTTCATATAACTGTTTTTAGCATTAAGAATGCTAGTGTGTCAAAACAGCCTTTAAAAAGAGAGAAAGTTACTCCCCGCCTGTTTATATATTAAATGTCTTCCAAGAACTTTGTTTGGCAAAACTACAGGTGTTAATTTTGCTGATTTCGCCTCCGCTTTCCAACTACCTCAAGTCACACTGATTGTTTCAGTGGTAACACAGGGACCATTCTTCAGCTCACCCTTCCAAAATCAAAGCAAAAAGCATTTCTGAATACATTATGTGGCACAAAATTATTTTGCAAATTGTTTAGAAGTGATCATATATGACTGGTAGGGAATATTCTTTACGTGGCTGAAATGTGTAAAGCAATTTCTATTTGTTACCCTCTTCATTTTTAGCACTGCACCTTTCACTGGTCTTTGAATACATTGTATTCTTTTTAGAATTACAGACCTTAAAAGACTGAATTTTCATTTTAATGCTCTTTCTTCATAGGAGAGATGAAAATAAATGCTATCCAGAGCAAATACACCCCACAAAGAGAGGCTATATTATTGATTAAACTCATCAGATAAATGTTAAATACAAGATGTAATGGATTCTCATCTGGCTGCTTTCACAAAAACCCTAATGCAGCATCTAATCCTGTTTTATAATATGGTCTGCCTTCAGTTTCACTAAGGCACTGCTCAAAGTACTGCTCCTCATTCCTGCCACAGGTCTGTTTCAGGCAGAGCGAATCCTCACTTTTGGAGTGTGCCATGAGCTCCAGAGCTGTCAGCTCTCCCTGCCAGGACCATGGGGTCTGCACAGGCTCAGGCAAGCTGCCGACCTGGGGGGCAAGCTCCTGGCACCCCACACTGCCACTCCAGCCCACAGCACCCCACAGAAATGGCTGCACAGACAGCTGCTGTTAGACAGAGCCACGGACGCAAAACAGGGATGGAGACTTCGGGGCTGCACTCACCTCTGGGCTATTTCAAAAGAGAAGTGAAGGTCACTTTTTCCATTAGATTCTTTCAGGCATGAATGCATTGGTATGTGCATATTTTGAGACAACGTCTGAGGGAAGTGCACAGGCTGGAAGGAGAGAAAATGATTATAAAACAGTGGAAAATGCACAGTTGCTACAATTTTAAATTTCCCCGTTTTCAGAATATTCACTAAAAATAATTATGAGAATCTGTTTTAAAGAAATGTGTGTACATAATTTGTTTAGGACAGAAATTATATTGTGTGGTACTTTACATATGCAATACAATCATATGCAGAATTGCAATTTTAAGATATTATTTTATTCAAAAATGGACATTTAAAAGGAAGATTTTCACACCTTGCTGACATTGTTCTGCAGTTTCAGTGACAAAGAGCTGCTCTGAAATGTTTCACATAGATCTTGGTTCCAACAAGGGAATTTCTACTGTTGAAAAATACACATTTTAAATTTTAGTATACAATATAGTTGTATATAGAGCATAGAATATAACATAACATTGCAATAATATTGCAATTTTACTCCCTGGATATTATCATTAAATAGTGATGTAATTATGTTAAACATAAAAATTCTGGGAAGTTATGTTCTGTAACAGAGATAGTGATTTCCTGTTCTTCAGTTAAAAATGAAAATTCAGATATGCCAGAAGCAAGTTTCACAGAAAAATTGACTTGTCCAGTTCTCGGTATAAAATAATTAAATAAACATGAAAGACGAATAAATCCTTTTATAAAATACTCATGAAAGACTTCATATCCTGAAGTTGCTCAATTTATGTAGGGGGTGACTTTCTTTTTAACATCTGCCAATCTTCATTGTCATATTGCAGAAACACATCTTTATGTATAAGCAGAGAAAAAGACTGACAAGGTCTTTGCCAATATGGAAATCTCTTCTTTGATCTTTTTGCCCACAAAGGGTGATGAAAAAAACAACACTAATTCGCCTTTTGTACTTTATGGTTGATGAAACATTACCAGTTGTCAGAGGATTTTTAAGTATTCATGAATACTAGTGCTCTACAACATGGATAATACAAGTGCACTTGATTATTTATAACCCAAGACATCAAACTGGAGGCTCTGAGCCAGACAAGTGTTTAGTTTACATTCTGGCTCTTTATTCTGTTTTGCTTTTTGCTTATTTGTTTCTCCAGAAGAGATTGCCTTCTTTTCCTGAAACGAATTCATTGCTGAGAAGCATTTGTAAATCAAAGACTGGTCTCGTTTCCTTGCTGTCTTTCTCTCTGTGTGTTGTTTTAAGCTGGCTGTGCTCTGCTCACATGCATTTGAAGTTCCTCTTCAGCTGTACCAAGTGAAGGGATGCCATTTTCTCCATTAAATACTGGCTCTGTGCTTGTGAATCCTGGCAACTGGAAAAACAAGCGTCTTAATTAAAAACTTCTTCTAAAAAATTTTGTGATTTAATAATGGTCAAAAATATTTCTAAAACCGTTAACATTGTTTTTATGGAGTTGAATGTAATTCAAACGTCATTCACAGGCTCTATAACGATATTATGGAAGACACTTGTTAGATCACAAAATGCAGGACATGTTGGTCAACAGCTATGTCCATGATTTATCTGGCCACATTGTGGTGATACTGTCCTAATATTTCTCCCTGTGCCTCTTGCAAATAAATGCCTCTCACCTTTAGGACTTTTATAATTCATTCATATGTGTCTATTTGCATGACATCTTAAAACTGAAGTTCATAACTCCAATCTTAAGTCATCTTTCAAAAAATTTGTTTTTTCATGCTGGCTGCAGCTCCATTATTAATCACCAAAATTAATTTCTATTGCAGTCACTATAGCAGTGCCAGAATCTTGTTATTTCTTTGGGTTTATATCTTGAGCTTTTTGAAATTATTTTCCCCTTGTGGCTGATTGTTAAGAACCTTGATACCATCTCATCTTATTTCCACTAATGCAACAGTACACTTCATCTCTTTTAGTCTTTTTGACGATCTTGTTCTCAACACGGAATTTGTTAATAAATCCTGATTTTATTCAATTATGCCTTGCAGTTCTTTGATAGACCCTGCCGAAGATCCTTCCATAATAAGAATATTTACAAGTTCTCTCCCTCTGTCCTCTGTGTACTCTCCAGTACTTAAATTGCTATAAATTTTCATTGCAGTATTTTTTTTATCATCAAAAGCTTTTAGATGAGTAAATGAAAGCAACCAATTTGTATCTATAGATCTATTTCAGGAAACAAATATGACTAACATATCTTTGGGAAATATTATTGCTATATCAAATTTGTTCAACATTAGCTAATGGGTGTAAAATTATTTAAATGGGGGCAGAGGGATGTGAGAAATAACAACCAAGAATGAAACTGATATACAAGAAATAAGCCTACACCATGACCATGTATTTTTAACTTTGAAAACCGATAGATTTTTTTCTTATTCTATAACATTCGTTAAAATCTATTCATATTTTTCCCAAGTTTTAACATTTCATTTGTATTTACTAATGTGTCATGTTCCATTATATTTTGCTTCACATGTAGACTGTTTTCTTTCAGACCTCTTTATAAATTATTTTCCTCCTGCAGTGCCTGAAGACAATCTGTTCTGCAATCATTCTAGAAAACAACTGCTTAATTAGTTGGCTGTATCTCCTCATCCTCTTCCCTTTCCTGGCTCTCTCTCTGTTGAGATTTAACCTCAACCAGCAACTAAACATCACACAGCTGCTCACTCCCTCACCATCAGGACTGGGGAGAGAACTGGAAGAGTTAAAGTAAAAAAAATTGTGTGTGGAGAAAAGACAGTTTGATAGGGGAAACAAGAGCTGTGCATGCAAGCAAAGCAAAACAAGGAAATCATTCACTGCTTCTCCTGAGCAGGTGTTCAGCCATCTCCAGGAAAGCAGGACTTTTTCATGCATAACAGTTACTTGGAAAGACCAACGCCATCTCTCCAAACATTCCCCCAGTTTGCTCTTGTTCCCTCTGCTCTATGTGCTCATCATGATGCCATATGGTCTGCAATATCTGTTTGGTCAGTTGATATTGGCTGTCCCAGATATGCTCCCTCTCAGCTGCTTGTGCACCCCCAGTCTTCTCACTGGAGGGCTGATACAAGGTGCAGGAAAGCTCTAAACACCATTTAGTAGTAACAGAAACATTTCTATATTACCAACACTTTTTCCAGTACAAATCCAGACACAGTCCCACACCAGCCACTGTGAAGAAAATTACATCAGCCAAAACCTTACAGGACTCACACAAAGCATAATTTTGATTGGGCTTTGATAGAGTTTTACTCTCTATACAGTATTGTGAATAACACTGGGATCTTCTGCTTGCTATTCGGCCCTTTTAAATCCAGCAAAGATAACTACACAGGCTGAAGCTGAAAAAACTAAAGGCAGTGGAGGTGAAAAGCCAAAGGGAAGGAGCTGTTAAGCTGGGAGATGATAGTAAGGAGATAGCTAGTGTAGTTGCCACAACAGGAACTGGTCAATAGTGAACAAGAAATAATGCATCTGCAATAATATGTGAGCACTGAAGGGCTAAGCAGGTGAAGGAGCAAAAGGTTCAGCTCAGAGAAAGCAATCCTGCATACAGACTTGTTGCAGCATCTTAGGAACATGGAGTACATGACTGTTTGGTGAGTGCTACTTTCAATTATATATGTAGCTGAGCCTTTTAAATTTCAGCTTCAGAGACAACTTATAGATGAGCATTAAAAAGATGTGTAAATCTCTGGGTGTGTGCTATGTGTTACTCTTTGCAGGGCAGGTCTCTCAGCATCAGTGTGTGAGCTAAAGAACTGCCTGGATTAGATACTGATATGAGCAAGAGTCCAATAACATCCATAGCCACAGGAAAAAGCAACTGTGTAGAAAGGATTAGCATGGCAGCAGCTGGTGGTGTAGCCAGGGGCTGCAGTAAAGCTCAAGGAGTAGAGCTGCATTGCTTGCATACTGATGGTTTAGCTTGCATATACATCCCTGTGTCCTGGGGCTGCAGAAATCAAAATGCCTTATGGTGATGTGTAGGACAAAGAGATTTATTGACCATATCTTCAGCATCTGAATAAACATGCTTCTCTCAAAATCTTAGATTCCTCCCTGGCATGCACAATGCATGACAGAGGAATGCATTTCCATGGATTTTCTAGCTCTTTCTTCTGAGTCTTTTTCTCTTGTCAGGACTCAAAAGAATGTTCTCGAGACACTGGATCTGCACAGCCCCAGCCCTCCTGACTCTATACTGCTTTGCACACAGTATTGTAAGAGGCGGTACTCCTGTTCCGCCTCCTTCTCTCTCTCTCCCCCTTTCTCCAGGGGTAGAGACACCTGCAGTTGTCTCCCCACATCGAGGAGTGACTTGTCTCCAACAGAGATCTCAGCTAAGTTCTGTTGGTCTGAGATCCGCATGGGGAAAGACCATCTAACTGGGTGTGCTTTAAATTTAATAGAGGAGCAGCAGGCAACTGCAAATGGCATTGGAGAGGCACTTTACCTACCTGGGACACTGAATAAAGTGGGAAGAAAAGAAGTCTGTCTCAGAAGGCTTTTACCTTTCTTTCTAACTACGTGTGCTAAGCTTTCCAAGGGGTTAGTCAATCCTAATAAAAGATGAAAAATCCTAGGAAGTGTACATAGTATCAGAAGGAAATGGAGTCTAGTGTATTTCCTCCAACACAATTTATCCACTTAATAAAGTCATATATTTTTGTACAAGCAAAAAAGCATTCGAAGCAGAGACGTGTTTAGGTTTATCAGACGGAAAATACTCAGTGCTAGCAGATTACATTTACAAATACAAGTTTTTATGTCCTGCTTTAAGGGACAAGTTAAAATATTATTTTTAATATTTTTTTTCTTGACATAGACAATGACAAACTTTAAAGAGCTTGGAAGTATTTATCTTAGCTATAGTGTGTGATTTCACTTTGAAAAAACATACCTGTTCAGCAGGGATGGAAATAGTAATTTTATTAAATCTATAATTTGCTGGTGTTTACAATTCAACTTACAGTGTTTATAAAAATAACATTGAATGGTCAAGCTACTACATGGAGAAATTACATAATATTGCTGCCCCATAACCTTAGTGTCCTGCCATTGCTCTCTGCAATACAAATATGAAAAAATGTTCTGCATTCAAAATAAAACTCCATTAATACAGTTCATTCTGTTTCACTTGCACATTATGATTTGACATCTTTAAAACATTCACAGAATTTTGAAAGACAGTAATGTGTAGCTATGTACCTAGAAAGATAGTAAGCCAATTTTTGTCTCAGCATAAGTCAATTCAACTCCAAATAATAAAATATTGCAGACAAAAAGGGCTAAAATTATTTTAAAGAGGCAGAATTATTCTCTCCCCTGAGAGAATATTTCTACAGGAAATCAAGCTCTAACTCAGTCAGCACAGTGGGAAAAAAGAAGACATTTTTTGTAAATGTGCTAAACAATGAAATGCAAACAAAACCCTCCAAAATACAACAAATACAAGGAAAAAGAGTAAAGAGAGAAAGAGTCAACTGAAAGCTCTGAGAAATCCTTAGAGACAGAAATGTTCCCTGAATCCCTTGTCTTTGCCTTGCAGGTCTCTGGCTCTGCCAAGGAATGAAGGATGGCTCTGAACACTGGCCAGTTTGTGTTTCAGATGGGCAATGTAGGCCAGTTTAGCTTCTTCAGTAACAGAAGCTGGGGATGTAAAACCACACATCTTAGCTTCCCAAACAAGCAAACTCTGCTTCAGTACTGGAAAAGGAAAGGATGAAGAGATTTTTTTCATAGTTATTCATCGTATCACTTATAAAATGGGCTACTGATAAGAAAGTACAATGTGTGAAAAACCACCACAAAGATTCTTGAAAGAAGATATGAAAGATGTTTTGGAAGGGGAAAGAAGAACAAGCTGCGCCTCAGTAGTACTACTGGTGTGTCCATTCCATGGCCTGACTCTTCACTTTGAACAAGAACTGAGCAAAAGAAAACTGTCTGCACTGAAAAACACATTTTTCCGGACAAAAAACTTATAATTTTTGTAGTAACTAGGAGGTCCAGAGAAACCTAGTCACCTCTTCAAGTCTTCATCCCCATATTGGAATACAGGCAAAAGTTGCAAACTGTCTCAATGCTGACAAGACTGTCCAATTATCTCACAGGCGAAAAGGTCATTCCATTTCCTTATGAACAGGCACATGAATTTGTAAATAAAAGGTAATAAAAGGTATAAAGCGCAAAGGAGAAAATACATAATTTTTTAAAGCAGCATTTTAAGCAATTTAATAATTCAGAATAAATAGAGGCACCATATTGTAAGTGCTGAAGAGATCATGGCAGAGAATACCGAGTGCTTAGAATCAAAGCTGTATGAAAACAGAAAACAGGGTGAGGGGACACAAGAAGGGGGAATGCTGTCTCAAAGCCACTGAGTCCCTTGGAAGCCTTTCATGTGACAGTCTGCAGCTGCTGAAGCCACGGCAGATGGGACACCCTGCAGAGCCATATGTTACCTGTAGCAGAATACCTCTCACAGCTGGACCTTTCTGGCTTGTACAGATAATTACATGCTGTGGCAGGGCCATGTGCTCTGATGACACTGCTGGAAATGTGGTGGCTGCAGGGGAGAAAACGAAATGGGTCTTTGGCTGGGAAAAGTTAAGAAATATATTTTCGTCTGAGCAGCAATGAAAAAGTATTTGGGTGTGCATTTTCCTTCAGGTAGGGATGCAGTGTGCAGAGCAGTGCTCTAAGTTACAGCAGGCACTGCTCTATGAAGGAAAGTGACACACAGTTTTGAAACATGAATCCTGAAATTATTCCAGTGGCACTGAAAGGATTAGGGAAATGAAGCACGAAGTGGCAACGGAGATTTATACCATTCTACCCATACAGTTTAGATGCAGTGCAGCTAAGTAATAAAATCTCTTAAATTTTTAGAAGTGTCCCAAACAGAGAAATAATTTCTAGAATATGTGTGTGTAAACAATGTGAAATAGGGAAGACGGGACCACAGTGATGTATGGCTTTGTGGGGTCGCTCAAAATCACTACAAACCTTACCTCTTATTTCTTCATGCACTGGATTTAAGTAGAACACACATAAAAGTTATTGCTGAGTTATTAAGCCTAGGTTTTTTAAAAAAATCTTGATATCTACCAGTAGTAAAAAGATTTAAGATGTTAGGAAATTATTATTGCGGCAAGAAAATATTTATTTCACAAAAAATTTCTTTAGGGAACCACAGACATTCAAATCTTGACAAAAACCCTAAGAATTAAATGGTAGATTTATCACCAGAATTGGAAGAAATAGATATACATTAAACGTGTATCTTCCAACATGAAGTAGCAGAATTCTGTATTTATTACTTGCAATAATTCCTTGATCACCTGGTACTCTGTTTACAAGTCAAAAGATTATTTTTCTCATTGTGTCCACAAATTCACTGTAGGTCTGAAAATCAATGCAGTGCTTCATCCGTAACATAAAAAACGTTTTATAACTGAGCATATTTCTTATGTGAAGGAACGGCATTCAAAAATGTGTTTAATTGACTACTTACTTGAAGTTTTGTGACATACCAAAACTTCTAACTACCACTGATTGGCTGGAAAATTCTCCATTATGTACTAATCTTCTCACATGACTTTTTTCCTCGGGTTGATGAAACAATGCTTATGGTTAGAAGGTAAGATCAGCTGTTGCGACTTTAAAAACAAATTCATTCAAGCTTGTTTCTCTGCTCAAAATTAAAGAATATGAAATGAAAAATATTCTATGTAAGAAATGAAAATATTCTATACAAGAAAAAATATTGAAATGAAAATATTCTATATCAGAAAAAAAATTCATGTAAAAATGACAGAATTAAAATATGGAAGTAAAATAATGTTCCTGTAAGTCTATGATATGTACTGAGTAAGAATGAAGTCTTATATGAAACTAAGTTTGAGCTTAAAAAGAAGTTTTATCCTGGTGGGGCTTTTTTTGTTTGTGTTTTTTAATTTAGTTTTGTTTAAATTTAATTTTGCTTCATTTGTTTATTTGGGTTATTCGTGGCTAATGAAATTTTAATAACTCTTGAGAAGTCTTTTAGAAAAAATAATACAGCAGTTTATGAAAATGAGAGATGTGGAAGCAATAAAAATATATTTAATAAATAATCCTGGTTCACAGCCGTAAATTATTTCAGATAGATGTGAAGAAAATTTTTACTTCTTTAACATATGTCATGCAGTTAAAAAACCTTGCTGTATAGCTTCTTTTACACGGTAAAAAAAATTTATTACCATCTGCAGCACATATTTGGCTGCAAATATGAAGAATTACAGAAAATCTGACCTTTTTACTTCGCCATGATCATAAATTTCCTTTCGGAATCACTTATTTCCAAAAGGAACAATCTGACTACCTGATGCAAAAGGTCCAGCTCTAGAGAAGTCATTAGATTACTACTCCTACACTGACCTTCAGGTCAAAGAAGGTTTACTGATCCTGATAGCATAAGTGAGATCAATGAAACAGTGAAATATTTTAGGCTAACTCTTTCCATGAACATTCCTGCTATTTGCAGCCACCAAGACACATCATTACAAGCAAAATATTTGAGTTGCTAGCCAACAGATGTATGTATTGCACATATACTCTGTTTTTAATTTCTCCTTGCATTCCTAGATAGAAAAAATCCCTTTTCTTCAAAGGTACCATGAAGCAAGCATTTGGATTAGTTTTAATAACAAGATCAATAATAAGGTATCAACGTTTCAAGATATTTCATTGGTTATTATTTCTTTAAATGTATTAGGAATCTTATAAGAAGACACTGAACTGAATGTCAAGCATCTTATACAACAGCTTTTCAGCTTGGTCAGTTTTGTAGTTTATATGATGATGTAGCAATATTTTCAACACATTGAGCACTAAGAACACATAAATTTTGACTGTATTTTTCTAGTCAGTGAATAGCTTGGGGGTGGGCTTGGTGCTGAAAGCATTCCCAGCTCTTCATTACACAGATCATCAAATGAGTACATTGACTGACTGCTGTCGTCAATGTAAACGTTATTGTATCTATGTATACATATAGGATATATGTATATCTATGTATATACATGCATACATATAGGATATGCTACTATCCACCGAAACTGTTGGAATAGAAGAAGGAAAAATAGAGGAGGGAATCAAAGGGGAAAAAAAGAGGAAGTGACAAGAAAATAAACAAGTTCTGAATAATAAGCCTGATTTATCATTCATCAGTCTTATGGTGATGAATGAAATTAAATCAGAGTTAGTCTCAGTAAAAGATTTCCAAAACTGAGGATTAAAGGTTTGAAAGTTTCTTCTTGGATCAAAGGATGTACTGGAGGATTAGAGGCTGGTTTTGCCACTAAGTAAACAAATTTATTTTCAGTTTTGAAATTAATATTAAAAAAATTTATTTCATGCAAGCACCTCTGCAAAAGGATTATAAGCAGAATGAGGTAGCAAAATCCTGCCAGCATCCAAAATGTCTTCATTTTTCATTTGGGAAGAAGATTAACTTTTGCTAAGAACAAGCATTCAATCCTGTATACTTGAGCTGCTGCTGATAGCCAGTTACACCCTGTTGTGGTGATGACTTTTGTAAATGAGATGCTTTACATTTACATGCATGCATAATATTTAAAGCAGAAATCTTAGCTTTAGCATCCCAATAAAGAAGCAGAGGATTTTAAGAGGAACTAAGTTCCCAGATGTAAATGGACACTACAGCTTCATTTCTGAGAAAAAGACCACTCCCATATATGAATACTGAAGAATTATGCATGTAACATTATGCTATCTAACATCAGGCATCAAAAAGCATTGATTCATCTTTGTTTGGAATCTAATAAAGCACTGCACAGGAATGTCTCTCAGATTATCCTGACTTTCTGATCACAGAATACCTTATCAAAATAAGTCATTCAACACAGGTGTTACAGAACCCAATGCTTGCAGACAGGTTTGGGGTTATTATTCCTCCAGAAAATGTTCCTTATTCAATTTGTGTTGCATCTAAAGGAAAACAATTTGCTTAAAAACCTTTATGGTTCAGAGACAAAAAGAATAAACCTTTTGGTTTCAACAGGATTGCATAAGTGGAATATTTGAAAATGTTCAGACAAGGCACAGGGAAAGCAAGCAGGCAAATATATACTCTGAAATACACAGCTTTTGAAATCTGAGTTACCCCCATAGAATCTAAATATCTTCAGTCTTTTGATGATATATGACTTACAAATATCAGCATATACAGATGTAAGTCTTAGCCCTAAACACTCAGAATTTGTTGAACAAATGTGATGTTAAAATTACAGCGTATACTTAACACCAGAAAGCATTATTACAACCTCTGTGTGTTGCACTACATGCAATATAATATGCATCAGAACTAAACTGCAACATTTTTTGCTGCTTCAGCAAATACCTATTTCTATCTACAGCTTTGTCAAAAGGCAATAAAGCAAAAAGCTTATTCATTTCACTATGGGGATGTAAATTTTATTCACTTAAAACAAAATTGTACAACACACTGCTTCTGTTTTGCTATGAACAGTTTATCGTTGGCAGTTAGAAGAAGCAAATCTTCTCACTTGGTAGATCTGCCTTCCAGATGAAATATATGATGTTTACTTAGTGATCAACAATGCCCAGAGAAGAGGAGGTGTAATTTCTGGGATGAGTTATGTGAGTTTTGAAAAATAAAACGTACTATCAGCATGTACAGATTAGGGGGTGTTTAATACAGTAAGTACTCTCAGTTTGTGAGAACACAAACATTTCCAGGAGAGTGTAACAAGCATGTTTCTTAGTAAATGACATTTCAATTAAAAAGGCCAAAACATTTGATACTGAGCATCAAAAAACTTGAATCTCCATGCCAAGCTCAAGGAGATTCTCATTCATTCCAATTTCAAGATATTAAACCCAAATGCTTGGTACTAGACTAGAATGACAGAGTGGATAGATAGATGGATAGATAGATAGATAGACAGATAGTTAGATGGAAATGTGGAAATGCTGGGATGAGGGTACACGAATTGCATGAATGTGCTGTGTGAGTCAAACTGGTGACAGGAGACTTGCTATGGTGTTAGACTGACAGGGTTAGATCAAGCACCAAGGTTGAAATTTTTAACTTTTTAAAAAAATGTTTTTAAAAATATATTTAAAGCAAAAGAGATGAGGAATCTGCTCTTGAACCTATGGGAGCCAGCATAAGTTTCAAGGCATGGATGCCATACACAGTTCACGAATGGGAGACCCCAGCACAGCTTGGGATCATTCAAGTGTGATGCCCCCACTGCAGCATCTTCAGGTGCAGTAGGAAGGACAGAAAAACCACGGAACTAGGAACTCCATCTAATCAGGTACCTTTCTTTATCCAAGCATCATAAATTCATCCTCCCATATGAGAAGAATCCAGGTTTTCCCAGGTTTCTAATGCATGCATATCTGCCAATATTATGGAGAATGCCTACGCCTGTGTCAGGGCACAGACACAGGTTTTGATATCCTATCCTGCATCACATGGCTGTGCTGTACTATATAGCAGTGCCACATCACCGAGCACAGAAAATGTTCTTACTTTATGGACCTGTGAAAATAAAAGCCCTGAAAATAGCACTGTGAAAAAACATTTTAAGACCATAGTAATTCTCACATGGGACCTAGGTGAGTAGGTTTCAGTACATTTCAGTAACCAATATTCATTCACCTAGTTCAAAATCCAGTACTCCTCTTGCAAAAAAAATCAGACTCCTTTAATGTGAGATTAATTACTAAGTATGTCCTTTTCAAAATATAATAGACGACTTCTTCAAATAAAAGAGTTGTTTCTTTTTTGTTTTGTTTCTGTCATAGCTGTGATGGTTACAGATGGACAAGCATTAATAGTGGTTAAGATCCGAGATCATTGCAGTATTAGCAGTATTAGGGTATTAGGGATATTCAATTATTGATAGACTCAATAAAATAAGGCAATTAAGAAATACATGTTATGTATAATAGGAATAGCCTTTTATTATTGGCCTTTCTGGGCAGTATCTGGGTTACAGTCCAAGAAAATTTCCTATAAAATGTGGAGAGGTTCTTCAGCCAGTAGGTCTCACCTCTGCTGTACTCTGCTTCTCTTTTTATTGATTTTAGACTTTAAACTAAAATATTATTAGCATCCATTTGATTATATTTAAACGGTTTATTCACAGATATTCTTTCATCTGTGTGTCATAGTATAACTTCTACCTTTATTTTACAGCGTATCCCACCTGTGTGTTAATTGTATGCTGCGGATAACACTCAAGGTTTTGAGTGGATTTGCATCTTTTAGTGCTGTAGCACAGGTAGGAAAGAGGGAGAAAATGTTCTTGCTCAATTTAAGTAAAACTGATCACTATACCTTCAAGGACATCTCCAGTGGAGTGCAATCTCCAACTCAGTAGAAAAGAAGCTCTGAAATCTCTCATCTTCACACATTCATTATTCTCCCACTGACTAGACCTAAAATAAATTGACAAATTGCAACACAAAAGAGCAGAACTTTCTACAATTATTCTGTATCTCTCTCTGACATTTCTATTCCCAAAGAAGCCCATTATTTCTTGATCCCCCTGATTGCAGTGGTTCACATGATATGTAATCATATACATACTAAAGAAAGCTTCACAACAAAATTATTCATTAAAATGTTGCCTTTCCTAGTATATATCTATATAAACAATTGTTTTTCTTGCCTTAAAATTCTGATTATTTCATAGTGTATCACAGACTACCCTGCCTTCTTCTTGGCCCAAGGGATGCAGCCCAGCCCAGCCCATTTTTACCAGTCTAAACTCATTTGGCTTTCCTTGAAACAGAAAATTTTCAAGATATCTCAAGACTTTCCAGTCATCAACATTCTGCAGAAAATTACCCAAACTTCTACATATTGATTAAAGTGAAATTTGACCTCTGTCTTTCTAGTGCTGATGCACAGGAAACAAGGCCCAAGTTTAAGAGACGGAATCTATGTTGTTCCCACTTATTTGACTCTCAAGAAGGAGAACAATTCCATGTTTTACCAATTAAAGAAATACACGAGGTACATAATTTTGAGACACTGTAAATGGCCCCTTTACTGTAATTTTAATTTCCTTTTATATTAATGCAATTTAATAATCATAAACCCAAGGTTTTTATAAATGCACAATTTAAATCTTTTCAAGGAAGTCTTTAAGGACATAGAAATCACTACCATATAGGACAAACCCAGATGTCATGGTAATGACCACTTGCTGTAGAGGACAGAAGAGCTGGCAGATGCTTTACTCAAGGGAAATAGCAGGAATGTGCCTGGAATTTGAGGGGAGGATCAAAAAGCAGACAATGTATGCCAAGGCTAAAAAGATAGATGTGAGTGTGACTTGGATAGGTGGGAGTCAAGAATGGAGAATTTATACAACAATAAGAGAATCTGAAGCAAGCAAGGGGCAGGGTGGACCAAGGCTGGATGAGCTGACTTGCAACTGAGGAAGTAGAATCAAGATTTGGGTTTGAGGTCTGAAAGCAAAAAGTATTAAAGACAAGACTTCAGCCTGAAACAGTTTAACAGTCAAGTTTTCCCAGGTGCTGCCTAAAAGATGTGTGCTTGGCAGGGATGTATAAATATGCACTTCTGTTTGATGGATGACTCAGGGCTAAATGAACTGTTTATCATTTCTTATTAAAGATTTGAAATATTCATGTCTTATATTCTGACATAAAATAGGGGGTAAATTCCTAATCTCTGCACTAGCATCCTTTGCTCATAGTGCTTCATTAAGGAACCATGCCATTAAAAAGGATACAGACAAACGACTTTTGCCATTTTTTCCCTGTATACACGACGGGCAGAAAAAAAATTCTTACTCAAACACAGCTCACTTTTAAAAGCTTACTTGTTCTTAGCATCACATTGATGCCAATGCTTTAAAAGTTTAATATGTGAAATAGCTTTGCCATAAACCACTGCTTCCATTTTGTCTTTTATTAAATATTTTCTTCAAGGGCCCTAGGCATAAATAATGGTAGTAAATTGTGTGTCCAATTTTTTTACAATACTCTCATATGCCTAGAATAAATTATGGAACATTATTCTATATGGGGAAAAAATAGGCTTGATATAAACGTCGCTCCACCTTAACAGTGTGTGTAGTGTAGTGTAGGAAGTATATTTGTAGTTGGTGGTGAATTCCTAATGCCTGGAGCCGAGCACAAGAGGCAGTCTGGATAGAGAAGATGCACAAGTTCTGATGGTTCAGCCTTCGACTTGTGTGCATGTAGCAATGAGACAACATCAGTCCCTCTTCTGCCCTAATTAAGCACAAAATTGACTAAAAGAACAAATCCCTCTCACTTAATGAATGAGTATTTTCAACTGCATAACATATGTGAGGAGAGATATGATGGTGTCTGACCATAAATGTTGGAGTTTGAAGCTCTAATTAGTCAGGAGCGATCTCCATGCTACCAAAACTGGATAATTTTAGCAATTTATCAGCAACTGTAAATTTGACAGTCCAGTGATAATGTATTTTTTTTAAATAATTACACATGGAGTCAGAGCTGATCACAGATACAAATCTCTGATATTCTCTGTATTGCAACATGCTGCTGCTACTTGCTCTCTAGGTACACCTGTCATAGCTTATGCCCTGTTTGAAGCAGAAAGCTTAATGTATCTCTACATTTATTTAGACTTACTGGTGAGCAAGAATATGAGCCAATATCTCACTAACACAACCCATTACTCTCTGTTGTGCGCAGTTTGGAAGGTACCTTGCTGCTAGAGGTGGGTCTACAACAGCAGACTTCTTGTGTGAGTGCGCACAGGGCACATAAGCGAGCTCACATCACCAGACTGGAGATGTTTTCCTTACCTAGTAAAGATAAAACACACAAATTGTTGTGAGGCACTCAGATACAAACCTGAACTGGACAGGGCTTTGTCAAGGGGTACAAAATACAGCACTACAGAGAATGTGAATGCTTTTGAAAGATAATGGATGAATTGACAAAGCCACACAGAGTCCTAAATAAATCTGTACAACACATTGTGACAAGCACAAAAAACATTATATTTTCTGCTATACATTTTAAAAGGGCACATCCTAGAAATGAATTAAGGTACAAGAGAAGGATTAAATATCTTTGTAATTCAATAATTGTAGTTTTCCAAAATAATTTTTCTTTCTTCAGCTTAAACACTTCAAAAATGTTTTTGAATGAAGGGCACAGCCACACTGGGTGTGGGGGGCACCTTTACCTTTGCAGACAGTGAAAGGGGAATTTTTGTTGCATTGGTAGATTTATGTCATTGAAAAGTGAATTGTAATTTTATTTCTGCCGTGAAACAACAGCCAAAAGTTTGGTAAAAAAATAGAGAAAGCTAACAAAATTAAGAGGATCTTTTTCTCTGCAGTTTTATTAATATTTGGAAAATCAGCCAGCACAGTATTTTCAGTGCAGGAAGTGAAGTTTATTAAAAAAAGGAAAAGGAGCCTGCAGTCACAAACAGACCCCACAAATTACTTCCTTCAGTGGTGGCTGATATTCTACAACCGTGGTCATTTAAGATTTGACATGCTATTCATGTAAGATCCAAAATTCCAGCAGTTGGGTCAGGGCAGACTCTGTGTAGCTGCAAAGGGAAGCACAGGAACTGATGTGAAAGTCCAGCCTAACCTGACCTTTGCAAACCTATGACAAAGTGCTATGCAAATTATTCAATGGCAGCAAATCACTACCAAAATAAACAAATAAATAACCACCCACCAGAGTGTAGCACAGTCATATTCTGAGTGCAGGGAAGAAAGTGTGGACCAGGAGAAGCAAAAGGGAAGAACAGAAGAAAAGAACTAATAGTTACCTTCAGCTGGTGCCTCTGTGGATGGATTACACAGCTACAATATATCTAACCTATGTGTATTTAAAATCTTCAGAGCTGCAATCAGAGTGGGCTGGAGCACAAAAAAAGATTGCTGTGCTGTAGACGACAGAATCTGCTAGCTGCCTCAAGCAGGGCAGTTTGGTTGAACAAATCTACGGCCACAGGGAATTTTTCCCAGCAAATTTACTGATGTTGCCACTTGTTACAGAAGCAAAACTGAGGAACAACTTATCATGTGACACAGACAACTGCTGAAGGAATATGCCCTAATAGTTTTTTTGATATGAATTCCCTGAACTACTGGTGTAGGTTCTGAAGTGACAAAAAGTCTGGAAGCAATAATTGAATTGAAATTTGTAAGGAATACACAACTACATTATGTGTATGTACTAGCTTCCCCAAAATATTTCAAAAGTAATTCAAGGCTCTGTTTAATTACTTTTACATCCTCCTAGGCCATCCAAAAATGTAGTATTTAATCACTTTTTAACTGCGCATGTTAGTGGGCTCTGCTCTTCAGCAACCCAGATATGGAAATTAATGTGTGCCAGCAAATTACATCAATTTATTTGCTGTGGTTTAATTTCATTAACTCATGATAAGAGAGATTGAGCTTAACATCTCTCCCTTTATGTACAAATAAGCCCGCGGGTGACATACCACATGAAACCAAATTATTGCACATAACAAAATGACACCACAAATAAAAACGTATTTCCTAATTCAGTTATACTCAGAGATGAACAGTTAGTAAACATACATTTGGCACTGAGTCAGCAATCAGCACCACTTCCCTGCTTATGGAATAATCTAAAGCATATGATCCCTGGTAACGGCAGACGGGGATGAGCAGTCCATGATGGTTCCCATCCCATTTGCTCCTTGTTTCTGGCCCACTGATCACAGCAGGCAAAGTGGGGGCTGCTGCAGAGCAGCTCCTTGGGGGACTCCCGTGACAGATCTGGGCTCTCCACCAGCTCTCTATCGGATAAACTTCCAGCATTCCTCTGAAATTGCAGCCAACTGATTTGTGAACCCATCTGTTTGGGACATGCAGAAGCAGGTTTGGCATCCGTAAAATTAATGCCTTTCCATTTATCAGGAGCACTTGTCATTTCTATTGTAATGCAAGATAGGTTAGTGATTTCTTGTCAACAAACTCTAGAAACTGAATTAAACAGAGCTATTTCCTGTTCCAAAGAACTTACAATACACGTATTTTATAGCTGGTTTTTTACAGGACCATTGAAAGGAGTGACATTGGTATGAAATGGACATTTGAGCTGTGGAAGAGCAGAAGTAGAGAGATGTGCCAAAGCGTGCCTGCCTGCATCTCAAGTAGCAGAGGCAGTCAGAAAGCCTGGCTGCAGGATATACAGCAGCCCTGGCACACGGCTGTGCGAGGAGTGACTGGTTGGAATATATTTTCTCACAGCTTTGAAGCAATGCTCCTCACTGCTGTGTACTTTAACCTCGCCTTATTGTGTCTTATCAATTTAGATATTTTTATGTGCAAGCTAGAACTAACAATTGTAGTTAAGTGTTTCAAAGACTACTGTAAGGAGTCCAGTCTTTACAGTCCCTGAAACTCACCTTATGATTCCTTGAAAAAACATCACTAAGATAGTGGTCCAAGCTTAAGAATGCTTAAGCAAAAATGTGCAGCATAAAAGTGAGGAAGACAGATTATGTTTCTCTTCTGTGCTTTCAATTCTCTCTCCTCACACTATCTATAAGCAATGTTTGCCTTCTGCATTTGCTCCCAGCAACATGAACACCATTTTAAACCAATTAAAAATACAGGCAAAATACAAATAATATTACTTTTTAGCTTGTGTGGCAATAAACCTGATGCTGGAAACTGTTGAACTGCAACTTGTTATTAGCAATAGAAATTTTCACTCCTCAAGGAGTTAATGACAAGAGGACAGATAACAGCAATGTTCCCCTAAGGGTTAACTGATGTAATAGCCTTTGCTTGTTGCTCCAGTCACTGCTGCAGAATGTCATGATTTCATAAACTTATATATAGGATCCAAATAAATACATTGCCTTCTATATGAAAGCAGGACCATTTATCAACCCTGAGGATATTGTCAGGAGAAAATAAGGAAAGTCAAGTGCAGTAATGCTCTTGATATACTGCTTGATGACACCACAAGATGTAAAACACAGCTAGGAAAAAAAAAAAGATACAACCAAGAGGTTGCTTTTCCTCAAGGCTATCCCCCTCAGGGATGTACGAAACAGCCTTTGAGAACTCTGGAAAGGAGAGAGCAAAATTGCACACAGACATAAATGAGATAAAGTTCCTTTATCCTTTTCTCTGAAATCTTTTTGGCTACTAAAAATTGGCTCTTCAGGAAATGTCAAGCACATATTGTGTGAGTAAAGCAATTATTTCTTGTAGTGTTGGAGCTGATGCTGAAAGATTCTGCTCTTGGACTTGGTTCAAAGAGAACTTGAAAGTTTGGGAACTTATCTGCTGCTTTTGAGCAAAATAAAGTGTGTATGTGCTTATCTTGTGCACCTCTAACTTGCCTTTGCAATGGGACAATGGAGCAGACTAAAGAATTTGTTGAGATCATGGCTGATTCTTAGGTCCAGAATAAAAGTAGGGTTAGCTATGTACTATAGTATTTCGTATCGTCACTGAATAGTACCTACCCTACAGGCACCCGAAAGGTAGGAAGATACGGATTTGATGCATGGACTGCTCAATGGATGAGGAATTGGTTGGATGGCTCCACCCAAAAGGTAGCTGTCAATGGCTCAGTGTCCTGATAGACACTGCTAACAAGCGCTGTCCCTCAGGGATCTGCACTGGGACCACTAGGGTTTAATGTCTGCATTAATGATGCAGACAAAGGGATTGAGGGCACCCTCAGCAAATCTGCAGACAACACCAAACAGAGTGGTGTGGTTGACACGCCTGAGGCATGGGATGCCACCCAAAGGGACCTGGACAAGCTCAAGGAATAGGCCCATGGAAATCTCATTAAATTGAACAAAGCCAAGTGCATTTAGGAATCATATAATTTTAGAAAAGTTTCCAGATTCCATAGATACCAAATTTTCATAAGAAAATAAACATATGGTTAGGAAATAATAATTGAAACTCTACAGTAGCACTTTCTAAAAAGACAACACCTAAGAATATGTTCTGTTATTCTTAAGTGTTTCTTCTGAGTCTTCGGTGCTCTAAAAACAATCCTGTGTCATTCTGCACCAATTTCCTAGTATAGACTTGATGCTTTTCTGTTTTCAAGAATTCATATTTTTCTATGGAGAATAAGAAGATCATGTAGTAAAAAACAAATTGATCTTGACAGATCCCGAAGTGCTTTAGAATAATTACTTGGAGTCATGTAGATATTTTAGCTGGTTTATACTGAGTGAAAGTAGGGAAAAAAATACTTTCCCTAAATCTTTATTTTTACAGAAATTGTGTTCATTGATAGTTCCAGCTGATGGTATTTAGGTACTGACAATCAGCTGAAATTCTGAATTCCTCAAACACTTCTATCCTCTAAATGCTCTCATGGTAGATTAGTTAGACAGTGAGAACTAATCGTTCTATTTTTAGCTAAGTGAAGTAATAGACTTGTGAACTATCACATATTTAGTTGCCTCTCAAAATTATTTTTTTCTAAAAAGATTATATAGATTATATAGCAAACTCAGCCAATAACACAGTATATTCAACATGTGTTCCCAGTAGCTGAACAACCCTCTCAAAGTACCTAATGATAATGACTTAATCTATGTATTATTCCTCTTTAACAATGTATGAAACACTTATTCTAATAGGTAAATTCACAGTGAATATTGTTGGTTTGTCTAATACATGAAACACTTTGACACATTTGCATACACAGCATCTTAACTCCAAGGCTGCATTTGAAAAAAGGTAAAATGCTTTGAATAAACTTATGCTGGAAAATACCTGGGAGATTGGTCAAGATTACCTATTTTAAAACAAAAACCAAAACACGGGTGTCCAATTTTTAACTCTACATTTCAACAAGAAATGTTATTTAAAATGAACCACTAGGTCTCCACACAGAAAAAATCTATTGCCTAGGAAGACTAAAGTGCTAAACTCCCCACTCGCTAACAAGGATTCCTCCAGAAATGGAGAGGGAAAATGGGGAGGGAAAATGGGGATGGATGGACTTTGGAATAAGAGCGATTATGCTTCAATGCAATATGTTCTTTTAAAATAAAAATTTGCTTTCTTTTTGTCCATCTACTTAGGTATATTTAATAATAATATAAATAAAAATTTTAAAAAACCCAAACCCACAAACAAACATCAAATATAATGTATTAGTAAAAACCAAAAAAAGTTATTTAGTCACTTTTGTCTTTTTAACTTCTACTGAAAATGCCTACATCATGGATTCAGTAGTGGCTGGGCTTTTCCAGCTCTGAAAGGCTTTTATTTTAGCAAATCCGCTCTCCAGCCATTTCCATTAATATTAGTTTTATACAACCAGTTGACAGGTCTAGAAATATATATATAACAATAGCAAAAGGATAATTTCAGAGAGTGGAGATATAGTTTAATAAAGAAGATACAGAGATTTTTTTCCCCTAAAGCATTTTCAATTGGTTACCTATAAATAATTACTAAGAATGGACAAGTAGCCTCAGAGGTTGCAATCTTACTTCATCTATAATCAGCACAAAGCATTATTTTGAAAGCTCAAGTGGTGTTTCAGTGGTACACAAGCCTTGAAAAAAGTTTTAAAATAGAATAAATTTCACCCTAAAAGAATTACAGCAGGATTAATATGACACTGAAAAATTAAGCAATTTTACAAAGAATTGCAAATATAGGATACAGATGAATGAGACCTTGATAGCAGGTATGGAAGACAAATCTGACAAATACTGCAAGGAAGTCTCAAAAGACATTTTATTAATATACATGAGTATAAATCATTTGAATAGCTGTACTAAGTACGGCACCAATGTTACTTATCCTCTGAAGTTACAAGTATGGAACAGGAACACAGAGCAATACCTTAAAAAAAAAGCTGGATGAACAGCTTTTTCTTCAAGGATGTGAACTAAATTTATACTTATTTTCCAGATTTATTCTAGTGGCAATTTTTTCTTTTTGTGAAAGGCTAGTGATATAGCTGTAATGAAAAAAAGCAAAACCAAACACAAACTTGAAGAGAACGTAAGAAAAATTTTTAAAGATACATTCATTTTGCAATCCACATAGCTTGTATTTGGAAATATCTGTCATACCACCTGAGCCTTTCTGTTTCAGCAGCCCTTATATTTGACCCATGTACTCCTCTAATCAACCCAAAAAATTGGTTTTGGTTAAGACATGACTCTTGTCTCCATTAAGTTTATCTTTCAGCAACTGATCCATGTGTGAATAGTTACAGAATCCATGTTTTCATTTGGTTGTGTGGTTAATTATTTGAACCCTTAAAAAAGATTGTATTTTATTTTGTGCTAACTTGGGATTCAAACAAGAGTGCAGCCCTTAATAATTGTTGTGTGTTAAATGAAAACTGACTTTGCAATGCTTCTTCCTTTTATTTGCATGCTTCATTAAATAAGTCTTTGTTGAAAAGGCAATCAAATCACAGTGTTTACATTTCTCCTCACTACCCTAGAATTGTTTGGCTGGTCATCAGTGGAGTTTTAGAAGTACTAGGCAGCAATCTGAATGAGACAAGTAGCGATTCATAAATATTTTAAATTAACATGAAAATGTTTAATGTTAAATAGAGGTCAGGCTGAAGGCTATGAAGGCCACTCAAGGTTTTAGTTGAGATGTTGTTTCTGTTAGAACTTCATTAAATATTCAGAGCTATTCTATTGAATCAATGATGCTGAAAATCAGTTATTTGCTTTCCTGGAAGGGTGTATTAAAAAAAATTGTAATTTTTTCTCTTATGTCTAATAATCATTCAATCCTTCCTTAAAACAGTTTTATTTCTAAAATGCTTACATTCTGGAGCTCCGTGATGTGTAATGACAAATATATATTGATGCATATTTTTAAATTATCAAAAAGATTGTGCAATGACAGGCTGGCTTTCCTTTTTTTTTTTTACTGTTGAGTAATTTCCCTGGGCCACACTTCAATAAAACCAACAAATGGCATAAAAAGTTCTGTATAATGACTATAGAATTCTGGCTAAAGGGTACTTCAATATGTGCCAGATCATCTTTCTGAGAAAAAAATACATAGTAGTCCTAAAATATTTGTTCCTTGGTGAGTATCTTCATAAGACAGAAAGTTCCATGCCCTGGATCTTGCCCTGGATCTTAAATAGATCACTTTCTCTCCAGCACTGGTTAGAGTGTTAAAGAGATGACAGGCAGCATTTTGGGGACACTGGGAGTCAGTCTTTCTGTTCATGTGAGCAGCCCCTTGCTTGGTCTTCTGGAGTCCCGAAAAATCAGGACACCAACTTGTTAGCTGCCTCCCGTTACCTATGAGTGCACTGACTGCAAACACTAAAATATTTGATCACTAATCACGCAGTGTAATTAGGACTGGGAGGGAAACGTTTCATCTGTATGTTTCTGATGTGCCCTGTAAATTTGTCGTGCTATGCAAATGTTGTAAAATAAGTTAAACAAGGAAAAATGCAATGAAAGTAGTTATCTGTATATTTTGTTACAGCTCCTCTACATGTAAACGAGATCCGGTTTGGGGAATTAGAAACATTTCTGAGTATCTCCTGGGTTATGATAAATCTTTTTTGTGAAATGGGAATAGACTATATGGAGGGGTTTCGGGGATTTTTTTGCTTGTTGTTCTTCACAATGAATTTTAATATTTTTGATTTATAGTTATTTTAAAATGTGCTACACATCTTCATTTTCAAAGCCTTCCAGCAAGGCTGCATTTCATCAGATAATGCAGAACAGACCACAGACCTTCTGTATCACGCAAACACATTTATCTCAAATGTGCTGTCATGGTGGTACACATTAACTCACACGAGAGGGTGATTAGGGATCATGGAAAGTTCTTCTAGCTAATGAGAAGCCAACCCAATCTCTCAGCAGTCAATTAAAAAGGTAATCTTCAGTAGACACCAGTTTTTAAAAGCATCTTAGTGTTAACATAGCCTGAATATTTACAAGATAAGTAGAAGATTAAATTGGTGCTTTAGATTTTTATCCTGTAATATCTTAAGTTGCATTAAGTTATGAAGTTATTTCAGGCATTTCCAAAATTTACTGTCCAAAATATAAAAAACTTCAAGAAAAATGGTTTAGGCTAACTAGTTACCAGATTAAGAAAAGTATTTTTAGAGACTTAGATATTAAAGTAGAAAACATCCATTTTCTCACACACTTTATTTTTTGTTAAAAATCTTCTTTTGTACATGTGAGAGATTAGAAATTATTGCAAAATGTTTATAAGTGTGATAACTATTTATGATTACTTTTATCCTTTGCTTTATGATCCAGGGAAATTTAATCACATGTCTTAAAATGAATACTGGTTGCACATGTAGTACTCATTTTACACCACTGGTGAACTGTATACTCATTTCAGAAAGACATTGGGAGCAACAGCCTACTCAAGCTTTCACATGGAAATTATGATGAATTACACATTCAAAAGAAAAGGATCATCTTATTTAAGTTTATATGATGAACTTGTCAAGTCAAGGGTTTCATGACATCAGTAGCAAACCTGGGCTATCACCATACAAGTACGTAAATCTTGGCCAGTCCCTCCTGGCATGTTTACTGTCTTGTGAGGCTCAGATGTGAGTGCACCACATTTTAGTAGCTTAAAAGTCTTCTTTCAAGATGTTTTCCACAAGCCTTTTTAGAGAACTGGCAATAAACTGGACTGAAAATGAAATATTGCGTGATCATTGTGGGGATAGAGGAGAAAGCTGTCCCAAGGGACCTTCTGCCAGTGGCATGCATCTGTTCTTCCCCAGAACAGAGGCAGCCCAAAATATCCCAAAATTTTTCTTTTGAGTTCAGTAACAGCCCCAAACAGGCTTGTCCTTACACATCTGGAACTGAAGACTTTTTGCTGTGATGGTTTAAAATGTCTGTTCTTCCCTTGGTAGTCAAAAAGCAGACAAGAGAAAGTTGATAATTTTTTCCTCTTCTCAGATAAAAGGAGTAAAAACCTTAAAAGTCATGAGCTTAAGTCTCTGTAGCTGTTAGAAGATGTATGTGTGTCTTTGTCAGAAGATGTGTGTAACGGCTAAAAGGTAAGAATAGATTATGGCTATTAATTAACTTAGCTCTAAAATTTAATAATTTTGTTTTTCTAACATGCAGTAGTATCTCTTGTCTCACACTGATGTTTTTCCAACATGAAATTGTGTATTCTTCAGTGTTTCTTATATTCTTATTCTTGCATATATCAAATGAAAACTTGTATCAGGGTTTCCATTTGACACCTGTGGCTACATAAGAATCAATTACAAACCAATTTTAAACACAGCGTGGATTCCCATACAGAAATACAGAGGACAAGGAAGATAAGCAGTAGAACTTATATATATTTTTTCTTTATCAAAAAAGCCTCTGGAAAGAATTATAGCCCATGAACATTGTTTAATTTCAAAGCAAACCTAATGCTTTTGTTTGCATAAGAACAGGTCTCTGTGAGGGAAAGCTCTTCATACAGAAATACTTCTCATTTTGGAGAACTTCATGTGCCAAGAAAGTTATGACCAATTGAAGTTCCTTTGCACATCTTTCACATTCTCTTTGAATTACTTGGCTTCTGATTTTAGGATTTTTAAATGTCAGCTAAGCATAAACTTTTCATTAACCTGCAAAGATATTCTTGATGGACAGCAAATCATAGAAGGAAACTTAATAAATCATGTCAAGTTACAGCTGAATGGGACACTAAGACCTCAACGTTGCCCCAGAATGGCACACTTTCATAATTTTGAAAGAAGACTGTGTCAATGACACCTTTTTGCCATCCTGTCTTGTGGCTTACAGCATATTAGATTTGCTGAGAGCTAGTCTGGATGCAATTGACTTTTTACTCTAATTTTAGTGCTAAACATCTGAGCAGACAGATGAAGAACAGGAGGTTCCACATTAATGCTTATTAGTGCCAAACACAACATAAAGTTGTAAAATAAACACATGCTTGGTGATTGTTTACCAAGATTATTTTTATTTTTTCAGTACTTTAATGTAACAATTTGGGTAAAAATTATTTTATCAATAAATTTCACTTTTATTATTAACTCTTTTTAAAAAGTTTTTTTTAAATTCAACGAGGTTTGAAGGGACTTTTGACATCATTGAGTCCAACCTATGACCAAACACCACCATGTCAACTAGACCCTGGCACTGAGCACCACGTTCAGTCTTTCCTTAAACATCTCCAGGGATGGTGACTCCACCACCTCCCTGGACAGCACATTCCAATGCCCAATCACTCTTTCTGTGAGGAATTATTCTGATACTAATGTTTTAGGCTTTTTTAGCATAATATCTGAAAGAAACCTCACCTGAAGACTGAAACAGCAGAGGGGCAGTATATTTAACACCACCATCCCTAAATTCCTAAAATACCATCCAGAAATTAAAGATAAGATAAAATCCTGGCTGCTGTGAGGAAAAAAACAACCCAGACCAAAAACCTGCTCTCTATCTTTTGAATTCATTACTGCATTATTAAATTAATATTCAGATCCACATCCATTTGAAGGTCACAGTGCTTAGCTATAAAACCTTAAATTAGTTAAGCTCTCTCGATGCAAAACACCTCTGCATTTCAGTTGGGCATCTGTATTCAATGGGGATTCGTCAGCCTCTATTCATGTGGGTGAGTAGCAGTTTCAGTGAAGTCACCCTCTTTGCAAGCTTGTCATCATGAAGGGCTAGACTGCACCCAAATATGAGAATTTTGAGGGTGAACTTAAAGACTTTAATTTTTCCTGGACTCATTCAGCTAACATATGAGGACAGCTCTTACTACTGTGATATTTAAAGTTGGATTATTAACTCCATCCTCTCATTACCTGTGCTGAAATTGCATTGCTTAATGAGTGAGAGGATGCCTTAGGAAATAAAAACGTCTTCTTGAAACCTAAAAAATATTTCCTTTCAATGGAAAAATTAACGAAAATGGACAAATAAAGGAAAATGAGTAATAATACTGTGTACATTTTAGAGCAAAACAAAACACCTGAGTCTCTCTTCTGTCATGGCATTGATTGGTGCTATTGCAATTGCTATGCACAGAATTTGCATGTCATAGCAGTTGCAATAGACACTGCCATTGCATTTATTATGTCCAACTAATTGGTTAACAGAAGTGCAAAGCTGTTTAGGAACTTCTTCACGTGTCTTAAGAACAACCAAAGTAGATATGAATTTTCTTGGAAGCCTAAACATTTAATTTCCTTTAGCACAAGAAGGTTCTTGAGAATAAAGACTGGATTTAATTTTCAATTAAATGAATATGAACTTAACTTTGAACTCCCTGGGCTTTTCCTAGAATGCAATTTCTTATTCAGATAACAGTGAAAGTGGTATTCAGTCTTCAGTGAAATCTTCCTAAATAGCTGCAAGCGCTTCTGAGGAAGAGGGAGAGGAACATCCTTTTCTGCACTCAGAAGAGTCCTGTGGTTACACTTTTAACAAGTATACACTTGATTCTTGTGTGTGTTATAAGGAATACTGAATTGATGAGACTAAATTGGATGGTTATAGCTTGTAGAAAATCAGAGACATAAAACCAGGAAATGATAAGAGAGAAGCGGAAGAAGAAAGTGAAAAATCCTTGCTTTGCAGGAAAAAATGTCAAAAAAGCAAGTTGCATGTTGACTTTTCAAATCATGGGAATAGATAAAAATGAATCTGTGGGAAAAAAATAGAGCAGAAGGTTTTGCAGAGGACTTGAAAGCCCTGCACTATGAAATCAATTACTTCCAGCTAAAGAAGAAGTGTTCAAAGACAGCCAAGAGTGCAGAACTCTCAGATGACACAGATCACTGCCAAAGCAGTAACAAAAGGCAAACATTATGTGCTTTGCTTATTTTTCAGCTGCATGTATTTTGTCACTTTTCCCATCTCTGAGCGCCCTGGGGTCAAGTAATTTTTTCTTTGGTAAATTTTATGGAAAAGTCAAACAATGAATTGTTTGGCTTGGACAACAGTGGAAGCATGCAGGGAGTCAGGGGAATGTATGCGTGCATTTCCTTCCTGAAACCTGAGACAGGCACTTGCCTCCAAACTTCATTCCTTAATTCTTTATCAGATGGCTTTCTACAGTGATTCTTCAGTGCTTCAAATAACTGAGACAATGATGGGGTAAGAGGGAAAACTCTGTAATGTTAGATTACCTGTTCCAAAGATAGGAGCTAGAAAACAAGCTTAGTTAATCAACTGTTTGAGTGGAGAGAATTTGCTGGGCTTTTGGCTCCATTTGTGCTGATTAACACACTCATGAAAGCTGTGGAAAAGAGGGTGAGCAGGAAGGTGACAAAGCATTCATCTGATGCAATTGTATTCCAGAATGAAAGGAAAATGGCAGATAGTGAAGGACTACAAATCTGCTATAGGATACTGCTTGAGTAATGAAAATAGCATGTGAAGTCTGGTGTAGAGAATTGTAGAGTGATGCACATGGGAAAAAACTGTATTTTAAATTTCACATTAAAAACTGATGGGTTTTGGGCTGACCATTTTCACTGAGGACTGCAGTTCTGGTATTTTCAATCTTCCTAAAACCCCCAATCACTCCTTATGCTTCTCTGTGGACAATGGCAGAACCAGCCTGTTCCATTCTTTTGCTTAAAATAATGCTGCCAGAGGTACTCCAAGAGTTATCCCTAGATAATTAGCTTTTTAAAATGCTTCTTTTTTCAGTCTAGAAATCTGCAGTGTTTTCTTTGTGCCACATTAATTTAAGGCCATTTGTTCTCCTGATAATTAGCAAAGGACACTCACCGTGCCCCCTTAGTGTTGTGGAACACATTTTTATATTTGCAACATCATGCTGGGCACTTGTAGCACTTTGTTATCAAGCTTCCAAGATGATATGAATGTCAGGTTTTATAGTGGAAGTTGACAAGTGCACTTTAGAAAAGCCATAAATGGGAAATCTGTGGCCCACTGTGTAACAAAATGGTCAGTGACTGAGGATAAAGGTTAACAAGGTGGAAGCAATAAATCTGATTTAAGTGAAGGGCTCTTCATATCATCTCAATACCATATCTTAATTAAACAGTATTTTCCACATCACATAAGGTTTTTTCACTTCCTTTTCAATAATTGGATAGAAACTTGAAAGAATAATCAAGAAAACCAAGTAGTATAAGAGAGTGTTAAACTGCTGTCTGCTTCTAAGTTTTCTGCCTTTTCAAGGCATTTTAAGACATTTTTTTCTTTAAAGATTGTGTTTAAGATTAAGCTTCAGTGTACATTACACTGATTTAAAGAGGGGACTTTGATGACTTACATCTCTGGACAATTCTACCAAGTGTTCAATACCTTAAATAAAAACCTGCTACCTCCAGAGACAGAATAATTTTAGACTCAGACTTCATTACAGCCTGTATTAGAAGATAGGATATTCAATATTTTCCATCTGCAGTCAGTCAGAGGGAAAAGGCCTTAGAAAGAATCTCATTTAAGTCAACAGGCTGGCTTTAGTGCAAATGATTCCAATAACAATGCTTACTGACTGTCAATAGAAAACGAAGAAATTATGTGAGGATTTGAATAATTCAAACTAAATCAGTAAAAAGTCCAACTGTTTTATTTTGTCTATAGGGGACTAGGAATTAATTGAATGTGATGTACAGAATGAACTGATTCACCTCATTATACATTATGAAAAATATGCTTTTGTATTCCCAAACATGCAGATATATTAATATTTTAGCATAAACTTTAGGCACCTAAGATGTCCTATTTTCATATCACATATTCACTGTTCAATTATCTGCAGTCTGAACAGTCCCATGCTTTTTTATATCACTTGGAATGAAACATTATTAAATAATAGTGGAACCTAATGATGAACATCAAGCATGAAAAACCTTCAACAGAAAATAAACAAAGAAGAGGAGACAAAAAATTAGAAGCAAGAAAAAGTAACAGAAAATTGGAGAAAAGAATGAAAGCCTAAATACCTATCTATCAACATAAACTAACAAAGAAGCTGCATAATTGCCTTGAAGGTCACCTGTCAATTTTCACACAACAGCTGCTGAGAAATGAACAAACACCAATGAATCCACTGAGAATTTTGCTGAATGTGGCACAGTCCAGTCAAAAGGGCTCAGAACTCACTGCCACAAAGGGTAAAAATCAACTGACTACTTGTTTTAAAGCACAGGTAATTACCCTTAAAACAAACAAGGAACAAAACTCACCAAGCAGAACAAACCAGCAGCAAAATAACCCACTTCATTTACACTGAATTATTGCCAGTGTTGGACCTATAACCCAGATGAGCTGATCTGACATCTAAGGAAGGATTTTCACTGTATATATATACACAGAGTCTGAACATTGTCAGAGATAAAATATTGTTAGATCTTTTTAATGAGTATGCACTATAATCAGGTTTTTAGATGCTTTCTGTTCAAGAATTCCATCAACCTTTGGTACCTATGTTTGGGGCAACTTTCCTATATCACATTCTTTTCTATTGCTCAAGATGGCAAGACCTACTTTGAGAGAAATATGTTAAGACAGAGGCAGCAAAAAATCAACAAGACTAAGTAGGCACATTTCAGGTGACAAAGCAAAGGATAAAATATCAAAAATATTGAGGAGAACTGTCTCAAGATTCACTTGAAATACCTTCTCCTTTGAAGTAAAACCAGCACTTCTGATATTTTGGCAAGCTGCCTTGACATCAAAAATATTGTGGGGACAGGCAGCTCATTTTCCAGTTAAGAGTCAAAGAATGGCTGCATCTAAAGATTTGTAAAAGTAGGATCTCCCAGAAACAGCTTTCTTTTCCATTGTGTGCTTTTCTTCTGAATTTGCAGGTTTATATACTCTACTTCAAAAACCCCAGCTTTTCTCCCTTGCATCCACAAAATTCAATTATCTGTATGAATTTGCAAATCAGAGACATTAAAAACTAAAGGAAATGCAAGTTATTTGTGTGAAAATTTCACTAAGGTGCAGTTTGTGCTTTTTGACAAATGAATTGTTTTGTTTTCAGTGCTGGAGTCAGTACGTTATTACACTGACTAGACTGTTATCTTTCTCTCTGTCTCGCCCTCTCACAAATCTCTTCCCCCAGCCACTTTTACTATAGCTTTTTGGTTGCTGTTGTTGAGGCTAATACCATAAGCATTTTGAAGGGATAGTACCAGCAAGAAGCGTCAGAGCCTCACTGAAAATATAATAGAGAATCTGTCAACTGCTTGTCGTAGGAGTGCTAAAAAACTCAAGAAGGGCCACTTATTTTTTTGTGGAAAAAACACAGCAGCCAAAGCTTTTAAACTCATTATCAAAGCATTAAAACACAATAAAAGATTACCAAAGACAATTCCAATTTGTAGGATTAGACAGTTTCTTTTAAAAAAAGAGGTATTATCTTTGTAAGCCAAAAACCATTATCCAAAGCTTCTGTGGGGGATAGGAGAGTAGATAGGAAACTATTTTCAAACATGATGGCGTCAACAAATGTCACTGTGAACAACCTGCAGATATCTCTATTTGGTGAGAAGTTTGGTGGTGAAAGGCTTTTTCATCTTTTCTGCTGCTGAAAGCCTGAATGGTTGAACACTGCCCATCTGAATGCCCATGTAAAGTATGTGCAAAGGGGGGAATGCATTTTGCAGCGCAAGACAGCACCTGGCAAAGCAGGACAGGGCACTGCTCCCAAGGAGAGGAGAGCTGGTCCCCACCCATCAGCACTGGAATTCAATGTAGCAGCCAAATGTGATGACAGATTGTGACCCAGTCCTGGCTTCTCTCTGTAAATATCATGTGATAACAGAGGTGAAGTTTGCTTCCTGCAGTTTGGGCATTTTTCAGCTGGGACCGCCAAACCCAGCCACCACTCAAAAAGATCACAAAGCGCCCTGTGAACAAAGTTTTCAGACTGATCCTGCACAATATGGCAAACGAGTGTTATTCCAGTCCAGCAAGCAGAACGACAGCTTGGATGCCTCCAGAATGTTTACATATTCACTTTCCCATAGCTGTGTATTTTTATAGATACTATACATTCATTGTTTGGAAGAGAAATCAAGTATTAAAATTTAAAATTCCATGATCAACTTCTTTTCATGGGTTTTATTTCAACCTAAGAGATTCAAAGCTTTGATGTCAAATGTTTTTCTGGATTATGGCTCAATTATGGCTCCATGAGCACTGGACTTATTTCCCAGATAATGTAGGTGATCACTGAGGCACTGACATGCAGTGGATGAGCAAGCAGACATCAGACATAGCCTGGTCACACAAAGCTAAGCACATCTTTTGCTTCAAATATATGGAACACAGCCCCACTTGGAGAAATATTATCTGAACGATGTTGCACTAGGACGGCCATAAGTTCAATTCAGACAGAGGAACAGAATCACAGGCCTTCCTCCATAAATGCACCTCACAAATATCCTATTCAATTACACACTCTTTATCTTGTACTACCCCTCCAACTTCCCAGGACCACATTAAATTCAAAACCTCTCTTCTCTCTACTTGCAGTCTACCTCAGCTTTGTGCTGCATGCTTGCAAATTTAATAAGCTGTTCTCAGTTCACTATGAAAACAAAAGGAGAGCAAGGATGAGTTTTGAACAACCGCAAGGACAGCCCTCTGCTCACCCTCCCACCCTAACATTAAGCATGCATCACCAACCTGCATGTAGTTTCCCAAACAAAATTGCATCTCAGCTGTTTCCTTTGCTTGCTTCTAGGAATGTTACTTAAGATGGTATCAACAACCTCACTGAGGACACACGCATTGGCTGTTTCTCCCTGTCTGCAAGGTCTGAGCCTCTGCCACCACAGGGCGTTTGATTGCCTCAGCAGGACTTTTTCTTGGTAGATCCATGGTAACTGTCACTAACCTCCCCGTTACCTTCTAGGAGTTTGCAGACTGTTTCTGTGATTATTTCTGAACAATCTGTTCCTGAGAACTGTGTACTTTTTCACTCTGTAAGTCTTTCTTTTCCCCCTCAATAAGATTGGCATCACCCAAACTCTTTGCCAGACTTTGGCCAACTTCCATACATCCTGGCAATTCACCAGAAAAGTTAATAATGAAATAACAAAATACAGAAACAGTTTATTGTATAATTCAGTAAACGCAGCTTATTAGTAAAATATCATCAAAAGCTGCTGAAAGAGCTTATATGTATTATCTACTTTTAATTATTCTTTTTGTCTGTAAAAGAAGTTGGTTTGTACACTACTGATACTCTTTATGAGTGATTGGAACTAAGAATTCACGTCATAATCTATATTTTTTTACATTAATTTCAGCATTAATCTTCTGTGCTACACAATTGGATAAATAAATATGTATTTACTTATGGCAAAGGAAACCTTACTGTGGAAGGTGATTGTCTGAACTGGAGGTCAAAGAAAAGTAAGCACTTTTAATATTGTCTGATGGTTATGATAGGCCTATGTGAAAAAAAATTAAAAATTGAGAGAATAGTGAAATTGCACTTCCTTCAAAATAAGATTTTGTGTGAAAAGAAACCATGCAATTTATAGTTTGAATTCCAAAGCAAAAGGGAGAAAAGAAACCTCACTACTTGTTAATTAATGCCTCTTAAAAAAACCAACCAACCAAAAAGCTAGAAAGCATGCTAGACCAGTCTGCATGCACAGAAAGCATTCAGACATTGTAATAGACAGCAAAAAAAGAAGTGAATTGAAAGTTCTGGGTAAGAAACCCGTTCACCTGTTAGCCTATATGAAATAACCTGTAATGTTAATGAATCACTTCGAACACTATCAGTGTTCTGTCTGGAAGCTTCACATGAAGTAGTTTCATTTGAAATAACATGGTGTCCTGGGTTCAAACCACAATTTACTCATGGGAATGTCTAGATTGTTTATCACAAGACTTCACAAAAAAAATCCATGAAATAGTATTAATTCAAAGTCTGAAAAAGAAGGGGTGGGAAGAGATTGAAAATTACTAATTTAGAGTAAGAGAGGGAAATCAGTTGTTCGTATAACTTGATGTCTACTGTGAACAAATAAATAACCAGCTGGGAAAATTTTACTGAATTTGGAACACATTTAATTTTTTTTTGTAGATAAGAAGCAAGGTTAAGAGGTTTAATTTGTACTGTTCGTTTTAAAATTGTCCTAATTGCCAACTGTCTAAATCAGAAATTCCAATTTATTTAAAATTGGGGCACAAATAAAGCACCTCTAATTTTGCTGGGGCCCAGACTTCCTCTTGTCTGGGATCCAAAACTGTGGTGTCACTGCTGTTCTGCAAATAACTACCTGCATAAGCAGACCAATTGTGCGACAGAAGCAGGCTTGCTTAAACCAAAGATGGGCAAGATGTACAAGATATATGATTCTATTAATATGAAATATCATTTTCTGTTATGAAAATTGGACATTTCAAACCGATAGAGAATAATTTAAGATAACATACTGTGAAATATGGCAATCTGGGGTCAAAAATCCATATATATTCTGTGCCAAAATCAAAGAATGAGTTTTTTATATATATACACTTTCATCAGTGAAAAATCCAAAAACTAATAAAACTTCTCAGATTCTCATCATGTTGTGAGGAAATTGACGATGGACCTATTGATAAAAAGGCAAAACAGATGGAAATCTGTCTTCAAATATAGTGGCATTTCTACTGTAACTGCTTTCTGAGTAGGAAAACAGAACTAAGTGACAGTACTGAAATAGAAGACATAGGGAAGAGAAGAAACAAAGTGCAAATAGTGGTGAATTAGTGGATATCTTAATTTCTGGAAGCAAAAGTTGGATTTGTTTAGTCCTGTCTGAGAGTAACTTTTTCTGAGTAATAATACAAACAAAAATTTGATTGATGCTTGCAGTCATTATAACCATTTATATTTTATGTGGAAGATGCCATCAATATTCAAACTGGAAATTTGCTAGAAACAATGAAGTCACAGTGGACGTGGATCTGGGCAGAGACAAAGCCCTGTGGTAGACAAGGCCATGTAACCCACAGAACTGCCAGAGAGGGAAGAATAGAACTTTCTTAGCCCCACAGCTGGGAATGATTATACGTCTTGGAAGTTGGTAAAATTATGGCATTCCGCAGTGGGTTAGAAGATGAAAAACTAGATATGAGGACTAGTAAGTAGCATGGCTTCTTTGTGCATGTACAGTACAGCAGAGCCATTTCATCTTCCAAAAAAGAGCAGATACTCGTATTGTGAGTGGGATAAGTAAAGAAAAAGTACATTGAGATGTCTATCACACTGGCTTATGTCCTGTCCAAATATATGGAATTTTAACAGATAGGAAGATCGTAATACTGTTCATGGTTATTTAATTCAATTCTATAATGTGAAGTATTTCTTACAGTAAGCTGCCAGGTGTTTTGTTTTCCTTCATTCTTACAGCCACTGGTATAACCCACAAGTTGTTTGTTTGATTGTTATATTTAATACACTCTGAAGTGGTAACACATATATTTAATTAAAATTTTAATATCCTAAGAAAGTCTGTCTAAATTTCTATTTGATATGACATATAACACTTAACACCTTTTTGTCTGCTTTTATCATGCTCTGGTTCCTGTAGGTTTAGTTTCCATAGAGTATGCAAAAAGTTAAGAGTTGGTAGGACATGGTAAGCTGAATGTAGGGTACAGCTATGCTTTAATCTTAACCAATTCAACTTACTAAATTCCTCAGTGTCTCATAAATAATGCCAGGTTATTTAACAAGCTATATCATTTAACAGTGAAAGAATATAGCCTGGTGTATTTATGCTCTTATTATGCTGAAGTTTGTAATTCAAACTGTCACTTGCTCCCCAGAGGCTATCTTGCCATACCAAATACCATAAGAGATCATTACTGTGATAATAAGTAAGCTCTTGAATATTTTCTCTGTTAAGTCCCTGTTAAACTGCCTGTTTGGATTTTATATCCTTTCTGTCTGAAAAAAAAAAATTCCATTGTCCTGGCTGTGCAAATGGCCATATGTCTCTTTTGTCACAGAACTGGAGTTTCCTTCCAGTGGCAGATTGGGCAAACATGGAAAAAACCCACCCATTATACTCAAAGCTTTTGGTATCTGGTTTGAAGAGATCATCACCATCCAAATCCAAGAGCCAAATTGTATTTTCCCTCCCCACAAACCACATTAGGTTTGCACATTCTCCCCATGAGATGTGTATGGCAGCAACTGGACAGCTGGTACAGATCTTCTTCTTTTTACTCTGTACTTTCGAGGGGCTGGACTGGTGTTTTGTTTAGGTTCCAGAAATGTAAGCTGGAACATGGGCTAGTGTGCTGCTGCTGCATCCTCAGAGATGTAGGCTACCAGCTTCCATCTGGGTCATGACAAAAATGTAGTTTCTGATCTCTATACAGGCCTTTCTCCAAATAATTGTGCTCTCCTCAGCAAAGCACTCTGTTATTTTTGTTAGCCAGGTTTCAGATAGCCAGCGTGCTGCAACTCCACAGGTTTGCACCTCTTCTCTACATTGTACTTTCTGGAATATATCCTGATTCTAGGCTGTAATGAAAATCAGTGAATTTCCCTAGGTGAAATGGAGGTGAATCTGTAAATTAAAATTATTTTTTACTTATTATATATATAATTAATGTTTATACACACACACACACACACACACGGAGGTGTGAATCCTGAAAATGTATGGATTTATTTGGCATGAAATTCTATGAGCGAATAAACAATTTCAGTTTCTTGGGTTTGCGTGCAAGATTTTGTTATTTGCTGTCAAATCCATTTCTATCTTTCTCTGGATTACTTGCTTTAGGATGAAACTGATGAGATAATATTAAGTCCTGGTGACAGTAAAGTTGCATTTTGACAATGGGTCTGCTCAGAAAACCACTCCTAAAATTCCAGACAGATTTGTCCTTTAAACATGTCTTTCCTCACTATTGTCTCTGTATGATGCAAAGAAGGGTCATAATACCAATCTTAATTATATAGAACATAGTAAAAGTAGTAATTATCATCTACAAATTTTCACAACAAATATTAGTAACAGCCAGTCTTTATTGCCAGATGAAGAAATGTTTATGTTTTGTCTGGCCCCAAATGTTGGACTTTAGGGAGAGAACCTGTATATAATTAGGGACATTTCTTTACACTGATTTGAACAAAATTATATTATTTTTATGCCTTTTATCTTTAAGTTGTAAATATAAGTGTTTATATTTCATTGTGGGTATCTATGACAATCTCTGGAAAGTATTTTCATTTAGGATGACACACAAAGCTAAAAAATTCAATGTGGAATTTTAGCATATTCCCTATTTATTGCCTTAAGAATATACCTGGCTGCTTTTGGAGTTGAAAAAAAAGATACATAATTAGATTTTAATTCAAAAGAAATTACTTTCACTAGTATATACAATATCTTTTTGTAATGAGTTGGCCTTCAAACCTTCTGGATTAACATATCTTTGCTACTTTTAATTCTGAAAGTTTTCACTTTCCTTCTGTGGGACTGTTGAGCTGTCTGCTACAACAGCATTTCTTGTAGATTTTCTGGCATTTCATTTCTGCATACAGTCCACTGTGAGGCTATGGACAGTACAGAAATGAGATTTAGGCCAGTGTGACACTCCATCTAGCTTGCTGTCCCTTCCCAGGAAAAGATGAGGAATTGATGTGAGAGCAGCAAGTGGTACCCAGACACATCACCTGGCTACTGTTCCTACCTGCAGGGAGAGGAAGAAAAGAGGAAGCAGCACCAAGTGAAGGCTTAAAAGATCTCCTCTGTCTTATAATACCCTCTTGACTTGTCTTTCCTGGCAAGGTGGAAACTGAAGTTGGATTTGGGCCACTTCTTTAGCACTCAATATTACGATTCAAATGTAAGCTCAGTTATTTTTTTTCAGCAAGTTTTTATTCCACATAGTTTAAGCTTCTTCTGCTGTCTGTCTCAACATATTGAATTTCTAATTGCTAATCAGTTGTAGTTTTCCTGATGGTATTACCAAAAGGGTCTTTCACACAGTCTTTCCTTTCCTACTCTAGGCTGACCTTGATGTTTAAAATTTATTTGAGTTGTTGTTACTAATGTTTCTCCTTGCTGTATATTACTGAAAATACTAATTACAACTATTCATATATGTGCACCACAGAGAATATTTACATATTTACATATTTACATTCATACATCTACAGTAAAGAAGTCCATATTGAAGAGACAGTTCATCGTGATTCACCATGTTTTCTCTTGGTTTCACAGCTTTGAAAACTAGCAGCAACACTTGAAAATCCCCTGGTTTTCCTTCATCTTTGAAGGGTCAAGAGTTTCAATTATAGCAAATTAACTGTACTGATTAGTATTTATCTGCCTGAGGGTCTTAGTCATTCCATATGTAAAATGAAAATAAAGGCAGACTTTTCATGAACTGTATTGATTTTGTCATAGTGAGATCTCTGGTGGGTGTATTTGACACACCGAGTTTCTAAAAAGCTATAATGTAATTAATACTTCTTCTAAGTGCTGTAAGGGCATATCTCTGTCTTTAGTTCTAAGTTCCCCTGAGCCTTCATGAGTCATCTGGCTCCTGCCTCTTAAAAAGAGTAAAGCAAAGTTAATAAGTATACAGCTGTACAAATTTATTTCTGAAGGATGAAATCTATTGATATGACAGCCCATATGTTCAAATTTTGGTAACAGTCAGACAGGGTTAGCAACAAAATTTGTAACAAGAATTTCAAAATGACTATGCATGTTGGGGTTTGAGAGAGAAATAGATAAAAACTAGTGATACCACTTACAAGGCTGGAATATATTGTGAAAATTATCTGGTTCTTATCTAAAAATTTGCATTAAATTTGCATCTATGAGAAAATGTTAAATAACTTGATTTCCCACCCTCCCAAACTAGAAAATCTTTGATTCAAAAGAAAAGTCTTCATATAACCCCCATTTTCAAGGAATAGGAAGTGTCAGTGATGTAACTATAGAAAAGCATTCCTGAGAAATAAACCCCATTTCTGTCATGCACATTCATTACTTGATAATAGAATACTGGAAAGGAAAAAAGGAAATCAAAGCTCAAAGGAAAGAAAAAAATAAAAAGCCTTATTTTCCATTTACATTGTCTCCTTCAGATTTGCCTGTCTTTAACAGCTATGTGTTCTTTTGGGTGTCTGCGTCTCAAGTTTTGGAAAAGAAAAACTTTGGCATTTCTTGTGCCCGAAACTCTTTTTTAGTAGGTTTTTATATTTACTGACCAAACAACTTCTAAAACAAGAAAAACAAATAGAAGTTCATAGCATAATGGTTTTGCTCAAATAGATCATAGTAAAATAATATTTTTATGAAAACTGACTGTAGAGATTTAAATCTTTCTATATGTTTCAAAAATTATCAAATTGTTCCTTCTGCTGCTGCACTGGAGCAGTGTTTTGGCTTTGCAAGGTATATTCTCCCCCATATTATATGTTACTGTGCAGAAATTGTCAAAACTAACTATAACCATATGCTTTGAACTCTCTTGTTCTTGAATATGTTAACCACTTGTCAGATTTCACACCAATGTATAGTGTATAGGGTTAACATTCATCTCTCTGTATATCCACTGCAGAGGCTGACATAGCATTGTCCTGAAAGGAGACAACTGCATTTATATAAATCCTGAACTAAAAAATAAAGAATGGAATCAACTGTAATCAGAGGTTTTTGAACACTGAAGTGCCTTTGGCATCAGTAGACAAGGGACACCCAGAAAAGCCTCTGTAACAGCTGTTGATTTTTTTTACATTTCCTCCTGTATAACAATTGTTGCTATCTCTAGTTTCCAGCTATAAAAGGTAGGTTGGTTGTTTCAAAATTGTATTTCAGATGCAAAATAATACATGCATTTTAGGAGCTTGCTTTTTTAATAAATGTGGTGCTATTTGTCATTGTGATAGAAAATTGCATGCAGAAAAAACCCTGCATGATTGCAGTGCAAAGCCACGTAACCAGGAAACCCATGGTCGCCTCAAAAGCTTTGCCAAATGTCTATTATTGAAAATAAGTAAGTGGGTATGATTGAGATTTCAGGGAATGAGCAGATATCATCTTCTATATTCCATCCTACCTTTTAAAACAGTAATCCCCTTGTCTCAAAACATTTGAGGACTGGTTTATTTTAATCCTGCAACATTACCACTGAAGATGGCAGCTTTCAGCCTCTAATTTAAACAAATACCCATGTGTGTTGCAAGTGAGAGTGTCTGAAATTACTATTTGCTCATAGTCAACCTGATATGCCATTCATGAAAGATCAATTTGGAAAAGGACACCTGCAGAAAAACACTACAAAGATAAACAGGTGACTGGAGACTCTGATTTAGGATACTGAAAATGATTGGCCTGTTTAATCCAGAGAGAGGAGAGAGGTGTTTATTGCTCTCTGTCATTTGTTCGCGTGAATAAGAACCAGGGAAAGCAAAGAGCTATTAAAGTTTAAGGATGATTTTGGGAAAAGAATAAATGAGTATAAATAGTCTATGAATAAATTTAAGGTCGATATCAGAGGAAGGTTTCTAGCCATTAAGAAACCGATGTTCTGAAAAAAGCCTTTGAACAACTGTGAAAAAAATGCAGTTATAAGAAGGAACTACTGCTATTTGTAATTTGCAGTTCCATTGTTTCCTGGAGTTTCCAAGGACTGTAAAGATGACACAGAATTTCTTGTCTAGGTCTGTACCCATTTTCCTCTTGGTGTGATACAGAGAATGTGCAGTTCATTTGCTCTAAGTCACACTCACTTGCAGGTCTCAGACCTTCACTTAAACCACTAGAAAAAATTTGTAGATGCTGGGAAACTGGAGGATACAATGCATTATTATGTAGGAGTAGACTCATAATTTCTCAGTCTTTGTACAGAAGTGTATATACTATGACAGTAATCTATATCTGTATCTTGCCCATCATTCCTATAGCTGATTAAATAGTACATTTAAATCACAAACATTTTCAATACTCGTGCTTTAAATCTTGCAAGGGAAAATGACTTTAAAAAATTCTTGTTCTGATGTTGTAGAGTTTAGCCTACAAACTGTTGGAAAGTTCATCACCAAAGAAGCTGAGGATATCTGTAACAAGTCCCTTTTTCTCATAAGGAAATATATAGGGTAAGACAGTCAGTAACCTAAAAGCTTCCAGCTCTGCAAAGAAAGAGCTGGAAATTGCACATTACATCTTTCAGAGAGAAGCTTCACAGACACACTGCTGCAGAGAAAGAACTAAGCAGTGTGTGAATTCAGGTTCGCAGAGAAAAATTCACTGCCAAAGGCATGGGCTCTTGAAGCCTAACACTTTCCCTCAGAAATGTCTTATAGCTCAAATATTGCAGTAGTGGCACTTTGAAATGTCTTATATAAAAGGCATTAAAGATAAGACTGAAACTATTGTCTGAGGGGATATTTAATATTCATGAAGACAGAACTATCAGAAAGTACCAGGTGACTAAATAAAACTCTCCTAGAATTGAACATTGGAGAAAGGTACAATTATTTCAGATGCGAGTAATTTAAGGAATAGTAATCAACATTTTTTTAACTGACATTATAGCATCTCTTGTGATGATCATTCATATTAACAGCGTAAGAAATGTAAGGCATAGCGCAACACAATTTAATAATTAAACTTCATGAAAACAGTGACTTTGGGGTAGGCATTAACCAAATAAAAAACCAGGATGTTTTTAAAGTAGTTACAGAGGTAAAACAAGCATTAAAATGGATACCAAAATATTAAAGAGGTGATGTAAAACTAAAAACTCTTCTAGTCTTTGCTACTAAAGCAGTAAAGCTATAACAAAGTGACCTGCGAATCACCTGGGAAAGTGAATAAGCCAGGATCAGATTTTTTGGATGTGTTACAAGTTGAGGCACAAAACTGTGAAAGTTGGCACAGAGGCACAAGAAGACACTTAGGAGAGTGATGATTGGCTTTCTTCTTAAAATAACGATCAGGATAACAAACCAAGCAAGTAGCATAATTCTTGGAAAAAACAGAATAGAACATAAGTTAGAGAAAATCACATGGGCCGTCAAGTCCTTCATAACAATGCATATAAAGATGATGTAGCAATCTGTTCTTGTTTCTCCTTATTTAGATAGAGTTTTTCAAGTGTTTCTGGAAAAGGATCACCTTACTGTGTCAAGCACATTAAAATAAAACTTCAGACATCCTGAATTTAGATTTCTTCTTTGTCAGTAACCCAACATAAGCCCATGTCAGAGTATTAGGCAGAAGTTAACAGATGAAGAGCTCAAGTAACACTTGAGAGAATAACTTACTGTGCCCAGTGCCAGTCACATACTTTAGGTCATTTGGCACAGATATTCCCCCCAGACTTGGCCTCTCTTCAACAGCAGGAACAATTCGATTACATTCAGACACTTTAGTAAAATAAAATGTATGCCATGCCAGTGTAACACGACATGCAGTCAAACCTACCCACAGCACATGCAGGACTTGCTCTCCAGTGAGATCTCAGCTCACAGAGGCAGTGTGTGATCCAAGACTTACTCTGAGCCTTTCTTTTGCTTCCTGCTCATAACCTGAACTACCTTTCCAGCTCACCAGGGGACTGAGCCCTTTGCTTTCAGGTGAGCCCTGCTTCTGAGTTTGTCACAATTTTAAGTGTGATGTGAAGCTTAATGCACTGCCTCTGGAGGTAGGCTGCAAGTGAAGCTGCTATCACTGCCTAGGAATGCCAGTGTCATGTAGTGAAACCAGCGAGAAAAGCAGCGCAGAGCTTGGCAAAGATCACCTGATGCTTTAACTAGAATTGTGCATTTATATAATCCAAATGAACAATGAAATTACTAAATTGGAACAACTGTCAGGGCTTCTTTAAATTCAAGTAGGAAGAGCATTGATTAATACAAAAATCGCACATATACCATTCCCCCAGGTCTGCAATAAAAACATCAGAAATGGTGTTCAGTGTTTGCATCTCTCTGAAATGTCCTTTGCCTATTTCTCTACACTTTCTTGAGAGCTTCAAGTAAACTTCTGGAAAAAGTATACTACTAAAAGATTGATCCTTAAATATCAGCCCAGAAAAGGGGAAGAATCACTTCACTATGCTTGTCCCTGTTGCTGATTTCATGATGAGTTAGTTCCTCTAACTGCTCAGTACCACTTTACAAGACTTTTTTTAATATGTTTTCATCTTCAAAGTATTTGATTAAAAAGTCAACGTGCATAATGTTAATAAAGCTCTGAATATAAAGGCAAATGGCAAATTTCTGTATTTTTCTCTAAGAGTGGATATGCCATGTTAGAATGAAAATTTGCGATGAATGATCAAACTTGCATTGAATTATTTTTTTACCAAAGGTAAAAAAAAAATCATACAGAAATTAAATCCTTCAGAGAAATGACAATAAGCGCTTTTTAAAAAATAATAGAGGTGTCTGGAAGAGTTAGAGAAGTCTAAAAAGAAAAGATGCAGAAATGAGACAATCAAAAGTCAAAATAAAATATGCAAATATGACTGGAAATTGCACAAACAGTAACAACTACTTTGCTGTGTTAAATGGTTCCCTGAAGACTGACTAGCACTAATATTTGTTCTGGTTAGGAACTAAGAAAAAAATATCACCAAATTATCTTCAGATGAATAACATTTAGTTACTCTTTTTTTTCAGAGAGAATGTTGTAAAGGGGACTGGAAGTAAAACACACAAGTGGTCCCGCAGGTCTGACTACTACAGCATGTCTATTACACAAGAAAAGAAGACAGAGAAAAAGTTAGAAAAGAAATATAAGGAAAGAGACAAAGAAACGAAAACGGTATGCACTAAAGATTTTTCTATACATGTACTCTACCACCAGTTACTTACCAAGTCTCTGCACTCTAAGACACTGATGATTCTAGACAAGTCGTAAATTCACCAGAAGAGATCCCAATTTGCTCATGTTGAAAGGCCTAATAAAAATTAGGTCTTAAGCTGAAGGCTTAAATATTTGCTACATTTCATATGGCTTCATGCTTTTTACAAGAACTTTATTAAAGTCTCTACAAATGATGTAACAGATATTTCATAGTTCAATCTCATTAATACAGTAAACTGGTACCCTGTGGTCAGGGTAGGAGAGTAGCAGAAATGTAGAAATGGCAGAAAGTGTATAAGTCATGTTAGTTTATCAGAGATTTTAAAATTTCAAAATTTCCAAGATGCCAATTAACTACTGAAAATTTAACCATTGCTTCAGATATCATAGAACAGAAATTATGAATGCAGAACTTGCAGAAACCTACAAGCAAGAGTTGAGTCAGATAAAACCTAGAATCTCTTCATATTATTTCTATCCAAAACTCTTTTCTCAATTGTGGGCTCAAATGTCTCTTGAGAGTTGCTAAAAACTCGATGGAAGTTTGCTGAGAGACATGAACAGAAAATACCCTAAGGAAGGGTTTGCATGAAAGCCTCTGCAGAATGAAGAGAAGAGGGGAGGTAGTATTTCCTAGGGGTGTATAACAGGTAACAACCTCTCTCATACCACACAGGATGCACTTTCCTACACCTCCTTAATCATACCTTCCTGCCCAGGAACACTTACTTATTAAGACATACGTTTTCTTTCTATTCACTTACATCACCACTGGGAGACTAAGTCCTTTATTCAGCTTTCAGGTATAGGAAGCAGAAAAAACCCTGTCTTATTCCTGGTGTAGTCTTCTCTTTGTGTAATACCTGCTATATCCTCCACACTGCTTTCTTCCTGCTGCCTGTGGAACCAAGGACCACAGGCTCAGCTCTGACACAGCCCAGATCCAAAACCTCAAACTACTGAGGAAGATCTCGGAGCAAGTTTATAGAAGAAATCAAGAAATTACACTGTCAAGATGAAATCATTATCAAAAATAGAGATTCCGCCATGGGAATGTGTTTAATATCTATGGAAAAAAACCACTGTGAGTCTGGCTGGGGTTGGGTTTTTGGGTCATCACATTAAATTATCAACCTGTGCTGGTGAGCCAATTGGAAATTACATCTCAGCACCAGGGAAGAGCTAACACAGCAGCTACAGAAGTCATCACCTTCCCATTTGGCTGGGGTTCTCTGGGCAGCAAAGACATTTCAGGTGCTGTTGCAGAAGAGGAGAGTGCATGAAGGGTTAACATCACAGATTGCTAAGTCATAGACATCTTTTGTACATTAATCAGTAAATATTTGCTTAATACTTGTAACTTCTGTATATTCTGCTTTCAAAGATTCTTTGCACACAGCTAAAGAAGTCTGAATAACCTGATCCAGAGAAGACCTATCACTGGAAAGCTTTCTTGTGACCTGTCACTTCTGCTGCACTTGTGAAAAGAAACCAGCCATAGTTCAGCTGTATTTCGACCCCTGAAACACTAAAGTATATTTAAAATTGAGTGGAAGATGGCAGATGTTTAATACCTCCCATGACTTGTACCAGTGAGGAAGCACGTTTGGAGAGAAAGTGAAGATTATTACACCCAGTTGAAGCTTCAAGGAGAACTAGCATTAAGCATAAAGTATCATCAGAATTTGCTCAAAAGCATACAGTAATTAATAACACTTCTATTCTTTTGAAGAGTGCCATTTTTTCCCTCCTTTATTTTCACTACTTCATAAGACAGTTTCTGTTTTCAGATTGAACATTTTTCATAAGATGCTCAGAAGTATTGAGACAAAGCACACTACACTCATATTGGTTTGGCAACAAACAAAATGCTGTATCTGCTATCATAACCTTACTTCCTTAGCACCACAAATGAAATAAAAAAATACCCCAAAAGCCACAGTCAAAAAGCCTCTGAACTCTTAGCAACATCCTCCCAGTTCCAAATGGTTCTGTTGTTCTGGGGAAGTGTTTTTGTTTAGTTTTTTGGGGTTTTGGGATTTTTTTGAGAAAAGCAGAAGTTTGAAACAGTGCTTGCATTCACATTTTCATCTATAACATATTAAACTGCTCAAAAGAAAAGTAGCTTAAATGGAAGGCTAATTATTAGAAATGTATCCCAGCTCATGATGAATTCCGTTGTGATTAATGAAATGTAAATATTCACCCATACCATCACTCCAATAGTATCATTCTACCTATTGAAATTCCCCTGCATCAGGTGACGAGTACTGGTTTCTACCCAACACAATATCTAAGGTCTCACTAAGGAAAAGCAATATAGTATTTGCAAATCTTTTATGGAGAAGAGGCCCATATATTCTCTATATTTTCAAAACTGCATTGCTCATTTCTATATAAATAATAATAAAAACATCTTTAGAGTTCCTCTATATTTAATGGCTGATCTTAAGAAAATTATGACTGTCAGTTTTTCCTTTTGAGACAATTAGCATGGTTTCCTCTTTTTCCTTTAAACATTTTTAAGTTTTTCAATTTCAAATATATCCCCTTTGAAAACTCTGCTATTTTACTGTATATGCTAAATAAATAACAATGCTTCATGGAAAGCACTTTACATGTTCAAAGTGCTATATTGTCTTGGATTAGACAAATATTCTAGGTGGAAAGCACTCCAAGCAGGTGCCTCCCCCACAGCAGAGGTTTCTGGCACCCCTCCCCCCACAACACAGAATATCTCAGCCTAAAGTGGAAAGAACTGTTTAATTAACAGACCACACAGTGGAAAGGGAAAAGGGGAAAAGGGGTCAGAAAACCTGAACAAACAGCTGATGAACTTAGTGTCCTTTTCCTCAGGCGTAGCTTCCCCTTTCCGGGGGCCCCGAGGGGCTAGGTGAAGTTCCTCCGGTGGCTCCCTGGACGATTCTCGTCCGCTGTCCCCCGGGGCTCCTCAGGTTCTCGGATGAGAAAGCAAGTCGAAGAAAAAGGGTCCAGAACGATGAAAAACAATCCCAGGGAGGAAAAAAAAACAACCCAAGCAGCAGCCACACCAGTAGCACCAGCCACCAGCAGCAGCAACTGACCGAGCCAAAAAAAACCAGTGTCCCTTCCTTCTCACTCCCCCGTAGGAGAGCTGGGGAAAGTTTCAAAACATCCCGCGCTGGCGGCAGAGCTTCTCCCAGCTGCGGGACACAGTTAAAGCTACAGGACCATATTTCTGGTCAAGCATACAAAACGATAGGGAATACAAGATATCATTATGCCACCCCAGGACATATATAAACATTCACTACTGAAATTATTTATAGACATTGGACCTGGAAGGGGCACTCTGGAGTTTTCTTTACCAGTAACTCTATTCTTCAATTAGGTGCCATTTTAGCCTACTCAGAAAACTTGTCCCTGTCTGAGAATGGTTTCCACAGCTTTTAGAATTGAACTAAATTAATATGAAACAGTTATCTATTTAAAGCCAGCCTTGCATCATGGATATCACATTTTCCTTCAATAATCTTCCTTTACGAGGCAGTTGCCAAGTATATTAAGGAATAGAGCTCCAGCTGGATGGCAGGAAGCACTTCTTTAGATGTTTTATTTTTCTCTACAAGTGACCCTCAGTTGCATTTGACCTAAGAACAATGAAAAGTTAAGTTTTTTAAACAGATGAAATGCTACAATTATTACTGTATACCTTTCAAGGGCTTTTTATATATTTTTCTAAGTGTAAAGATACATCTTTCACTTGATACATGAATTCCTTTGTTAAGCTAAAGGCGTTTTTTGATGGTAGTAATTGAGAAAAAAGCAATCCAACACAACAGAGGCATTGTGCCTATGCAGGCTGGGATACAACACAGTTGCTGGCAGCTCACAGGTCCCTCAGTATTCACTGTGGATGCTGCTTTACAGGGCTGGGGCAGAATTTCATTCGGGAGAAAAGACTAACCTGGGCTCTGCATATTCACAACTTCCTGTGCTTCAGGAGTTATCGGCAGAGTTATCACCAAGAGAGGGCTGCCATATGGGCACTTTTGTACTGAGAAGTCAGGTACGAAAATATTAGTCTGAGGTGAATGAAGCTGATGCTTACGGCTCTTCTAGCTCAAGATTAGAAACAAAACTCTCAGAAAGATGTTGATTTCAAGACTATCCTGAGCCATCCTTCTGCATTTCGAAAGACTTTTCTGGCAGTTATTAACAGGCACAGTTTTGAGATGATAGCTCTTTCTGGTCACTATCAGCAGTCTCTGGTTACTGCAGAACAAAAGTTCCTGTTCCTTTTCTGGAAATAAAGAAATGCCACTTCAGTGTCTCATTCGGGGTCATCACTGGAAGCTTTCATCCAGAATATTCCATTATTATTGAGACTGCAATAGTGGGGATCTTCAGCTCAGACCCTTTCAAGGAAAATTGATGTATTTCTTAGAAGCTAGTTACAACCATAAAACCCAAACAATGTCAGGAGAAAAGCTTTGGCATCCTTTTCTGCCAATATATAATGCTGAAAATTGCTATACCCTTGTACCACCAAGCAGTCATCAAACAGCTTCTTAAATCAAACAAAAATAAATGAATGAAAACTTTCTTCTAAATCTCCCTTGACAAAGAACATGTAGAGTATAATAAGAACTTTACAGTCCTGTAATTACTCTGGCTCATTTTAGCAGGCTCTTATATAAAAACTGCCATTTACTGATGCTCTAAGGATCCCATTAATTAAATCTTTTCTGGGTTTCTTGTTGTTATTTTCTTTTCACCCCATAAATACCATCTAACCACTTCTGAGAATTTCTCAACAACACTTTGGCTGACAAATCAGAAAAATTCTTTCAGCAACATCCTCTTTTTCCCCAACAGATCTAATATATAGCTGGTTTTGACTTCCCCATATATTGAATTTCTTGTACACAATTTATAGACTCTCCACGACAGTTCAGGTATAATTTAGATACACATTGAGTAATGTGGAATCACGCACAAGTACATGAATTAAGTATGTGTACAGGGGCCTTTGATTGCTTCTGTAGTCTGTTCACATAGTCTCCAGACTGACACAAGCTCAACCTGGCTGCTATCTTTAGACTGACTTCACAGAACTTTCTGCTTCTGTTCCCGTGTGCACAGCTACAAGAGGAGTAACATCTTCCCTCTTAAGGAAGGAGAACCTACTGCAACCACATTGTCTTTCTTTCTACTTTCTCACATAAGCGAAAAAAATGGTGGTGGGGTTTTTTTGGTTTGTTTTCATTTGGCTTGGTTTCCTTTTTTATGAACCTGTATAACTCTATACCATTGTAAGGCTTTAATGTTAAAATATATCTTCCAGCCTGCACAGGCTAGAACTGCAGTTTGTAGCATTAGCACTAATTTTTGTGACAAATGCTCTAAGGTGAAGAGCATTATTTTTAGAAACCAGGTCAGTGGATAATTATGGAAAAGCCAGTCTCATCCTTGTTAACATGTGTTCTGGTTTTGGTTGCAGTATAATTAATTTTCTTCATAGTGGCTAATATGAGGCTTTTTTTTGGATTTGCAATGAAAACAGGGCTGATAATACAGAGATGTTTTTGCCATTGCTGAAGAGGGCTCACACAGAGATAAGACCTTTCCTGCCTCTTGTGCAGCCACACTGATGAGGGGTCTGGGGGTGCATGACCACCTGCACATGACCCAACTGACCATAGGGCTGCTCCATAGGACATAAGTAAATAAAGATGGAAGAAGAGGCAATATCCAGAGTAATGGCATTTGCCCTCCAAAGTCACCATTACACATGATGGAGCCCTGCTCTCCTGGAGATGGATGAACCCCTGCCTGCCAATGAACTCAACAGGCCTTTACAGGGATGGTCCATAGATTAAGGGAAGGTTATCTGTGTGTATATCTATCAAAGGTCAGGAAAGGTCATGCAAGACACAAATGGGATGGAATAGGGAGTAGAAACTGTCCTGGTTTTGGCTGGGACAGAATACTTCTTAGTAACAGGTACAGTGCCATGGTTTGGATTTAGTATGAGAATAGTGTTAACACACTGAAGTTTTGGCTTGTTGCTATTTAAGTCAAGGGCTTTTAAATGTCTCATGCTCTGATAATGAGGAGCTGCACAAAAAGCTGAGACAGAGCACAGGAAGGACAGCTGACCTGAACTGACCAAAGAGACATTCCATAGTGTAGAATGTCAGGCTCAGTATAAAAATGGGGGGAGTTACCCAAAAAGGGGCTGATCAATTCTTGGGAACAGCCTGGGTACCAATCAGTGTGTAGTGAGCAATTGCACTGCACATCACTAATTTCTCTTGTGTTCTCTTACTCTCTCTCTCCCTCTCCTTATAATTACTATTATTATTGTTTCTATTAGTATAATAATTGGACTATTAATAATTATTATATTTTGTATCAGTTATGGAATTATTCTTATCTCAACCCAAGAGGTTCACCTTTTCCTTCTGATTCTCCTCCTCACAGTGGGGGGAGTGTGAGAGTTGTGGGAGAGATGGGGAGTGAATGAGTATCTCTGTGGTACTTAGTTACCAGCTGGGTTCAAACCTCAACAGCTTACTTCAGATGTTCTCCTACAGCTGATAGCAAAATCTTTAAAACCCTAGTAGAAATTCAACACTTCAATAAAGATATAAAATGAAAAAATGCAATATCACAATGAAAGAAGAGCGAGCTCTTTTGCTTCAAGGGATTTTATATTTTAGTGTTTTCCTTTGCAATAGGTAATTCTCTGACCTCTTATACTAGCACTACTTCTTACACACCTATACATTTTCATTCTACTAGGAAACTAAGATAATGAGCAGCATTTAAGAGGAGCCTTAGAGACCTGAGTAAATGGTGCTCATCTGGGGAGGTGCCCTGTACTCAGTTTCAAGCAAAGTTCCGCTCAGGACAGGCAGAACACAAGATTGTGTGCCAAATAAGGTGTGCATCTTCTTAAACAATTGCCAAGGAGGTAATAAAATACAAAAGCTTTCCATAAACATTATGCACCACCTTCTCAACACTCTGGATAACATCTGTTTGCATTCATTCAAAAGAGGGGATGATAAAGGTGAGAATTACACCACCAGCTTCCATTTCCACCAGCAGTCAAAGGAAGGGACAGAGACCTCTGCTTTAAGATAGCAAACCCACAGACACTTCTGCGGTAGGTCCAAATTTTCTTTTTTGCTTCTGTTGACTTGTATGCAAAGCTGGGATATCCAGCCAGTTAGATTAGGATCCCAGCCCAGTTTAAAAATGTTCTCCTAGACTCCTGGGTAGAAGGTGATATGGAAGGAATTACTGGTTATGAAAATACTCAAAGCTAGAAAAGTAATTACCTACTTTAAATTGTGCTCTCAGTTAATCAACAATACCTGTTATTTCTGAAGATAGACAGGATCCTATGGGAGAAGAAAGATAAGAGATTATGGTTACCAGTCTCACTCACCTGCTTTCCCCATTTGCTCTACCACACACATTATTTCAAAGCAAGCAGAATATATCTGGTGTCCCTGTTGAATGAAAGGGTTATTTGTGTATGAGTGGAGAAAGCAGATGGTTTATTTCATTTGTGAAAACCCCTTTTCACTCCCAGCTGGAAATGTTGAAAAGTGGGAAAAAAATGTCAGTTATGCTTTTGGTACAAAAAAATCTCATTGCTCTTGGCAGTGACCTCAGTTTGGAAGAGGAGGTGTTAGCCTTGCATCATTTCACAGCACTGGCTGATCAGGAGTGGCATTAACCTAACTTTAACAGAAGCTCGTTTTAGCTCTCTCAGCCAGAAAGCAGTCAAAGTGACATGACACATATGAATGGTACAACAATGCGGAGATTACATTAGAGGAAAAAAGGGGAAAAAAAAGGAAAAAAATGAAAAATGTTAGACCTTCCTGAGGGTTCAGGTCAGAATATATATAGATGGAATATTAACTGCAATACTGGAAGCTGTTTGCCAGCAGTTCTTATTGAAACTCATGTATCTTGAGACCTCACCATTGTAGTTTAGAGAAACCACCTTAGACCCATAAGTAATTAAAAATCATAGCTTGCATCAATACAATGCAATACAATACAATAATAAGCAACATCATGCCTTGGCTAGGAATTATTTTAACAGAACATTACCAGAATTTCTGTCTAGGCACGTGAAAAAGGAGGTACTTGAGATATGGCAATAGCTGTTTTTAAAAAAGTGGAGGAAATTATTTTCTTAATTAATGGTGAATTATTTGATTTTTTAAAAAATTTTTTTCCCAAGCACACTCAATTTTACTTATCTTCCTGATATTTTGAATTCAATAGTTATATGTGTAATGAAATATCCTGAACAAATATGCCAACATTTACATAGTTCTAGGGTACAGCTAATTAATTTTAGCACAAACAGTTCAAGACCATTTAAAATTCTTTACTTTGAAAGACATAGTTCTTTTACATTTAAATACATATTTTAGCGTGAAATTAGAAGCAAACAAAATGCCTGAATCAATTTTTTTTTTCAAAATTTTATGATTCGAGGAAAAAAAATACACAACTACCACTCTTGAATTCCCTTTGATGAAGAGTGATGCAAGTAAGTGCCACTACAAACAACACAGAGTAGAGAACAGACAGGTCTTCCCTGTATGAAGTTACAATGGAACTCCAAACATTAGGTGAAGGTGTGGCACCATTCTACCCATTAGTATTGTTCAGTCAGAGGCTGTTAGTACCATGGCTCACAAAATCAATAGAGGAAGAGATGTGCTGAGAAACTTTCTGAGAAGAAAGCTGGGCAGTTGCATCATGAGGTGCTGAAGAATGATTCAAGCCCTCACTGAATATCTGCTTCCACAAGGTCTCCCAACTTACTGCACAGATCCTTGAATTTTGCTAAAGAAAAATATAGAATCATATCTGGCTTATACCCTTTACCTTCCCATTTTACCTTATGTTCTAACAAGGCCAATATTTCACTTTGCATTTAAAATGCTCTCTTTACTGAATTTCTTCTTTAATGCATAATGCTTAAATAGCTGGATTACTACAGGTACATACAGTACACTAGAGATAGAGAGGCTCTTGTTTGATATTTAATGAGATAAAGTTTCTATTTCATTACATTAAAGATTGGTGGTAGCACAGATGATGTACTGACTCTGTTAATGCTCTTAACTCATAAATAACAGCTGTTTCAGCTCTTGCTAATTCCTCTTTTAATCCCTTTTTTTCCTTACACAACTTTGAAAAACATTGCATGTAGTCTTACCATTTATATTACTATTGTCTTTACATGAGATTTCTCTCCTGTGTAAGAACTCTCTCTCCTTTATTTCCACAAATAATTACAGGCTCATTACTGCTGTTGCCCTCTCCTCTGCTTTCACTGCTTTCCCTGAAACCAGCCATTTGTTGAATTTCATTAGCATTAATACATACAGGACAAGGCTTAAGAGTTTCTGTTTCTCCGATTAGGACTAACACATTACACTTTGTAGGAGGTCAGAGAGGGTGAGTTTCTTTAGCAGAATTTTCCATTAATAAAATGAATATGATAATTCACCAGAAACAGCTGCTGCTGCTGAAAGCCTTTTCTGTGAGTGTTGCATAGGCAACAATCACCAGGTAAAGGAAGTGTGGAGGTGTAGTACTTTTGCTTTTTTTTTGAGCAAAACACTGATTTTGGAAGTGTCAAATATGTGCTGTTCCTATTGGTTTTCAGTGGGAGATGTCAACAGCAGCAGTGAAAAAACTAAGCCAGATCTGGTAGGCTCTTAGTGTTAAGACTGACCGCTGAATGGGTTTTTGTAAGTAGCACTGGGCAAATATCAGTGAACAGTAAATTCTCTGGAAGTGTTTTTTAAGTTTTCCTGTGGTTATTCTTGGTGTTGACTGAAACTAGTTCTTACTGAAAGAAACCTCTTGAAATATAAAGACACACAACAAGTGACTTGAACACTTGGATTTAATTTTTGAAAATAATTCCTTCATCTCCTTCAGGCTTGAACAATATTTCAAAAAAGAAATGCCTTAACTAAGAGATCACAAAAATCTTTCCTTATCTCTTATTCTCACAAAGAAAGTCATAGATGAAAAAATTTTCACTGATGCTAGAAACCCACAGTCCCGCTAGGTCAATATATTCTATCAGGTCAAAGAAACAATCTCAGTGACCTTTTGAGGAATGAGTAATGAGTAAAATAGTACAATTTCTCCAAAACTATCTTCAAAGAACTATTCACTACATAACATCTTTCAGAGATAGGATGCATGGTCAAATAGACATGCAATGGAAAGGATATCCAACTTCAAATTACAATTTTAGTTGTTTCATTACTGAATTTCCAGACCGCAAAGGGCATGGTTAAGAGATTTGTAGCCATTTAGTGATCTCAGCAAACAGCTGTTCTGCTTTTTGCATATCTGAAACTGTGAAAAACAGTCTGTTTATCACTGACTGTCATTATAAAGAGCTAATTGCAAAAGTCAAGTTTTGAGGCAGATTGTATAAGCCCTGCAACAATGAAAAAAATCGCATAAAATATTTTACTCTGGGCTCATGTCTGAACCAAAATTACTGTGAGGTCCAGTGATTTCTAAGCCATATCAAATAGAAAGAAGGCTGGCATGAAACTCATGGACATCCATGGTCCTGTGTGTGCAACCCTGTGTAAAGCCAGCTCCTGAAAAGCTGAGGGAAAGCTCTTGTTAATACAATGCTGGACAATGATCTGTTAAGGGGGATAACACTGGCTTTGTTAGAAACCAATTTCCATATATTTACTTTCCTGTCACTGAGTTCAAAAGGGTTTGTCCTGGCATGGAAAGCTGGCAGAGCAGAAGCAAACTAAAAACACTGTTTGCCAGTTTGACAACTGCTTGTTTCTGCTTGTGAATAAAATTATCATAAAAGACATGTGATAGTGACTATACAGTCTATAGCACCTTGTGAGAAGAAATTGAGAAATATAACTCAACTGTGTTCATAAGGGTGTATGGCACACCAGAGTTTTCATTTTCTTTTCACAATACTGGCCTTGCTATAGATGCTCTCTAACAAAACCTATTGCTATTCTATTAAAAAAGGGGGGGCTAAAAACTTTCCCAGATTTCTGATGGGGCTTGATGAATCTGGACAGTTATTTCCATTAGCATGTCCAGTTCTCTGACAAAATCCAAAACGTAATCCTCTGTTTAATTTGCATCTCTCTTTCCATGCTGAAGCCTTCTGAAAGCTAGTGGAGTTTCTCTGTGTATTGGGAGCAAGCATTGAGGAGTACTTGGAAAAATCCTGCAGCTTTTTCTTCTCCGATACAACTCCATGGAGAATTATGGTTGCTTCTCATTTTACTCATTGGCAATATGGCTGCTTGAACATCAACGCTTCTAAATGAGATACTCCATAGAGCACAACAGGCAAAATTCTTAGTCAATTTTAGATATTACTCTTGTCATTGTGGGGTATTCTTCCCTTGGATGAGGACAAAAAATCAAACTGCAGCTGTCTACATTGTGGTGTGAAGCACTAACCATGACAGGCATATCAGAGAGTCTTTTCATTTTTGGGCTTGATGTTCTTGAGAATCATCTCTTTAGTGGTATTTGTAAACATATTGTAAAGTTTAATGATCCAGGCTCTGTTGAGAACTTGCCACTGAGCTGTTCCTCGCAGATAATAAGATTTATGCTAAAAGATTTATGACTTTATCTCATACAAAATAAAAAGCATGTTGTGCTTGACACTGCATATTCTCTCTCTCTCTCTCTCTCTCTCTCGCTCTGTCTCTCTCTCTGTCTTTACTCTGACATTCTTGGTAAATCGCGACTACTCCTACCTGGGAAAACTTTGGGATTTATAACTGGAAACAATGTAGTTTTTCTGGTTCACTGGTTTTAATATCACAATCAAATTCAAACCACAGATCCCAAACTGACATTTATTTTGGCAATCCGTGAAGGAGAAATTTACTACTAATAGATGGTACATCTGTGCTTCAGCAGTGCAAGTTGGTCTCCACAGAACTTAAGAAAAAGTCAACAGTCACTACTACCACAGGCAGCTAAGGGTCTGTGAGACAGAAGTTAATCTCAAAGGCAGAAGTCAAAAGCATCCTGCCCCACCCTGCTGATGCTGATGACTTGGTCTAAAGGTTTGTTTTGTTTTCCACTGGTAGTTGACTACTGCTAAAACCTGTATACTTCCACAGTTTCATTTACCTCACATTTGGAAGCTAGGAAGCATTCCAAAACCCAAACACATGCATTATTCATTATACTCTTAAAGGAAATAATTGAATCATGTTTATAGAGTCAATATATGTACACAAAAAAAAAGCTGAAAGACTATAAGCTGAATAGAAGGTTTAACCAGCACAGAGAAACTACAAAAATCAAAGTATAATTCCAGTTGCAGAGAAGTGCACTAAAATAATAGATGGGAAAGAAATATTTTAAGAAATTATAAGGAATCTGAACTGTTATTCAGCTGAACATCATTCATTGTTTCCCATGAGTTGTGGAGTTCTCTTTAATTTATCATAGCCAGGGTGTATGACACAACTTAAAAATTTAGAGGAAACGTACTTAGAGAGATGGCATTTTATTACTGCTATAAATAGAGTATCATTTGGAAGTTCTTGCATTTATAAATATTTCATGGGGTCTGATGGTGTGTTAGAATGAAAACAGAACAAAGCCTTAGGGTCACAGGCAACCCCAAAGGCATCTCTTTGCCTCAAAGGCTATTCACCCCAGGGAAATACTCCTTTCAGAAAGGCAGACAGAAAGTTGCTATAAGCCTGGTTTTCTGAAGGGTACTCCTGACAAAAGAAACAGTAGAATTTCAGTCTTTTTTTTTTTGACACCAAGTCGACTCTTTCTCCTTTCATGAGCACTTGGCAGAGAGGACAGTGCACACACATTCTGTATCCTCATTGTCACACTATGGCCTGACCAAACCTTTAATAAACAAGGTCCATAAATTATGATATTTACAAAATACTGGCCAACCTCACCCTTGAATGAATATAGCCTGTATTTAATTCAAGGGCGCTGAGCGAAAAGCCCTTCTAGGGTTAATCCTAAACAAACCTTCTGTATGAACTCTGCAGCAGTCTTTCAAAGCTCCCCTTTCTAAAAGACTTTCCAACAAATGATTCATTAAAGACAGATGATGTTGTGCTCTTGATATCTGCTACATTTGAGAACACTTTTCCCTATTTTTACTAGGTATCTCCTAAAATATTTTAAACTTATAGCAGAAGATATAGTTCCCCCCCCACCCACACCTTTAAGAAAAGTAGTGAACTCTCATTCTCTTCCATTTCCTATCACATGGAAAAAGCCTAGTTTGTAATTACTGTGCAGAAATGACTAACCTAAAGCAGAGATCTCTTCTGGCCTTTTGATATTTATTATTTTATATCAGCAATGAATAATTCTCAATGTGGCAAGATTCATGTATGCAGAGGAAGACAAATGCAATTTTTCACCCCACTCAGACACAGTACCACCCCAGCAGTACTTTATTAGCTGTCAACCATATCACCCCTAATTAGATTCAAGGGTCCAAGATATCACTTCATAAGAAAATTGAAGTGTGGCAAAAAGAGAGAGGGAGAGAGAGAGAGAGAGAGAGAGAGAGAGACAGAGACAGAGACAGAGATTACATGATTTCCTTTCTTACAAGGCTTAGATTCTGTACTGTCATCAGGGAAAAATTTCTTTTCATTTACACACTGATGATTATTATATGTTTAGCAGTCTTTAATGAAGTTTTGTTTTTTTGGTTTTTTTTTTTCCCAAAAGACCCATATTGTCATCACAGAAGCTGAATCAGTTATAATGGTAAAAACCAGCCTGATAGCAATGTGTGTGTGTGAATGTACACACCTGTACTTGCACACATGCAGGTCCCTTAGGCATGTGTCCCTATATTTGATCCCTTAGGCAATAATTTAACTATAGTATTACATAAAGACTAAGTCAGATCTTATTTTTCTGAGAGCTTTTGTCACTCAAAAGAAATTTTAATTTCCAACACATCCAGTCCAATCCCATCACTAAAGAATTTCGTTGAGATTTTCCAAATCAGAATTTAATTATTTGGCTGATTAGACTACCTTGGTTCCCAGAGGGTACCACCTGTGGTGTCCAGCAGTCTTTTCTAGGCTGCTAGGAATTATTTTTTTCATAAACATTAGTTGTCCATAGTATCTTAACAATTTTCCATATCTTTAATATCTAAGAAACTGAATTAGCTAGTGGTTTTATTGGAACTGTTCTTGATTGCATCATCTGCACTCCTGTTATCACTCTTAAGACCAGAAGCTAAGCTAAGCCTTGTATTTTACTCTGTCTTGATCAGTGCTAGAAATAACGTTCTTACACACACTGGCATGCTTTCAGAAGGACTGAATAAAGTCTGACAATTTCAGAGCCTGTCAGCTTCACTGCATGGAGCAGCAGGCTCTACATCACAGCCACTGGTTTCTACAAAAGACGGCCAAAACCTTGCATTGTCTTCCCACACCAGTAACTTTCTGCTTTCCCTTATTTTACATTGCTCAGATTTTGAACAAGAGCTAATACCAAATAATGTATCAATGGTGACCAGAAGTGATGCACCATGCTCTTCTTATTTCTACAGCAAACTGCAGTGTAATCATATATTGTAATAATTTATGAGTAAAGATTAAGTTAAATGCTAAGAAGTTAAATTCTATGTCTTTTTTAATTATTAAAAATGTTTATGTATCTGAAAGTGATCTTTTGATGTGCAATATTTTATTTACAATTTATCCTGTCAAACAAAGCCGTTTTAACAGAAAAATCTCATCTCTCTATTTCTCAAGCCTGAACTCAATAAAGACATTAAAGACCAGAGTCTCTAGCATTATGTATTTAAAAAAATATTATAGGCAAAGGCACTTTGGCTAACAAAATTTAGGAATGGTTAACCACAATCAAAATGTGTCAACAAATTCCATTATTCCATGCAAACCTCAGCCCAAAATTTTGCATCCCAGAAAGTATCACTAAAAGAGTCAGGGAGTGGGACTGTTTCTTTGAGCTAATTTATCAGCAGGGTTATTTGCATCACTATTTACTCTCCCTAGGTACAATTTCTGATCTTTCCCATCTTTTTATTTTTTGCATCTGATGCCAAACAGCCAAAGGATAAACATATTAATCATTCATAGAGATTAATTAATTTCCTCTCTGAAACAAATACACTCTATGGATTCTTGTTGCAAAATTTTTGTAAAAAAATAAATTAACATCTCAATGTTAAAATCACTGAGTATTTCACTAGCCAATCCCAATTTCTAAAAACCCTATTTTATCATTTAATCTACCAAACATTACAAAGTTTTTCAGCCAGATAGTTTACAAATCCTCTTATCAGCTAATCTCATGCAAAATAATATTATGTGTTACATCTTTTTTTACCTAAGGCAGCTACGAAGAGTAAATACAGGGTCTGATCTGAATCCTTACACAAGTTATTCCTTCCAATTTATTTGTACATCAGCTTTTCATTCTTTATGTCATCAGTGGCTGTATCAAATGCTGGAATGTATCTGCCCAAACCTAAGAACTTTTACCTCTCCACTCCGCATGTACACCCAGAGTCAGAACACGTGACCATGTTAAACTCATGCTCACTGCATGACTTCGGTTACTCACTCCTGTGCAAAGGAGTCCATGAGGGCTACTGACTATTGGCCAACCTGAATCTTAGGCATGCAAACATTAGCATTAGTAAATTTTATGTTTTAGATGATATGTCATGGATATGGTGTGGCTTAATTACCGAAAGCAAGTTGCACGTGAACCCAAGGCTAACACAAGGCATGTGGAATAAAAAATACAGATTTAGTTCTTAAAATTTTATACTAACTGCCACTAGCTGTTATAAAAGGTTACAATTTAAAGAAAACATACTCCAGTGCTCACTACTAAGTAGAAAGAGCATACAATTATAGGTGGACTTCACTGCCTACATTTCTTATCATATAACATGATGACACCATAATCTCCTGGTAGCTTTTCTTCTTTTAGTACTCAAATCCAGGCCACCCAACATTTCAGCATGAAACTGCCTGATTGTGACACAATAATAACCACTGGCAGCACAAAAACAGTCGCTCTTAAAGGATTTATAGATTTCGCAGAGTGCTATCTGGGCTGCCACCCCTGTCCACATCACTGATTCATGAGTTCATCTCTGGTAAGACAGCAACAGAATTACTTTGACACAGAGAAGTGATAACATCTTAGGGGAGAAGAGGGTCAGACTGTCACTTGGTGAATATCATAAAACATAAAACTCAAATGTTATAACACTGTAAAAACCCATTAGGTACCTCAGAAAAAAAGGGCCTTGCTGCTTGGATTCTGTCAGGCAGCAATTTTTACTTTGATTACCCAAAGTCTCTTCATCTGTCTCTCAGCATTACATCATTTATAACTTCTCTCTCTTTCTCAAAAGGTTATTGAATGAAGTGTCAATCTTTCTCCAGTATAACCTTAAAAAAATCAGAACTTTGTCCCTTTATTTTACATCCCAAATTCCAGTAAAATTTTCTTTAGAAAAACTGCTTAAAAAACCACTCAGACAAGTATCTTAGTCTGTTTCCAGAATAATGATACTGACCTTTACATATACCAGTGATATGTTCTTGTGTTAAGGAAAGGATTTTCTTGTCATCGTTATCATCTCAAAGGAAAGGCAGACAACTATGAAAATAAAATTATTAATTTTATCAATAACAGTAGTAGCAATAATAATACTAAAAATACTAACACTACTAATAATATGAATACTAATACTAATACTAATAAATAAATCAGGTGGTTTCTTCCAGAGCAGGGTTAGAGCTGGAAGAAGATCTTTCAATCAAGTGATCATCTTCCCAAAAGTTGTCATAGCCATCATCTTTGGCAACTTCATTTCACAGTACTAATCCTGTGACCACCAATATTCTGGTGTTTAATAAAAACACCAAGTATTTTTATGTTTTTCTTCCATATTTAAATTCCTGTTCAGGCAGTAAGTGGTTATGAAAAACAGTAGTTACAATGTTCTTATTCCCATGTCAGAGGGAGAGAAACAGACAGAGAAAGTGGTGTGTCCAAGGCCAGAGACCAAGTAAGTAAGCAATACTGGTATTAGTGATTTTAATACGTAAACCACTTCAAAAGATTTAAGAGTGAGAAGGCTTAAATGTGTGTCATTTAAGAAACAAAGCCATTTTTATCTCCTTAAAGATGTTTGTGCATAAATTGCCTCAAGGATTAAAAGGTGCTTAAGTACTAAAGCCCGTTTAAAACCTTAAGCTCCTAAAATGTTTTATGAACATAGGCATGATGGGTCACCCTGAGAATATGGAAATGGACTTTGATTTGATAACAGTTAGGCTCTAGAAAGAGAGAGTTTGCTCTAAAAATGGAAAAAGCCTGATCCTAAAAAAAAAAAAATACATATAGGGCCAGTGGCTTTTTGGTCCTTTGTCTGGATGTGCTGATGACTGGCTTGGGAAGGGGCGTAGAAAGAGCTCTTTCCAGACTGATGGTCTCATGGAGATGTCAGTTAGAGTGATGGAGGGGTCATCAGCAGTGGAAGCAAAGCAAAAATGAAAATGGTTCAGAGATGGAAATTGCCATTGATGGCATCAGTGAAGAACAGCTGCACAAGGATGGTGATGTTTGGGAGGCTATTCCTCCCTGGGATTGCTCCAGAAAGGGGCTCTGGATCTCCACCAGACTGGGGTTTGAGCATGATACCTAAATTAATTTTATGTTCCTCTCTATGGCAATGTATTTAGGTTCACTCAGCCTAGCTGACATTGGTATTACCACCATCTGATCAATACCTGGGAGCTCAGGGATTCCTTAGCAGATGAGAGTTTCAGCTCTTTGAGATCAGTTTCTACAAACCTCATATATAAAAGGAATTTGTTGAAAGCAAGACCAAAAATAGATTGAAACTCTGTTTAAAATCATGGAAGGAGCCTACATACTATACTTCACTTGAAAGAGCTGAGCAAAAGCATAAAGAGAAATGTTAATATTTTGTCCATTACAGGTAAGCCTACACCCACAAAATCTGTACGTATCTGGAAAGTTCTTGTTTGGAACTTGCCTAGTTCAACTTCCTCTTTTCAATGCTGCACTCAGACACACCTCCTTTTCTGTGCCTGCTTGTTAACTCCCCTAGTCAGAGCAGTCTCATCCTTTTTTTAATAGCAGTGCTTGCAGATATAACTCTCAACAGAAGTCCCTAACCATAATAAGTAACTAGAGAGCCCATTTTATTTGCATTTTTGAATAAATAAAGGGAAGAGACTACAAACTGAAAACTTACTCGTAATTTTTTTTCCAAAAAATTCAACCTTTTTTCTTAAAATATGAAAACATGCTGAAACTAACCCAAGTTCTGAAAGATATGAACTACATAATGGAAATACTTGTTGCTAAGAGCCTGACAAATGTCTTTCTTCAGTAAATAAATAAATTGCTTGTATGTACCCAAAGCACTGATAAACAAGAGAAATATCCACACTTGAGCAGCTTCTAGTAAGCTATTTAAATTGCTTTTGGAAGAAGATAACTACCCTTTGGGTTTTCTGAAGGGGCACATTTTGGATAGCTAAACTGATGAAATTTTAGAAGGATTTAAATGAATTCTTTTTGTTATTACCTCTTTGCACAGTCGGTTAAAAGGAGAAAAAAATAAAGAAGTCTTTCAAGCTGTTGAAAGATTACTTTCATTTTAAACTGTCATACATTGCTTCCAAAAGGTGGTGTCAAACTCAGCTACGTGTGAAGAATTACGGAGGCTATGTCAGCTTCAAAATGTCATTGTCTGATAGAAATGCTTTTTCCTAAGTGAGTCCATAAACTCTCCAGATATGTGTCTGTGTGTGCGTGGTGTCAGAAAAACAATTAATACTTATGAAACCTTCGGAAAGAAAACTGGTTTCGATTTTTTTCAGATGACCTAGAAGTATTTAGTCACCCCATGTCACTCTTCCTGGTGCTATTAATCATACAAAATTATTTTGTAGGCTTGTCTGCAGGTAGAACAGACCTTACATATTTATTGGAAGGGCTTGTAGCAGACAGATCCTCATCATCTCAGAAAGGTGCTTAGCTGCTTGACTAAGCATTAAGAAGTCAACATGGTCCAGTGGAGAGTGTAAAAGTCTGAATGACAGGAAATCTATTTACTGACTTTGTTGCTGATTCACTTTCAGGGAATTTTGGCATTGGTGCACAGAAATAAATTTTTATGAGGTAAAATAAGATATGAACTTCGTATGTGCTGTCTACCCTGTGTGACTTGCTTATATGTGAAAAATATGATAAATGGAGTCAGGATGTCCTATTTCAGCCCATGGTTTTGCATAAAATTCTATTTTGAATTTTTTCTTGGAAATAAATTTTTTTGTGATTTTTCTTGTGTATGTGTTGCGTTCTTTCTAGCCCTGTTCCATTTTTAGTGTATATATGTGCGTATGTATACATGTGTATATATGAAGTATATATATGAAGTGTGTTCTTCACTGGATTTTGAGATTCCAGTATGGAATTAGAGATACACAGAGATATGTTTTAATATTTTACAAGTTCTAAATTATTGAATCTTAGAATTCTTGGCTTTTTGTAAAAAAAAAAAAAGCATGAAACCCGTGGTTTTAGCCTCAATATTTGCTGGGTTTTGTCTCTATTACACAGTCATTTATTGTTTTGATTAGTCTGTATTTTTTGGGTTTTGATGTGTTTGCCTGCTTATTCTCCTCTGCAGCTATCCTAGACTCACTCCAACAAAAGCAAATGATAGTAAACTGAAAGTGTAGGTAGACAGATAGCCCAGGAATGACAAAATTATTGGAATTAGAGAATGACTTCCTAGTGAGCTTTCCCATACACTGTATTCCCTCAAATTTTTGACATGAGGACTGAGTATATGAACAACATATGTATACCACAGAAGAGAATGTATTTGAAATAAAGCCACTATTATAGTGAGACACAGGAAAAACAGGTGAATTTTCTGAAAAATGTCTGCTTCAACTAGGGCAGGCACAACAGTGAAACATTCTGGGCAGAAAAAACATTTCTAAATCACTGCAAATTTTTCAGTATGTATTCAGAATCAGTCAAGAATGATTTTTTTTTTCCTTTTCTGAATCAGAGGAGGTCAGTCACCCTCATATTGTTACAGCAGAATACCTTCCAGTGCTACAAGCAAAGCATTTAAAACCGGAAATATTTACTTGGTAGATTCCTTTAGCTGAAGCTGAAGCAAAAACAAAAACCCCAATTACGTATGTTCAAAAATTTGATCAGAAGAGACTATTCAGGTGACAACAATATGAACAAAAAGCCTGTTCATTTGCTAGAGAAGCTAAATACTTAGTAATCAACCTTGATTGAAGGAATGATTCCCAGACTCTGCCAGTTAAGTGTGCAAGAAGCTGTGAAGGAGCACAGCCAGGACAGCTGATCTGAACTGGCCAGGGAGATGTTCCATGCCATGCAATATCATTACCAGTAAATAAACTAGGTCTGCACAGCAACTGTATTGTGTATCCCTTGTTTTTCTTTGGTTTTATTACTCTCTCCTTTCTACTACTACTACTACTACTACTACTACTACTACTACTACTACTACTATTTATTACAATTATTATTATTAATAATAATAATAATAACAATAATGTTGGAATACACCTTTTAGCCCACCAACATCATACTATTGTTGCGGCTGTTATATTTTGTTACAGTTATTAAACCATTTATATCTCAACCTGTGAGGTTCCCTTTTCTTTCTCGTTCTTGTCCCCATCCATAGGGCAGAAGGGGGAAGTGAGCGAGCAGCTCTGCAGTATTTATTTGCCAGCTGGGGTTAAACCACAACAAACCCAAACACCTTCCAGCAGCCACACACACACACACATGGAATAAATTCAAATAAATCATTAGGAAATATAAAAACTGCTCTATTTGCGGTGATCCTTCATTTTATAAACTTCCATAAGATTAGTTCAGTTTGTGTAGGAAGTTTTTATCATTCTTAAGGGGTGTTCTGTTAGGCACTAGTCGCTGCCATAAGACTGGAAAAAAGTTTGGTCATTAATTTCAATCCAGAGCCATCACTCCTTTAACGAAGTCAGTAAATGCCAGTGACATTTTTAATGATGTAAATTTTAAGTGATTGCTCCACATCACATCACAAATTTAATCTGTTAACAAGTGGGTGTTTTTCCTATTCTGGCTAACTTGTGTAAATTCACAATTTTCAGTGAGCCTGCTCTGCAGCAGGAAGAGGTAATTTCCACAAAACTGAAAAGTTTCAGATTTTGATAAAAAATATGTGTACACACTTGTGCACATTTAGCACAACATTGCAGTTTTCATTCCTTGTAATTTAAATATTTATTATTAAAATTTTAACTTACATGGTTCCCAAATTTTCATTTTTGAATTCTTAATTTCTGAATAGTTTGTCAACCTACTCCCTTTTATACTCTCTTCTGTTTATCTTTTGTTGTTCTTTTTTTACCCTAGGACCCCTATATAGTCCTTCTGCTTCATCACAGAATGTTTTTTACTCAGAATTATTCTTTTTTTTTTTTTTTTTTTTAAATTAAATTTTCTTTTGCATCGTTGTACTGATCTCAAATTAGTGACTGGACAATTAATGTCTCTTTTTATTTCTCAGGCTGGAGACAATTCATGTATTACCAAGCATTCTTGGCAGGAACTTCTGCAGCTGCAGCCCAGTACAAGTTCACAGTGACTTTTTTGCATTTCCAGAATGGAATAAAGCTTCCTTTGTTTTCCTGTGATGTAAAAATGCTTCACAAGTAATAACATGAGAGAGAATTATGCAAAGACATTAAGAATCTGAACTACACCATACTTATATCCAGTCTCATTACTGACCTGCTGGAGGAATCTGATCATATCATGGCCCCATGCAAAAATATTTTACTGATGTGTCAAAAATTATTTGACTCACGGAATGTTGTGAAGCTTAATTAATGTGCTATGAATTTCTGAAATTACAAGTGTTATACAAGAGTTCAGAATTGTTTACAAAAGACTCAGAGTAAGGCAGTAACTTTTTTAAACATTTTCTGAAATTTGATGCTGCAGAATTTAGAATGAATTATGGTAATCTGTGAGTTTTCAAACTCGATTTTCCTGCAATATTTCCATCATAGACAGTATTTAAAAGTATGAGGTGGCCATAAAGATTCATGGAACTAATCAAGGGGAGAAATTTAACCACTTAATATATAAGTATAAAAAAATTATTATACCTTTTGTCATTAGCCCACAGAAGTGCTTTCTAGTTAGATTATCTCACTTCCTGTCTGATGGGATTCAAATGTACAAACCAAATTCCTTTCAACTCAATGACCCTATAGAGATGTAAATGACCTACAGGCCGTTCAGAGCCAAATAATAACAAAAATAATAAAATAACAAATAATAACCGTAAATATAAAATGGGAAATGTTTAATGTAATAGCCATAGTGAGAAGTCTGATTGCACCACACAGGAACTTGTTGTATAAGAAGTGCAAGCATAGAAAATATTTTTTATTTCTTTATTTTATCTTTATATGCTTTTTGATTTTGCTTGAGTTTGTTTTGTTTCGCTTTTCTCTTTTATTCCAGCTGACAATACATTACTTGACTGTAACTCTTAATATTTTGGGCTATTTTGCCATCATCATGTGCTACCTGATATGGAAAACCCAAAACATGGGACCTTCTGCTGTGACCAGAAGAATGGCTCCCTCCCTCCCTTTCCACCTTGGGGTATATTACACATCAACATGAAAAGAAGGTGCTTGGATTCTGAACATTGTTTTCTTCTTCAGACTTAGGTTTAAGTTTTCCTCACAGAAGATCTTAAGTTCCCTTTTCTATATACAGAGCTGGTATTGATAAAAAAGATGCTTCCAGCTTACACTTGAGGAAAATCCTCTAGTACACCACCACAATATTGAATCATTCAGTTTATTTCTTCAGGGGGCTACAGTGGTATGTTAAAATGTGTATTTTTTTCCTCCTACATGATAAATGGCCTGGTTAGCATTAACTATACATTGACATGAACTGTTAGGGAGACACACAAAAGATCAATTTTATCAATAAAAAGGTCAGAACACTTCGGGCGATGTATTTCCTCCTATTTGCCCTCCACGCAACTGAGACACCTGTGGACATCTCAGAGGTTCACAACATCAATTCTTATTTCTGATGCTGAAAAACTTTATTTATTTTCATAAGGGGCACATTCTATGAAGCTAATTGCAAAAATCAGTTCAGAAACATCCTGTAACATCTACTGCTCTAGTTGATTTTTTGAGAGCAGAATTCACATGTGCAAAGTAATTTTGCTGCCATTCAGGTAATTAGCAGATAAAGATTAGTGAATAAATGTGAGAAGATGTCCTCAGACAAAAGGGTCTACAATAACTAACTGACATTATAGACAAAGGAATCATTCTTCTGGGTAAAGAGCACTTTAGAATTCATTCATATCTACCTGCTTTCAGTGGTTAATTTTTAGCAGTTGATTTGAAGCCTGAATTTAATAAACCTGTACACAAGAAACACTGTATGTCTTTCACTCACATTTTTTAGCAATTAAGAAAAGACCTCAGTCATCACCTTGTCATTATCTTATAGTAAACAGGCAATTAATTATAACTGACTTTAAAATTGTCCATGATTTCAATTTTTTTTTTAATCACTCTGTCAGAGGCAACCAAATCTACAGAATGGAATAAAAACCTCAGAAAATTCAAAGTTTAGATTCAGAATTTGGCTGAGGTTAATTTTCTTGTCTCAATAGCTTTTGAAAAATATGCTTGAAAATGTCATAGATACAGACTTTTACTGCATCATTTAAAGCTCTGGCCTTTATCTCTAAACTGTAACTTACAGCTACAGATGTAAGGCAACAGGGAAATTTGATCACCTGTTGCTGAGAAGACATCATACAGGTGCTGGGGAAGAAACCACAACCTTAGGGCTTTTGTTTGTATTTAATCATTATGCTAGTATTTCTTTCCATTAGAAAAATGAGAAAAATAATCTCTGCCCCAAGTAGGTTACAAACACCTTTAGGACCAATGCTTCAAAAAGAATGCTTGAGGTGTGAACCAAGTCTTACCTGTAATTAGTCTTACAAGGAGATTGCTTCACAATGGAGATTCTTCTCTTTTGGTTTTTGACAAGACCAATTTTTAAAGGTCAGAGAGTCCCCTTTCAAACTTAAAATCAGAAACAAACCTGTGTGCCTCAAAATGCTAATAACCCTGAGACCTTGTCCCGGTTTCCAGATTCAGAGAATAGTTTGTGCCTCTTGCATGACTTTTACAATTTGAATAGATGAATTAGAGCTTTTAACAATGACTTGGATATGCATCATAAACATGACCTCTTATGGACAGGGGTCTTTGGTCATCAGGATTCCAGAGAGGGAGTGATGGCGATAAAAGAGCAATTTAGAGCACTGATAGAGCAGTTCACTGCGCAGATCTCTGAAAGTCAACACTGATCAAGCAAAAGATTTATTGTACACAGTTCACCACATCCACCAGGAAATAAATGCTGCTTCAATCTGACAATCATCCCTTATACTCACTACACAAATCAGTCAGCTGGAAAGTGTGACATGAACAAGGGATAAAGTAAGTACTACATTATATGGAAAAGGATGAAGAACATTGCATTATTGTGGTACTGAACACTTTGAATACAAATGTAAGAAACAAGATCTTGTTAACATTTAGTGTATGTAACAGACACTTCCCTCTGCTAGTATTCTCTTCAGTCTACTTACTGGAAACGCACAAATTATAGTGGAGAAAATACGTGTATGAGAACAATCAGGTGTTCAACTATCTGCATTCCAGAACATCATCTTGAGGACCAAGTTTCTCCCTTATTTGAACTTTCTTATATTGATAGGACTGGGATTTTCTACACACATTCTTCATGCACAGACTAAAATTCTGACTTGTCATAGAACCACAGAAAGGCTTGGGTTGGAAGGGACCTTGAGGTTATAAAGCTCCATGGGCAGAGATGGCACTTGCTGTATCAGGTTGCTCAGGGCTCCATCCAACTTTTCTGAGAAACCTGTGTCAGTGTTTTGCCACTCTGAAGCAAAGAACTTCTTCCTAACATCTAATCTAAACCTTTCCTCTTTTTAAAACTAATCTCTCTTGTCTTATCATTACCTGGCCATATAAAAAGTTGCTCTCCTCCTTTTTAATAAACCCCCTTCATGTTGAATGCCATGAGGTTCTTGTGGGCTGACTCCTCAAGTTTGTCGAGGTCCCTCTGGAGGGCACGCCTTCCTTTAGCTCTGCCAGATTTGAAACTACCTGATTTTTTCTGAGAGAAGGACTTTTTTAGTACTTGTTCGTATTTTGCTTATAAAAGCTATTTACACCTGTTCATCCCAGATAAGTGAGGCAAAAGGAAATTTGTAATTGGCATTGATAATCTGTATTTTTCAGCATGCCTTTAGTAAATTATGATGAATAGCTCAATTGGCTGCTTAAAATTATATTAGTAGAAGTAATGTGACAAGAGACCACTAACAATGCTTATTAATTGTCCCTAAGATTAAGTGTATTGTTGCATAGATTAAAAGTGAAAAGACCTCCACCTGAGGCAAGCATCACTCTGAACAAATGACTGGGTTCATTTAAGTGATGGAAGCAGCCATAAAAAAGTCAAACTTTGCGCAGTAAGTTAAGTTAAAGGCCTTAAGGTTTGATATCACATATTCAGCGCCTCTTGTATCTGAACCCGTGGTAGAAGTTTTCAGGGCAGAGGATATCCATATTCCTTTTCCTTTGGATATAGAACAAAGTGATGCTGTTATCTACAGGACACACAAACAGGCACTGGCTTTCAGTAAGGCTCCCCTGAGCTGGCCAGTTGCAGGGTAAGGATGAAACAGCTCAATGTGCAGACACAAATGAGAAAAATCAACTTCCACATCTGTCCACAGCTTTCCTTGCAGGAAGTGCCTCAGAAAGCTCTGTAGTTACAGGAGACCTTGTGAAAGGTTGAACCTTCTGCAGTCGCGTTTTCCCCTACTCCAGAAAAGAAGTGACAAATGCATATATATAGCTAATACCACCTTCAGAAAGAACAATGGCAAATAATAATGACTACTCAGAGCTGACTGCTGTCCAAGCCTTCACAGCAGAGTGGGAGACAGTAATGTTTCTAAGCATGAGTATGGCAGGAGCAGAAGTGAGTGTGTTTTTCTGGTAAAAGGAAATTATATCAAAATTGGTTCTTTAAAATACTGCTCCTAGCCTACTGACATAATCTATTTGTCTAGGTCTTTCTTTTTTTGGGTTTCAGATATTACTCTTAATCCAATCACTGGTTCGGGAAATGAAGCACTGGATTGTTCTGATGATGCAGATAGTGAAAAAAACTAACAATGAAAAATTAAGTAATTAAAATGTAGAATTGACTGGCATATTTAAATGCTGTCCTCTAAGTAGAGTTTTTATATCCTTTCAAGGGTAAATTGATATTCCTTTGAGAAATTAATGTAATTATATCAATTCTCAGATAAGCTCCGAATATTGCTCAATCCATCCACGACAACTGCCTTTTACTTCAATTTTAACTGAGACATGGCAGCCTTATAAAATCAGAGGCACTAGGAAGAGTCTCAGAGACAGAACGAGTCACATAACCCCAATACGATAAAACTATTTTAGTAGTTTATTTAAGGCCTGACTCAGTTTTGTGAAATCAGTACATTGATTAGTACATAGAAAGTACTAATCAAAATGCAGGTCTTAGTTAAACAAAGCATCATTACAATACAGTACAACAGATATGAAACAAGATCATTACACAGAAATGCAAAATTTACAACAATTTTTGTAAGGAGAAATAAAATGGTGTATGACTCATGCTGTCCCAACATATCACTCCCTAAACATAGAAAACAAGAATTTCTTAAGAAAAAAAAAAAAGGCAAAACATCAGGATTATTTTTATCTTCCCAGTGCTGGGAAATATAAAAACAATAAGTCTTCAGAAGTCATGTCATTTTTACAAAAAGAATAGAAAAAGTCTACTGACATGCCTTTTCTACCTCCCACATATAACCCAATCAAACTGAATTTTGTGCACTTAATGCTCTCTTCCTTTTCAATATAAAGATAAGGAAGACCTGGGATGGGAACCTGAGACGGAAAGTGGTGGGAAGGTGCTAAAATATAAAAAAAAAGAGAAGGAGAGAGAGAAGGAAGGCAAATATATAGAATATATTTCTATATTTCATGTAGAAATAGATGAACCACAAGTAGTGAACACTTCAAGTAAGATAAAGATACTCTGAGTGAAATTCTGATTTCAAAGAGGAAATATAAAATTCTTGGACTTTTAGTTGAAAATGGGATCAATAATTAGTAGTTGGGAGCTTATTAAATTAATTAATTCCAGGTTTTTGGAAGTTTATTATGATATCCAGAGAATGACAATCTGTATGAAATAAACCAGTATGAGCCAAGTACCTTCAGTAAGCTTAAGACAAAGACATGAAGTACTGGAGGGAAAAAAGTATAAAATAAAAGAGAAATTTTTAGCTTGAAGGTGGAATAAATAGAAGGTAGTGAAGTCACCTGAGGCTGTGGGTTACACAGCTATGGAAAGAGTACTGGCTTTTTGCATCTAAGTTTTACTTCATTTGATTTCTGTGCACTAAATGTAATCCTTAGCTGAGCTTATAGTATAGGTCCAATATTTATCTAAGGATTTTGGCACTTATGTAAAAGAAACTTTCACTTGCATGGACTTATTTTATGGACTGTGCAGAGAGATTTAGATTGGTGAGAAAGTAATTTCTGCTGGCATATGACACATAATGCATCCTATATGTATTCATTGGTATAGGACTGAAAGGATCTCCTGAATAAATTTCTAGGTCATCCTGTTACTTTTACAGGCTTTGAAATAGGCTCAATGTAACTAAATCATGTCTGAAAGATGTTTGTCAAACCTGTCTTTTAAAATCTCTGCAAGGTGTGGGTTGCAGTGTTTTGATATGTTACACCATTATCATAACAGCATATGTCAGAAATGCTTTCTCTTCAATCTCATCTAAATTGCACTTTTTATAAATTAAATCAACTTCCACTTGTTAAATCCCAGTTTGAAAACAACTGATCTCTGTTCTCTTCATTACAAAGCTTTTAACATGCATTCGAGAATGAATATTACATGGATTTGAAGCACAGACCAGCTCCCATTGAAGGATAAAGCAAGTTACTTAGAAATGAATAATCTGGAAATGAAAAAGGCCCTCAGAGTTGTGAATGATTTGGAGCATGTGCTCTGACACTGGGAAATGGTCTTTCTGGAGATCAGAGGAAGACTTGGTCTCCTCCAGTGCAGCACAGCCTGATTTCTTTCTCATTCTCATGGGGTGGAGGCAGTTGTTCTCTTGAAGTCAAGTCTGCCCTAAAATAAATCCATTTTGTGGACTAAGCAAGAACAAACATCTTAATTTATTGTCAGGAATAGTCTGTTTTAATTTATAGTCAAGATATTTTCAACTGACCCCTCAAGAAAATCGGATGACTGGTACTGAGAAATAATAGCAAGCATATTTGACATTTTCAGTCACCAAAGTGGGAATCACATAAAAGTTGTATCTGCACATACACCTTCAGTTCCAAATGGTTTCCAAAGGATCAACTGAAACCTTATTCTTCTAAAATCTATAAAAACTTGTGTTGTAATTAGTTTTAACACTCCTAGAATTAGCAATAAGCAAGATCTGTCCACAATGAGTAGACAGTCATGTACAAACTAAACCACCGTGAAATGCATGGAACATGTTATCTGCAGAAGGGGTTCCAAGAAAATATTGTATTACAATTGAAAAGATAAATAGCTTTAAGGAAATTCTGAAATGGCTACATTTTGTAAATTTACTCTACAGAACGATATATATAAAAGTTCTAAAAATCTCAGCATCTTAAATAATAACACCTGTTGATACACATGACTGAATCAGAAAATACAATTCTGAGCATTTGAATGTGGCCAAATTTGTCTCTATATAAAGATAGAATCACAATCTGTATCATTTACTGTTTTTTTAATTGTATATTTATCTGATTTGTTTAAACCCATGACTTACCCAGAAATCTTGCAGTAAAGATAATCTTTCTTCTACCTCTACAAAGCTAATTAGGACACAATCTCCCTGCACCTTAAAAGTACCTTCATTATCTCAAGTCAATTAGTGGTTGATTTATCAATTACTTCTGTCACTGATGGTTCCAGAAACATTTTGCATTGCAATGTGGCTCAATTTAATTACATCAGATTCTATCAGTACATGTTTTAAGGCACTCAGTGTCTCTGGTGGTTAATAGCAATAAACGTATATGAAGGTTAGAACTGCGAAGTATAAATTAATGCTTTCAAACCTTAAAATGGCAAAGCAGAAGAGTATAATGAAATACACATTCTGATACCTATATAGTTGTGTTTCAGCTCTCACTTATTGCACTTTGATGTCTTGCACTCTACTGGTACTCAACACTGGTGTGTATTGCCAGGTACAAAACATCTAAGGAAAGTGCATAACTAGAAAATCAAGTTTTGGAAAAAAAAATATTGCAGGATCATGAAGCTAAACTATACTAAACACTAAAAAGAAAATCCTTTTGTGGCATATAGCATTTATTCATATTACACATTCCTCTGATTAAAGAAAAATTGTGCTCAGTTGAATTTCTGCCTGATCATGAGAACATCACTTTTTATTTCAATTTCATTTGGGGCCTTTTGTTCTTTTGGTTTAGTTTTGTTTCTGGCTTTTTTTTTTTTTTCTATTTTTTTTTCTTCTTAGAAACATGAGCTCTGCAACATGCAAACCTGAATTAGCTTACTGTAATTTCCAAAGAACCCAGTAAGGTCCCATTAGACGCTCAAACTTGGCATTGTTCTATCTGTCCTTTCTGCAGAGATCATTTTATGAGATTTCTCAAAGCAAGCTCTGGTGGAAGGCCAACCTTTTCGAGCCAATGCCCGTGTGTGTTCTAGCCTTAGAGATTACTGCTAACAAGCTCCGGGTGAGTCTGTTCAATGGTTTTACATCTGGATTTTAAGAAGTTGTGGAAGCATTTCAGAGGCTCAGCTCCGAAGTGGATGTTTAGAACTTTCTCAAGGGGTGATCTTCCCTTGTCTGAATTACAAATTGTATTCACAGGTTTTATATTAGTATTTTCTTGAACATTTTATGCATGGGCTCCAAGAAAAAGTCACCTTTGTAGCAATTCTTCATGAGTGAACATTGCATTAATTTCTTTTTATTTGAATGGATGACGTTTATGCTGGAATACCCTGTTTAGACTTCTGGTATTTTATATTTCACAGCTAAAGCCCAGCTGTGATACCAATTCATCTCTTATTACTAAGATGTCCTGACATAGGCCTGGCTGTTGGGACATAAGAGGCAAATTTGACACCAACTCAGCTCTGATCTTATAGGAAGTCAGATGATTTCTCATCACTTCATCCCCAGCTCAGCACTTCCGTATGGCTCTTTTATAAGCTAATCCATTTTCTTGTAAAGGACTGACTCCTCTACATGGCTTTTAATCATTAAAAAAAAAAAAAAGTCAGGTAGAAGGGAAAAAATGGGGAAAGTGGAGGCAAGAAATCCATCTTAACAGCCTTCTGCTGTTAATATGTTTCCATAAACTGATTAATCATAAATTATTAATGTCAGCCTCACTGAGATAGATAGAATGTATCTCCTTTATTGAAATCTGTCTCCCAGGCATTCTGCCAGTGGTTTTGACTGATAAGGCAATAGCATCTCTATTTGCATAATCATGCTGGTACCTGGCTGCACAGTTAACTCACTGTAGTGTTAACACAATGTCATATGATATATTTGTCCCTGGTGTAATCTTGATGGACCACAAACAGTATGTCTGGATGAGAAAATTATAAATAAGTCAGAGTGTAAAGTTATAATTTTGTTGTTGTTGTTGTTTTTAATGCATAGTTTTCATGCTATGCCACCAAAAAGAAATTAAGTTCATTTCAGTGTGCATTAAAAAGTTGCAGAATGTGTTATGTTTAGAAAGTAGCCACAGACTGTAGTAAACACAGAAAATAAGACTTTTCTGGTTTATCACATTAGAATATTACAGCTTTTAACTTTTTTTTAAAAAACTGTTATCACAGATGCAAGCATTATAGTAACTCTGTTTGAATTCTTACCAGCACTGAATCATTGTTGACTTCTCTCTGAAGACAGTTACTTCATTTGCCTAAGTTTTCACACGAATGAAGATGTTCTGACAGTAGCCACTGATGATAGATGCTTTCTATTGCTCTTGTAGACAGGCTGTCTTACATCAGCAAGATATTCTTAAAAATGAAGCAGTACAGACAGTCAGAACTAAGCAAGATTTTTGGCCAGAAAGTGAGACTTAAAAGAAAATTTTAAAAATCTATTAGGTAGCAAAAATTGAGACAAAAATGCTTGATAATGTTAAGAATGACTCTGAATCAATATATTTTTGGCCATCAAGATTTTTAGTTTCTTATCTTTAGTAGTTTTTTTTCTCCAGAAAGATCATCAATAGCAGTGATATACGAAATACCTTGGGATCTATAGTTTCACTCTCCAAGTGTATTGGAGAGTTTTGAAAACCACATTTAATTGAGTTGCCCAAATATTCTAGAAATGCGGAGAGAAGTAGAACAAGATTTAAAGTTCTTCTGCTACTGGTTCAAAACACTTTCAAAAGCAGCTCTCAGATATTCTAAACTAAATGGAAGCAAGAAACAGTTGAGTCTGTACCATTTTTATGTCTTTCCAGGCTATCATTTTACTGAGAAGACATGATATTTGGGGATCAATAAATAATTTATGGCCTCAAAAAGGAAGAGTTACTAATGGGTATAGGCCTTTCTGGGAAAGATTAAAAGCAACACACACAGAGAAAGAATTGTACATATGTTATTTACTCTTGTAAATTAATTTAATTTAGGAACATGCAACAAATCTGAAGAAACATGCTGGGCTACTATAAATTCCAACAATATTTTGTAGCTGTGACTGTTAAAGATTGCATACAGAGGCCATATTGCTCCCCTAGAAACTATTAAAATGCATATTAGTTCTTTCTTTTGTGTTAGCAATAATGAGGCAGGACTGCAGCTACTAAAAGGATGAAAAGTGAATGATTTTAAATAAGTAAGGCCTCCTACATACCTTATAAATTGATTTTTTTTCAGGCTTTGCACTTTAAATATGTATGTATAAATCTATTTATGCATTCCATTTCTTATATACTGTGCATATATATATATATATATGAAAAATTCTTTGTTGATAGTATTTTATTTAAACGTACACTATTATTTTAATCTCAGCTGCTCAGAAAGTATAAGCTGCTCAAGGAGCTGCTCATATCTCTTGGGGCTATAAAGCCAGTCATGTTTCAGTGTGTAGCTACCAAGTTACACTCTTTCTCTTTTTGAGAGTTTATTTTTTAATATATAGGAAGAGTGACTGAAATTGGGAATGTGGCATCATTTGGGCTGAAGATTTTTACAGATCAGATACAAATAGGTAGAGAACTAAATGTTTTTCTTATGCTTCATATCAAAGATATCTAGAAAGATATTTTGTGTGTCAATTTGCCACTATAAGGTTATATAGGCAAAATTGTTCTTTGTGGGAACTTGTTTGCTTTTTTACAGCGATTTCTACCAAAATCTCCATTAGAGTCAAGACGCACATCTCTGTCCACTAGAAAGTGCTCTGACATTGGCTTCAATTCTGCAAGGGTTTTGCAGACTGAAAAAGTCATTATCAATTTGTGACACTTAGTGTTCATTATGATAGAGAGAATGGGTAAAATAGAAAAGAATTTGAAATAATTTAACAGTTTAAGAACACCTTCATTGAAATTGATGGGCTTAAATATCAGATTTGAATAAATTATATTTCTGTCTTTTTATTGTCTGGAGAGATTATGGTGATTTCCAATTTTTTGCAGCAATGCAAAGGGAAATGTAGACTTCTCTCTGTTTCCAGAAGTGCTTTCAGTTCAATAGAGCTGGATAACTTTGCACCTAATTCAGTCTAAACCCAGCTGAATCTAAATCCCACTGAAGAAGCCAGGCCCTGCGCAATACCTAAGGCAGAAGAAGCTGTGTGAAAAAATGAACGGTTTGAATGTGGCCAATACATATTATCAGAACTAATTAGCAGGAAACATTCCAGCTTTAAATGGAGGTCATAGCAGTATCTCCTTAACCAGCTACAGAAGATGCTCAGGAAAAGGGAAATCTTTGGACTGAGTGTCTTTTTCAGCTTGAACAAACATACTCCATAACTTCAGCACTTCAAAAGTATGTCTTAACCATCACCCTGGAACTAACCAAGTGGTCAGGGTACTGTCTGCCATTCTGTTTTATGCAGATCCTTGCACAGCTCTAATGGAGTGATACACAAGACCAGAAACAATGTGAGTTTTAATACACGTTCATCTGGTTTTAAAGGTCAATGATTACTTGTGCATAGTTTCATGTAGCTGTTCTATGATCATATATGTCATATAATAGACTGAAAATAAAGCTTCAAATCCACTTTTCTATGACTGCATGCTTTACTGCAAGTAACATGAAGCACTGTTACTTCATGTTATGCTGAACAGCATCTTTTGAGAAATGAATGAAAATAGTTCTCCTGAGGTTAATGCTATTTTACTTTTTGTTTAAAAATAGTTTTATTACCAATGGTTTCGATCTGTAAATGATGAAACTTTAGGAAATCACAAGTGTCAAAAGTTGTTAAACAAACATTCCTGATACTCACTCCTCAATTTACTGAAATGCAGACACAATGCCATATATTCTATGTGAACATGTTTTGAGTCAGAGTTAAAACTGAAGGTTAGGGCCCTTAAGGAATGCTTCCTAGAATGATCTAAATCCCTCTAAAACATTTATTCTTACCACAGTTTATAAAATGACAACAGAAATGGTATACTGATTGAAAATTTTCCTTTAGGACATTTGGGTGTTTGATGGGAAATGAGATGTCATTTATTTGCCAGTTCAAATGCAGAGGTAAGATATCAGGGTGATAGGGTCATCAGAGAATGGACCACAAAATTACTAGTTGAGAGATTACATGATACAGAGTTTTGGGTTATTCTACTTGCCAGTCGTGTTACAGCTGCATTTCAAAAATAGATTCACATGTTGCTATTTTCTGTACTTATAGCAATTTCTCATCATCAGACCTAGACAGCAAGTAGGTGGGAATAAGAAACATTTAAAGAAATGGAATAGGGCATTGTGCTTGACATTACTGCTGTTTAAATGAAATTCTCAGGAAAGTGCACTAAGGCAGTAATAGGTTATATTTTCCACCCTCTATTGCAGTCGGCCAGTGACGGCTTAAGCTCAAACCTAGAAATGAGAAAGTGTGTGTACTACTCCCAACTTTTCTGTGGAGCATGACTCCAAGGAAATCATGATCATTTTTGGCATGGACTTCAGCTTCAATAGCTGTTAAAAAATAAGATTTCAATTCTGTTTAAAGAGAATCTGAATAATGATCTGACCATCACAGAAACTACAAATGGGAAAGGCTTCTTTGTTTATTAGTCCATACCCAAAAATTATAGGAAAGAACTTGGGAAGTGGTCTTTAAAAAACAAGTTGAAGCAAGCAGAAGATCTTAGAGTCAAAACTGTTGATACTAAAATTCTTGCTTTCAGAAAATGAACTATTTCAGCAAGAGAAAAATCTTCAACAGAATTTTGATTAAGAGTCTCAAATTTTGTTTGAAAATTGAAAGATTATGAGTTAAGCATGTATTCCTCAGAAACAGAAGATCAAAACTAACTGAATATCATATTCAACTATGACTGAATATCATATTCAACTGTGGTCATCCTATCTACAAAAATAGATGCTGCAGAAGTCTCAAGTTACCTTGAAAAATAAAACTGTTGAGCAGGGTAATTTAGCAATATTTACATTTAAGGAATAAAACCAAACACTTGTCTTTGTTCCTATAAGAAACCAGCACTTGTCAGTAATACTTTTCAAACATTAGAGGATGTTAAAATAGAGAAAAATATGCTTTGCATATCTATTCTGTCAATCTGTACTATGGACTGTTAATAATGGTTAAAATGGATATAAAGAAGAAAATATTAGTCTAAAAGGAATTGTCAAAAATCTACATTTCAAAAAAGTAGAGTTTAACCCACTGCTTTTTACCACTGAGTTCCTTGAAGCTTCTTCTTCCAAATCGGGTACTCTCTGTGAGATATATGCAGAATCATAGAACGGTGAGGGTTGGAAGGGTCTTTAAAGACCAGTTAGTTCCATGGGCAGGGATGTCACCCACTAGATCAGGTCTCAGCGCTCCATCCAACCTGGCCTTGAACACTACCGGGGATGGGACATTCACCACTTCTCTGGAAAACTACTCCAGTGCCTCTTCACCTCCTGAGTAAAGAATTTCTTCCCAATATCTAATCCAAATCTTTCCTCTTTTAGTTTAAAATGCTTCCCCTTGTCCTATCACTGTCTGCCCATGGTAAAAGTAGCTCTTTTTTTATAAGTGCCCTTTAAGGACTGAAAGGCTGCAGTGAGATTCCCCAGAGTCTTCTCTTCTTCATGCTGAGTAACTCCAGCTCTCTTGGCCTGTCTTCACAGGAAAAATGCTCTGTCCCCCTGGCCATTTTTGTGGCCCATAAATTCACAGGAGCAAAAAAAAACCCAGGCTGTTCCCTATTGGATTTTGTTTTTGCTAAAAGGAATGGTGGAATTACTCAGGACATAAGCAGTTTAACAGTAGTTAAATAGTAGTACTTGTTAAATAAGAAATTAAAGGTCACAGAAGTATGAAGTCTGATGGGAATGTATAAATTTGCTCAATAGGATAAACAAAAAATAAAACATACTTGTATGCCATCAAAATTTCATGGAGGATTTTAAACTAATAAAAAGCACTTTCATCAAACATGAAATGTTCACTTTACTCACTACGAATACAATATTTGAGCAATATATTTGTCGTAGTATGAATCTATGGTATCCTTTTAAAAGGATCCCAATGCATATAAATAATCTACTTTTCAGCCTAGTTTTAAAAACATTTTTTTCAGAAAACAAAACAAAACAAATTCCAAATAAGCTGTACAAAAATGTAACATAACAAAGCAGACGCCTATTTGTATCATTATTAGTTTGAATCTCACTTTTAATGGGTACACTGAGCCACATTACATAATTTACTTAATTGATTACAAAATTACCTTCAATGTACTTGTTCCTTTTTAGAAGGCTATTTTCAAAGTCATAGTGAAAAGAGATTGGTTGCATTTACATATGATAAAGTAAGGCATGGGCATGCTGGGTCTAGTATCACATAATGCATAAAAATGAGATAGAATAATAAAAACATTAAAATGTTCTTCGTGTTCTCCTTTGTGTGCTTTGACTACGGTCAACCAGATATTTAGGCATTAAAATCCCATTATGAGATGAGAATTCAGAGTTTCAGCCATCACTTTCTTTAAATGAATCAGTAAAAATATGACTCGGCTTGATGGCTCTGAGAAACTTTTTGTAGTTCCATATGAACTTTATGAGACATGCTGCCACTCCAGGAAGGGCAAGGTGAGAGTCAGAGGGTGACAAGATAAGTGTGTAGTAGCAGATCATCTATCACAGCATCAAACTAGATGTTTGAAAGAAACTTATACACTTGGCTGCCATGTTAGAGAAAAAGAGATAGGGCTTCACACTGATGAATGTACTTATTCAAACCACAGATTACCTGCTGTCTCTATCACTCTTATGAATCAAAATTCATGGGGTAAAATCCCTAATGAAATGCACTTTGTTCTTGTTGACGTTTCCTGACTGTCTCTCATACCTAAGGAAGATTTTCCAATATCTTTGGATTTTGCTTTTCTTGTGAGTTCTAATACATTTTGCAAACTAAAGCGGCAGCTGCACTAAACTGAGAAAGAACAGTACATTTCAAATAAATATTTTATTTAAAACAATGTCTGAATTAAAAATTAAAAACCACTATTAATATGATCCTATTTGTAGCAGGATTATTTTCAAGAGAGAACAGTTGGTATTTAATTTTTGTTTTCCTTTAATACTGAGTGCATAAGTCTTCATGGTACTGGTGTGTTTTCCTAATGTGGCAGTGGTGAGGCAAAGCCTTCAGTCTTGAAGAAGTTTCTTCCAACCTTTAGTAAAATGAGACAGTAGAAATACTAAAGTTATTTGGTCTTTGAAGCTAAAAAATTGTGACCAAATGAAAGAACCAGAACTAAACAGGAAAGTTGGGTCTGTACTTCTATTTCCTACTCTGATAAAGGGGGTTTGTTAAAGATAGTACAACAGAGAAGAGTTCATTTATTCTACTAAATATCAATATTTGTATAAACAGCAGATGTATGGGGACACAGCCCTGATTGTATAATTAACTTTTGCATGGGAAAATCTCCCCTAGGAGCTGGTATGCTACAGGATGGACAGTAATCTCTTTTGATCAGGAGTTTCTCTCCAAACGAAGAGTCTTTTTCTTAAGGTATTTAAAGGGACTGATTTGAAACATCTTGCAACCCACCTAACAGAAATATCAGGACTACTCTTACTGCCTGGTAAGTCAGACAGTAACATGCACAATGCTCAGAAAGCTCTTAATTACAAGAAATATATTTTTCCCAGAGATTATTTCAAGAAAGTTCTTTTCCAGTTTACTACCTGCAGGAAGACATTGACAACCAGTCATGGTAACCTGCAAGTTTGACTAACCAAACAAAGATGGTAACCTGCAGGTTTGACTAAAAATAAATCACACAAATAGCATATTTTTTATGTACTCCCTTATCCCTGCTTAGGCTGCAAAGCCAAATTGTTATCCATGTACACCTAATAATTAAGTGAAAACTTCTGCTGTGATTGTGAAAATCTCTTCTTTTCAAGTTTGGCAACCTTTCAGTAAAATCAGGAAGCTGTATATACAATTATGCATATAAATACTTATAAGAATGTTCTGCCTTTAAGCTATGGTGAGCCGCTTTATGCACACTGATATTCATGTAGTGCATTGCAGGGGTGTTGCTAGAAGACAGCATGCAGGGAGAAATATATATCTGCAGTGAAAAATATTTTCTGTCACTTTCAGTGACAAAAATTAATACAGTTTAACTTTCTTCTCAAATTTTCAATTTAAATTATCAGATAAGTTAGATTACACACTAATATTCAACATTCTACTTTTATACTGAGAAAGAATAGAGACAACTCTTCACCTAATGTTATTCAGTGCTGAAACCCTGAAGTTTCTTGCAATATTACTGCCCTTAGTTGATATTACTGTAATCAGTTTTATTGCTAGCATTATTGCAAAGATTTTTGTCTTATGTCTTTGTGAAGGAACAAAGAAGATAACAATATTCCAATCCCTGAAGGGGCCTAAAAGAAAGCTGGAGAGGGACTTTTTAAAAGGGCATACAGTGATAGGAACAGGTGTAATGGCTTTAAACTGAAAGAGTTCAGGTTTTGATTAGGTAATAGAAGGAAATTTCTTACTGTGTGGGTGGTGAGGCACTGGCACAGATTTCCCAGAGGAGGTGTGGATGCCCCATGCATGGAAGTGCTCAAGGCCAGGTTGTGGTATTGAACTTTGAGCAAGCTGCTCTAGGGGTGGCATCCCTGCCCATGTCAGGGGGTTGCAACTAGATAACATTTAAGATACCTTCCAAATAACTCTGTTCTATGAATCTATGTTTTGAGGACATAAAATATGCTATTCTCCCATCAATCCTGTGTGAGTGCTTTTTGAAATGTAAAGGATTAATATATTTTCTGAGATAGGGTAATTAGCAGGGGTAATATACTGAACATAAAATGACAAGAACTTTGAATATATGAAATTACCTCAAAAATAATATAGGGAAAATGCTAAAAAAAACCCCAAGAAACCGCAGCAGCTCATGATACAGAATGTGATAAGAAGAGCAGAGATACCTGGATACTCTGATAAAAATTGTGTACCCAATATAGAGGAAGGTGGACTGGATAATAGATATAGTATTTTTTTCACAAATACAGTGTAGTGATGGGAAGAATAACAGGACTAGCAGTGTTCTGCGCCGTGCACTCTGTGAACTGGTCACAGTGAAGGGAGATGGGGAGAAAGGGATTTGATACACTGTTCTGTGTGCTGACAGCTGAAGACATCTTTTGGTTGCTCTACTGCATGAGTAACGCTGTGTGTGCAGTTGGTGATATGCCTTTTTAGCAACTCAGGATTAATGTTTGCTTGGGATGGGTTCAGTTCTATTCCTTTGCAATAGAGGACACAGAACTTTTAAAGTTCTCTGTTACTTTATGGTGTTAATAAAGCTATTTTTGTATTAGCCCTCTCACTGCGCTCTCCTTCACTGCCTTTTAATGCCTAACATCCTCTATATTTTATTGAAGCTGATGTATTTCTGATGTAGCACATACCAATTTCTACAAAATTCCTTTACCTCAAAAGAGCTTCAGTTTGATCTACTCACTAACATTAGACACAGCAACTTCCTTGGAGAAAACTACCTTTTTGTTAAAAAAACAAAAATCCGAAACCCCTGCAATGCTGCTTGTTAAAGGTGAAGTTTGAGGATTTTTCTCTATTGTTCTGAGAGCCGTTGCAGAACATCTAGACTTCTAAAAAACATCTTTATGGGATCTCACTTGGTGCAATAAAATTATGCCAGAAGAATATTTTGGGAAAAACGGTTTCTATTTTTGGACTCTTTTCCATTATTCCCACTGAGATTTATGTACTACTGAGGAAGAACTCTTTCATCAACAGAGGCGCTACTTGTCCTTAGCTTACCTCAGAAGTAAAATTGTGATTTTACAACATCTATTTCCTCCTGACATTTTCAAGAGAGATTTCTTATTTCTAATGGTTTGTATGTTTGACAAGAAATGACATATTAGTGACATATAACAATTCTTAGTGACATATAACAATTCTATTTAAATAGCTCCTGCATATGTCACTTTGAGGACAAAAAGTTTTCATGCATACACTCTATCTGAACTTCATCTGAAATAGTAAAAAGGAAAAAAAGTTAAACTCTTGGAAAGCACTGATATCCATTAACAAGCTGAGTGAAAACCTGATGTATTTCCAGTTAAGTTAAATCTCTGATAGATTTACTTGGTTATATTTATACTTATAAAAATGGAAAATAAGAATTATCAAACTAAAAATGGGATTTCAGGACACAAGGATAATTTTCAGAATGATTAGTTGTTACTTAATCCAGAGCAGGCAAGTATTACTGAAGGAGATATAGACATCTGGCAGAGAAGAACCTGGGAACTACCTTTTCTTTTGGAAGAGGAGCAGCCTGTGACTTTATTTTCTTCAGAATTACTTACTTCCTAGGTACTTTTAAATATGAATAAAGAACAACTGAAGGAAAACTCAGATTATGGAATGGTTAGGTGGCATTCTAATTTTTACATGTTTTTATTCTGCATTTTTAAAGCCCGCTTGCATTCTAAAGACCAAAAATATGCTGTTGGAAAGAAAAGGGCAACAAGGGTATGCAGAAGTTTACCCTTCTAAAGATTCTCTTCTCTTAGATTCCATTTCTATTTCAAATCATTCTTTGTGAAGATACTCTTTCTAAACCTTTCTTAGTCCCTGCTCTATATAAAGGTTGTGGGTATGAAAGACAGAATGAAGAGAGACCTATTCTAATGTCTTTAAAGACATTTTAGAAGCAGAACTTTCACACAAATCTTTTCTGGGTTGACACAGTTACTAAGTAAAGCTATTTAATACAGAAGAGAACCATTCCTCTGTAATATTCATTATGTGTAGGAAAACATCTAATCACGTTGCTTCAATATGTAAATCAAAAATGCTGAATTTCTGATTTTTCAGTTCCAGTGGGATGAAAAATGACAGGCATGCTGAGGAGCCCCATCCAACGCTTTTTAAATACGAAGTATAGAGTGCAAATCCTCTAAGCAGAAAAACATATATATTGAACAAATTAGGTACAAAATGCATATGTAAACAACTCTGAATTAGATTTTCTGTATTGCAGCTGAGAAAATGATCCAAGGCTGAATGCAGTAGCTGCTTGTGAGCTAGTTGTTTCTTTTATTTTGGGTTTTTTTAATGTTGTTTTTGGGTTTACAATGTTTGGTTCTTAAAATCTGATACTGCCCATTTCACCTGATCAATACTAAATCTACTAAATCGGAGATGCATACTGATTAGAAAAGTAATCAGAGTGAAGAGACATTGTAATGAATGGTGTGCTCCAGGGATTCTCAGTGTTTTAAATGAACTATTTACTTTACCTTTTCAACTATGCAGTGCTCCCACACTGGCTTTCATTTAAAAAAGAACAGTCTAGCTGAACTTTTGCTTCCTTTTATTACCACTATTCTTCATTTTCTCCTTATTCGCTTTTTTCTGTCTTGCACACATAAAAATATTCCTTCTTTTGCAGATCAGCAATCAATGTCTCATGGACCATATTCTGAGAAACACTGCTCTAGATGTACTAACCAGAGAGAGTATCTAGCTGATACTTACAAGAGAACCACAAGAGCAGTTCTGTAATCTCCATAAGTACAAGAAGTTCAGTCAAAAATTCCAGAAATGCTCCTAAAAAAATATTCTAAAGTGTTAAATTTCTTTTGAGGATAAGGGTGTATTGCTGTACTAATTTTCAGATGCTTCTCTAAAGAAGTTTCTTGCATTCTAAATATTTTATTGTCACACACCTAATAAATGGTTAAGCCCTGAAAATTCAGCCTGGATATAATTTGTGAAGGTCAAAATGAAGAGACAAGACAGTAAGAGTGGAGCAATTACCTCTTAGCTGTTTAATAACACTTCAGCATAAGTAGTGTATCAAGAAGCCCAACAAGTTTGGACAATCTATAGTAAATGGAAATGCAGATGAGAATGGGAAAGTAATCTCTCAGCCACAATACACGGGCTCTGAAAGGAGTCACTAGGAGTATCATTACACTGGCAAATTTTGAGACCTGTCTTATTTATTATGGACTTTCAGGATCATAATGTAAGATTTACAAAAGAGACATACACAGAACACTACAAAAAAACCTGCGAAAGAAGAGGCCTGTTTGGTGAGGGAAAATTTTTACATTTGATGGAAGATTTTTGTCTTCTCTGTTCAATAAATATTTTTAAGGATTATGTACAGACATCCCTTGATCAGACAAGGAAATAGCTAGGAGCTTTTAATCCCTAGAAGACCTTTTTACATTTGCTGGTGTCCTTACTAGAAGTGGAAAAAGCTTGTTCACTGACACTCTGCGAGAATAATAGTGAATGAAACTGAACAGATGCTGCAAGTACTAGCTTCTTACACACACACACACTTAAATATTTCACAACAAATCCCAGAAAATGTAGATTTGTTTACTTCTAATAGCCCATCTAATCCTAAATTATCCTCATGCTATACTTCAATTGAAATGCCAAAGCTAACTTTGATTTCTCTTTTTGTACCATTTCTGGACTGATTTGTTAGCAATTATCTTGTAGTTCTGTACCTTGGAGTTCTGGGGGCATTGCAGTGGGGTGAATACTGAAACTACATTTAAAAACCTGGTGTAAAGGTAATTAAAACAAACAAACAAACAAACAAACAAACCCCCTCTGAATACCATTAATACTCTACTGACTAGTAGAGTATTAGTAGTTGCATATCTATTTTCTAGACATCATATCTTCTTTCTCATCTGTAAAATCGCAATAGTTCATACTTATCATTGAAACCTTTACATTCATAGTTACAAGGGGAGAAGGGACATTACCCCTTCTTGATGTCAAAAATACTGGACTAGAGAAAGCAGTTTTAAAAATTTTTTGAAACAGCTAAAAGATGAAGAAAGAATACGCTGAAATGAAAAAACAGACATCACTCTACCTGAAGCATTGTTAACTGTAAATTCTCATTGACTAATTGCTTTTGAACATACTGCAGATCTTTAACAAAAAAGTTTAGCTATAGAGATCTAAATTTTCCCAATGTGAGTGATAGAAAGCTAGGGAAAGATATGGGAAGTACTTACCCACCTAAAGAGGTAGGGCTGCCAGCATTGTATGAAAAACAAAACCCCAAAGGAAACAAATAACCAAACCAGAAGTTATCCTGATCTTTAAAGAGCCTTTACTTTGAACATACTGAGATCATTAAGTTGTCCCCAAAATATTTGAAAAAATATCATGCAGAGATGCCTTTTTCAAGGAAAATGTTCTTAGGGAATGAGATGACCTGATCTCCCTCTCAACAAGTTTACCCTTGTCTGTGCTCAGCACATTAAAGCCTTTATGAGCTTGTTAAAGATGCAGTGAACCATCCAGGGTTCTCATTTAGGAAGCATTTCAAAAAATTCCATATAAAACATGTCTATCTTGTCTTTTGAAACAATTTAACTTAGACTGAGATGCTCTATGGGTAGATAAGCCCTTGAAAGCCCAGAAAAATCACCATTTTAGATCAAAACTAAACAGAAGGGAAAAATGGCTTTCTTGATGCCTTCTTCAGGGACAATACTTTACTGAACCTGTCAAAATGGAAGCTTTGCTGAACATATTTTCTTATAATCCAGATAAATATATAGAATAATTTTGTTTTGGTTTGGTTTTTTGGGTTTTTTTGTTTTTTTGTTTTTCTGTTTTTCCAATACGTGGCATAGGACACAGAGCAATGCCCACTAATATTTTACAATGTAGATTTTAGGAATCAAAAATCCCCATCTAGAGGGCCTTATTTTTCTTCATTGACTTATGAACCTAGATGAAACTAGTACTGGCGGCTAGTACTGCTTAGGATTTGCAGGAATCCTAAAAAGTATTTTTTATATCTCTGCATGTGAAAAATCCAGACCTAAACAGATCTTCTCTGTTAATGACTATCTTTCATGTAATGCTTGTTCTGACCTTTGATTTTATGGTGATAAACATTTAGTATTATGTCTGTACTGGTTACATTTTTAAAATTTTCAAGCTGTAAAATGGGTGAAATGAAATAAGCTAATGTAAGACTCAGAAAAACAATAGTAATAAAAAAATCACATATTTTAAGTCATACCTAATATTGTTTTAATTAGTTCGGTATATTTGTGATTTCCCTGTTCTCAATAGACACCAAAAGCTCAAGCAGCTAATAGCATGCCACAAGCTAATCTCCTACTGAAGTGGCAAACTTAAATGTCCAAACTGGACAAACACTGAAACACTGAATTTTGTACAGCGGTGAAGTGCTCAAAAGAGAAAGGTTAAATAAAATTTTTCTATTCCTTCTTTTTAACAAGGCTGGGGTCCCTTGACAAATGCTCTGCAATCCTGTGCTTCAGAGTACCACTGTGCAGAGCATCACAGCAAGAGCAGGAGCTGAATTCTGAACTGACTTTGACGAACACATGGGCATTTAGTGATGGTTAAAGACAATCTTCTCTGTCTGCGCTTATCATTAGGAAGAGGAAACTGAGCAACCCTCAGTCTGTCCAGTAAAAGGCAGAAATCACATCTCACAAATGACCATTGCTGACTATTCTTTAGCATCCTCAGTTTCTGTGTCTTCTCACATCCCTCAGTGGTCATACATTTCCATTTTTAGCAATAAGGTTACCCAAAACGCCTTAACTCTGCTGTGTATCCTCACAAGTCCAATCTGTGATCACATGCTTTCATTTTGATTAAGATATAAAATAAATAACAATAAAACTATGCACTTTACCTCTTGAAAGTGTCTTTCATTCATCAGCTAATCAAAATCAAGTCGTCATTTTACTTCCGTAGTACTTTCTGTAAGTGTCCGAATATTAGCCAAAAAGATGGGTTAAGTGAGTTATTTATCAGACCAAGGAATTTATTTCTATGAAAAAAAAATATTTTATAAGTTGTTCCCACTCGAAAGATCCTTTGCAACAAATAAATGCAGTAAGATTATTCAAAACACATTAAAATTTTAAACCTTTTTTTTAATACACAATTTCAGAGCTATGAATTGGAAATGCAAGTTTCATTAAAAGATTCAGAACAGGAGACGAAATTTGAAATGTGAGTGCACACTAGTACTTTAGTTTGGAGATCAATTGTGCTTTTGAAGTTAATCTCCAATCAACTCTATAAGATCACAGAATGGTTTGGGTTAGAAGGGACCTTAAAGATCATCTATTTCTAACCCCCTGTCTGCGGCAGGGATGCCACTCATTAGATCAGATTGCTCAGGGCCCCATAAGCCTGCCCTTGAACACTTCCATCCATGATCTCTCTGGGCAACATTTACCATGCTCCAATTCACACTTTAGAGAAATCTTGGAGTGCCTTAACAGAATTTCATTCAGGAAAAAAGTGAACTGAAAAATGCTGTCCCAGAGCATATGAATTGTGTTCCAACTGCTAACAAGCATTGAGGGTCCTATGTTCATCTCACAGCAGCATGAATACCATGCTTTGTAGTATCTGAGGAGCACACATGATGCTGTAGTTGCACAATTTAGTGAAAAGTGAGATAAAAGTAAATTGCATCCTAGTAATTGCGAGAGGACTCCAGATATTACTGCAAAGCCTTTCCTCTTACTGCAAACCTTTGTAGTTCTCTCTCATATCTATGGACCATTTGCTACTGGAAAAGAGATGTGAAAATCAGTATTCATCTTAGAATTTACGGGATTAAAGTGTCCAGAAGCAATGTGGTCACATTATCCCAGCTGTGGTTTGAAGCTCTATGAATATCAGGGAACTTTCTGCATTCTTTCCAGGATCCTTTGACAAGTACACTCAATAGTTCCCCTCCTCTTGTACATCACTGCACAGTTGTCTGGGCTAAAATATCAGATGAACAGTAGGAAGTCATGCTTAACTCTAGGTGATGTCCAATTCTTTCTGAACATCCTGGACAGATGGCAGAACTTAAAACTTCATCAGATTTTTTGATGGACTAGTTGCAATCCAGAGGTGGTACAAAAATTTCAGCTGGATGAGGAGAGAGGGTGAGGTACAAGATAATTTGGTGATGAATGACAGATCCACAGTACGAGAAAAGAAGGATGACTGAGATAGCTGTAACCTTGGGAAGGTACCACAGAAAAGACACAGGAAATACCTGCAAAGGAGACACAGGAAGCTACTTGGCACCATTTGCACTGTCTATACTAACACAGTTTCACTGGGGATATGAATGAATTTTTCAGTCTCAGAAAATACGTATGTTTATAGGGAGTGGAGCACAATGTTGTTCTGCCTGGGTTTCTTACACCAGATTAAAGAAGTTTAACCCTGTCCTGGTTTCAGCTGGTATAATTTTCTGCCTACCAGCTAGTACAGTGTCATGTTTTGGATTTAGTATGACAATAATGTTGATAACAAATGAATGTTTTTGGTGTTGCTAAGTTGTGCTTATCCTAAGTCAAGGACATTTCAGTTTCCCACGCTCTGCCAGCGAGGAGGTGCACAAGAAACTGGGCAGGAACATGGCCAGGAGCATTGTCCCAAACCAGCCAAAGAGATATTCCACAGCACAGAACATCATGCTCAGTACATAAACTAGAGAGAGCTGTTTTCCCTGGGTTTAATTCTTCTCTGTCTCTCCATCATTATTATTATTATCATCATCATCATTATCATAATCATTATTGGCATTGTCTTTATTATTAGGTGTATTAGTATCTTTATTATCTTTATCATCTTTATTTCAACTACTAAACTGCTCTTATCTCAGTCCACAGGTTTTACCTTTCCATGGGGAGACTGAGGATGGAGGGGAGAGTAAGGAAGTGACTTCATTGTACTGGGGTTAAGTCACAACAAATCTGCACATCTGGGAACTGAAAGACTGAATTGGGTATTTTTACAGACAGAAATGACCCACTAGAGATAGAGACATACTGTTTTATGAAATGTAGTACCTGTAATTAAAGATTAATCCCTGACTTGCAAACAAGGAGATTTACAGTCAAAGGAAAGCAATTTGGGATTCCAAAGTACTTTCTGCTCAAAATAGATATGCTGTAAAAGAGAAATCTGAAAGATAAATCAATGGCTTTGTAGACATCTATCATAAAAATAACTTTAAAGAACACACTGAAAAAGATACATTCTCTTGCCTGAAGGCAAGATTAATTATGCCTATGTAATTTCTGCTTAATAATTATCTGAACTCTTCTTAAAAGTCTCCAACGATTGAGACTCCACAAATGGAGGCTCCACAGTCTCACCAGAGAAACTCTCTTCAATATCTTAGTAGTTTCATTTGTGGGAATTATTTAAGTGTTCTCTTTTAACCAGGTCTCTTTCATTATAATTTAAGCCACTTCCCTCCCACCCTTTCCTCCATCAGCTAAGTTTTATATATTTGGAAAATACTTCCTCTTTCTATCTTTCCATGTAGGCCACATCTTCTAGTTCTATAATTAATTTACATTCTTTCTAATGTAATTTTTTTAATCTTTACAATCAGCCCAGAAACTTCTAAATTGCAGAATCAAGACAAGGTATTTCAACTTTGGGATTCATTAGTATGTTGTAGAGAAAAGCTGTCTTGTTTACGTGACCATTTTCCTACTTATTACTGAAATTTTAAAGCTTACAAATGAGGTGAAAGCAAAACATGTTTATCAGGATCAAGTATCATGGGAATACTAAGTCAAGCAGTACTGGTTATCTTCTGCCAAAACAGTGCAAAACTTTTGCTTTTGCTTCATTTGAGGAGCACAGCTAAATGTTTTGTATTCTATTTGACACAGTAAATTTTGACTGCATGTGGTGACACAGGTTTACATCCCTGATAATCTGCTTCTGGAGTCTTGCCCTAGGAGCCCAAAATCTCTTTCTGCTTTGTTCATGAATGCACAGTGCTCATCCCCTTCCAGATGCTTTCAGCACCGAAGCATATGAAGCCTTACTTTGCAGGTGCAAATCAAAGTCTTTATTGTCATGGGTAAATTGTTCTGTTTATTTCCTTACATATTATTTCACTTTAAATGACTGCTTATTTTGTATGTAGTAGTACATCACACTTCTTTCCTATTTCACATATAGTGATCAGCATCAAAATTTAAACCCAAGCTACAAAAGTCGTTTTGCTCAATCTTTCCTTTTTCATATTAAACATAAGAAATGCAGATTATTACAGTAAAAACAAATGCTATTTAATCTTAGGAGTCAATGAACAAGCTAGATTTAGGAAGAGATCATTTGTACTAATATAGGGAAACTAAAAGTATATGTAGAGAGCAAAAAAACAAGAGCTTTGGTAGGAGAAAGTCTGTATTTTGAAAGAAAGCAGTATTGCATTTATGGCATGAAAACAGACTAGAAGGTTTAAGAACAGATGAAAACTGCCAAAAATGCTTTAGATGATTTCCATGCAAACAGGGGAGGCTAACACAAAGCTGCTCTACAAACACCAGAGTCCAGGAACTGAGCTGCATTCTGGAAGCATCATGAAGAGGATGGATAAAGGACTTAAACCATAGGAGTCTTCGGATCCCCCGCACAGGCCTAAATTAAAACACCTTTATTTTCTTGAGATCATCTCAGTATATGGGGCTTGTCTGGAAGAAACTGGAATGCTACCAATCTGAAATAAAGACCAAAGAAGCTTGTAGGAAAGCTTAGGAAAGCTTACCAATTCTGTCAAGCATTAGGTGTCACTGCATTATAACACTGTATCATTAGAACATTGCTTTATCTCTTCTCTTTCATGTGTAATCATATTTAAAACATAGATGTTCCTGAAGGCTCAGAATTGTAATATTTCTAGACAAGATAGCAATGTTGTGAGAATACACTGTGTAAAATAACTGTCCATCATTCTTCTTGCAAGTAATAAATCCTGAAATTATAGCAGTGTTTCGTAGATATCAACGAGATTTTTTCCATGTTATTACTGAGGACTTCTGACATTGCCCTGGCACAGAGAGAGGCTACTCCCAATCCAAGCTGGACACGTGTGCAACAGGAATCACTGAAATGAGTGAAAGCTTTGCTTGTTGCAACGTGCCTGGCTGTGCTTTCTCTATAATGTGCCATTGCCACTTCTCTTATGCAGCTTTGGTGATGTTTTCTACTCCTAATTATAGACAGTAAAGTTAAGAATCCAAGCAATTTATGCTGGGGAGAAAATAACTATTGAATTTGGTCCAGTAATCTCATTATGTTTTCCACCATACATCTGTTACAAGGCAAAAATCTTGTGACAAACACAGGGAGGCAGATTTTCACCTAGCAAGAATGCCGCTTAGTGACAGTTTTGAAGAAAATACTTCAGTGTTAAATTGCTCTAAATTTTTCGTCTGACATACAGGACAAAATTTTAAATGTTAATTCCAATTAATTTAACAATAAATTTTAAAGTTAATTATTGTTCAACAAATTAAACTTATCTTTTAAAAGCATGCAATATTCATCTGAGTTATTTCAGGAATGAGAGAATAATGCTGCCCACCCACTAGCTCTTCCTTTTATTTTTTAAATGTCTTTGCTGATTGTTGGAAATATTTTATGCATCATTATTAATAAACCTCTATTGTAGTAAATAGACTAGTTTCATATCTTTGAAAATGTCCTTGACTTTGGTGTCAAAAATTCTGTAAGTCAAAATTAGCCAATCTTATGTTGTTCACCTTAGTCCTATTTTGATGACTTAGGACTTTACACCAAACATATGGAATTTTCTGATCTAGAAATTTAGTAATTAACCTCTCCAGGTAAGTCCATTATGGCAGAATATTCAAGCCATACTGCAATTGCTCCAATTCAGTACTATGATTAGTACACATCCCTTATGAACAACAGAAGTATTACTGTTCTATGTGTCTGATGTTTGGAATTTTAAGTTTTCAAATAATTTAGTCAATCTCAGCCAAGGCCAAGAATAATTTCTCAAGGTCTGAATGAAATGGAATTTCTCAGAAGCAACAGCCTTTAAACAAAATATTCAGTCTGAAATTTTGGCTGTTCTTTGTTTTGTCGTATGCAGATGAGAGGAAGCTAATACTCTTTTTCTGTAATATCATGTCAAAAAATGCACAGCACTATTGAGAGGTAACAGGATATACAGGATTCAGCTGAGCTGATCTAGTCTAAGTAGTAATTTCACCATGAAGGGGGGTGGATCAGATTGAATTGCCTTCCAACCAATTTTTCTGTGATTTTGTTATCAACTGAATCACAGATGTGCCAGTTGCTTGTTTTTACTGTATTGCCACCATGGAAGTCTAGTCCGGTTTCCTTCCTACCATGCAGTCAGTTTCTGTTTCACCGCAGAAATTGGATAGCATGTTTGTATCTTTTCATTTGTAAGACTGTATTTTCAGTCCATGGATGTTCTGCTCCGTAATCTCTCAGTAGGGCAATCTCAGATTCTGAATCTTTTATATGAATAAGAATTCTCCTAATTTTCATGCCCTAAATGCCCTTCCTGGATAACTTATAACCACATATTACAGTACCCCATTGATTTTGGCCAAACCTCTTTGCTATCACTAATGTTTGTGATGCAGTCAATGAATGATAGCACTGTCAAGGATAATGAGTTATGACCTAAAGCCTCAAGCTGTCACAGAACAGCAAGGCTTGCACTGCCACGTACTCATATTTTTCTTTAATTGCATGTGTATTAGTTTATTTTTACCAGAAAGTATCAATTTCTACCAGAGTAAGAAACAGAACACAACAGAAAACTAAGTGAATTATACTTTCTCACAGCTCCTTTCTTGTGTAAGGGTCGCCTTTACTATTTCATTATGCATGACACAATCTTTTCTTTCAATATTTCCTTATTTATTTTAAGTTCTTTCAGTAGAGATTTCTCTGTATTTGCTATACCTAACATAGCAGATAAAATGATTTTTTTTCTAGAAACACTCAACTTTTGACTATACAGCAAGAAGCACAAAGACTGTTTGAGGGTTTTATGGTTTGTTTTTGGTGGTGTTTTTATCAATATTTTTTATGTCAGAGTACTGAAGTAGCAAGTTCATAATTCTTCCTAACTATAAATTGAAATAGGCTCTGTTGGTGAGGGAAACATCTGTCATAAATGATACATTAAGATCTTTTCACTTCTGTACATAGGAAGGTCGCTAGTGATTACTAAAGCTTTTTTAGCAAAAGAGAGACTGGCAACTTATTTTTTTAAGCTGAAAGAATTGCTATTTGTTTTAAGAGTTAATCACCACAGCAGTTGATGGCTTTCTAAGCTAAGTACATATTTCTGTTCTCAAATGAAGAAATTTTGAAAAGCATTGGATTAAACCATCCACATTTTTATGGTACATGTACTTTTTAAAATTGCTTGGGGAAATTGCTACAAAACTATTTTGTGCTGAAATAAATGGTCATCTTCAACCTTCAAGAAACACTGCTTCTCTTCACTATATCTCCACTGTATCACTTCATCTAATATGGGAACCACAAGACTTTCAAGACAAATAGGAAAGTCTGTTCCATACTCGTTTTAACTTCTAGAACTTTCCAGTCCTGAAAAACATTTCAGAATAATTATCTCTATTATTTTGTATCAGATGGCTCAAGGCCTGTGAACGATAAATGCCATAATAAAATCAGAGAGTATATCTTCTGACTCTCCAGCTATGCTCCTGTTATCACAAAGAAATGTCATGGAGCCACTCTTGGTGGAGCCTTATGAGAAGGGTGACTCCTTGTCTCAGCAGCTGCATTTCTACAGCAACCGATTTAGGTCTCTGTAGGAGCAGGTCAAGATGTATTTATTATATCATGACCTTTTGGATGAGCTTACCCTGATCCCTAAGCCACTCAGGTGGTTTATCTTCAAACAGAAGGTATACAGAGACAGAGATGAAAAAACAGAATTGAAAGAGCCATATGAAGTAGCTTCTGTCAAATGTTAGCCAAAAATATATCTATAACTGCAGCTACAGATCAGTATTTGTGAATAGAAGTCAGTTTTCTGTTTAAAAACGTACAGTGTATGTGAACTATACATAGTCAAGAACTATTTTTTCTTTCATTATTTTTTTAAAATACAGAATTTTACAAGTGTTTGACCTTACTAATACAAAAGTATTGAAGGTTTCTGTGCTAGAAATCTAAGAATGTATTCAGAGAACAGCACTAGGCACAGAATAGCATGATACATTAACATTTTTTTTCTTTTTTCAACACTAAACATTTGTCACATAGCAGTAAAAGAGTAAGAAAATACAGTCAGTTTGATTAGGGAAAAAGAAACTAAGGTGTTTGGTAGTCTTCTCTCTTCTAGGTTGTCTACTGCAAATATATATATTTTTGTAACTCTTGTGAACTTGCTCTCTGAAAATTCTGAAATATCTGCAGGTTTGTATGTAGATGAGGCAGATGACCTTTTGAGAGACAGAAAAGTCTGCATAAAAAATACTGTTTGTTCTTGTCTTTATCTTAAGTATAAAAGCCATCAAGATAATAAACAAGTCTGTTCTTCATGTAGGAATAAAATATTCTTTATGAAAAGAATGGAATTTAGGAAAAATAAAGAGGAGCACCATGACAAGATGTGAGGTTTAAAAGAAGAAAAAAGTTAAATAGTTTTGGAAATAACAGACATTGTATGAGTGGGGAGTGTTAGCAATTATATTGTTTGATAAATAAAAAACCAAAATACTGTGGAAATTTTGTATTATTTACTTTCTCCTTGTGTTTCTTTGGAACCTCAAATTTAAAAACACAATGAACAAAAACTCTCTTTTTATTCCTTTTCATCCTGGATATTACAAACTCCCAGCAGCGCATTTTACTTCAGCTGTCTCTTTCTGAATGTCTTAGTCTAAGCAATTGCTCTTTGCATAGAGGCCAATCTCAGCTTTGACCATCTTTACGGATGTTTTGTGAATCTTTTCTGTTTCTCTGTGAGATCAGATAACCAATACTGCACATCATATCCGAATTGTGGGCACACTAAGGATATATGCTGTCCTAATGATATTGTCTGTATTTATCACCTTTCCTAATATTTTCCATATTTGATTTGCTTACCAGCCATTACCGATCGCCAAACTAACATTTTCCTAGCATGATATGCTACAACTCCTAGATTTTGTTCTGTGTTGAAAATAGTTAACTTTTTCTTTGTTTTTATTATTCTATTTCTATTAATCATTTAGTATTAAACCTGTGAATTTCACCTACAGTTTTAGACGTTAGCCACTCATTCTTGTTTGGACCTCCTGAAGCTCTTTTAGGGACTTGTATTCTGAATATAGGTTATGCTAATATCTCCATACAACACAGATTAAGCTTTTCAAGCAGAAAATTCCACCTATTCTACCAAATTTTTAATTTAATTGATCATAACTCTTACATAATTAGCACTGACATTTTCCTGTCTGCAACACTGCACAATCCTGACATGAAAAATACAATATAAGAAATGTGAATAAGGCTGGGGTGACCACTGGTAATAGAAAGGGCTATGATCAGGTGAGAGAAATCCTGTTTTAACTGGGAATGTTTTTTACCAAGTAGTAAAAGAAGAAGAAATAGGGAAAGTTACTTTCCCATATGCTTTTTTTCACACAGAGACTATTCCAGATAATCATATCGGGGAAAAATAGTAGAATCTATGCACTTAAGTTAAGTCTCCTAATTTCCTATTTAAACACAGCCAATTTAGGAATAGAACAGAGTGCACCAAAGAATATTAAATTACATTGAGGAAGGAAAACATAATTTCACAACTGGAATTGGGACATATTGCTGAGCAGAAATGGATTTTCAAATGCAAAATGCCAAGAGAATGGGAAGGTAACTGCCATATTGTTGTTTATGCTTGCTATTTCATCTGTCTTTCAAAATGCTCTCTTCACAATATACCTTTTCTGTAATGCCCTGCACTGTAGGTGTGTTAACACCTTCCTGAATAAGTAATTGAGGATCATGAATTTGAACTAGAGAAAAAAGACCTGCTACATGTGTATTGTTTTAGTGTAAATTATTACACCTGTGCTGGCCAAATGTCAAAGTTTCATAACCACCACAAATCAACACTGCTGTCAAGTAGTTAATCACAGCCTTCAAAAGCACCATTCTAGTACAATCCTCAAATACCATCAATGTCTGTGTATTCAGATGACAGACAACTATGGCAAAAAACTCCCACAGCGGGCGTGTCTTCTGCTCTGTGTTGGGTTCAGTATTCTCCCACTTCTTAATAAATGCAGAGATGCTAATGTACTAACAACTTCTCAAGGCAAGGCTGATGATTTTACTGAGGTCTTTTTCCTTATGAGTGATAGAGTTTAATGCTATGATACCACAGAAGAAAATTTATATGAACAAACCAGGTTTCATATTGAAACATCCTATGTGAATGAAAAGAAGCTATACTCATTAAAGATATTAGGAGACACTAGTTGATTTCTGAGGCAGCTAAAAGAAACTCTTTTTGAAGAAACTTCAGCTTGAGATGAGGTTCTGTATTCTGAGTACTTTCCAAACAGATATCTAGAAGCAAAATCCATGTTTCATCCATGGTATTTGAAAATTAGGCTTCAGATATCAAATGTTACTAGAAAAAAGAAACAGAAAACCCACAACAAAGAAAATGCACGTAGCAAACTGCAATCCTACGCTTATTTTTCATCTTTGAACTATGAGGCCATGGACTTATGAAGGTATTTTTCATATAGAAGGGTTCTTGAAGGAACTGAAACAGGCAGGGATGAGATAAGATGTTGGTGTGATCATGCACAGTGAAATCCGCAACGGTTTCTAAAACATGGACAAAGGTAGGAGAATTTCAGCGTAGCATAACTGTGATGGGCATCCTGTCAGCAATATAGAGAAAACTACTGCCATGTTTGCTGTCCTCACAAACACTCAGAGAAAGCAAAATTGCTTTCATGTGGGAGTTTTGAGGGTGGGTCTTTGCTGCTGACAGCCCAAAACAAGGCCTGAAACAAGTACTTGCACAAGAAGCATCTTTACAGCCTGAAAAGGCCAAGATAACTCTGTTCAGCGATCAGCAGTGAAGCCCATTTGATGCCCTATATATTTTAATACAACTACAAACTGCAGTGGAATAGAAGATGAGGAACAAAATGCACGAATATAAAAAGCGCCTACATGTTTTGGACATCTGGAGAATGAAGCATATATCCTTCAGCACGAGATAAAACTATCTGATGCAATTATAATTTCAGCATTATTGTACTGTGGCAAACTTGACAACTGAAAGTCAACGATAACAAGAAGCCTAATGAAGCATCTGCAAAACAGTCTCGGAATTACTGACGTTATCAGAGAAGTAGTGACAAAATGTGAAAGAATACTGGAAAAATATATACTGCTTCCAAACTTAGGAGATGATAACTTAAAATGAGCTTGCAGAGCTTTATGCTGATATGTGAATCAATCCTCCAAGAAGTCAGGGAGAGGGCAGCTGGAAAACAGAAGGAAGACAACCTTATGCTGTGTTCCAGCATGGTTCTGGGGACTGGCTGGTAGAACTTGCTTCTACTCACACTGAAAGGATACACAAGACAAAACAGTATTCTGTAATATATGGGACGATTCATGACGAAGATATTGTATATGTTTTGTCATCTCAATTTTAATTCATAGGTATGCATAAACTTGGGAGGATTTAAAGCAACAGGCAGACCTAAAGGGATAAAACCAGCCAGCTTGCTTCAGAGAAGGGCGTTTTCAGAATTCTTGCTTTGTAAAATCGCAGTTGTTACAGTGCTGAAGTACTTACAAGGATATTGTTTAAAATTTCGGAAGCACTTACAAGGATATGAAAATTCTTATGTGTAACATTAAGATGGAGGATAACTGAAACAAGAATCTTGAAATTAAGGTTAGAGCAGAAACTGAGTAGCAGAACAAGAGGTAACGCTTGTCTGGGTGAAAAGCGCACACCTTCATCAGCTGAGTCTTACCACCTTTTGGTTTCAAAAAGTAGAGTATCCACACCTCCTCAGGTTCTCAACCAATACATTTAATTTAAGACTTAATAAGTCTCTATACAGGAAAACAGCAGAGTGAAAGGCAAAAGTGGATCCTAATGCAAGAAATGACTATAGATTAGCATTATGTGTTTTAAAACACAGTACTCAGCTAAATAATATAGTGGTTTATCTCTCCTTTTATCTGCTTCCACTGCAAAGAAAATAACAAATAATTGTTATCACCATATACTCAAACAGTATATTTATTAGCAGTTTCTCTTTGGATATAACATTCTGATCCACTTATCCAGACTTAGACTAAACAGGGGAGCTTCATGCAGTCTCCACCCTGTTATCCGTCCTCAGAGAGCAAAGATACGAAGCAAAGAATTCAGTTTTTTCAGGAACAGAATAAGCTTCTCCCTGCAGTAGCTATTCAGTGAGCTGCAAAGCAGTGCAAATCTACTGATATCTGACAAAAATATTTTCTTTCTGATTTCTTTTTTTTTCTTTCTTTTTTTTTCATGCGGTTGGTTTTTGCTTGGTTGGGCCTTTTCGTTTGTTTTGGTATTGGTCTGGGGGTTGTTGTTTGTTTTCATCAAGGACTTACCATTTCTTTAAAAAGACACCACTTGCTATGAATTATCAAACATTGATATCTTCCCTTTCCTTTTTCTCCCTTACTCCCCTTTCTTTTCTTTTAGATGTATATGAGAGCCTTTTAATGGGTCTTTGATTAAGTACCTGATGCTATACACACATTTGCTTTATCAAAAGACAATCCTCAAATTACTTAGAAAAAACTTAATGAAGCAAACTGGCCATAAAGCATCTGGTGAAGAGGCAGTAGAAAAATACATGGTATCATCAGGAGAAGTAAAACATAAAAAAAATCTCACAACTGAGTTGTGGAAGTATAGTGAAAGAATAATGCATTACTTTTGTATTTTGCATTGTAATGACTAAACCACAAAACACTACCTACCTGGAAGCCTGAAATTATACCACCACTGTTAATTCAAAGACTTTTAAGAAGTCATGGGAATCTGCATTTTTTCTGCTGTTAGAAAAATTAAATTAAAAAGTAGGAATTTGAAAAACTCTTACCTTGTTTTCTCTATGGAAGAAACAAACACAGTTAGATACACAGTTACAGGGGAAAAGGAGAAAGAATTCAAAGCTCTCAAACCAGTTCTCTAGCACTAGAGGCAACTGATTGATGGCTGGAACTTTTATTTTAATTTTAGAAGTTCCCCTCCAGACACTTTACCATCTTTGTAGTCCTCCTTTATATAATTCTTATATTGTGGTGCCCAAAACTGCACCCAGGACTCGAGGTAAGGTGGCTCCAGCACAGAGTAGAGTGGAACAATCATTGTCTACCAGTCAGAAAACTCTTTCTACAACTTGAACTGTTCAACAAATATGATTTTTTTTGTGGCAATGGGCTTCAGAGAGTCAAAAGTCAATATTGATGAAAACAGCTTATGGACAGTGAGGTGATAGGAGTTTATAATGCAGCATTATAAACCCTATATAAACAAATGTAAATATATAAAGAACTGTTTCCATATTCTTCCCTTTTTCAAACATTTGATATCCAAAATAGCATTAAAAATAGCTGTTTCATGAAAAAAATATGCTGTTCTCTGCATTGAGTTATGATGCAGTTTATACTAGAACTTTTTATCTGCAAGGATTTATCTAACATAGAAGAAAATAAAGATCACAGTCACAGAGCAATTCTGAAGCAATGATGATGTAAAAAATTACAAAGCATGTACATGTGTAAATACAATACTTTTTTTAGTTCATGAATGTTTTATAAAGTTACTGAATATGTCAGAAATTGAATAATTCACTTGAAAAATCTATTTACTGCCATAAATTGCTCATACATCATCTACTTATTTCTCACAATTATTCATCAGGCGAATGAGCTTTAAAGATTAATCAGTAATTTTACATGAACAGTTAGTTCAATCTAAGTTCTGCTGTGAGAATTGGGGGGCAATATTAAGCCCTGAGGTTTTCATTACACAATTATTGTAGTTTGATTGCACTCATAATTTTAGTCCACAAGGATAGAAGGTCAGGAGTTACAGTACGTAAATCACCATTCAAAGAATTTATGAAGTTTAAAAGTATAGATCTTTAAATTATATGTGTTATGTTAAGTACTACCCAACAACAGAATTTCATTTATAGACAACACTGAATATATTTACACAATCAGGCAACATGACAGCTTGTTGCCAAATTCCTAAGTAGGATGGATGAATTGTGAAATATATTACACATTTAATATAATAGTATTTCATTGTCTATTGAAATTATACAATCAGATTTTAAAATGTATTTATAGCTGTCTGTAATGCCTCTCATTAAGTGGAAGAAATTTACCCTGAGCCATATTTCCCCTTTTTTCAACACCACCATACCGGGAGCTGCTATGTTTCTTCCATTTTCCATTCTCTAACCAGCTTTTTCCTCGTGTTTTTGTCCAAAACATTTTTCTTCCTTAACCTTGTACTTGTTCTTATTAAATTGCATTCTGCTTTTTCCAGTCATTTTCCCAATTTCATTAGTGTACTTTTGATTCTAATCCTGTACAAGAGTCTTAGAGAGCTTAATAGTTTAATACCATTCACATGTGTATGAAACAGAGGTCATCCTTTCTCTGTATTCCATCATACAGACCGTCAGTGAAATTACTGAACAGAACTCAATCCATAGCCATCTGCAAGACTTAACTGAAACATCCTTCTCTTTTGATAACTTCTCTCCAGTCCTGTATTATGACAAGCTTTTCAAGAACTACAATGATGAAGAGCTCTTAAATAATTGTATCACTGTGTCGACACTCTACCTAAGATTTAGAGATGACATCTTTATTATCTCGATTGGAAATTTGGACTCCCTTATTGATTTTTACCACAAATTCAATAATAACCATTCTCCATCAAACTGTCACTGCAACACTCGTGCACCAGCACCATTTCCCTACAGCAACATCAGCAGTGTAACCTGCAAGTGTGATAAATGGAAAACTAAAGGCCAGCACATAGACAGGCTCCTCAAAAGCCTTTATATACAGAAGATCACCCATAGCGCTCACCTTAGCAATAAAGAAGATTTATATACATCAGAATTACTCATGTAGAAAAGAATTTCAGAAGGAGATGTGAAACATCATGTGAAGAAATGTTTAAATGGCAGATGACACCTCCACCCACCACCAAATATATATCTTCTATTGTCACAGCCCTTCCTCTCCCAGAAGCTATACAAAGTGTCATTAAATAACTACAAGTTGTAATACAAGAAACTTCTTGCTCTTCAAACAGCCCTGCAGCCTCACTAAATTGATTGTGAAAGGAAACTCCTCATGCTCTCAAGCACACTAAATGAATATAGGCTTTCCTTGAATAAAGAATAGAAAATGTACCAACCTCTACTGTACTACAATAAATATTCTCAACTGCAGAACAATTAGCACCCTACAAATCATACAGTTGCATACTTCATCCAGTGCAACATATACTTAAGGCAAATGTAGAGGTGAATTTAAGCCCCTTTTCCATACAAGAATAGCAATTCACACAGAAAATATGTGTGAACACCACACACTTTTAATGAAGCAACATATCCTATGAAATTCACGTTCCATCATAATTTTAGTCTTGAACTGAAAAAGGAACCCATTAAACTACTGAAAAAGAAGATTGTTCAAACTAAAATGACTAATTAATTTCTGTGGGTCTTTTTCATACCGACAAAAAATTAGAGTCTGGTAAATCATAGTCTTCCTAACCTCTCCTAACTTATTTTGCATGATATAAACTGTTGTCTACTTTCCCTTACATAATTTAATTGGTATGTCCCTACTTTTCTCCCCACTTATTTTCTGCTCCCTACACACCCTACATCTTTTTTCCAGAGACTTACTCCGAAATAAGAGTCAAAATTGAGCAATTTTTTAACGTTTGTGTTTAGAAATTTGTATCTTGTTTCAGGCCTAAACTACGTATGTTTGCTGAAAAGGTTTTCTAATTAGTCTAACTGTATCAATTGGCCTAAAAAGAGATACCAAGTTCATTTACAGACACAGAATCAATTAGGCTGGAAAAGACCTCTGAGATCATTGAGTCCAATTTATGACTGAGCACCACCTTGTCAACACATGGCACTGAGTGCCACATGCAGACTTTTCTGAAACACCTCCTGGGATGGTAACTCAGCCACCTCCTTGGGTAGTCAATTCCAATGTTTAATCACTCTTTCTGTGAAGAAATTCCTCTGAAATAGAGAGCAGATCCAGAAAAAGTGCTTTGAGACTTTCTTTATAGTCTGAGATATTTGATACAGATGAAGTAAACAGGGGTTGAGAGCATTCAGAATATGTTAGAAACTGTACAGAATCTCATGGAATGTTTTCCACAATTTTTGGTATGTTTTTCCATACTAGACACACATATCAGTATGTCAGTGCATCTCAATAGTTAAAGGACTGATTAGGTAGTATTTTGCAACAGCATTCCCTAGAGCTCTATTGTATGAGGTCGAAGTCAAATTGCACGGAAAACTCTTAAGGGCATGAGGAAAGTGACCGAACCTGTTCGGCTACACTGTAGAAGGAAATGCAGCTCCTGCACTCAGCATTTGAGTGGTACATGGAAGAAAAAGCAGCTTTACTGAAACACTTTTTTCAGAAGAACACTCATTTGAGCTAAGGATTGAAAAAAAAATTGTTTGACACCGATGGAGTAAGTGGAGATAAAGACAAATTGAACAGAGATGACAATGGGCATCAATGACCTTGTAAATGTCTGGTTTTAACTCTGCTGGAGAGAGAGTTGTCAGGCACCTCTCAGATTCTATCAGCTGGAGAGATGTAGCTATTTCTGGAAATAAGCCATATGTACATTTCTCTCCCTGATACAATTCCTTGCCTTAACTACGGTTTTTTTATTCTTGAAACCAAGTATTTAATTCTCTTTTCCTTGTTCTCAAAGGAAGATGCTAGTGGCCTTTGCAAGGAACATTACCTCAGATATGAGTTATAACCTATACTTCCCCAATTACACTTGAAAGTCCCCTTTCTGAAGCTTTAATTTAAGTTCTGCATCTTCTGGGGCACAGGTACTGCATTTAATCCTATCCAATTCTCAAATATTCACTAGCTGCAAGTATGCAGCAAGTGGATGTCAGCGATACTGTGAGTAGTCTTCTAGGTTTTGTGTGTCAGACTCAATTTGTTTCACACAAATAGACTCTTGCTGTCTTTGTCTCCAGCTTTTATAAATCAGTCTTCTGGATTCCCTGTCCTGGGAATCTATCTGACAGAGAACTGTGCATTATGTGAAATTGCTGGTGAAGCAACAAAAATGCTACCGCATCTTTGGACTGAGCTTTTAACCTTTGTTCCATAATATTCTTCTCTAGCACAACACCAGAATCTTAATGTGAAATCAGCATACATATCTTCTTATGTTTTCAGAAACTAAGCTTTTGAAATATGCTGATGCCCATTTGAACAGTGTGTTCTAGCTGAACAGAATATAGTCTTGTTCTAGCCTTAAGAAGAGATGCTGCATCCTTTAACCTCTGCTGCCTTTCCAAACAATTCCACCTTCATTCTGTTATTATTTCAAGGTTTTCTTTACAAGTGAGCACAGAAATGAAGAGATAAAGCCTGACTGACTCAATTTATCTCAGGCCCATAGCCTACAGTCACAATGAAGAGATTAATGCACTACAGTAAATCACCTTCTGGGCATCCAAATCCAACCTGGGGGCATCTTTTCAATTTTTTTTTTTTTTTAAACAAACATGAAGAGAAAATGAAAATATACAGTAAAGGGTTTTCTCCCTCACTCTTCTCAAATTGCACCCATGCCTTGATTTTCAAGGTAATAAGAGGTGCAAAAGAGCAAGTTTGCTAGAAGTGGTATCATCACAGACATTCAATATGAAACATGTTCCTCAAAGATGAACTGAAGGTATTTTAATCAACATTTTAATAGTGCATCTCTATTCTGAATAGCATTGTGTCCAGTTTCTAAGAATAATCTGCACAGACTTTAATGTCATTGACACTATGATGCATTGAATTTATCATGTGAGACATATGTTGAACCTTTAGATTGTTTCCTGTTGGGCTTCTAAAGATAGTCATTATAATTTTGCATGATAACGAGATGTTGTTCAGGAGTCAAAACTGCAGGTTGGAAAAATCATCTTGTTAATATATTCAGCAGCATATTGAGAATGAGAAATGTCAATTTGTTTCCAAATGCAAGCCCAGGCTCCTTAGGCTATAAAATTCATTCATGTGAGCTTCCACTGAACTTTTCCCTACAAGATTCTTCTTACACACATATTTCAGAAGTCACTATAAGTGCTGCCCCACGTAACTTAAGAAAGGCAGTCTTTTAACTTGAAAAAGCAGTGAAACACTCCGAGATTTGCTAGCAAGTGACTCAAGAAGGTATGGTAGTATGCTTTAAACCAAGGTTTTTAAATTAGAAGGTGGAGTTGCCATTGAAAGTGCTGCATCCTGATATTTGTCTTGATTTTCTAAGGCATCTTTCCTGAAGGAGGGCTTGTGTTGCCCTCCTGCTCCATACCCTTATGTTTACGTTATCCTTTGTAATCCCAAGAAGTTTCATAGCTAAGTTACCTTTATGCAGCAGATGGTGCACTGCTGCATCAGAGAAAAAAATATTTTGTTTCCCTGAAACTCACAAGATATTAAGCTGCTGTAATAGACATATTCTACCACCTTGTCCCAACACATGCACTAAAATCCAATTTCACAAACTTTCTCACCAAAGTGTACAAGCAGTTGTTTGGACAAAATCAAAGCATCCATTAGAAGACAAAGGCTTCTCCCCGAGGCTCAGGGATGGCTTCAAGGGAAATAAAGACAGCCATTGAAAGAGTCAAAACTACAAAAAATAACATAAGCCTCATGGAGGCAAATTTAAAATTGAGTAACCCTTTGGGGACAGAATGGCTTCCAGAATAATATGAAACAGCTTTACAGCAGTGGAAGAAACTGAAGAGCAAATTATAAAGTGGCAAGGACCCACTGACAGAAAAGTAAAGGATAGTCCCTTCAAGCTATGTGAAAGAAGAAGTAGATGGCTGCATATCAAAAGCTAGTAATGTGTCTCAAAGTGCTTTTTAGTATCCTCACTCCAGCTTTTAGAAGAACCACCTTACCCCCACTCTTTCCTGTGAACCTCTAACATGTGTGTTCTGTTCTACAAGGAGAGGCAGTGGCAGAGGCAAAAGCAAGGAAACAGGACAGCCTAGGGTGAAGGCAGCACATTTAGCAACATGCTGTGTCAGAGCACATGGCTGCGCTGAAAAGTAACCTGCTCCCAAGGCACTAGGCTAGCTGCCCCTCCAGAAGAATAGGAAAAGCACATCAGGGAAGCATCAAACCACAGGGAAGTGGCATGGTCAGTGCAGCTCCTTCTCCTCCAGTTCCCCAGTCCAGTCCCAATGCTAAAGAGAACTCCTTCTCACTAGGAACAACAATGAAAGCCATGTCATACTCTCAGAATAAACACTGAAGCTCATTCTGTCCAGTTATCTACTAAGAAGTGGTGTGCAGAGGAACATAATGTTTCCTACCCCTACTGCTGCAGATTTCAGTTGGTAATGCAAGGATTTGTAGAGGATGGATACTGACAGCCCCGCACCATGCACACCTTACATGGGGAGTGGCTCATCCTTTCCTGCTTGTCTCAGGAGCCCAGACAATGTCCAGGCTGAGGAACTGTGACAGAATGCGAGAAACCGAAATAAATCATCCTACATTTTTCATTATTAGTACACATAATTTATCTACCTTTACACTCTTTTCTTTCTGTTTGCTGAGAGGATGCTCAGATTTCTTCCCTACCAACAATCTGAAGATACACAGTGTGTTCCTTGAGGGGCGAATCTTCTCAGCAGGATCTTCAGAAATAGAAAAGTTAGACTTGTTTCTTACTCTTTCTATGCTTGTGGTCTGTCTTCATTGACTTCATTGACTGTAGGTCAATCAGCATTGCTTTGCCTTTGCTAGGCGTGTTAGGTACACACATGAAGAGCGATTAGGACATGTCAGATGGGCAGGCCTGAGAGGTTTTAGACAGATTTCATTGTATAGATGTACCTCAGGCATTTCTAAAAATGCTGCAAGAGGGGCTAGGTGATATGAGGTTTTATTACAAAATAATTATTCTGTGCATTTAGTATGTATTAATTACAGAATTGAAATAAATACAAACACTTCATTGTACTAAGAGAAAAGCTTGGTTGATATTTACCTGAAAGTTTCTGAACTGTATTTCTTAAACCCTAATGTAGTTGCATTTCACAACCAGCCCCTCCTAAATTAACAAAATAGACATTTGCTCTTTTTAAGCTACAAATGTCACTTGGGGCTCAGTCTTAGATTTCTTGGACATCTTAAGTACTATTCAATTGTTTTTCCAGCTGAGCAGTCAGATGGACTGAACAGGCTGACCTGAATTTCACCCAGGGTGCAGAGCAAAACAATCAGCTAGTACCAAACAAGAGATTTCAGAACATCTGGTGCTCTTAAATGCCAGTAATGGAATTTCAGACGAAAGAAATAGAGTAGAGACATCAGGCTCATGACTTTCTCCCACTTTTTCATCCTCCTCTGAGATCTGTTTGGATTCTCAGGCATTACAATATGATTACTGGATTCCAAAGTCTTGTAATTGGCAGTAGAGAAATAAAAAAGTTATTTTAAGTCACCCTCAAACAACTAAGATGTGACAAATTACCCACAGTCTCTTTTTACTGTGAAATTTACAGAAGCATACAATACATTGAAGCTTATAAAAGGTGTTCTTTTCAATAAAAGCATTTTGTTTCTTAAATTGATGCACATAAAAGGTTCATTTGAAAGCACTAATCATGATGGTTTGCATGTCCAAGTACTGATCTTTTTTAAAATAGGAAGTATGAATGAGAAGCTGGTGGCAAAATTTGCTAAAGTTACAGATTTCACACTGTTTAGGACAAAAAAACCCCCTGACTCGATTAAATAGTTATGATTTGTAGAGGACAGAGTTTCATCCATTCACCTCCTGTTGAATAAGTTTTAAACAAAATACAAAAGCAGTCCTCAAACAACTCTTGCTTCATGTAGACAGCGGAAAAGATTGACATTTCAGAATGCCTAACAATGAAAAGCCTAAGAATAGGTTAAATATGATACCTACTAGGATTTTCATGTACTCTAAATTAAGAGTTAGATCTAACTTTACCATGCTCAGTTGTCTAGCTAGCTATTAAATAAGAACAATAAAAATATCAAGTGCTGCTTGGAAATTTGCTGTCAATAGTCTGTATGAGAAATTTACTTTTTTAAAATGAAAATTAAAAAGTAGAGAAGTGCTGATTTTGCAGACATTAAACAATTTTGCTGTCAGAAAATCTAAAGAACACCTTTAGTGCTTGGCTAAATCTTAACTAAGTGTTCTTGTCAATGTGAATCACAACGTTCCACTTTGGAAAGCTGACAAATTCACACCTTCTACTCCTTTGGTGAGTGAGTACTATCAGTTGAAGCTCTTAACATTCCTCAGCAACAACTGAACTGCTTTCAGGAAAAAGCTTTCAGGAAAGGGGGTGCAAGATGTGAATACCTGTGGCAAAATGGAACTGTAGCTGAATAATTCAAGCATCTCTACCATTTCTGACATCTCTTGGTCATGTTACAGATGTCATGATGAAAACCCAAGCAGGAAATTATCTTGCCCAAGACCCCTGAAGTACAGGATCATCCATTCCCTGTGTGACAATCTAAAGAAGAACCTCAGTAATAACCCTAAGAATGAGAACATACCCACACTAAAATATAAATTGAAATGACAGGAAAGAAAGTTATTTATCCTCCATAATAAACAATGAAAGAGTCTTGGCTTCCTGCTGCATTTCTTTATTAGAGGAAGAGACTCAGTATAATTATAAGAGCTGAGGAATTTATTTTGATTACCATTTGGAAATAGGTTTTTAACGACACACACAAATGTGTTCTAGTGTTGTAAACTTTTATGGAAAAATTGGAAAAGCTGAGCAGCTTTCCCTTGCGTGCACTTGCACTGTAATTAATAGCAGTGTGATACAGTAAAGAATTTTCCTAAACAAAACTCAAGGTATTTTGGTGGGATGGAAAAAAATATTTCTCCAAAACAAGCAGGTACATGAAATCAAAGGCTTTGTTTCTGCGCATGCAAACTCAGTGTGCCAGAATTCCTTATTTCTGAGTCAAGCATCTTTCAGCAGACTAAAGTAAAGCAAGGAAGACACTTGGGGACAATTTGACAACTTGATTCTGTTCTGCAGCTTGCACTACTAGCCATGATCTGAAGACTAATTTTCCAGCTCCATCTGCCTTTTTGCTATGCAGATTACTTTGTTCAGATAATCAAAGTAAAGAGAAAAGCACAAAAATAAAATAATTTTCTGCAATTATGTTTTTGGTAAAATATTAACAATAACACAGAAGTGAGCATATATTTTTATGTGAATTTTGTTATCTGTTATAGATAAATAATGACAGAAACAGTATTGGAGTAGCTGTACAGGTTGTATAGAAAAGAACCCAAAACAAAAACAGAACTCTGATTGAGCCAAAAGGGGTTTGGTTATTTTTGCTTATTTTTTTCATTCCTGCGTTGCCTGTAGGTGCTCTGGAAAGAATGAGTCAAATACTAATGAATAAGAAAAGCATTATTTAAATCTCTCTACTGATCCGAGAGTCAGTTGCGATTATAAACCCTCAGAAAGTAGAGAAAACAGAATTCAGACTATCCACAAAGCCTTACAGAAGTTTTCAGGTTTAGAAGGAAAAAAAAAGGCATCTCTGGGAAATATTTGAATACCTATGGTTGATTCTGTACAGTATCAAAACTTACTTATTCACCCTCTGCCTCAAGCTATGTTTCAGTAGAAGAACATAGTATCAAATGTAAAAGGAACACTGGAGAGCTTGCAGCTGATGAAAGAGACTGTATTAAATACACCATAGCATCATGATGAACAGTTATGTCTCTAGAGGTTCATTATTAGTCTGAAAGTCAAGAATTCTATAGCAAATGCAAATACAGTTGTCTGTGAAAGGAAAAATACAAAGACTAAGGACTGCATTATGGGTGAAGAACACAGACATAAAAGAGCAATAAAAAAGAAAGCAAAAGAGTATTTTTTTTCCATCCATGTTAGTTTAGGGATATCTAACAAACTATATGAAGCAAACTGAACAACTGCAGTCTTTCAGTAGTCATATAGTTGGAAAAATTTTAAGTGAAAATAAAAGCTAAAAGTAGGAAGGAAATTCTGAAAATTTGAGATAAATTATATATACATATATTGGTATAACTTTCAAAAATACATGTTTAGTATTGTCAACAGACTTTCTGAAGTGGCCTGTGAACCACTGTTATCCTTTTGCAAAAACTCCTAAGTTTCAAGAGACAGGATTGTGAGTATGGTCATATATAAAATTTTGAAAAAAAAAACTCAGAAAATCTAAATTTATCAGCTAACCTTCAGGTTTGAAAAAAAAATACTAAAACAAATCATCAGGTACCTCACTTAAACACAGTCAGTGTCAAAAGTCATCATTGTTTCATCTGGAACAGCAGCCTAGAAATTCTCTGGTGTCTCATAATATGTTGAGCACTCATTGAAATTTCTACAAGGTCAAGGAATATGTAATACCTTTCCTGGATGGATTCACTGGTGTCTCTGGATGTGTTGAATTTTCAGTCTTTATCTTATAAAAGGCACTTTTCATTTACCTAGCTGCCTACTTCCCTGCAGTGCAGAGGGATTTAATTATATTTGAGACTTCTATCCCTCTGGTCAATGTCAAATTTGGTTGAAAAGAGGTTATTAATCAGGGAGAACAGACACACACAGTGTGATTGCAGAAGCCTAATTTCCTTAGGAAATTAAGCTAAAAAGTAAGTGAAAAAGATTTCTCAAGGACAAGTCCCATCTGATTTTTGACATTTATAAGACATTTTTCTAAGTGAAGCGTAGAAACATGGCTAGGTGAAATAAGGTATTTGCAGCTGTCTAGAAATCCAGATTGAAGCTGCAGTCAGTAACTCAGGAAAGCATTTCAAGTGGAATCCATTGCAATTTTGTCCCTAGTCAAGTTCTTATATATTATCAGCGTGTTTGTACCAAAGAAAAGAGGGTTGAAAATGAAATCCCTTGGGGTCACCTATCCTGGCTGTGTCTCCTCTCAGCCTCCCATGCACCCTGAACTTCCTCGTCAGTGTGGCAGCATGGAGAGCAGAAAAGCCCCTGGCTCTGTGTGAGCCCTGCTCAGCAATAACAAAGACATCTCTGTATTGTCAACCTTCTGTTCAGCACAAATCCAAAACACAGCCCCATACCAGTCTCTGTGAAGGAAACGAACTCTTCCCCAATCAAAACCAGCACAACTGAAAAGACAGTTTAAGTTATGAGTGGTTTTGTCCCAGGGAAAAGGTAAATTTTATTCATGGATGTATCAAGTTTAAGATGCCTAAAGGACTTACTTTCCATACTCACTTCTAAAGAAGTCTCAGTGGGTGTACAATCTTCAAATTTTTCTATCACACTGACATAAAACAGAGTTGGAAAGGAGATAAAACATGCACACAAGAAGCTTCCCCATACACAGAATGGTAGTTGTTATGACAGTAATCATCTATACTATTCTCTATATAAAAATAGCAGTAAAACAAAACACAAAAAACAACACACACACCCTCCTCCCCCCAGCCAAAAAACCCCAACCAAACAAAAAAAACCCAACCAAATAAACCTTGAAGAAGATTAGGTCACACATTATGAAAAAGCTTGTTAGCTGAAATTACTTAAGAATGGGTCAAGTAGAGATATTTAAACAAAATACATTATTAGAATTTAGGAACCTTTTCAAAAAGGAGCAACCAAATTCCAGCAGCTCTGGCATGGAGATTTATCTAGATTATCTTCCTATTTCTTCTATCTAGGAACTCATGGGACTTTACAGATGAGAAAGGTACTTTAGCTGTCAATTAAAAGTTGCAACTAATAAATTCTTTGCAACTGTTGCATGTTAGACTTTGCCAGATGTTCATTCATCAGGGAATGCTACAACTTGCATAGTAACTAATCTGGATAGCTCCTATTAAAATGCACCACATTGAACATTTTGATGTTTAAACAAGTACATGGTGCATTTTTCAGTCTACTTTGGTTCTAAGATATGCATCAGAGATTTCTTTGTTGTGGCTAAAAATGCCAGCATTAGCTGTTCCACCGGCCTTTATTATAGATCTATACTACATATAAAATCATGATATGTAGTATCAAATAACATTTACTTTAAATCCTCATCATCTGAGAATGTGATGCTTTCCAAATACCATGTGACTACAACTCTCTTGCCAGCTTGTATTATTGTATAATACCTATTTTCTGTGAAAAGTGTTGGCTACTGAAGAAACTGAAGACAAAAATGGAGTAATGAAAACAGGTTCTTTTCTATTTTTACTTTAACACGTTTCTCATATGCATGTTTTTTCATGTTGAAATAATTATGATAAGATCACCTAACAGATAAGTTAAATCATGTTCCATTAGTGTATGGAGATTTATTTCCATTATATAATTCAACCATTTCTACCACAGTAAGACACTAAGTAACAACTGCTTGCATTATTACTTGTCTCTCCATATATGCCACCCTTATTCAAACATGGTTGATTCTTTACCTTTAGCTAAATTTTTGCATTATTTACAGCAGTCAGCATCAATGTCTTGCACACCTGTCAATTCCCATCAAGCACTGCATTTAATAAAAAGTTAACTGGGATCCAGATAATATCCCATTCAAATGAAATCCAAGCCAGTTCATTGTGTTTTTAATGTTATAAACCAACTGTGCATTGCCTAAGGTTCTTTGCCTCGGTATCCAAACGAAAGGTGAAAAGAACTCCTCCTCATCTCTCGGTGTCCCCAGTATGGTTACACATTCATAGTGCTAAGGGAAATAGATTAGTCTTTCCACACTAGACTGTATACAAGAATTCTCAATTTGGCTTGTCAGGTGGAGAATTCAGTATGTTTATGACTTTCTTAGATCAACATTGTGAGACTTATCAGAAAAACAAGAAAAACCCAAACAGTGTCCATAATGGGAAAAAAAAGCACTGGACACTTTGAGCTGAAAACTATAGCCTGTCCAACATGGAGCAAAGAATAAACCAGAGGCAGTGCAACTGACGTTTACTGACATTTATGATTTTGTGTAACTTTGAATCCTAAGCTTTGTGAATGCTAATGTTCAAATTAATGCTTCATAATAAAAAGCGACTACTCCAAGTTTCAAGAAAATCCATTTATCCCCAAGTCACAAGATCATTTGCCAAGAAGAGTGTTTTGATTTTCTAAAGCTCTAGGTAAATTTGCTACTGACGTCTGATAAAAGAATGAATGCGATGTACCAGAGTTCCACAGTGACTCATCCAAATATTTTTAAGAATGGTTTAGTAGGTCTTTGTTCAAGAAATTTAAGTTTTGATGTGTGCTGCTCACAACAAATGCAAGCCATAATTACAGCAGTAGGAGGTTGATTTCAGATATTTAAAGATATATTTATTAGATGGGCAAGCATTCAAATCTAGCAATATTTACAGGGAAATATTGCTATTCTTATAACATATACTTAGATCTCAATTATTATGGGATTTCATCTTAATTCAGTAACAATAAAAGCATTAGACAGCATCTGAAAGAACAACCTTAGGTTTACCTATTACTAAAATTAATTCACGCCTCAAAGCACACCTACAGAAAAGGGCATTATAAACAGTACAAAGTATTTTAAAAGCTGAAAATATGGAGCTCTAATAAATTTGCAATGTTGTCTCCAAACTTCATATACATTCTTCATTTGATTTAACAGATGAAGAAGAAAAAACAATCATTACTGGAAAAAACAGGGACAAGGAGGAGAAAGTCATCATGATTACATAGATACATGTCAGATAACACTCACTGTCCAGTAAGACATTGATCAGAAATGTCCCTGTACTCTGAGTTTGCAACACTAGGGTACACCCCAGTAGGCAAATCAATTTTGTTAGGCATTTACAACAAAATATTGTAAATGAGGCAGAGTAGCTAACCACAACTAGGTTGTAGAGATATCCAGCACAATGATTTTCCATCATCCAATCAGTATTAACCCGAATGGACAGGCCAAGGTAAGACTGTTGTTCTGAGCCCATAAAATCCACTTAGTAGTCTCTCTGATTAATTAGTCTTGATATCTGTGCTCAATGTTACATATTCTCTTTTAGTTAAAAGGAATGGGACAGGTGAAGATTATTTCCCATGGGAGTTATTTAACCAGGTTCAGTCCTGGATTCAATGTTCATACTTAATTTTAGCAGATTTTGAAGAAGTCATGTGGTTACAGAGCGAGACATCAAAAATGCCTTTTTGATTTGAGAATTATTATGTTTACAATTTATTAACAGCATAATTTATGTATTCTTTTAAATAATATCAGGTAGCAGGACCTCCTCACACATCGCTGTAGAACACTGGAACTGAAGGTAAAAATGATGTGTTATTGCTACCAAATATTTGAATTTTCCTTGAAGTTTATATAAATGGACACCCCCTCCAATGAATCAAGAATAAGATTACCTGCTTTTACACGAGCACACTTGCAGCTCCTTTGTTACTCATGCATTAGTGATATCACCATTTTATTGAAATCTATTGTGGCATTCATATCCATCCTTTCAATGTTACCATATGCCATAGTGGTAGTATCAACCAATTTTGAAAAAAGAAAGGTTCCAGACATGTGTTGCCAAGTCTTTTTCACCTCAACTTTTTCTGCTCAAATTCTAATCACTGAAAGAGCTGAATAAACCAATTCAAGCATTATTTATTGCATTTCTCAATAATGATCAAAATCATTCCTAATCAAAGGAGGGAAACCTATTTTCTTGCTGAAGTCATGCCAAAGGTGGTACAACAAAGCTTTGCGGAAATCAGTAAATCAGTATTTTCTTTCAGTTCAAGTTATGCTGCTAATTAGATTGAAAAGAAATTTTCAGACAATAAAGACACTTAGCGCAAGTTGTTAACTGGAAGTAGACTAAAAAAACCTCCTACTCTTGTCTTATTCTTAGTGGACAATTTCATTTTGCAACTAACAACTGTAGGAAGTATTGCTATATCCTCTAGAAAAGATTTGTGGAATGCTCAAAATAGGAATTTGTATCTTATTTTAGTGTCCAATTCAGAGAAATAATCCATCACTGACAGCCAGGCAGATAACTGGTGCTACAATATTTTATTCTGGTTTTCTTTGTGTTATGCAAAGATTTATAATAAATATGTATTTTTACTTTTTGCAAAATCATCCTAACAGTTGTAAATACTGGCTGTTTTTTTCCTACGAAAGCCTTCCAAACACACGTAAATAGAAAATTTACAGCTACTGTTCTACCTGACTCATTGAGATACCTGTCACCTTCTGTAAGGCAATGCAGGGAATGCAGAGAAAAATGCAGGACAATAAAGTTTTCCAGTTAAAAGTTTAAATTGTCATGTGTGCTGGATTTAATCAGTAGAAGTCTGAGTAGATCAAAACCTGTGGCAGAGATTTTCTCCTCTGTATCCTGACATCCCTATTAAGAGTCCGATTTTTTTAAAGTACAAGTGCAATGCAAGTAGTACCCACTTCAGAAAAAGACTGTACCTCTACAATGTAATAATTTATATTAAAGAATATAACTAGAGGATAGTATAATATAAACAGTGCATTTTTTCTGACTTAAAACTCATCATTATACACAGAGAGTAGAAACATTATGTTTCCAGGGGCAGTTGGTACTTCAACATGATTAGTTATTAATGTCTTCCTTTTTATAAGTTAGAGATATAAAATCTCTGATACTTGAAACAGTGCCCTTAAGAGATGTCCAGGTAATTTTTGGTTGGTCTAGACAGTAAACATTTGTCTGAATAGAGAGCTAAGCCAGTGACTGGAGTCCATTCACTCATCCTTTGGGAAGCACATTCATTGCTTTTAGACAAAGCACAACAGACCCACTTTATCAGCAAGGGGATACACAACTGCTTGTTTTAGCCCATTTTCTGACAGGTGTTTTTCCTCAAAGAGAAAGCCATAATCTTGGCAAATACACTAAAACCAGGGAAGAAGGAAAACCAGGCAAAGAAGAATTTTTTCTGTTGAAACAATTTCAACAGAACTATAATTACTGCTAAACACTAAAACATTTAGGGTCCAGTTGCTATGCAACTGTGAGAAAGTTACAGTACACCTGCTGTAGACAAAGTGAGTGGGAGAAAAGCCAACTGATTGACAGAAGAAATTACTTTATCAAAGGAATGACTTTTCCACCTTTCATTATATTCTGTTACAGTCTATTTTTCTTTAGCATTTTTAAAATCTTGCATCAATTCATCAGCTTACAATACCTGAACAGACCCGCCAGTTTGATACAGCACATATTACTCTCTCAACTGTGAAACTGTGCTTGTGGTAACAAAAAAACCTTTACAAAGGCCACTACCTTGACAGATAAGCCCCATTTCAGCAACTGAAAGTTCTGTTTCCTGACTCCGCATTCCCAAAACTCACCCTATGTAACATATACAGTGAGTTGATTCACTAATAATTTATTTTCTGTCTTATTCTAGTGATAAAAATAAGCAAAAGCTCAGATTTACTGCTTCTCAGTTAAATAAGGGTTCAGAACAGACTATCTTCATGCCTTATAGCAAAGACTGGATGTATTTCTCAAAAACCTTACAAGCAAGCCATTTACCTGCTCTGACATGGTTTCTGTGACAAAAACCATATTTCTATGTACATTCCTACAAAACAAAGCCACCCAGCAATAGCGGTGCTGAGTGATGTGAAACAGCTTCCTATAAAGTCAAAAAATTCACCTAAAATACATCTTGATTCACACTCCCTCAGTCCTACCCCACTCCTCTCTTTATACCCCCTTTAATAACACTCCTTAATAAGGTGTGGCTACCTGTCCCACTTGACTGATTCCTGAAAAGGCCCAGCTCTGTGCAAAAAACTCTGCCGAGAAAAATACTCATAAATTGTAAGAAGGGTTTGCCTTCTGACTGGGAAACATGATTCTTAAAAGGACACTGCTGACTACAGATACAGATGTACTACAGTGTGTAAGTATCTCCAGCACAGAAATAGCTGTGAGCCTGTCGTCAGAAAACTCATCTTGAATTATCAGACTTTCATACTCTATTATAGTGGAATCCTACTGCACAATAAATGGCAGGAGCCTACTGCATAGTAAGTAACAAAAACATCTTTGTAATTGCCAAGTCTCTCACACATGCATCTATCAGATGTGAAGTTAAAAATAAAATAGAAGCACATCATAGTTGCCAAGTTTCTATCATTAAATGAGGTGGAAAAAGTAATTTCACAAGAGAAAGGATCAGTATTGATGTGAAGCCGGATTTTTTTAAACCTTAAATTTTAATGACTATAGTCCTCTCCATCTGATAGAAATCTTCATCTAGATGAATAAGAAAAAAAAAGAAATTTTAAAAAAAGAGAGAGAATAGAAGAGCCAAACAAACAATGCAAGAATTTTCACAGATATTTCTGATTAATTTCAATTTGTTGAATGTGTTTGGATTTTTTTCCCTCTGCAATACAACATTAAGTGTATCTTTTAAAATTAAAATTAATGCATGCATTCAAAAATGTAAAATCTGACACCAGCAAGGTATTTTTCCAACAAGAATTTTCTTTGCTAGAAATGTAAGACTGTCCACTGGATAGAACATGTATTAGAACTTGATTTTAAATTCAGGGAATACTAAGTATATAAAAGAGTTATGAAATTTAACATATAATTATGGGTCCTAGAGAGCTTCAGGGATTACATCTCAATCATGACTTACATAAGTAATTCTTTGAAGAAAGAATATCTTTTTATCAGTTACTGAAGAATATCTACAATTCATTTCATGATTAAAAAATGTCAGTCAAAGTTAGACTGATCAGATGACATTTCTTTTCCCTGCTTTGAGTCACCTTGGGATTATTAAGAATATACTTGATCTCTTGAGCCTTGGGTACCTATATATGCAGTTAGGATAACCATCTAAAAATCTTTAGTATTTATGACCTAGGTGGGGAAAAAAAATCCATGAAGATTATGAATGAATAGCTACTCCATAGTTTGTCATGTTGTGGAGTGTAAATAATTTTCAATTATTTTTGGGTTCAAGAAATTAATTTAATTCCTATCCTACTTGTATCTTCTATATTGTGATGCTTCTACAACTATCACTCATATCAGAAATAACTATTTGAAAAAAAAAACCCTTCATATTTGTTGTCATCAGCCAGGAGAATTTTAAGAGAACGGTCAAATCTCAAGAGAATATGAGGACGAAATTATAACTTTCCTACTCAGGCTTAGCAACTAAATACCCCTAGGGGTCAAGACTGAGTTACATTGAAGGGGCATAAAACAGTAATTATTTTATATACTTTTAATATTCTTTTGTTTGGAGAGAGTAGTAAGGGATTTCATATTCAAATAGCTTTTGGAGGCAGTAGAATTCAATCTAAAAAAGAGAATGGGTGTTAATTACAGTATGCAATAGACCAGAACAGCACTAAAAGTGTACAGTGAAGGAGATTATGTGTTTAGGATACAAGTTGTGTATTTAAAGAGGTAGGCTTGTAATTGCTGATTTTCCAAGTCAACAATATTGTTTTTTGTTTAAAAATACACAATTAGGTGAAATTTGATGAATTTGCCTCCTTTTCCTGTTTGTAGATTCTTTGTAGCATTCACTTCTCTGCAAATTAGGTTAAAGAATCTTTCATCCTCACTATACATGATAATTCAAAATTTGCATTCCAATCAATTCCTTTCTTTTAAAACTGTCCATGAAGAGGAAAAAGGTGGGAAACCTCATAAAAATAAACTCACAAGTTAACATAATGGCTGAAGCCATTTGCTCAGGATTGGCCAGTTTTGGTGTTGAGAAAACTTGCAACTTTTTTTAAGCTATTTTTGCACTTCCACAAGGGCTAAAAAAAACCAAACAAAAATCCCACCACAAAACTGAAACCAAACCACACACGAAAGAAACACCAAACAACTAAAAGAAATCACAAACAAAACCCAAAACCCAAAACCCAACACAATCTCCTTCCACCACACAAAAAAATACTATCTATGGCTCCTGTCAATCCAAGGGTACAGTGGAAGTAGAAGCCATACATACAAAAGTATTTTTCTTTTATTCCACCTTTTTTCAGATGGACCCCAATGGCCTCCCAGTTCACTTTTTGTTATACCATGAAGATACCACAGACAGAAAGTTCTCCTTTTTGGCTTCATGACATTTGAGGTATCAGGCCTTTGTCTACATAGGAATCTGTCTCTCCTGTCTTAATTATTTTTCTTTAACACTATAAAGCATCCTGTTTCTTAAAAACTCATGGCTATTTCAGTGCCACAGCAGCAGCTTTCAGCTTTCAGCTCCCTCCTCCCAGCACTCACTGCACTGCACTTACCAACCTTGTGTACAGCTCTGGTGAGCTGCAGTGAACTTATAAAAATCTACACAAGATCACTATTCATACCTCACCAAAGAAAAATGCAGTATTTCAGTTTAATGCATTTCTTTAAAAGGCTCAAGCAGCAAACATGTCCTTTAAAACATCATAAGAAAGCAAAAAGTTTCTATTTAACAGAAGTAATTTCCTCTCACCTTATGCAACCCTTTCAACAAAAACACATTCCACACAGTGTGCTGCTTAAGTCAAAGTGCATTTTTCTTGCAATTTATCTGCTGGATTTTTACAAACCATAAATTGTCACTTTGTCACTCTGCTGACTGACAGCCCATCGCGCATTGAGCTGCAATATCCAGGGTTTTTAAACTGACAGTATATTACTGTCTGGCATCAGCAAGTCCCAATTGATTTAAGTTGTAAATTAAATGCCCTGATGGTTGTAATACAGTGATATATTACTAGACTCAATGCAGTTTTTTCTCTGCAGTGGAAATGTGGAAAATACAAGTCCCCAGAGTCCCACTCAGAGTGTGCATATTCTATAATTTTCAAGTGAGCCACAGTGTGAAACCTGGTCAACAGGAGCTTTCAGGGAAATAAAGTTATGGAGCCAGAAAATATCAGCTGTGAAAAGCAGATGCTGAAAATGCTCCTAGTTGACAATTCTCCCGTTTTTAAATACTGAGATAAAAGTTCTCATGAACTAGTTAGTACCAAACCTCAAATAAATTCTGTCTGGAGGAGTAGCTGCAACAAAAAATACAGCAGAAAAGCACACAGAGGCTCTTTTTCATTTAAAGAGGCTGTTCAGTATGTAGTGGTAAAGACGAAAAAGGATTAATTCCTAGTCCTTAAGAATTATCAAAAATCCCTGTGTAGTGCTTCATTTTTTGTTTTATTGTTAAAGAGTAAAATGAGAACTTAATTTTCACCATTTCTGTTAACATTTTATTTTCTATGATTGAGTTCTAGCTTTTAAGAATCAAAATCAATATGTTTTGAACCCTGGACTTAGCAGAAGGTTGGCTTGTTTCTTTCCTTCTGTTTGTTTACAGAATGTATTTGTTTTGGTGCTCAGTGTACCTGGTATTATCCTTTAAAGCATAAAAAGGTAATACACATAACAAGAATTTATCAATCAACTTTCTCTGAAAGCCTAAACAGTTCCAGCTGAAGACTTTTCCAAACTTCTCATGGCTCACACTTTCTTTGCCATCCTAATGTTACAGTATTATCACTTTAGCTTGTAAAGGATTCACAGAACAGTGCTTCACAGTATTTCTCAAGAAAACTTCCCAATTTAGCTTTTTTCTCATACTGAGTGTACTTGGAGTACTCTTGCTTAACTAAGATCAAAAGCCTACTTTTAGATGGGTGCAAAACCAAATCTAGTACTAGGCTGTAATAAAGCACGATATTTGAAAAATTTGATCCAGAAAAAAATCTTAACTATGCTAGTTAGCTAATATATATATATTTGAATGCAAATCTGATTCATTAACTAGGAAAAAAATCTATAAGCAGTCAAATATTAATTGTTCTAGGAAGTCATGGCTGGCCAGGAAAATTACTTAAGAAATTGAGGCCATTTCCTCAAGAAGATAAATAAGACCATTTTTTCTTGGTTCTATGTTAGTTCCTGCAAAGTTTTTTTCTATTTCTGTGAATACTAAAAATATCACTCAGAATGAATACCGATATCACTCATTCAAAATTAAATAAGGTGCTCTTAACCTTGTGTATGTGTTCACTGAGGAGTTCTGGGCAGGCAGTGTGAGTGTGGGGAGGACAAGCCCCAGACCAATCTATGTGTGTCATTTCAGATGGTTTCTTTAGCACATCCATTCTGATGATGGCTTGTCCAATAAGCAAATGCCAAATATCCCTACTCCCTTTGCTGGAGACAAGACAGAGAGGGGCAAGCTGATTTTCAGAGATTACAAAGCTGATAAATGAATAAAGCCTTTTTACCCCTCTTGTCAAAGCACAATCTTAACATCTGTCCCTGGACAAGTTAAACTGCTCTGTACTGGACCTCTGATACGCATTCACAAGCCAGAGCAGTTGGTCAAAGGGTAAAACCATTGAGAAATCTCTGTGGGATCACTATTTAGTACTTATGCCACCTGCTGATCCCAGTACATTATAAAGGAGGCAAAAAAGACAGGCCTTCTTAGCCAGATTCCTGGGTGAGAAATTTCACTGCACCCTTGAACAACCTGGATCTCAAAATCATGACAGCATAAGGATTATGGAAAGGGTAAGGTGGAAGCTGAAAATGCTGAAGTGTTCATTATTTCTAAAGGTTTGAATTACCATAATTTCTGTTTCCATGGTGATTTTAATACTGATGCAATTTTTGGACATCTCTGAAACTCATCTATAGGTAATGAAATAAGTTTTAGCCTTCATCCTCTAGGCACCTGAAGTTATCTGTTTTCATTCTGTGGGTACAAATTTCTTGGACATTAATAAAGATAGTAGGTGCTTCTTAAAAGTGACAGAAGCTGACTTAGAAATACTGGGCTTACAACGTTGACTATGACAAAGGAGACTTCCCCAGACTTAACAAATGCATACTTCATATGAAAAGTAACAGATTATTTTTGCAGAAATCATTACAAGTGCAGAATCATAGAACAGGATCATAAGGACAAAGTACATCTCACTAGAAAAACAAGCATACTCATATCCAATCCAGTATTCTGAATTAGGCTTTACATGTATTACTTGTTTCTTATAAAACCAAAGTTTTTGTAACACATTGGGGGAGGAGAAATAAAAGCATAAGGCAGTTCTAGCTTCTGTTACTATTAATTTCAGACAAAGATGGTATAGTGACAGCTAAAACTGTATGGATTTCTTTTCCCTTAATGAATGAAAGCATCCTGTTAGCATGGTAACATGAATGCTTGAGGGTAAAAAAGATCATGTGTCAATCAGCACCTCATCAGCATTAAACCTGATGACTGTAAAAAGTTTGGGTTTAGTTCTTCTTTTTTCTTCAGTTATTTTTCTACAAGGCTTTGCATTCACAATAATCTCATCCGAAATTAATCTCCTTTCAGAAGACCCAAAAGTTTTAGCTGTTGACGTTCTGACTTCTGCAGCAGATGCAATCCATTTTCCATTCCAGTTTAAAATTTAGATAGTAAAGCACTGCAAATAGACTGTCTCGTACTTATTTTCCAAGAATTGGAAGGAGAGAACATTTTCATAACTAAAAGACATCAAATATTGAAATAATGAAACCATTTTCCTGGGATACTATACATGCATGTAATTAATTTACAGAGTGAAGAGGGGGTTAAGATAAGCAAGGAAAGAGAACAAACGTATTTATCTTCCATTTCAGCTGTTCAAGTGTATATACCATCATTATCACACAAACTATTACTACTTGAATATCTGGAAAGAAAATGTCACATGGAGGAGTGTAAGGGGTTAAGATAAATAGATAAGATAGACAGGGTAGCTAGCTAGCTAGATAGGCAGATAATTAACATGAAACACACATTATGACATATAATCACTGTAAAATGACTTTACTTAATTAGGATCAAATCAACAAGATGAAAAGATTTTACTTGGAAAGCCAGTAGTGCACAAAAATGCTTACAAAATCACTGATGGTTGTGTGCATGAACATGGTGTTTTGACTTTTCTGGGAGAAGAAAATCCAAACCCAAACTAATTATGCCTTTTTAAAAGTAATATGTGGTTTAAAGAGTAACAGCATGAAAGAACTTTTTTTTTTGGAAGGTAATAAGTGGCTATGCTATATTCTATACATTGTGGGGTTATTTTTTGTTTTTAACTCTCAAAAATATGTATCTCAAAACCTGTGGAAAAAAAGGTTATGGCTAAGTATAATCCAGCACAGTAACAACTACAGGGAGACACTAGAAGTTTATGACACATGAAGGACAATAATAAAAAGAAAAGTTATCAAAAATTTAAAATTATATAGGTTATTCATAGAAATAAGGGGTTAATTTAAGATAGGAAGAATCTGAGTAACAGGAGAAATTATCTTAGGATAGGCTTCCTGTTGGGATATAACTTTTCTTTCCAGAAGCAGAAGGTCACCTGTTGCTTGGAATGGTTTTTTCTGGGCAGCAGAACTGAGTATGTGTTAGACAGCAATCCTCCCCTGACACTGAGATGAATTTGCATTCAAAGACATAATTATCCCTTAACTTCCATAATTCTCCCAAAGTGTATGCGTCTATATGAAAACAAATCTTTCAGTCCTTTCTCAGTAAGAGATGCAGCACCACCCTCTTCTATTCAACCAAGTGTAACCTGAATACACATCGAGGGTCATCATTGTAAATCCCAATTTACATATTGCCTGCTTGTCCCAGAAAATCCTAGAGGAACTGCCCAGTATTTCAACTGAATGTTCATCATTATTGGTATGACTATGTAATAACAATTTTTCTCTTTAATTTCCCATGCTGCTGTACAGGCAGCCCCCTGCAAAAATGATGATGTTTCCTGCTGGAGAAATGTCAGGTCTCTCACTGATTGAATCTGATATTAAGGACAAAAGCACTTCATGCTGCCATGGTACTGATGACCTCACTTCACATAGAAAATAACGTTTCCTGTTGTGTGACAATGTATTTATTCAGTTCTTGTGAAGAGTGTCAGAAAGTAAACAGCAGAGAGTGAGTTTCAGTTGAGAAATTGGTCTTTCACATTTTCCCTTCTTTAACCACCAATTCCTCAAGTACTCACACAGTATCAAAACACTTTTTAAGAAGCTAAGAAATATTGTTGTAATCTATGTTATGTAAGTCATATCACCAGACCAAGAAAAGCATATAAACTATTACTGAAAAATACTTTGCATAACATGTAGAGACACAGCCTCTAGGGAGCAGAATGCTTAACACAGATGAGTGTTCAGCTTAGAGAAAAGACTGAGGAGTTCAACTTGATGATCTTTATGGGTTCCTTCCAACCTGAGATATGCTAGGATTCAATACAGAGAGATTACTAACAGATATTTATATTTTCCCTTAAAATACTGAGTAACTCTGAACACAGGCTAAACTCTTTGATTACAACAGGATCAGATTTGGGTCCATAATCCTTACCTAAGGCTGCTAGATAGCAATGTGCTTACGTAAGTAATTTCCTCTATCTTACATAAAGTGAGTGATTCAGAAAATAAACAATATCACATTGAAATTATAGGAGAAGCATTACTCAATGAGTCATCGTGTATTTTCAGAGACTAAAAAGAGAAAAAAATCTTCTACATTTGAATATCTCAAAATAAACAGAGAAGAAAAAAACAAAAGCAAACAATAATTTAAGAGCAGTGCCTTCCAGTAAGTACTGTAAAACTTCCTTGGTTTAATAAGATGCAGGAGACTAAAATGGAAGAGAATAACACTTTTAGACCAACAGAATGGTTTGGATAGGAAAGGACTTTAAAGATCAGCTAGTTTCAATTCCCCTGCTATGGGCAGGGACACCTTCGATTGGAGCAGGTTGCTCAGAGCCCCATCCAGCCTGGCCTTGAACACTTGCAGGGATGGAGCATCTGTAGCTTCTTTGTGCAACCTCTTCCAGTGCCTCATCATCTTAAGTTTCAGGCCTCCTGCACTTTAAATTCACTATACTTCTTTAATATTGCAATCACTATGTCTTAATAGTTAAGACTTGTATAATGTGCAGTGCTAAACAGGGGCACTGTGTATGAACTGTGACTGAAACTCAAGAATGATGGCCTAAGTTACAAAAAATGAAGGCATGCAAAAATGATACTGTGTGGATAGGAAAGGCATTTATCACACAAAAAGTCACAGGTGAGCGAAAACCAAAACTCTCACATCACAGACATCATCCCTCTTCCTTTCTTCCTCAGAATATCCTTCCAAAGCCTAAAAAACATTGTGTAGCTAAAAAAAAAATAGCTAGCAAACATGGAATTAATAGGATACAAAGTTCCATAATTCCATGGCATAAATGTAGTAAACCACACAAGCACCACTTGACAATGAGTCCATCGAGGTCTTGACAAGTGAGTATTTAGTACCTACAGCTACAGTATTCTCAAGCTACCAGAAGTCCATTCATGTCAGTTCCATAAATTTATACTATAATGCAGAAAGTAATAAGTTTCTTTCTGTTTTGGGAACTGGAGGTCTTTTCATGTGCCTCAAATAGTTTCTTTATGCTTATATCAGTATCAGAAACAATGAAGTCACTATGTGTAAATAACTGAGTAACTAAAGCAGCACTTAAGTTATATCCACTACATTCATAAAAGACTTCATGTGCATACAGCTACAGGTTTTGACTTCCCATTTATTGAAGGAATGTCAAACATTGTATTGACTACTTATGCTATGGAATCTTTGCCAAGATTCCTATTAGCTTCACTTGGAACAGGATCACTTCCACTGGCTAATACTGTAAATCTTGCCCACAGCATTAAGTTGTTAATGTGTTCAAGTAATTGATTCCCCTGAGGGTTTCTCTTGAATGAAGGGAAAATAAAGAATTATGATTATATATGGTTAATACATTTTCCCTTGTATGTTTGCACTTCAGAGCACTACAGCAATAGATCAAACTGAACTCTGACATCAGATGCTTTAGGTTTTGTCCCATTCTGCTCCATTTGTACCTGTAAGAACATCTAATGCTTTCCAGCTTTGTTTCTAAATGTAGAAACATCATAATGCAGTAACATCTGACATCTGACTTAGTAATATACAAATTTTCCACTGAGTGAAAATCGGAAAGAGCTACAGCTTCCCCCCACACAGGAAAATTTGCACCTTCACATACAGAGATTAAGTAGAAATTAAGAACGGGAGCTGAAGAATGTCTGCTTCTATACTACTACTGAGGAGTAGTTATTAAGGAGTAATAGTAATTAAGAACTAGTAGGAGTAGTAGTAATTAAGAACTTCAAATATTTATTTTGCTGCAGATGAAAAATACCTTTAAGAATCAACAAAGGTAGGTCAGATGCAAAAATACTTTTTCATCTACCAATGTTCAATCTTAGTCCGGCAGACAACCAAAGTGTATTTACAATTTACGAGTGGTGCTCTTTGTATCTTCTGGAAAAAAATAAAATATCTGTAACACTAAGAAAGAAAAGCCTAAGAAAACAAGACAGCAAGAAAGCAAGCAAGCAAGCATGAAAGAAATAGTATCTTAATTATCAAGCCATTCAAAGCAACTTTTAATCATGGCTAAGGTATTACACATCTGATTATTTGTTATAATAATAGATGTAAGTGAAAGTATGCATTAAGCCTTAATGCATTGAAGCAAATGCCTCCTGTTGCCAAACTTTTTAATAGTTTTCATTTCTCATAATCAAGTGAGATTCATTTCTCATAATCTCTGTGAGATTATCTTGAGCAGAGGTTGTCTCTGTAGGAATTCTACATAGGGTCTCACAAACTGCTTTGAACACATCCATTATTGTATCTAGAATTCTGCAATTGTCTTCCATAGTAAACTTCATCCTGCGGCTGAGAGCACACTCAGCTCTTAAATTGAAAAATAGACAATAAATACTAGAACTTGTTACAAGTCTGTGAAAGTATTTCTCTAAACTATGCTTGGTTGTTGCAGTCTCTGAAATTATACAGCTTTTCCTGCAGAATTCTGTCCATCAACAGAGGCTATTTCTGCATTGTATTTTGTCACTGCTGACTGCAACTTGAGTTTCACTGCCACAACGTACTTTGAGAAACTGTACTTTAGTGTAGATTTATAGCTTACTTAGGTTAGCAATACTACTTATTGTATGTCTAAATATGCTGTATTTACAGTGTGAACAAAATGAGTGTATTATGCCCAGTTCAGTGATCATAATCTAGACTGCTATAAATAAAATATCACATATTTTGTATGTAGGCACACAATAAGCACACAAATTAGACTGTGTAATGGTCACAAAAGAGTAAGGTGATATCACCATCAGAACCTTTATAGGATAGACCTGGAACAAACTGGTACAAGTCAATATGGGCTCTGAATTAGGGGGACAAGTGCAGCTGTGCTACAGACATCCTCCAGCTTGCACAACGGAAAAATAAATCTGTGCAGGAGGGTTAATCTGCCTTAAATACTCATTGCCATTGAACATCCTTAAATCAGTGTGGAAAGTTATTTCTCATTGTTTTTTAATATCAAATTCTTGCAATGTCAGTTTTAAAAGCAAATGTGAAACATGTAATGATTTTGTGAGTCATAGCTATGATGTCTTTAGAATTTGCACCATTCTGATTGAATGATACTCCTAGTTTTTTCACTTTTGACTTACATACCCCTGGTTAGATCTTTACAGAGTCTTAACATCATGGATTTTGCCAGTTTTTTGCTTTATGCTTTACTATTCATCTCTAAAATACACTCTTATTTCCAGATCAACAAAGTAATTTAAAAGTCTAAAACCAAAATTATACCCTTCTATTTAGTTAAAATTTGAGAAAAATAATTTTGTGATGTCTTTACCAAAAATAATTTTGTAGGATCCCTTTTTTCTTCTCCAAATCCAATGTGGATTGACTGCTTGATGAAGAAGCTTTTCTCAAACACTTGGCTGGACTTTGCTACCTGAATTTATTTGTCATCTGGAAATTAAAATTCTTTTACTGCTAGGTAATTCTTGGCAATATTTGTTTTCTAAAAGTACAGAGCGCTTCACTTATACCCAATGCACTCCTGCCAAAGCCCAGAGAAAATCTAATCACATCAGAGTAGAATTTACTTTACTAGTCTTATTCAAGGCAATGAGGATTCATGTCCATAACTAACCCAGAGATAAGTGGCAGTTTCTGGCATGATCACTAGCAAGATAAAAATGAGAAAATTTTGTTCACATTTCCAAGACTTCCTGTCTCTTTTCCTGGTGGTACCAGGAGAGCATGAGCAAAAAACAGTGGAAGTGCCTCAGAGAAACTTGGCTCTTTTGTTGCACTATAGATCTGTTTCTTTTCACTGATGTCACAATAAAAACAGCATTAGTTTTATAATCAAAACTTAAATTGTCCAAAATCAGCAGCAACTATACAATGTATTTTGGAAGGCACCCATGTGGGCTAAGTATTTTGAACATTTTTTCTTTTTTGGTTTGGCTGTTTCATTCATCTAATCTTTGTCTCCAATCCACCTGAAAGAGACCACAGACATCTTAGAAACATGAATGACAAATGTGGAATTAGGGATCTGCCAAGTTGAGATCTGAGAAACTGCTAAGCTGAGGAAGAATTGGAGGAGGTTAGAGACAGCAGCGTTCTTGGAACAGCAAGACTTGCACTATCAAGGATCAGTAAATAACATATTAAGGAGAATATCTGTCAACAGCTGTTCTGACTTGGTTTCTCAGTCTCTCCATGTCTTTCTGCACCCTAGACTATATGATGATTATATGATGACCCTGTTGACCTCTTCAACAGGCAATCAGTGCAGTGTACAACAATTTACTGAGCCCTGCCTTGCCATGTGGTTTTCTTTCCATCAAGAGGGCACTTTATGCATACAGAATAGACTCAGGGATATGGGAAATTTCAAATATTATAAACTGCTCATGTAATACATATTCTTTGGAGGGATTTATACTATACTTCTGAAAGTTTAAATGCTAGCTACTATTATCTCAGCCAAAACAAACCCAATGTTTTTATATATGAATACAATCCCATGGATGTTCCTTTATCTGTACATAACAAATTATTTTCTTTTCCCCTCATCCTACCTATATTTTGAGCAAGGGATCTGCTTTTATACTCTCTTCATCAGGTTTCAACTTACCCGGGTATTATTAATCAGAAAAAGTGCAAGACAGTCAAATTAGGTCCAACATGCTCCTGCTGTCAAAAAATCAACCGGCTGTGATTGATTAATAGAAGATTGCATCTGATTTTCTGGTGCAAGTTCTTCCCTCAAAAAAATTAAAGTTGTTTAACATGTAACTGTCAGCAAATCTTCTCAGCTGACAATCTTTATGGAACAGCCATCTGTTTTTAGGGATTATAAATACTTTATCAAAATATTTTTGACATGGTTCTCCTGAAAGATGATATCTTCTTTTCAATAGATTAATGTCTTAGGGGTAACTGCAATAGCTAAATAGGCAGTCAGAATATAAAGTTTAAGATTTATCCAATTTGCCAACAAATGACGTAGCCCATAGCCTCAGTCCATTTTTTACTGTCATATCGGATATGAAAATATTATCAACACTTTCAGAGATCCTGTTTTTTTACTAACAGAATTTAAGTTCATGCTAAATCAAAAATAAGAACAATTTTAAGTGGTTAATTGGATGTTGTATCTTCCCCCTTATCCCTCCTTCTGATTTACCACATATATGTGGTAAATATTCCTTTTCTTGACATTTTTCTTCCATTGCAAGAAGAATTAGAATTCAGATATTTTAGGCAGCCATCTTACAGAGATGAGAGTAGCTCAGATTCTGTGATGACTCTGGCTTTACTGTCCTACAGTTATCCACAGCAATAAAACAATAAATATCTCTTATTTTTCTACAGTGACCAGAAGCATTAGCTAAATCAGGACACATTTTGCTAGACACAAAGTAAACAAAAATTCTTGACTATAGATGTGACTCAGAGTGAAGACAGAACAGGTAAATGGATAAGTACCAATAGGTCTAAGAAAAGTGGGTGAGGAAGAAGAATGATTTTGCTTTAAACAATTGTATAAGCAGTTTGAATTTGTTAGCAGAATGGGAGAAGTAATACCAGGATGCCATCTATCCACTGTCAGGTGGATATTTTTTGTAGCAAAAGATTTTGAACGTGAGGTTAATTATCACATTTTTTTAAAGCAAGTCTTAGGTTAACTTTCCTGAAAGGCTTTACTTGCTTCCAGTTACTTTGTACCACAGGAACTTCAATTTTGTCCTTCTGTATAATATGTATCTCAAGCCATGCATATATTTAGGAGAAAAAACATTTTCAGTTGTGACTAGAAGGCATATAAAAACAGTGCTATCAAAGACTGGAGAGCTACTCCATCTTCAGAAATATAATTTCACTAAGTCATTTCTAATTGATCACTATTTCTTTATTTATTTTCTTCTCAACATTTTCAATATGAAATACTGAAGCCTTTCATGCCGCTTGCCATTTTCATGCATTTATTGTTTTATGTATAACAATAAATATGTTTTGTGTATAACAATAAAATGGTATCTGAAACTGAGAGTATTTATTTTTTCTCATTATTATCCATTCAGTAAATACTATCATTGTCTTTTAGACAGATTGTTTTATGATCAGACATATTTACTGAAAGAATAAAAACTCCATTCTGTAGCCTCCCTTACTTTAGTAAATTTTGTCCTTTGTTAATGGATATTACCCAACCCTGTGAATAAGATAACAATGTAACTGACATCACAAACATGAATAAAATTTGGTGTATACAGAAATATTTGTAAAATTAAGATCTTTAAGTCAAGATTTTTAAAAGAATGTGTTCAGAGCACCTCAGAGTTTAGAGCACCTAACTTTATTGTTGTGTAGATGGCATTGATGGCCTCCCAGGGATCTTGATGCCGCTGTGGAATTTCAGCAGTTTCTGATCTACAGCTGATGAGCAGAGATTCAAACTCTCTCTGGTTAACCCTCAAAAGCACCAAGGTTTACTTTTTATTAATCTTTATTCTAAGGTTAAGCTGAGGTGCTGGGGTGCTGAGGAAGGGAAGGAGAAAGTCCTCGTATTTCTTTGCAGAGATCAGTATTACTGTATATTGAAAACAGCTGTACAATGGATGCAGCTCTGATGACAAAAAAAATGTATCAAGAAGAACAAAAGTACCTAATATTTCCTCTTTAACACAAATACTGATGAGAATAAACAATTTTAAAAGAGTTTGGAAATGTATTACATTTCTGAAAGAAAAGCTCATATTATAAAACTAAGTACAATTTTGGCTTCATGAATCTATTCAATTGAATGAGGCCACGATTTCCCTCCTTTTTTTCTTTAGTACCCTGAATATCACCACATTCTGCCTAACAACAAATCCTTCTGTTTAACTCTGGCTGAACAGCAGCGCTGCACTGAGAGGTGAGAAAGTGTCATGCTGCATGCCATGGGTCTGACCCTCTGCTTGTTCTCTGTGACCCTTAAGTGTGCAGTGCTGTGAAAGCACTATATCCACCTGGATTTCTGTAATGGGATAGAAGTGCCGCTGAGTTTTGATTTCGTTAAGTTGGGCATTGCTTATGAGATTCAGTTCCTGATTGAGCACTGTTTTCTTTATCTCATAAGCAGTGCTCCAGAGAGACACAGATATCTGCCAGTGCTTCTTATATGTACCCAGGTTTGAATTCAATGTATCTCTGGGTCATCCAAATAATATTTCTGAAACTGAGATAATACCCCTGTCACACATTGCTTTCTAACCTTTTGAGCTTAGATCCAAACAATGCTAGTACATTGTTTAGTGCCTTCCAAATGTCTGACTGAAAACCAATAGAAGTTTCTTTGCACAGACTTTAAATAGAGAACAGCAAAGAAGGGTGTTTTAAATTGCCATATTTTTCATGCAGTCTTTGCATATGATTTGAATAAGTAGTTTGGCATCAGTACTAGGCAAAGTTTACGGCTTTAGTCATATGGGGAGAAGAGGGCCAGAGGCAGATTTGTCCCTCTTTTGTTTCAATCCCAGTGATGACTGACTCTTGGTGAAGAAAAACAAGAGTAACTACAGGGGAAAAATGATGAAACGCTGAAAATTATTGGAAAGGTTACAGCATAAATCTATAATATTTGAGTCTGACTACTGGATGCATTTCGTGGAGCTCTATTATATCATTCACAAGAGAATTGCTGCAAATTTATGAAACAAATATGTTTGTACCAATACATATAACAAATTTTGAACTGTGCCTATACTCTGTGCCTATGTCTAGTTTCAAAACAAGACAAATTCTAGCAAGCTTGCAAGTTGCCTGGTAACAGACCAGTGAGAACTAAAGGTACTTAATTTTCTTCCATGTAGCTGACATCAGAAAAATTAGAATTAAATCCTCAGAGTTTAAGCTAACTCTTGAAATTTGTATTAAAGCCAGTATTTTTTTTTCAAAAGTTTGAATAGAGTTTGGAATTGGATGTAGGACCCCTTTCCATGGCAAATCAGAAACCAAGTAATTGATAAAGGGCTTAACACTCCTGAATTCAGCTTCAATTCATATGTTTTGTTGACCTCATATTTGTGCTGCAATGCTCTGGCATTATTCTGAATGTAGGACTTTTAACAAAATAGTTCTGACACAATCCGTGACAGAAACAAATGTAACTAAACAAGAATAATAAAGAGAATAAAGAAAACTAAAATTACTAACATGCAGTGTTATGGAAAATGGAACTAAGTTCACAAGAGTTGATAAATTTTCTATGTCTAAGAAGTGAATGCGGATTGAAAGGAGGGAAATGCAGCAATGTGGTGTGGCAACAGTAGCATCGTTCATAAAATAGGCAATTGCACTCCAATTCAATACTGATATGTCTCATCTGAAATATTACAGTAATCTTTGGCCTTTCCATTGCAAAAACTTTATCAACAAAATGGAGGAATTATTTTAAGGAGATAAACAGGATTAAGATTTGATAAATCTAATCCAGGAAAAATGCTCATGCAAACAAGAAAAAGGAAAGATGAGCTTACAGAAAATTAGTGTCCAGAGCCATCCACAAAGCATAAATTATCTTGTGAGGAAGATAAATATTATCATGAGTGAAACATGACAGAATAAGAAACAGAGAAGTTAGTGCCTGAGCCATGGAAATGGAGATTTATATGACAGAATTAAAAGGGAATGCATTATACAGCCCTGATAGGGATTTCATTTCTTCTTTGCGCTTTACTGTACTGGAATTTGGCAGAGCTAGACTTGATAGAGCAGGGGGTTTTGTGACCTAACAAATCCCTGTCTACTCTGACATACAGTTTGCCTGTTGTGGACTCTCAAACAGCTCCTAAAAGCTCCAAGAGTTGGAGATGTTTTGAGAAAGTCTAAAATAAAAAAATTGTTTGTGGCTTTTTCCTGAAAGGAACACAAGGACAAAAATAAACATTTGCCAACACTACTAATGGAAGAAAAGAAGAACAATCACATGGGGATTATAAAACTCTCATCTAATCCTAATGGCTAAAATGGATCTCTGAGGATTGGATTAAGTTTTATGTTTTTTCTTAGCATTACATTCAAGAAACTAAAGAACTACACAACACACTGAAATCTGAAAATGCAACATTTAAGTGACCAAGATAATTAATGCAAAAATTCAGTTAAATTTATCCTGATAAAATGAAAATGTGAATAGGATATTCATTTAAATTACAGCAGTTTTAAACCAGGCTACCTCTGTTAAATCTAATTGTTCATATAGGGAAATGTGACCCAGGAAAATAATCCTTAGAAATGGATATTTGAAAGGAAATGTTCAAAAGCCAAATCCAAAATTCATGACATATCTAAAACATATATAGTTAGTATAATTTAATTTTCTAAAGCAAATACATTTTTAAAATTGCCAAACTGTAAAAGCAGCAATTATTTTAGTTAAAGAATCAGAAAAGAATTAGCAATATGTAAGAAACTTTACAAAATAGTACATAGTGCTGATACTTTAGCATAATCTGTACAATTACAGTATTCCAAAAGATTAAGAAAAACCAGCTGAATAACTGTAGGTAACAGGTTGTGAAAGATCATATTATCAATATAGTTTTTATATTAAGATTTATGTATTTTCTCAACCATCAGTGATTATGCATTGCTGATGACTGACTCAAGTCTTCAACTGAGTCTTCGGCCAGCATGGAAAAAAAAAGTTTATGTTCATATGTGTAAAAAACTATTTTGTTGAGGTTATAGCAAAGAATAACCTGAAGAGATAGTTATTGTGCTGCATTTTCAGCTAGATTTCACAGAACTGCAAGGAACAGGTTAACACATCACTGGTTTTATGAAAAAATTAAACTTTTATATACCAGTTGCCCAACTTTAGGTTTGAAACAAATGATTACAATAAAGTTGTTAGCAGTCAAAAACCTAAAAGATATATATTCAGGTGGTTGAATTTCATCAAAAGGGCAAATTGAAGATGAAAGGATATCAGGCAAGGGACTAAGGCTATTAGTGGAAAAATTTTGTTATTATCTTTTTGAACTCGAATTCATTCTTATGTAGAATGGAAAGAAAAAAGAAAGCAATTCACCAGTCAAATCCAGCAGCAGTTTTGAAAGTCTAAGCTTTATCATGAGCAATGCACAAGAAGAAGGCAATACATCTCTAGTGAAACATAAAAGCAGTAAAACAGGGTAGCAATTATGCACAATAGTGACATTGTCTCAAAGCGACTAAGAACAGAAAATGGATGCTGAACAATTGTGCCAAGTGGTAGGAGAGAAAGGAAAAATTGCAGTAAGTTTGCTGTTATGACTTTCTTTAATTCCTATCTATATTTTTTCTCATGTTTATAATTGCTGTCTCAGACCAGAAGCTGTTAAATAAAATATATTTTCATCAAAAAATAAATATGATTATTACAATCATTCAATGTGAATATACGATCTGGAAGAAATACTAGGTGAACACTCCACAATCCTGCCCACAGCAGCCTACAGAGCATGGACACTAACACAGAGACACTATGGACTGCCCTGAATTCATCAGCATCATTACATGGAGGTGACACCTATTTAGAAATACTGATTTCTCATTTTTTTTATCTTCTTCTTTTCATTAACTCCATGTCATACCATTTGCCATCTCAACATTTATATGACCACTGTTTTCCATTCTTAGAGTGTGCATACTTTTGCCCTCAAAGATCAATACCTTACTTTATTTATTGCCACTCCAATGCTCCAACATTCCCTGGCTCTATATATCACACTTCTAGACAATTAAAAAATTCCATCATGTGCGTTTATATATAATCATTGCTCTCTGCTGAACCAAAATGCCTTTTCTGAGGCTGGCAACAGTGTATTCTCCTTCTACTCCTTCCCTTTTTCTCTTTGGAAACACGATCATTTTATGATAATAAAACTACTGAGGCCATGGACATGGCTAATTGTACTAATTATTTTACTTCATTATCTCCGAATCTCTCAAATGCCTTTCAAACTGAAGGAGCTGTTTCATTGCCTGTACAGCATGAAACTAACTGGTGATTCTAACACAGCCCTTACATACAGGTGCACCTATGTGAGGCTGTCAGTGTATACACTCTGACACAAAAAATTGTTCAAAACGAAGTTTTACATTTGAAATAGAAAAAAAATTAGGCTTTAGAAAGAATATTTCTTTTATAACCATTTCATCGAAAATATTTTGGCCAAACCTATTCAGTGAACTGTTTAAAAGAAGCTCAAAGGTGTTAAATATAAATTAGGGGCAAAGTGCAACCACAGAAGTCATATTACCGTATTCTGAAAATTTCGCCAACCACAGAGAGAATAGTTCTCGTTTCCAAGAATATTTCTCAAGGGAGCTAAGTTCACTAAAGTCATGTACAGTGGCATTGCTGCTTTCAAAGGAATCAAAGAGTGGCTTGAACTTCCAGGACAAAGTAACCTAAAGATAGCACCTCTCACTATTGCCTGCAGATATGGCAAAGTTGCTGCTACTCGGAGTGCATAGCTGCTTTTCTTTACTTGATATTCTTGAATGTAATCTCAAAATTATATGGTGCTTTCTTTTCCATTGTAATAAGTTTGACATCTTGCAAAAAATATGGCAAGAATGAGTATTTCTATCTTATTCTAATTTTGGAAGTCTAAACTAAGCAAAACTAGAGTAAGGTAAATGGAAAGTATATGATATTTGAAAAATGTAGGACTGATTACACCTTGTCATTTTGATCTCTATTGAATCTTATTTTTGCCCATCTGCCTTATGTTCTAGTTTGATAGCTCAATAAAGTACAACAAGGCATAAGGAAAAGGCAACTGAGAAAAAGAACGACATTACAAATAGTTTTAGTCAAAAGAAGGAAAAGAAGGAAACAAGATAATTTTGGGGGTTTTGGGGAAGGACAGTAATAATGGTTGGGAACTAGAGACTGACAGTTGTAGCAGTTACAGACTGCAGCATATATGTAAAGATATTGCAGGCAATGTAAACTGTTGCTTACTGATTAGTCTGGGCTTCTGTATGGTAGGAAATCAGGAATATAATCAGTGACTTGCAAAGAGAATCATGGAGAGAAGGAATGCAAGGAGGCATGCATAGGAAGGCACAGAAGTTTTTGCTTCTTTACAATTTCAAATGGATTACTGCTCCAAAAATGGGTTAAGTACGAAAAGGAAAAAAGCAAAACCTCACTGATCCAAAAGTCATCTTTGAGACATGTTTCTACATCTATACAGAGAATTCTGCGCTAAATATTTACCAGATCACCTGTGTTACATCACTGCAGGTTCAAGCTCATCAAGTACATGTAAAATTCCAGCTGTTGATATTTCAAGATCTATTGCGCAGTTTTTCAGAAGAGGCCTTGTGATTCTTAGATAATTGTTATTCCAAAGTAGTGTAAGTAGTTCAATGCAATAAGCCTTTTCATGGCCAATTGTTTCTCTCAGAAGTTAAAGTATAATTGTGCTTAAGCAAATTCATAAGCTATCTCTCCTTTTTTCTTCCTGCTGTCTTCCAGTCTCATGGTATGAACAGTGAGTGAACCGATGTAAAAAAAAAAAAGAATGTTTATTCCTCATATTTTGATTGACAATCTAAAGAGAGAACAACCCCACAAAATTGTATTTGAGGTAGAATCTCTATCTTTAATTAATTTCGACCCGCTAAGAAATTTGAAGTTTAGAAATGTATTTATATTACATGAAATCCATATTGCTATCACTGAGTTCATTAAAGCTCTTTATGAAAGGCTATTTAAGTTCTTTGCTATCACATTCCAAGTTTTCATTACTTTTTTAGAGACGCTACTTCATAAATTTTCACGAATAAGAGATGCTCTTCTGTTAGAAGACTTCCCTTCTGCAACACACAGTACCTTCCTCCTATTTCTTCTTCCATTTTCCCTCCTTTCACTCTGCATTATCACATTTTCTTCTGTAAGTCTGTGATTACATCTGGCAAATATTAAACAAGTTGTCATCATTCAGGCTTCTTTTTCTTTTATTTGTTTAAAAGAATTCTACATTTTCAGTGGTCTGTTCTTGACAAATGCTTTATAGCAAGATTACGGATACAGTGAAAGAGGCATAAAAGGAGTGGTAATCAAGAGCATTTCTCCACAACTTCAACCCTTACTTTTACTGTCAGATAGTAAATTGTGGCAGCAAGACAAATGTTTTTACTCTGGGCATTCACTTTCAGGTTAGAATGTGAATGGAGAGAACTGATAATGAGACATTTGAAAAGATAAAGTGAACTCAGTGTTCAATACACATGAAAAATATAAGGGAAAAACCACAAAGACTAAATATAAGCTTTATCTCTAATTTTCCTTTAGACTGTGAGCAAAGCTAAGCAAACACATCTCTCCACCTCAAAACTAGCCTTAGAAGAAGACCTAGTTATTTTTTGAATAGTGATTTGTAGTTTCCTGACTACTAGGAAAGAGAATGGTATGACTATGATATCTAAAAACTCCTGAACATTTCCTTTTCTTGTGCTTGGAATTCCTGGTTTCACTGGAAGTGTCATTAAGCAGCAAAGCACAGCAATACAAGACCTACTGGGAAAAAAGGCATGGAGGAAGGGAATAAAAGAAAGCATTTTTCCTGCAGAGATTTCCCTTTTTTGTTGTTTATAGTACAAATTGCCGAAGAAAAGCACTCAGCATTTTTGCTTCTTAAAACTACATTTTCAATGGAGAGTTTCGAAAATTACTTGGGCTCCCAACAGACGAGTTCCTAACTCTACACACTTAAAAAATGTTTAAAAACACACAAGAAAATGGACACTAGAGAAGAGCATGTTCCACTGTGCTGTCTTTGAGATGACCTTAGGGGTCATTTTCTCAAAAGGACTTTTTGAATGACTACACTCAGCACTAGCTCCTTTTTGGTTGTATTGCACTATTTATTCTCACAAGGCAAAAAAATGTAGCTATTGTAAAGTGAAGGATGGTAAATCAACCCATGCTGCTTCTCATGCTCTCAAAGAAATATTGAGCAGCATTGAGAAAATAAACATATTTCGTGTCTTTAAACACACACACAAAAAACCCTCATGACTTTTGAAAGATGTTTGTACAGTACTTTTCCTTTCTTGTTGACCCTCTTAAAAAACAGGTTGTTACTGTACCAAGGCTGTGGCTGTCAAATCCGCACAGAGATTTTTCACTCCCATTCACAGTGGTTGTGATCAAACCACCCTCCAGGTTATAAAATTTCTCTGTGCAAGATCCCTACCTAGGTTCCTAGATGCAAAAAGTGCATCTACATATATACACACTTGCTTTGTGTAAAGATTCTTATTTGCTATTTATCTCTCAGTAGTTGCCAAAAGACCCGAGAGAAGTTCAAGAGGCTATTTTGTAGTCCCTAATACATGCAAAATACCAATACTCAATTATTTTCTCTCTTTCCCGCTACTTTTCACATATTTCTATTCCTGTATAAAGAATAAACAAATTTCAAGAGAGGAAATTCCTGCTCAGGCAACTATGGCTGAATGCAGAGGTTTTATATGAACTAGATTTACTGGTGCCTTAGCTCTGGCAAGAAATATGGTGTTAATCCAAGTTATGTATATTGATGCAAATAGGACATGTTAGTGAGAATTTGAGTGTAATATTTAGGATTATTTATATTAGCGAGAAGAACACAAGAACATCACCACAGTTAATGGCAAACATTCTGTATGATGGAAATGGAAAGAGCAACAGTTTTGTGCAGATGAAACTCAAGGCCAAGCCAATGCATGAACTGAAGATAGAAACTAAAATAATTTCCTAATATAGAATGCAGTTGGATTAAGGAAGGCTCTGCTGGGCAAAAAAACCCAGATGGAATCCTTCACAGAGGCTGCCAGATCGGGGTTTCCCAGCATACTTTTTAAAATGAAGAAAGGAATATAAAAAATTCGATTTCTGCTAAATGGAAAGTCAGAAACAAATGGTTATGGTTGTTTGGAAATCTCTTCTATGTGTGAAATTGCTTAAATTTGTTCTATAAATGCATGTTTTGACTTACCTAATACAGAGGGGGAAAAAAAAGAGGAAAAAAGAAAAAATAATAATGGAAGTGTTTAACTTAAGCCATAGTATTTGCCATGAGAGGTACCAGCTTTGCTGTTATTCCAATTGCCTACTACAGAAACTTTGAGATAACAGATTTCCTGAAATAGCCTAAAAAAAATTAAAGGAAGGTATAATTACCAGGGCTGCCTAGGTACTTGTGCTCTGGAAGACTCAGTTATTGAACTAAACTACATGACAGTGAAGAAAAGGTTGTGGCTACAATTTTTGTTATATTCAATATAAGATCATACAGAAAACAATTGAGAGGTTCTACTTTCTTGTTTTCCAACATCAAGTTATTTTTAACAGTGGGACTGTATTCACAGTTTTATGTCCAAATAAACTATTGTGATATTTAAACACAATAACCAACAGATGTCATTGAAAATTGTTGAGGTTAAATTCTATTCTCTCACACAACCCAAACTTTTCAGATTTGAGGAATACAGACAGACTCCAAACAGAGGTTTAGAAATACAAGTACCTTATACAAAAAACTAATTAAAGATAAAACTCATGACAGGAGATTAAAAAAGACATATGCTGATGACCTTTGTTAACAAATTCAACTACTAAGGTATTTTAAAGCAGTCTGGAAGCTCTAGAATATTTTTAAAATGCCAACAGAATTTTTATATTTTCTAAAATTACTTTTAGTAGTTTTATTATTTTAGTGCTGGTTTTTTTTCAATGTATTGATGATACTTCCTCTCTTTATACAGTTCTGACAAATTTTCTTGATGATGTGAGGCTATATCCAAATGCCACACTATATATTCATTTTAATCACCTATTTCAATTGCTATTAAAAAAAACACCCAGAATTAAAACAGCATACCTAGTAAAAATGCTATCTCAAATTGTCGCACACAGTTTTGCTTCTCTCTCTCTCAAAAAAATACCAAGGAATTAACAATGCTTGTATTTTTGATTACTTTTATTTTCTTTTGATAAGTCAGTCACATAAAGATGTTTTTTTCATAAATTTTGTTTCCTAAAGCTTTTTAGGTGTCTTTCTCTTAATAATGTACCTGCTCTAATTGCCATTCCAATGACAGGAGAAGTAAGGTATTTTCATTATTTCATTTGTGCTTTGCTTGGTAAAAAATGTTGGTTCACTTAAATAAGGGAGATGAACAAGTCTCTTAAGAACAATTAGGACATATTTCTGATATTTATGTTTACAAATTCCAAGTCTGGGAAAAGAAACAGAGGTAATATTGCAAAAAATAATAAGCTACAGAGTACTACTACTTATCCAGCCTAAGAGTTTTAATCTTTATTGTGAGATTATTTTAAAAATATACGCAAATCTTGTGCACATGAAAATAAATGTATGTCAAGTGGATATCTTCCTTAAGTCCTTTATTGATAGCTTGCCAAAGAGCTGTAAATTACATTTATCTAATTACTTATGTGTGTTGGCAACTAGAGACATTAATATATCTGGAGTTGAACAGGAGCAATTGTCGCAATTTCAGTCTCTATGCAGAAAATCTGAAACTGAGCCGATGTTCCACTATAAGCCAGAAACATTTGACTCTTTGAACAATCATGCTTTTAGAAACTAGGATAAAATGGACCTCATTCTACTACTGAGCTTTACAGTGCTGCTTCATCAAAAATTGCATAGAAATGACTACACTTTAATAACCTGTAAGCTTTATGATTTACACATGGAGTGTCTCTGTGTTCCCTGCTTCTTGGCAGAGGTTTCATAGCAGCCTGCTCCAGTGTTTTATTGTGTGCAGTGCAGAATTTAGAATTCTTTGTTACTTTCATAAAATACATTATAAAATACTTAATACTATATTATGAAAGCATTATCATAAATAGTTAAAACTATAGTTCAGTTGTCAAGATAATTGAATAAACCATATTTTGTGATGTACTGCCCTGCAGTGATGAAGCACCATTTTAATTCTGTTCCATTCGTTTATTCACTAATGTGCCAAAACTGAAAATTTCTCAAGAGTCCACACTTTGAATTAAAGACCCTAATTTACATACTGAAAGAATGAATTATGTCTCTGTTCTGCCAATGTAACTTAAACTTAAACGTCCAATAAAGCTTCTTAAGACAGCAGTTGTAGTTCTTCAAAAGATGTATTTCTTAAAATATAATTTTATTTTAAAATTTGCACAACTCAGCTGGTTCCAGATGTTGAGAAGACCCTTGCTTCTGTTTGATGGGTGGCTATAAATGTACAGCTCCTTTGTTTTAATGAATAAATCCATAACAAAGGACATCCACAATATATAAACCATAAAACAAGAGAAAAATTCAGAGCCAAGGGAAAAGCCAGATATCTAGAACATTTCAAACTTCCACTGAATCAAAGTCCTTACTTAGTAACGTTGTGCACTGAAAGCAAATGGAGTTGAAATAGAATATAACATAAAGACAATGCACTAATTTTGAATGTTGCTACAGCTGCATTAAACTTTACATAAAGGCAAAATTGCCTTTATCAGAACTTGTCCACAAAGTAACTAAGTAGACCACTATCTTTAATTGGTCCTATGGACATCAGCATTTGCAATCCCCTATATGATTTTGAATCATGTTAGAATCCACTTGGATTCAGAATCATGAAAACTTTTAAGAATAAAATGTCGAAGTATAGTCTCACAGAAATATATCTGAAGGAGGAAAGGAAGAAGTGTTGCCACATTCTTATCCACATCTCAAGGATTTCCTTTCACCACCTTGTCAAAAAGAGGCAGGGAAGGTATGCTTGCTATTGTAGTACCACACAGAAATCTTTCTGCTCACAGATCTCTCCTGTTGAAGGCCGATGATATTACTGATATATAACTTTAAGCAAATGTGAGTCATGTTTCTCATTAATGATGAGTATACTGGGAGAGGATTTTCCTCCTTTTCTTTCCTTACCTCTTATTCTACCACTGGGTTAGTTTGTGACTATCCTGACACACAATGTTGGAGAAACAGTGCAAGGTCACTTCCTTAATCACTAATTAACCCTTTAAATTACTGTGCTGAAATCGGAACTTTCGTTCCCTCATGGCTGTCAGAATTTCTGAGAGCCAGGAGTAAGGGACATAAAAACTGACCTTGAATATTACTGGAGATGTAAGTTCATTTAAAGGTGTTCGGAAGAACAAAGTAATTATTTATCAATCCACAGAATATGACTATTTATTTTTTTGTTTGTTTGCTGTTGATGTTTTTAATATCAGTGGATAAATGCCAGACACTGAGGACCTAGCAGGAAGTGTCATTTGTGAAGAGTAAGAACAACAAAAGTAAGATAGAATTCAGCAAAGCTAATAGCAACTTCCAACATCTAGTGAGATGTATCCTAGATTTCAGTCCATCTGCCAACTACAGCCAGAGAGAATGGTATTTTGTGATTGATAACAGAGGTCACTAAATGTTTTTTTATTAATATTTGATGTTAAAAAGAGAAGACAATGGATAATCAGTTTTGTCTTTGCAGCTCCCTTTTTATTTGTGAGGCTGAAGATGTCAATTTAGCAACTTTTATCAAGGCACTGAAAAGACGGGGGAAAAATTCAATCTTATATTCATCTGCCCTCATATTGATTCTGGACTTTGGGTCCAATAGGAATTTTTTCCAATACAATGTTTGTATATGATAAAAAGGGAATTCACCACATCTAGAACTTCCTGTATTTTATGTAAGTTTTAGCTATGATTCATTTAATTATGATGTAATCTCTGGACCTGTAGAGGCTGTGCCCAGAGCAGAAAAAAACTCTTAGTTGTATTATGATTGTGAATTAGAATTAGAATTAAAATTAGAATTAGAATTAATTAGAATTAGAATTAGAATTAGAATTAGAATTAGAATTAGAATTAGAATTAGAATTAGAATTAGAATTAGAATTAGAATGGGCAGCTTATTCAATTGAATTCAAGGATCTTCCAAACTCTGATCAGAATTCCCTGGCAAAATTTGTGCCCTAACGCATGTCAACATCTTTCTTCCTCAGGTGGTAGTAGTTTCTCAGAACTTCTCTGTCAACACTATCTCAAAAATAGGTTTGGGTCTCCATAAAATTCTATGCTGAATCTTTGAAATAGGTGTTGATATAGATATTAGGGAATGCACCACTCTAGATAATCTTCTGTAGCCTCCTGATCATCCTCAGAAATGTAATTTATGGCTTTTATAACTGGTTATTAGCTGGATCTGTCATAATTATATCTTTCTCTAAATTACAGCAAAAAAAGGTTTTCTTCCAGGCCATGAATTGTCTTGGAATAGAATCCAATCAGATGATATAGAAATCTGAATAAACTTAAAATAAGTGACATGGTATAAAAAGGATTTATAACTTCAAACATGAACCTAGATAATAGCATTTATAAACCTATAAATTTTAAAGCTCACAGACTAATTTAAAAGCATTTTGGTGATAACTGCCAGATGAGAAGTGCATAAACAGAAGGTTCCTTTGATTATCAGAGTGTTTGCTTCTGAAAATTAGAGCACAGCCATTTATCACAGAGTGTCTCAAGGCTATAATCAGTTAAATATATTCAAAAATTGCGGTAATTTAGTATGTTGAATGTCAGTCAAAGAAAGGCAAAACATGAAGTAGTGTGCTAATGCAAATGTGAATTATGCATATGCTAAGGTGGCACAATGAAGGAATAAGTGAGAGTCACATTCCTGATGTGTTACAATATTTGAATAGTCAGGAATGTGTAGATTCAGAGGATGTGCCTGCCAGCCTTCAAAACGCAGCTTTGTATGGACTGAATGGCAGCTTAGAGCCAACGACTGCTATTCTATGATGACAGAGATCAGACACTATCACCCTTTAGGCACTGGTTTAAAGCAGGATGTAGAAGGAGGAGGACATGACACTTCCATGGTGTCTTTCTGTATTTCATCTCAACATCAGGAGAGACCTTGATATGGGAACTCTGTTTCATGGCAAACTTATCTTCTAAGAAAGTACTTCAAGTGCTTCAAGAAAACTGAAAATAGGCAAGAGCCACAAAAATACAATTATACTGGTAGAGAGGCAAAATAAAAACAAGGCGACTGCTTAGCTCTCCACAAGGACAGATTGCCAAAATCAATCTTCTGTGTCCAAGGGCCCTGTAATTTCTCTCAAAGAAAAAACTGTGTCTGCTCATGAGCTAAAAGTTTCTATTTCCCTGTAGAAGATGTTCTAGATTTACTGATATTAATCCTGGGGCTGACTGACCGATAATGGAACGTTCATTTCAGAGGTACTGAAAAATTAGTATCACTAGGTCATGTGCTATGCTTTGGGTCACAATTACAGGAACTGCCTTTCTGACCAGGCACATAAGAAATCATATTTTTTCTTTAGACTTTTTTTTTTTAATACAAGTTAATAAACTTGAGTCTTTTGTCTTGATTTATTTGTGTTTTGCTTCACTCTGAGTAGAAGATGGTGTAGCTGAAGAAAGTTTTGATGGATGCAAGACACGCTTTACAAAACGGAAGGGCTACTAAATAACTAAACAAACTCTCAATACAATAGTTCTTATTCATCCCTCAAGAACATATCTAAATTAAACTTTTTTACATAGGTTTTCCATGTATCCTCCCAGGTGTGGATTACAAAGAAATTATAAGTCACAAATTTTTGCTAAGTGAAAACCCAAAAACGATTTTACATTTTGCATGGTTCAGGCTCTCTTTATTCTTATTCTTTCTCTCTTTTTGTCCCAATATATAACTGTAGGGACAAAAGAATTACTTGAAAAAACATGAATATTTTTTGTCCTTTTTTTTTTTTTAAATTGCTGCAGTAAGTTGTGCACATTCTTAATCCTCAGTTTTTAGTATTTGAACCAAAATTACCTGAAACTGAACAGCTTTCAGATAATAAAAATTAAAGAAAATCAACTACCCAGTGGAAATCTGAAAATGCACATTAATAGAGTAAAATGCGTACAATTTCTCTACTATATTTTATTACAAGCATTAGTTTTATTACGGCCTTTCTTCCACCAAGACAAACACTGTATTGAACTAGATATGATTCACATACCACAATGCCTTTGTCTCAGAGAATTTAGATGAGAAAGGCAAAGATTAGAAGAATATATACATTATTGATTGTGGTAAGAATAAGATAAGAATTCAAAGATTATTCTCTAAATGGAATTAAATTTCAGGACATACAAACCAGCTAATTAAGCATAAACCCTATCAACCCTGTAGCAACTGAAACTTAACATGTCATTTGGTTAACCTTCTTACAGCTTTTTCCTCAGTCAGTGAAACTGCTGTCCACCTGTTACAGCTGTACTGCACAAAATGTCATTATGGGATACAGTGCAAATTTTTCTCAGTACTATTATTCTGATCAGCTTTATTTGTCTACAGTCAAGGTCATTTATGCATGAATGAACAGCTTTAATTCTCTAATGTCATTGGCTATATTTTCATCAAATAATTCCATTTGTTCATGTCTAGAGCAGATGCAGTATCATGTAGAATTGGTGACCTAATAAATAACAGAAATAACATTGTTCATCACATGACTAATATACAAACTCTTGTTTATTTATTTATAATTACTAACTACAGCAAATAAAAATAACAGTAGTAAGTCATATTTATTATTAGATTACAAGGAGGATAGAGGGCTATAACTTCCAAATTATTCATTGAAAACAGACCAACTTGGTATATCATTAAGTGATGTCTGTTGATTAATTCCTACCTCACGGCAGAATGTTGTCTCCGTTCCAATATGTCAGCAACAAATAGCACAGCTTTACTTCAGAATTTTCTCTAGTATATCTGCAAGAAATTACATTGTTATGACATAATACAAAACACAGACAAAGATATACAATTGTTTATAGTACCTAAAGGACATGGATTCATATTCCTCCACAAACTCTGATTTCACCTTAAGTGCACATAGACAATTGCTGGTTTTTGACTGACAAGGAGCAAAGACATTAATACAAATTATCCTCTGAAAGACTATTACCTCCAAAAGAAATACGGAGCCAGTTAGATGATTTCACTGTTATTATTGTTCTTATGCTGTCATGAATAAATACAGAATGATCAAACATAACTTTCAGCATTGTTTTGCACTCTTAAAGGCTAGAAAGTGTTTGGCCTGGGTGGAATCTGAAAAGAAAACATCACAAGAACATGAAATTGCTCTTTGAGGTAGCAACAGTAATCCAGTAGTATAGAAAAGAGTCTATATTGATCATGCCTTTGTGAAACAGGAAATACACAGGAAAAACAGTTTCAGAGACTAAATTTAAAACGTGCTCATTCAAAATCTACTGGGTTTATGTTTAAATGTTGTTGGAGTCTTGACTTCTACTTTTCAGGCAAAATGTAGTTTGAATGATGATATTCAAGTTGCTGAACAAATTGCACCAGAATTTTCTAAAATGATGGCAACATAAATTTCTTCCTAGTAACGTATTTTATTCTATTTTGTAGCAGACAAATTTTATCCCACTTGTGATTTCTATGATGCACGAAGTTACTTTCTCTTACAACAAAGAACTTTGTTGTCTGTCTGTTGAAATAGATGACTGCAGAATCAGGACAATAGTTTGCAATACCTTTGGGACCTTAGGGGTTAAAAGGTGATCTTACAATTGGAAGTCATTATTATTTACCCATAGTGAGCTGAGGTTTATGACCAGAGTTGCAGGGAAGCTTCTGTATGTTTCACTTTTTCAAGATGTCTTAGTTGAAGTTCAGTAGGTTCAGATACTTATCACGGAGCCATAGATTAACAAAAGAGTTGGAACATATCTGAGAATGTCGTTAAACTTCAGTTGCAGGAAGTGTCTTACAAAGTCTTTCTCAGAGATCAAAACAGGAAAAACACTTAGAAATACACAGTGTGAGCAAAGACTGATGGCCTCTAAGAAAGGAAAGGCAAGCTTCACCATCTGGTTAGGTTTCTTTGAAGACAAGACTACCACAGGAGACAAAAAATGGAATTCAATGGACGTCACATGTTCAGATTTCCAGAAAGGATTTGACAAAAGTCCAGCTCATGTGTTGCTCTTTTTTGCTGCAAAGTGGCTCAAAAGCACATGGGCTAGCTGCCTGTTAGCGGTGTCTTACTGTTCAAAGCGCAGTGGAGAATGGAGGAGGAACGAGCTGAGCTCTGGGGGCATGTGAGCATACTAACTGCTGTGAAATGTCATGCATTGATGTTTCACAGAGTAACATCAATTGTATTTAACCCCATCTCTGCTGATTTCTAGTGCGATGGCCAAATTTTCATCTGGAGCATGGATTTTCTTCCGAAATTCTCATTTTGAACTGCAGGGCTTTTTTGTCTTAGGTGTCATAAGCGTCAGCCATTTCCTCTAAGACCTACTTTAAATGTTGGGTTTGCCATTATGGAATTTATGTACAGAAGATGCTGCTTCACAGCAATGTTTAAAAGTTTCTGCACATCAGCAAAATAATCAGAATAAGAAGTTATTGTTAAACTGAGGATCCATCCAAAATACAATGAAGTCAATGGAAAAGATCCTATGGATTTTAATAGGTCATGACAGCGATGTCAAGCTTCTGTTGAACAGAAGTTCAAGCTTCTTGATCCGAAGTTCAAGAACAGATGTTCAAGCTTCTGTTGTCTTGTAGCAGGAATAAAGCTAAGGGTAGCCAGTTGTATAAAGACCCAATCTCTTCAAAGACATCACATCTTTGTGTATATTTGTTCAATTAACCCCCAGGTTCTGTAGGTAACAAACCAGATGTGTTAGTGACTTGCCCTGTGAATGCTTGCCCTGTGACTTGCCCATGTGAATGCAATGCTTCAACTTGCTTTTCCTCCCACGTAGCTTCAAAGAGGAAGAAGCAATACTCAACTGTCTCACAAAAACCAGTTCACACATGCTGGTCATCCAGAGTCTGGTGCCTACAAATCTGCTGGTCCACTGAGTATTAACTAGTAGAGCAGGAATGTTGTGATCCATTATGGATTAAACGAAGGTGTTGCATGGCGTGGACAGCAACCCTTCATCGTATCTTTATAGTCCTGAATATAGGAGGCTGCTTGTGCAAAAGGCTTTGGAGAAGCCTTTGAGAAACCTTTTCATGACACTTTTTGATAAGCCATTAGTAGATCTACAAACCTAATTCTTTTAGCTTATTTAGATTTTCCTGACACAAATTCTATCAAATGCATTCATTTACTCTGTTACAAATTGAACTTCTACTGACATCAATATATATATATATATATAGTAGAGCTGTATGGATTTGCGCCTTATTTCTGGACACAAAATTCCTTCTGATGAGGCAGTTCCTTATCTTCCATGAATATGCTACTTAACTACAGTCATTATTATGGGATAATCAAATTAATAACTTCATAAAACCTTTTGTAAAGGATAATAAAAAAACTTACTTAAAAACCAGAAAGGATTACAATCTTTGTTCAGAGCTTAAACAGTTTCTCGGAGCCTGGAAATCAATAACAATTTATATCAGTCAAATTATATCAGTCATATTTGACAGAGTAAAAAGCCTCATGAGCAATTTAGATGAACCAGGCTTTTTCTTGCTTTATGTGCCCTTCTTTTCAGCACTCACAGTTATTCCATTGCATTATACATTCTTTATCTAGGTGGTCCCCAGAAATACTTCTTGTCACGAAAAAACTGTATACCTTTCAGAATTCAGGTTCCAAGACACTGAAATAGTTCTAAGAATTTGATATAGTTCTAATAGCTTTTTGTTACTGTTTTCTTTTAAAAATCCCATTATTTATATGAATAAATAATGAATATAATTTACAGAATAAAACTGGAAACACTTTCAAGGGTTCAGTACCTTCAGAGTTGCCATGTTATCATCACTGTTGTCCAGAATTGCAGGTACAGAAGCACGTCTTGATTCTAAGCATGAAACCAGTAGTTTCCCTAAAATTCTTGCATATGTGACTAAAGTTTACACCTATGTGACCTGTTGCTCTGCAACATCTATTCTTTTCATCATAGTTTTCTGCAGCGGCCAATAAAGTGTGAGAAAGTCATGACTGGGATTGCAAACACTGGAGACTAAACAAGACTATTCTTTTTAAAAATATTCACCTAATTCTCATAATCTTTGCAAGTTTTGCATGTGAACAAAGAAGAGAAAAATATCTTGATGCTTTTACAATCTGTAAGCACCACAACTTTGAGTCATTTTGAGCAACCTCTAACATATCCTGGCTCAGAGCACCAACCAGTTGAGCTAGTTTTACCATTTGATTGTTTGGATCTGAATTTTTTTAATGACTGGTGAAATGAATGGCACTGGAAAACCTGTGTTTATTAAGTTGACTGTTTTTCTAAATTATGAATAATATTTCTTCCAAAGAATTATTGCAGCAAAACACCTATACCCATCATGAAAATCTTGTAATTAGAACACATAAAACGTGCAATGTACAAGAGCACACTTTGTATCTGGAATTCTGTACACACTATTTTAACATAAAACGCAGTTCAGCACCAATTTTTCAAAGTCATCTGGAAAAGCTGAACAGGTCTTAAAATGAGCTTGCGGGTTGTGTCTTTACCATAGTCACTACTACAAAAGCCACACAAGACAGAGGGACAATGTTTGAGTGGGTCACTGGTTCTTAGTTTCTTTTTAGCACAGCTGAACCACTTTTAGCACCCAACAAGCTTAAGTAAGACTGTGCTAAGAAAATGTTTTCTTTTTCAAAACTGAATTTGGATTTTAATTTTCCTAAATATTCACGGAAATGTAGTTCCTCAAATCTGAGGTAAAGTATTATTAAAAAATTTTTAAAATAAAAAAATAATAAAAAAAGGAAAGACCTACCTAGATTCAGAGATTGCCATACAAAACTACATTGAAAATGTAGAGATTCGTTGAATTTATTATTACAGCAATCAGAAGTAATACTAAAGGGTGATATATCTCACCAGAATTATTCTTAGTAATCTGACATCTGCCTTGGTCACACACATGATGATAATTGCAGTCCTTTTGTTTAACTGCCTATTTGGGTTTTTTTTCAAATGTTATATAAATAGGCATGTGTAAGCTTAGTGTATTTATCATATCTGAGCTAAATACAGATTAATTTAGCTTGTGACCAAACAACATTTTGCAAATACCTGCCTACTGATGTAATTACTCTCCTCCTGATGAATTAATGTTTTTTCCTTATGAATGTACATATGCTATTATTGAGTCTACGTAAAAAGCTATAGGTCATATGAATACAGCTTTCCTCCTTCATGCTCCAGATACTGAGCACTCTTGAAGAAAAAAATTAAAACCTTGCCATGCATGGTGAGTTTTTTTCATTTTCCATGACTGAAGGCATTTCTAGGAAAATTTCATCAAATGTATTTCTAATGTTTATTTTTGTACGTTTGTTTAGTGAAGTAATCAAACCTCAGAAATCAATGTAAATCCATAAGGTGATTGTGGACTGGAGACACAATTATTGCAAATGTTGAAAAGAAAGAAGAAAAGATTCAACAGGTATTTCAAAGTACTTGCCCTGTGGCAGAACATTCTTTACTAAATCCAAATTTCTGGCCATTGCAGAATTTACATTAAAAAGTTAGCACTTTCTAATTTCATTTTCTGCATATATTATGACTATTAAATTCTGTCAGCTACAAATATATTCTAGGTTTTAAATGAGATAAATTATTCCAGCTTGAAATTCTTCTGAAATGCTGCTGTCTGTAGTTTGTACTATTGTAGCTAGTATACACATTCTCTCTTTTACCAGTTACACAAAAATATGAATACCAAGACCATGAATCTTCTTTTTCTTCTTCTCTCCTGACAGCAATGGAACAACATCATAGCCGTAAATGTGAGGAAGCAGCCACTTTATACTATAATGCATTGCAGTGCTAGTGCTTTTCCCACTTGCCATTGCATGATTTTCTCTTAGCAGCTTTTTCGGCAAGTCTCACACTGCTCAGCTCCTCGTTTTGTATCAAGCTGTGCCATATCTGAAATGTAATGCATTATCTTAGGATGGCACCATATTTTTCACTCTTACTTTAACTCCAATATCATAATTTGACAATAGAAGTGTTTCCATTTACAGCTTCATAGCACTCTGAGACTTGGAGAGGTTTGTTCCCTCCTTTTAGAGGTTCCTATTTAGCAGACAATTATCGGTACCTAACCCAAATAGAAACACCTCAGAATCCAAGAGCAATTACTTGAGTGGCAAAACAGTCCTGGGTGCATCCAATAACAGATTACAAAGATGAGGTCCCTCTTTTTTACTATTTAAAGGACAAACATTCAGGAGTATAAGCAATGAACAGCAATCAGGTAACATTAAGCCAATGTTAGAGCAGACAATTGATGAAATGGTGACACCCAGATCCTCAAGCACATTTAGATGAATAATTGCCATTGAAATCTACTACAGACTGTTTCCTAAATCTTTAGCACAATTTATCCTCTCTATCAATTACCTAATAGCAAAATAAAGAGATTAAATGAATCTTTGGAAATCATAGGAAGATAGGATGCAGGATATACATAAGATACAAGATTCAGGAACCTTCCTTGTTTACCCTGAAGGCAATGTACTAGAGGGGCACTCCCTAAAGTCTGAAGTGCTCCAGCTAGATCATTTATGACTTTTGATGTATTTCAACATGAGTTTCTGAACTGTATAACTCATCAGACTTACCGTCTTGTATTTGATTGTGCCAAATGAATTTCTGTCTGGATCTTTGCACACTGAGACAAATTTTTAACTCAAGACTATGACATTAACCTCATCAGTGTTCATTCCAGGGACATGGCAGAAACCTGTGAGTTGCCTTCTTATCAGAAAACAATACACAAAGATAATATCTAGAACAGAACAGCCTTTCTATTAGAAGGTGATCTTTTCTTTTGTTTATTTTTTTTTCGGGGGGGGGGTACTCCAAAGGTGTCTACTGCCAAAATCTAGCCATTACAGAAGCTAACTTTGTGTCAGCAATACATCTCATTTGAAAGTAGATGCATATGTTTGTTCAGAAGAGTGATTTCCTACATTATGTCAATTATGTTGACTAGAATTCTGTTGAATGTATTCAGAACTTACAGAATTAAAACTGAGAGTGAGAAATTTCTCACAGTTCTTAACTGGAGAAAGTTAATGTTAATTGAGATTAGTCCAACTCTAGAAATCAATTCCTTTAATCTGTTCTTTCAATTATATTGTAAGGACTCTTCCATAAAATGCACCATCCAAAGTATCTTTAAAAGCTCATGTAAATAACAATAATAACAATAATAATAATAATGTAAGATAAATAAAATGTGGTCCTTTGAAAAGGAGTATCTGCATATCACAATGAGGTTTTTGAGTTGACCTTAATTTACTCCCTTTAAAAAATCCCAAACAAAACCCTTTTTGAAAAAAAGAGGCTAAATGTTCAAAGTTTCACTAATATATAGTCAGCCTTCATTGAGTATTAATTTAATGATGTACATGACATTGTATTTTTTTTATACATGATAGAAATTAAAAATTAGCAAAGCAACTGATTCCTGAGAGGAGTCAAAGGAAGGTGTTTTTCTGACATCAGCTGAGAGGCCTTCCATAATACTTTGTGATGGAAACAGGAAAGACCACATGGCACTATCCCCTACCCATCCCTAGTTCTCAGGACTGAACTAGTGTAATTTTGACTAGAAAAGAAATTCTGAACAAAAATTTCTCTTAAAGCCTGGTACAAAACAATTCAAAACCATTCTATGTTGTTTGATTTCCTTGGATTAAGAATGAGAGAGACATTTATAACAAGCTGTCTCTCCATGTGTAGCCTCACCTGCACTGTCTTGCCAACCTCTCTTTGTGCAACAAACTGCAGAGTATGGCAGTTGCAATGCTCCAGTAGGGTTTTACACAAGGAAACCAAGAGGGTAATTCAAGACAGCAGGCCAAGTAATGTTTTCTCTCTCAGAAAATGTTTACTGTGGTACTGGGCTCTGCTGCTGAAGGCCAATGCCCATGAACTGGTTCACTGACCATGGAGCTCCCTCGAACACTAGAACCTCGGCCATCTTGCAGCTGCTTGTCAGTGCCACTTGTTTCTTAACTACATATCTCTGATTTCTGGCATTGGCTCTTCCTTCAGTATCCCCTGACATGGCCAGACCAACACCACCATATGTGCTGAGGAAAATCAGTTGTTCAAACATTAGTAACCAATCTGTACCAGCTAAGGTAAAAGATTGTTTGGATTACTTTCCAAATGATATTGGAAAACCAAGCAGACTCATCTGGGATAACCTCAAAAGATAAAACAAGTCTAGAATGCTTCAGCTTTCATAATGTTGGCTACAATAATAGTATATTTGATGTATTTTTTAATTCTAATGCCATTGTCACCTGTCACCTCCTTTTTTTCTCTATTTCCTTTTCTCATTTAAAGTGTCTTTGAAATAATTGCATTTATAAATTATATTTGACACATGAAAAGAAGAAGGAGAGGAAAAAGGGTTGACATCCTTCTTACAGAAATCAAAATGAGATTTATTGCTTCAAATATTCAATATCTTTCCTTAGGCTGTGTTATAAATGCACCTGCATTACCAGCTGCATGTCATCAGAGATCATAAGCAATTTGTTGTACAATGAAACTGGAAAAGTACAATCACTGTTAAATAACACCTGTGGAAATCAAGGTGACACTGGTAATTTTGGAGAAGGCCATTTTATTGTCAATGGTTATTAGGTAATGGAATGTAACTGGGAATACATGTATAAACAGCTTCTAAATCAGCCAAGAGGTTTTGATGGTATCATAAATGGAGAGCAGAATTTGTATAGTACAGAACTGTTCCTGTTTTTCCTCATATAAAAGAACAGGAAAAGGAATAATTACTCAGTAATCTATTAAATTGGACCAAGCATTTAAAAATTATTTAAAAGAATTAACCAAAATATTGACAAAGAGTGTAAATCATGTTTAGTCTGCAACTAGCAGATCTGACTGTGTTTTAAGATAACATAGTATTCAAAGCTGACAGATTGTCACACCAGCTAATGAACTGGATTCCTCACGTTCTTTAATATATGTAACTATATAAAACGGATAAGCATGCTTATGCCAAGCTAAATGAATGAAAAAAATTATAGTCATATATTTTGGGGGCGGGGGGAAGTGTTAATTGCTCTGTTTAAGCACAAACTGCTGATAAAGATCAGGTAGGCTTGAGATTGACCACATGACCTTGAAACAGGAACTGTTTCTTTTACATAAGAATGCTTTCTCCTCTTTAAAAGAGTGTAAGTGGAGAATAACAATATTCAGATTCCAGATCTTTGATCCTTGTCATGTGTTCAATGCACTTTTGAGATAAACCTTAAGGGCTTCAATAAACTAGATTCTTGAGGACAGTACATGAAAAATCAAACTCTGTGTGTGTGTGTTTGTGTGTGTGTGTGTGTGTGGGCGTGCATGTATCTGTGTGGCTGTGTCCTCTTCCACTTGAACAAAAACCTGGAGGAATTTCTAAAACTTAAGAGTATTTTGAAGCAAGATGAAAAGAAAAAACAAAGGTAATAGATTCTATCTGTAGGGATTGTATTTGTGCAGTCATATAGTCATTAAAATTCAAGGTTATAAACAATTTTTTAGAAATAGAAGGCAATGCTTTTATTAAGATGTACTTATTTATAGCATACAGTACCTTACTGCACAGAGAACTGTATGCACATTAAGCCTGGAGAACATGTATATTTTTTTTTAGATTGGTCTTCAGAGGATACAAAACATTTGTTTTATGAGGTAAACATCACTAACTAAAACCATTTAAAAGAATGAATCCATAAAAGATTTTTAGTGAGAACACAAAAAATGTCTAATTCCTTTGTGAGGTTGGGGAGTGGGGCTGGTGAGAAGAACAAAACCATGCCTTAGTTCTCAATGAGATTTATGTAAAAAAAGTTCAATAATACATTTGTTAAACAATAATGAAATAATAGCATAGATCTTGAAACAGCTTTCCAGATACAAACTAACATTAATTTTGGAAGACTATTCCAGTCATTCTAATTTGCATGTGGTCATGTATTATGCACAATACCAACCCCTGCTAGATAAATCAGTACCTCAGGTAGATGACAGCTGTGTAAGTACATAGAAATAAGGATCAGTGTGTACTGGACATAAGCAATTCCTTACTCTTTCTCATGGTTTCAGATGTAATGTTTTAATATGATTAAAGTTATGAAACACCTCCAAGCCCTTTGCACTGAATGCCAGCACAGTTTCTTTTCAGGAACTTACAGGCAGCTCTTGGTTTAGGCATTCAGACATAGCTTTCTGTGCCTGTGCTTGTAGCCCTGTGCAGCTCAGCCATGGCCCAGGCCAGAACATGCCATTATTTTTTTCCTGCCATCCTTTTGAGACTCATGGATATTTGTTTTTGTCTCCTTTATGCTACCTGCAATTTAACAGCTATGAAAAAGGCAGAATGATCTGACTTTGTTTCAACATTACAGCTCCGGTTTCTTAAGATACTTATGTGGCTAGAACCAAGCTTACATATTTTATGTTCACTATTTTGTAAACCTTCCAGAGGACAAGCACTCTCTTCTGGTGATGTTTTTAATCTATTATTCTTCTAGGTTAGAAGTGCACTGCAAAATATCATATTCGGTATTTTTTCTAACAAAAAAAAGATGGAAACATGTAAAGATAAGCATAAGCTTTCAAATACTTAGTTACTGCAACTAGACTCACATTTAATAGGTTTAATAATCACTATTTAATGAAAAATATCTTAGCATTGGAAAAGTTTTTTTCAGAGCTGAGATGTATTATTCATTCTATAGAATGATTATCAACATCCAAACCATGCCTCTAGTCCCTTCTCTTCTACATGATTTTCCTTTACAATCACACACCATTTCAGGGCCTGAGTTTCAGCATCAAACACTTTTTGGTGGAACACATCCCAGAGTCCATCATCTCTCTCCCTTCTCATCTCCTAAATATTCATTTGTTAGCTTCTGCTGCGAATTGATTTCTCTCATGTCTGTATGATCCATGGACCATGCCAAATTCTTCTGAGGCTTTAAAGTTGGATTTAAGGGCAAAGAATCAAAGTCAAGTGCAAGCTAAGGAAAATGAATATATAAATTGGAAATTTTAAATCACTGATGAGCTAGTGTCAAAAGCTTTTGTCTTTTCAAACATTACTTAAACACTAAAATCTTTATCATGAATAAACATAATCTTACTTTTCTTTTCTGTAATGTGATCATTTATAAATATAAGAGGTTACTAACAGAAAAACATCCAAGCATTTGCTTTCTCATAATCAATCTCGATCTCTACAAATCTCAGAAGAAATTACATTCCTACTTCTGTTAAGAAAAAAGTATTTTTTACTTGGAAACCTTGGTATAGAAGCAGAAATCAGGTAATGAGAAATGTGAAATTATAAACACTCAACCCATAAGTCACCGGGAATAAAAAGCAGTGAGGTGTAATATGACTAAAGCAGGAAAGAGCACTCAAAGGATCCTGTTTTCCACTCAGCACACCAAACTCTTTCTGAAATCAGTCAAAGAATTCTGCCAAGTATGTTATGATGTAGTAAGATACATGGCTTTTAAATCTACTCAGTGGAAATAATACAAAATTGTCACCACTAGGCTATTAATGGAGAAAAGTTGTGTCAAATATCACTAGAAAATAAATGAGGGACTATTTGCCTTTTAAAATTGGTATTTATGTACCATTGTGTCATGTATTTCTAATATCTATTTATGGATTGTCACTGAATAAAAGACCAGCAGAATTTTGAAATATTTTTTAAATCATCCATTGAAATATTATCTGGTGCTCAGTGCTGTGTGGTTTTTTTGACACCGGTTCCTTCTTCCTTCATCAGAAGCCCTTAAAATACATTCTTTCAAATGAATGCAATACTTGGTACCTGTGGGAGTGCTCAGAATTTATTCAGAATCAGGTTCAGTAAGAAAGGAGAGTGAAATAAATTAAAAATATTCTATGCCTGGTCTTCAGCTATTATGCATTTATACAGCTTCAGAAGAGTCAGTGAACTTGGATTATCTTGTTTAAAATGTATGAAAAATATCTAATGTCATTTTTTATATTGTAATGATGCCAGAATTTAAAGATTAAGGATGTTCCGACTTCCAGAGAAAAATGCCTAAGAATGCAGTCTAGCTTGGAATAGAGTATACACTTTACCATGAATATAACAGTACAGCTTTTGGATCATCTTCTATTCCAATTTTATACTAATAGAGTACCCAAAAATATATTGCAATTGGAAACACTGTAAAAGAAGAAATCTCTAGTAATTTGTAAGAACAGGGAAATACCTGTTCCAGAGCAATTAAAGCACCTTGTAGGATCATATGACCTATTTTCTGTTTACTATATGACGCATTTTACTGCATTATGGTTACGACTGGTGAAAAAAAATTGGAACAGTCTCACATGGAGGCTGAGTTTGAAATTGAAGTAAAGAATGTAGATCTACACTGGAAATGTGTTCCTATTTTCATAATGTTTTTAACCAGAGCTTTCAATCAAAAGGTTACAAAATTGTAGGGAATTTTAAGTACAATTATAAATCTCAAATGAGAAATGCCACCCTCCCTTTAAATGACAGGTTCCTAACCCATGTCATCCCCTTTCACAAGCTTTTCGCAACCTTTTTCACCTTCATGTTTGCAACTAATTAATACTGTCATCTTTCCACCACCTTCCACAAGATTCAGTCAATGTCAGCAACTAACCTTATGCTCTGTTGCTGCTTATAGATTAATTTACTGAGCCATCTGTCTGTTTTCTCTACTCTAAGTATTTTCACATTTTGTGATATTTTAATAAGGGAAAGCAATTCAATCTAAAATATTGTTTTAATCTATAAAAGATGCAATGATTTGTCTGGAAATTGTAGCTGGCTTCATGTAAACAGCAATGGCATGATGATGATGATCTCTCACTCCAGATAGAAGAGACTAATCAGCTTTTTATTATCCTTATTTATACTTCTATTCTCATTTTGTTTACTTTGTTATTTCCATCTTTTTTACTGTCATATCCTGTCTTTCTCCCTCTGCTTCCACATAGCCTGACATATTACAGGAGACTTCTATTTATACTATATTAAGGAATGCTCAGGTTGCCCTAAAAAAACCCAAAAATGCACAATGTAATTTACGTATGAGCAGCTAGAAAAATAACAAGTATTGTCAATCTCTGCTGGATGAGATTGCACAGCAAAGTCATTTAACAAAAGTCTGTCAGATGAAGTATGCAGCTACCTAATTTGAATGGGCCTGAATTTCAGACAGACACTGTGCAGAAATTCATGGTAGATGCAATATAACAAAGTTACACAGTATGTATACTGTGTAATATGTATTATGTACTATGTAATATGAGGTATGAGCAGAAATAACCACTCCCAGGAAAGCATGCATCTAGAGAAATATAACAAACCGCCCCCCCCAAACAAACCACCAGAAAACCTCCAAATTCATGACACAACTGGATCTGAGAGGTGTACAATTATATGAAATTGCCTGTGAAACCTGGAAATTTATTCTACATTTTCTTACTCCCAGTTTCCAATTGCAATAAGTCTCCTTCCTGTTGTGCTGTACATTTTGTGAGACTAACAAACTGTGTTGCAAATAAAGAAATAAAATTATCTGGGCTGAAACTAAGTACTCAAAAGTAAGTCTGTCACTATTCATGTCCAAAAATGAATGCTTTTGAGATTTTTATTTTAAAACACACTTGGTAAATCTGAAAGCAGATTTTGGAAATACAATAGAAGAAAACAAATGCCTACATTCACATAAATTTCTGCTAAATGAGAAAAATTCAGACTGCACACAGGATCAGATGTTACCATCCTTAGCTTAATGTTAGGTAATGTCTGTGTTGGATAATGAGAGAGGAAGGATTGAGGGGCAACACTAGAAGAGAGGAGCACATTATCAAGGCAGTAAGTGACACATCATTAACTCAGTCGGAAAAGAGAGAAAAACTGTTTCTGATTTTGTATAACAGAGATGAATCAGAGAGAATTGTACTGGAATGTGAAAACAGATGTTAATTCTATAGATTTCAAGATTTCTAGCTTTGAGAGTTATGAAAGCTTCACTTCTCAGGTTCACCTTTTGGAAGTATTTCACAAACGTTCCCTTGGGAATCAGGACTGGAGAAGTCAGAGAAGAAAAGCGCTGCTCTGCAGGAAATATGTCCCCTATGATGGTTGGACATTCCTGTCCTTTACTGACTGCCTGCACGGTTGACTTTGGTGCACAGAGTTATTTCACTGGTATGACTGGAAAGCAATTAAGCCTATGAAACCCCTAATATTTTATAGGAAACACATTGTTTCTGGGAATTGCTATTTTAAATGTCATTCTTCTGCCATCTTACTGTTGTGCTGATAGAATAATAAAACTGTGCAGGAAAACACTTTTAAAATGTCATAAATAAAATACAAGCTATGTATTTTAGGGGCTTTTATTGCTATTTATTTAGAATTGAAACATGAAATTATAAGTCTAAGGGAACATTTTTATAATACTATGGCATCTTTTCCCTGTGTCTTCTTTTCAAATACATAATGTTACAAAAACTGAAGACTATGGGAAAGATAAGATTGACTCTTCTGACGTTCATTCATTCCCCAGCTTCAAACCAAGTCTGAAATGCCCTCTCAGTAACTCCTGCTCATTAACAGAATCCAATCTTTCATTGAGCAAAATCTACTTAAGACAGTTCAATGGGTTTCCTTTTTAGAGTTTCAAATGCAGTATGACAGCGGGAGCATTAGAATCCTGAGTTAAATTCTGAATCTATCTTTCCTTTTGCTTGTATTTTTTTTCTTCGAATCTTTCTTGCAAATTTAATGGATGCAAATGAAATTCATCACTATAGGAAAAAAAATCTTGCTGCAAGCCTTTTAAAAGGACTTATGCTATGAATTTCATCCTTTTTTTTTCATTTCCAGACAACTGTGTATTTTGTTAACATTTAAGCTGTCCAGTCTGACCTCCCTTAAAATAGTTTCAGCGGCAGAAATCTGCATGCTTCAAATGAAATAGTTTGTCCCCCTCATAAATACACTTCATTTTGAAAGTGTAATTATGGGGGAACAAAGCTTAAATAGTTCATTTCTGTTTTGTTATTCTTGGTGCCCTTTATCAGGGTCTTAGTTTGATTTTAATGGCTTTTAGTAGGTGATTAATTATCAAGGTTTTCTATTTGTCATTTACCTCTTTTTTTAAGTACTTCTTTCAGAACTTGTATATCATGTGTTTTTAGAATAGGATAACATCAGCTATTGGCTAAGCTTTGCTTATTTCACCTTCCCGGCATCTGTGTCTGGAACAAATACTCATCAGTCCTTTCTCTGAGAACTTTGATGAGACAACATAGTCATGGTTCATGGGAATTCATCTCCTTTATTTTAAGTTTAAGCAAACAGAAAGTGTGCCACTGTGTGATTCCAGAGAGAAGAGTGGTAAGGAAAGTACATCAAATTCTATTATGCTTCAAGTTTTTTTTTTCAAATATACTTAACAAAAATGGGTAATTAATTCAGTCTGAAAACCCAAATCCAAATCCTTCTTGACTATAGTATTTCTGTGCTTTCGGTGATTTTTGCTATACTTTTTGCTGCTTTATAATTAAAAATATGTAAATATTTCCACACCCTAAGAAAGACACAATGAAACAAAAATAGCAAACCTAACTAGAGACAAAACTGCATAATCAAGCTGTTGAATGGGTTTATAGCATTATGGACCATTTCAATTTTCTTGGACATTTAAATGGAAAAATTAATTGTGGTTAATTGGAAATCTTAAAAATAGCTGAAGACACACTTGGAATCATTTTCCATGAAAAAAACTAAATAGCCAATTATCAACCGTGATGTAAAAATTGCTATCCATAAAAATAAAACAGCCTTAAAACATCACTCTTAGCCATCTGGGTTTGTGCAGCATGATAATAATGGGTGTTTCCTGGAATAACACTAGGGCTTCCTAGATTCTATGAATTTCTTCAATTTAATTTCTACCTGTATTTTAAGTGATGGGGGAAATTATTGAGACAGTAGAAAATAACCTTTATTTTTTGAGAATCTTCTGTACCTAAACATTGAAGACACTTTGAAGTACCCAGCTTTCCTACCATTTATGGATTTTTTTTTAAACAAACATGTCTTGTAATACAAATAATAAACACAAGAGCATTGAACATAATGTGAATTCTCAGGCAGGAGCACCTACATAACTTTTCACATTCACGACACACCTAAAAATTTAGCACTTGTCTAGGTATTTCACTAAAAGAAATCTATTCTTAAATTTTCTTTGTTATGCTGCAACATTTACTCAGACTGACGAACTGAGAACTGTGTCTGTGTACTTATTCTAGGTCTCTCCTTATAAAGACGTTCAGTAGATTCCAGTAACAGGAAAAAGTGTATTATAAAAAATAGAATTCTTTTGTACAGCCAGGGATTCTTTCATCAAGACATATATTTAAGATACATATACCATAAAAGTCCCAGAGGTCAAACTCAGGTAAAGAAGAGTAACAGAATAGAAATCTAAAGTAGAAGAATGAAAATCCTTTGAGGACTGCTGATCTTGGTGAAAAACTATCAAAAAGTCAGGTTAAAATAATATGTCAGGCAGGGACATTAGCCAAGAATCTCCCTGTTAATTAGGAAATAAGCTGTCTTAATTAGTCATCCTGCAAAACACTTATTGTGGACCCAGCTTTCAGTTTTTAGTATCACTGGATGATTGCCTTATTAATGTACAAATGGGTAATTTACTAGATATTTGAGAAACTGTAATTGAAAACTGACAGCTTGGGTGTTCTTAGTAATATTAAGCAAATACAATATATTTTCTATAATTAGGATAAAATATACCTTTTTATGATTAAAGGATATATGACCATCATGTACTTGATTATCAACAGATACTGTTGAATTTTGATTTTGTTTTCATCATATTAAAATTAATAAGCTGTATTTTTGAGATCATCAGTATTTGGATACATGCCACGCCAACAGGAAAGGGAAACATAAATAATGGCAATTTCTTTGTATGCAAATAATAAAATGGTCATCAGAAATTACTAGAAGAATATATTTTATAGATGAGAAGAAGTGCTTAGTGACATCTGCTAAGAATAAACCTGTGCTCTGTGACTATTTCTTTCAGGGTTGGACAACTTAGGAAGTTTGCTTGATGCCTAAAAGTTATCTTTTTTATACATGGTTCAATACAGTCTTTTTTATTTTTTTAACAAAAGAGGTGCATTTTCTATTTTGTGATGGGGACTGAATACATAAGTGTTCATGATTTCCTATTTTTAAATAAACACTATAAATGAAAACACCTTCTGTTCTAACAAAGAAAAAAAATCCATACTTCGATTTTTCCTCTTATTCAGTGTGTGTTAGCAGAAATATAATTTCACCACTTGGTACCTCAGTTATCAGTGAGTAGAGAAAGACAATGATTTCCTCAAATGGTTGTTTAGAGGCCTAATTAGGTGCTCTTTGTATCATTCTGAGATCCTCAGAGGAAAGCAATTAGAGAGTGCATATGAAAAACATTACTATCTAATTAATTCGTTATTGAAAAATTACATGATTATCTGACATATTCTGAATATAATTGCACCCATTACTATTTTTAAGGCTCCTTTTCAACTTGCATGGAATTTCACACCTGAGAAAGAAAAATGTTCTCCTAATTGAATCATCAGTTCTATGAATAATTCATCAGAATGACTTTGTGCACAATGCATTACTAGGCTTCATTTTTCCCATATGCACTTTCATCCAATAAAGCCTTGTCTCTAAACGCGAGAGACACAGATGTGTCAGGTGCACCACTTGGTGAATAAGGAATTGGCTAGATGGTCACACTCCAGATTTGGACTCAATGTCTAAGAGGAGATCAATGACAAGTGACAATCCTCACAGGTCAGTATTGGCACTGGAGCTGTTTAACATCTTTGCTGGTGACATGGACAGTGGGACAGAGTTCTGAGGGAACTGGCATCTCAGTGTCCTCTGCTGTATCAAAGGAACCTATTCCTTTCCTTCCTGCACCTGACTTTCCACTTTCATTACATCATTTGTTTTGGCTTCCACTCAGGAGTTCTGCCAGTCTTGGGATCTTGGGCAGATAATTTTTTATATTTACAAATGTTTTTTTCTACTGAAGAAACTATAATAATCTGCTACAGCTAAAGTGGTATTATCTGTGATCTACACACTACTGCAAGACTTCTTATTTTAAGAAGTTCTTACGAAAATTACCCTAATGTAAGACTTGAAGATCATTTTACATGACTGCATCTTGGTTGTTGTAGACATGTTCAGGCAACAGCTTCATAGGTAGTTTAGAAGTTCACTGGTCCTTATCCCCAGTCGATATTATGGGTATAGGCCAACAAATCCTTCTCAAAATAATGGAAAAAAGTGCAGGGTTTTTTTTCCATCATAGGTCACTATACAATGGAAGGCAATGCTGTAACTGTGTAGCTGCTTTCCCATTTCTGTCCCCTGATGGCACATAGGAAAATAACAGCATTGAGACATTCTGAAAGGCAGGGGTGTGAGTTAAATAGCAGGAGTGAAATCTGGAGCCTGCATAACCTCCTTCATGTATCTGGAGCCTGTATAACCTGTCTATGAACAGTTACGAATATAAACTGAGTTTTTTAAAAATATCAGTAAATCTCACATCATTATACAACATGTGAGATTTGGTGAGGATGGTTTATATGGTTTTAATCTAAAGCACTCTTAGAGATGACAGCAGGACTAAGATAAAGCAGGGTGGGGTCAGGCAGAATTTTACCTTTGTCTCTTAGATAACAAGGTAACATCTATTCTCTAACCATGTTTCTGTGTATTATTGTAATTTCAAAGTACGGGTACAGAAATAATTGAGAAATACAAAGTTAAACACAAATTAAATTAGTAGAGGCACATCGAGCAACTACCTTTAGATATCATGATGGCTGAAGTACTTCTAGAAATATTAATACTGTTGTATTTTCTTTTATAAATATCACCTATGGGAATAAAAAGGCAGGATGATTAGAAGACCTGGTGGGAACTAATGCAGTCTCCTTTCTACTAAATTTCTGGCAGCACTCCTAATTATCAGAACAGCTGATTAGGAGTAGGTCCTAGCTATAGCTCAACTTTGAACAAAGTTTGCATGTTCCTAAGTATCATTGCTACTAAATGCCACAGACGATTTATTTGGCTAACAAAACACTGTATGTGAGATTTCACAGAAGAGAAAGGTTCGTCTTCTTGCTACAAAAATCAGTAATAAAAATAACTAAATGGCATGTATCTATTCCCCCAAGGAAATAGTTTGATTTTGCTGAATTTTGTTAACAATTTCCTTATAAAATTATAGAAAAAATAAATTCTATGAAACTGTGTATTCATGTGAAGATTTTGTAAGACGATCAACACTTCTATGGGAATCTTCTTGATGAATAAGGTTAAGTCTCAAATGCCAACTTCTACAGATGTTCTATTAATTCCATTTTTATTTAATCCCTGACCAAATGTATATTCATTAATTTCAGGCAAGAATCAGATACAGTCTGAACAAAGCCGGCTTTTCTTTTTTTTTTTGCAGCAAATAAAAGATGAAGAAAACAAGGTTCACGTCTATAATTCAGGCTATTACTGAAACTTGAGTACCATTATTGACTGTTATATTAATTGTGGGAACTTCTTCAGGCTCACTGTTAGATTTATGATGTACAAAACCTAAAATGAAAGCAAGTCTACTGGAAAAATGATGACTAATTCAACGCATTGAGATTTTTATCAGATTACGGACTGGGCTAATGAGGATTTGTTGCCCTTGAAGAACATGAAGAATGGTCTGCCTTTTCTGATAAGACACATCACTTCTTTAGTATCTTAGGAAGTGACTCTGGCCTACAGATTTTCTTCACGCTGCCCAGATAGGATTATACAGTACTAATCTCCTGGTATAGTAGTGAAGACAGAAATATTCTATGTGAACAATCAAACAGGTATTACTATGTCATTAAGCAACCTTCTGCCTACGTAATCAATTTACATGGTAGAAATATCTTTGAAGGCATATGCCTTAAAAGAACCTGTAAGAGGGCTAGATGGCACTAAAAGGGAGCTGTTAAACACCAGCTAAAAGTATATCACTGCTCGAAAGTATCCAAATACAAATATTTCAATGTAAATAAGAAATTAACTTTAGTGATTCACATATGCTTCATAACTTTTTAGCTCATTATAGAATGTCACACTGATCTACCGCCTCTGATATTTCAGGTTTTACTACTTCCTTTGCATTAAGGCTACAACATTACTTCAAATTGGTTTCCTAACCACATTTGGTATCTCATAAATTCAGAAGACAGTTAAAATAGGGAAGTTTTACAAAGCATAAGCCCAAGTGTCTTTGGTAATGAAATTATTTCTTTCTAAGTTCTTGCTTATACAGCAGTCTGAGAAAAGTGTGGCAAAAAAATTTTTCAAAAAACCAAGCAGCAACACAGCAATCCTACCGTCTCCAGCCATAGAAATACTTTACTAATCATACTTCTGTGTGTGATATGGACTACTTTGATATGTGGTACTGCTGTTTTGTCTTTTTTTGGCAACACTTTCTATTAGAAAATTTAAATTGATTCAACTGTATGTATAAGGAAAATTATCTATTAGGCTGTGGAAGACTGGGTATGAAGTTTTCGGGTTTTGTCCTACTTTCTCCCATGTTAATCAATGATCTCTTGAGCTGCATTTGGCCCATGGGCTATGAGTTGGCTTTACCTCCTGTGACCTCTCAATCACATTCACTGTCTCTGTTCTTCAGCGAATGTGACTAAGAGGAATTCTGTTAAAGCTCACTACTTTGAGATATAGATTGCCACACACACCATTTTTAAAGCACTGAAGCACATTCTAATTATAGTACTTGAAATTTTGCACAAAATAGTCCTGTAACATAAATTAAGAACCTATATAGTTGCTTTGGTGTGCAATTGTTTGATTCTGCCATATTTTTTTAACCTGAATAAGTACAATATCATTTCCTAAGCAGAACTGCTATAGTTAATTAATATCAAACATATAATATGAAAAGCAGGTCACAAAAATTCAGAATTTTTCTGCAATGTTTAAAACATCCCTTCACAAATTTGCAGAATGCAAAAGAAAAGGTTTTCTTTCTGACTGGCACATGCAATATGAATATATGAATATTCAGTCTGCAATCTGAATTTTGATGCTACTTTCCGCTCAGAATTAATTTGTCTTAGCTAGAGAATTGACAGCATTTTGATAAAACAGAATTAATATAAAAAGAGTAAAACACAACAAGCAGACTGACTTACATTTGGAACAAAATATAGAAAGCAAAGCGGCTAATCTGACCGACAGACATTTCAAACTTCATTAGCCAGCATTATCTTAATTTCAATTAATAAAGCTATGTTGCTGAACTCAGTAGTACAAAATTATTAAATGGAAATGATTCAGTTTAAAATTGTAGTAATTATAGTTTCACAAAATAATGTTACTGGAAGTTTAATTTCAGCAGATCCCCAAAACCCACACTGCAATCATAAAAGTAATATTCAAGTACTTGCACTTCGAGCAAGAATTAATCTCAGCCATGAGGCATCTATAATGTAAAACAAGCTAGAATAGACAAAATTAATTTTTTTATTTAAAAACATTAAATGAATGTTAAGAATATCAGGTCATACATAACTATGGAATAGATATTTATTTTGGACTGTGTATTGTAAACCCATGGAAGTACACTCCCTTAGCTAGGATTGGATCTGGTCCATGGAGCGAGCAGAGTTCAAACCTGCGCTGTAAGCAAATTTCAGTGTTACAGTGAACATTTCGAAGAGTAAAACTCATCATTCTTCCTGTGAAGCTACCTAGGACAAAATAACTTAAAAGTATTTGATCAACTACCTAGAGCTATGAACAATAAACTGAAGAGAGAAGCAGCTACTGATTTTACATCTTTTCAACGAAGGGTAGAAACTGAATCTATAATAAAGACTATTCAGCTCTGAAACCATGTCAAATGATACTACTGGATTTGAACTCTAAAAATAATACTCAAAGATTAATTTGTTTAAAACTTGGGTAAATGTACTGGTATAGAAAACTAAAACGGAACTATTAACCTTAAAGATTATAGCTGAATTTGGTTGGCTTTGATCACAAATGTAATTAATCCTGAAGTGATGGCACATGAGTCTACAAGATGGGAATTTAACTTCCACAAGAGAGTTTTTGTTCAAGACAATTCAAAATGGAGAATTTCAATTATATGAGTAGCAAACAATGATCAGTTTCAAAGGACATAAATTAACACATACTGATAGGAGGTTACATCATGACTTAATATTGTGAATATGAATTCACAGTATGTGATGTTATAATGTAAAATGAAAAATTAATGGACAAACGTGAAATTAATGGACAAACAGAGAAAGGGAATAGTGAAGGAAAGCAACCTGTAATCTCAAGGTATGCCATTTCCATTCAGAGTTGATGGAATTGGCACAGACCCAAGCCAGATGGATGAACTTGAGAACAGCAAGACTTGTAAATCCAAGGTTACAGGAAAAAAAATAAAATGCTATAGCTGAATATGCTGTGGTGGATACCTACATGAATTATATTATTTCAGAGAAAGATGATGGTAAACTTTCTTCTTTTGATAGAGCTGCAGTCAAACACAGTCTGAAACAATACCACAGTGTTAAAATGAATGAAGCAGATATGCAATGAACAAAGAATAACCTGAGTTTACCACTGCTCAGCTCCAAATATGTCGAATCTCAATTGCATTCTTCCAAATTCATAGAAGAAACTTCTCAGCTGAAAAGTCTGGATGAAAATTGGAATTTCTTCAACCCTTACAGTTTATGTCTTGGGAGCTGTCTTTGCGGCTAACTAGTACTTATGAATATCATGTACATGCTATCATGGCATCATTTCTGAATGTACTCCACAATGCACAGATTTAAATGAGTTACAAATGCTAGAAGAGCTTTTACATTGATGGTTGGCAATACCTGTTATAGGCATACTGGGGGACTGATAGGTGCAACAAAAGAACCAGTGACACAAGTTTCTTTTGAAGACTGAATTAACATATGTTAAAATTTGAAAGCTGAGCATTTCACATGAAATCTCAGCTTCATTAAAATCAGTGGAGAAAGTCTGCAATAGCTTCAGTGGGACTAGGTAACCTGTTGTTTAAACATTTCTTAGTTTATTGTTATTGACCAATAAATTGCAGAGGTACCTGTTTTCAAGCTTCAGTGCTTAAACCACACAGCCTTGCTCTTTCAACACTCTCCGCTCCCCAAAATCCTTATCTCATAAAGAGCAGCTTGTTTTCCAGAACAATGTAACTAAGGATGAAAGAAATCATCTATAGATGCTTTTATGGTTCACCTATCAGCTGTTTAAAAGCAGAAGTTATTTTTTTGCTACATATTGCAAAATCCTTCTACGCTCTATGAACACTTATATATGAAGAACTGTGTGGGTCAGTAGAGGATAATAACGAATCCTATACAGCAATCTCAACAGTATGCCTGGATGAGTGTTTCATGGATTAGTTATATCAGGTTTTATTTGGAGTATATTAACCAACATTTTTCTTAAGAAACAGGAAAAAATTTCCTTTGTAGCTAAGGTTACTTCTATTTCCTGGGTTATATAAGCAATGAAGGTGCTGGCTGTCACTTTGAGACAAAAGTTAGGTTTCCATCACATTGTAAGATCTGGTTCTTATTCTTTGTTTTGACATTTTAAAATAAAGTCCTTCAATAAAACAAATTTCTGTGTTGCAAGACAACTAGATTTTACCTGTTTACTGTAAGAGATGATATTAAAACAAAACAAAGTGAAAGCCCTCTTTGATTTGTAGAGATGATGCCTACCACAGAATTGGATAAAATAGTGAAATGGGTAAGCAAAGGAGAGGAAGAAAAGCTTTCTCAAAAGTTTTTATCATCTATATCCTGCAGGATCTTACACAATGCTATAAGCTAGGGCTCATAGTAGTCTAGATATATCAATAAAATGCATGAATACATAACCTTTCATGTGATCTCCCAGGGCACACACATAATTTATTAAAAATTATTCCACTAGGAGAATGAGTCAGTTTTACAGTGCCAAGGAGTCAATAACACACTAATAAAAAACCAAACAAAAATCCCAAAGCCCCAGCTAAGACAAAACCTGCTCAAGAAATCTCTGTGGCAGCTAAAGTCATAGAATGGCTTGGATTGGAAAGGATCTTAATGACCATCTAATTCCAACCCCCAACATGGTTGCAAAATTTTAGAAAGGTTGCATCTAGTTTAAGCAAAATTTAGTTAAGCCAGCTGCAGTCACTTCTGAAAATGTTAGAAAACCTTACTAACATTCTGTCTTAGGAAACTGACTGATATCACAATTTTAAAAAATCCAGGGTATTCAATCTCAAATAAAAAGCAGTTAGCTGGCAATGGCACACTTTCCATGGTTTGAAGTCTGACACATTATACTGATATCTGCTTCCATATTTAAGCTTGTTATAAATAGAATTTATTTTCACAGAGAAAAGGCAGCAGCAGCAATTCGCATCCACATTAGCCAGATGTACTTAAACTCATAAGATCAAGAAATTAAATTATTTTTCTTTTCATTTAAGTGACTGACTTAAAAAAAATTACTTGATTTGAGCTATAGAATGTAAATTAATTTTTTTTCCAGGGTCACAGAGCAAATTTGTGTGAGAATTTAAAACAGTTGCTAAGCCTTCCAGTTCTTAGCCCTCTAGTCTTAAACACAATCAATACTAAACTGCTTCCCAAGAAGCCTGAAGTTTAATGAACTTCCCCATTCATAGGATATAAAATAAATTAGTTTTTCCTTCTGGATTCCCAATCAGCCAGAGAACTGCATTTTTTAGCATAACTACAAGTGGTTTGCAAATCACCATATTATCTTTCTTCTTTTTAGGTACTTCACATACTCTAAGCATTTAAGTTTCTCTTACCAAAGAACACAGAAAAATTATAAGTTTACATAAGTTTCAAAGGAGAAACTCAAGAAAAATAGTCTCTTAATTTAATGGCTAAACACTATATTTATTATATACACTTGAATTCTCATCTATTGTATCAATGCACCTGTCAGAAGGAGGGCTACAAGGATGGTGAAGGGTCTGGAGGGGAAGCCACACGAGGAGCAGCTGAGGGCACTTGGTCTGTTCAGCCTGGAGGAGACTGAGGGGAGACCTCACTGCAGTGACAACTTCCTTGTGAGGGGAAGAGGAGGGACAGACACTGATCTCTTCCCTCTGGTGATCTGTGACAGAACTCAAGGGAATGGCCTGAAGTTGTGCCAGGGGAGGTTTAGGCTGGGCATCAGGAAAAGGTTCTTCACCCAGAGGGTGGCTGGGCACTGGAACAGCTCCCCAGGGAAGTGGTCACAGACCCAAGCCTGACAGAGTTCAGGAAGTGTTTGGACAATGCTCTCAGGCAGATGCTGTGGTTATTGGGGTGCCCTGTGCATGGCCAGGAGCTGGACTCGATGATCCTCATGGGTCCCTTCCAGTTCAGAAAACTGTATGATGATACAGGCATACAGATGATGATACAGGTGGCTAATCCTACACTCCCACATGATATATTTTATTAATATAGCTAATCCTTAATCTTACTGTTTGACCTTTCTGTTTGCAAAATTAGAAGATGGGAATGAATACAAGCCCAGGAATAAAACCAAAGTGGGTAAATGAAAACACCTTTTACTACCTTCTACCACAACCTTTGTCTGCTTTACCATAAACTAGAAATTATAGATGGCAGTCAATTCTGTTCAGTAGAGAGGGTGAGGACTGTTTAGCTGAAAACTTCTTCTATTTCTCTATTTTCTATGCTTCAGCCAAGAGCTGAAATAAATTTAGGATTCCAGACTGAAAATTGCAGATCTAAACAATGAAAGAAAATAAGCCAAAATTGTATTTCTCTCCCCCTTTCCCTTTGTCTTTCTTTTCTTTCATGTTTCATCCACTAGTATAAGGAATATAGGGTAAGGAAAAAAATGTTGTCACAAATTCAACTTATTATTGAGATCAACAACAAATCAGCAACACAGACCAAGAGAAAAAACTCTTTTTATTGTTTCTTCATACATAAAACCAAAAAGTAGGCTTTAGATTGAAGGAAAAGATCTGTTAGCCAGACATCTTGACTTGCAACAATTTATCAGGTTTCACAGAGCTATTCCTCTATATACTGCTTTTCTCAGTTTCTTCAAATATAATAACACCAGGGAATTTTCATTTACTGTTTCCACTGCACTGCTCCCTGAAAGTTATTCAGAGCTGTGGTTGGGCAGTGCTGTCCTCAGGCTACATCAAGTATATGTACATGAACTGGACAAGTGTATATCCCAAACTGTCCTATTTATTAGGTTCAGTGCACTATTTAGATTTTTTTCTTTGCTGATCAAAGATTAAGTATTTAGTGTTCAGTCAGTAATTCAAGAAAAGACTTCTACGCCTTTACCTATCTGCAGTCCCATACCTGAGTCGTTCTAGGTTAAGATCTTATTTAAATTCTGTCCTGACCTGGGCCTTAATTCCATTTACAAATGTATTATTTTTCATGTGTACTTTAGGTGCTATCAACCAACATAACCATAATGAGGAATCATCTTAAATTTAAGTGACCTGCAAATGATGTCTTCAAAGCACACTAAAGTAACATTAGCTCAGAGGACAGTGTTCCATGCATGAGGTGTTAAGTACATAGTGCTAATTTTGAAAATGCATGTTCAACAGCTGCCAACATAAAAAGTTGCAATGCAGTCTGCAGGTTTCATAGCTTTCATTTTGGTATCAATCACAGCAATAAGAGAAAGAGGATAGAGACGCAATTAAAAGTCACTCAGTCATGCTCTGTGATTAGGAGACTGAAATGCATCTGATTTGTCTCTCTCCTACAGTATAATGAATAGAACTGAACAGGATTTTTCCTGATTAAACCGAACTTTTGTCACAAAACACTCATCTGCCAAACTGAAGCATTTTGCAAAAACAGATTGGTTTTGATGAATTACTGAGTAAATGGAGAACGGCTGCAAACAACCAACTGCCTGATTTTCTGCCTGCTCACCTTTGGGGTTGCCAGAGTCCAAAGACATTCTGGAAAAGCAAACACTTCAGGCATATGTCTTTGAAAACAAATGATTTTGGTACTTGTAAAGACATGGATTTAAAACAAAACAAAATCCAAAAAAAAAAAAATCTTCCTAAACATGGACAATAAGTGAAACATAAGACAAACCAGCTATATCACACAGGATGATTATCAGTTTTGTATGCAATTAGAGCTACTTCCACTGAATTTAAACCATTTAGGAATGTGTTAGAAGTACCACCTTTCTACTTTGTGGCAAGTCCTCCAGCACCTCTCTGGTGGTTAAAGAAGTTTCTTTTTATATGACCAGACAGTATCAAGTTTGCATGCAGCGCTCATCTAAGAAACCTGCACATATAAAATATTCCAGCTCCACTTACAAGTGCCATTGCTCCAAATATCCCTGCAGGGTTCTAGGTACACAGTTACACGCGTACAATGCTTCATCCAAGGAACATCTGCTCCATACAGTACTAGCCAAGACACAACTGTCCTAATGTAAAAACGTTCATTTCGCACTGATACTAATTTTCATAGGAAACTTTGAGGAAAAACCTTGATACTATTATTTTAACTATTTATTTTGACTTTGCTTAGTGTGGGAGAGCTGTCAAGACTGTAGCAAATAATGACAGAAGATAATTGCTACACAGATACTTGCTTCTAGTAAAACAGGTCTCTAAGAAGTACTCAGAGTATAATAATCTTCCAATCCATCATATATTTGCTGGGAAATACATTTTAAATTTTTCATGCCTCCTGACAATAAGTAGAAAGTTGCTTGCTGAGAAGACACCGTGGTTCGCATCTAACTAGTGACAGATGAATGCCCCAGCAATCACAGAGTGGCTTGTCTTGCATAGCTAATCCACATCCAGACACCTTGCACTACCTTCTACCCACAGTGAGCAGTCTAATAGGCAACACAGAAGCAGGCCCAGCTGCTGTATCAAAAAAAGCTGTAGAAAAGCTCAGCTCTAATTTGATCTTTCACAATCTAAAATTACAACTCCAAGGAAGAGTATTTCTTTGACAGTGTTTGCTTCTGCTGACACAGTTTAGAGATGGTCAAAGTTAAAATCAGATGAGCAATAATAGAAATGATCACAGTCGTCCAAACTAGCCAATTCAAGTGAGAAATAGCACTAAATACTCAAAAGATGAGAAAGGCAATTAGCTTATGCAAAGCACTTCCTTTCAGTGCCAGATTTTCTGTTATTCTACATTTTTTATTTTACAAATTATCTAAAATGTATCAAATGCTAAATTCACTGTTTCCCACGAGATATTACACAAACTGATATCGTAGTTAACAGAATATTTCCTTTTAATTTTAATTCTCCTTTTTCTAGCTATTACTCCTTTTGTTGCATTGAAAATATCCTTATTCAAGTATGCATCCTAAAATGTGGGGCATCTATCAACTTAGCAACCTCTAATGCTCACCTGTCTATAACTTCATCTTTAATTACTTTAATTACAAATTATACCTTCATACCTCTCACCACTTTTATAGCTTGCTTATGAAATAGCTTAACTTTGCCACAGCAATTCTGAACTTGTATTAATAAAGGTACTTTAGAGAGAAACTTGCAATTTTTTTTTTCCTAGAAGTATTCAAGAGAAGTATCATCTTCCATGCATACGTCACATAAGGGTCTAACACTAGTTTACACTGCTTCTGATTACTTTGCACATTCTCCCTGTGAGCGAATATTGATATTATTTCCCCAAGTTTTTTCTTTTGCCTTTATCAAATAGTAGGGAAAGGCAGAAGGGCAAAACACGGTTTCTCTCCCGTAGTGAATCTACATTTTGGTTGCTACGCTCACACATTTTGCTGCTGTGCTGACTTTGGCCAGAATTAACCCAGGAGAGAGAACAACTGCTCTCTGAGCCAGAATCCTGTGGAAAAGTCATTGAAACATAGTCACTTTGTAGAGAAACTCTGTGTTTGTGTGCCAGGCACTTCATATTTAGCTTTAATGCTTTATTTCTGAAGCACAAAATGTGATTTCACGCAGTGGGAACAATTCTATATAATGTTAATTATTTTAGTGTTATCACCCTAAGTAGTCCAAAGAATTCCTAAGTATGTGTGATAAAAAGTGAGATTAAATGCGGCCTCAAAATGAAAAAGGGTGGGTTATGTACTTGTGATTAAATGTGTTATAGTTTACTTAACAGTTTCAAAATGTCAATTGCCAGCTACTGCAGGAACTTAGTGAGTGGTTTTCACAAATAATTGGTAGAATTTCATTGCATCTTAAAACTAACTGACTTTGTCATACCCTAAGGCCATCCATTGAGCCATCAGCACTGCAGATGAAAAGCTATCTAAAATCCTGGTAAGTAATGTAAGTATTCAGAAAGAACCAATTTTAATTCTTTCAAAGCCCTGAGGCACTTAGGAGTCTGTATTACAGGTAGACTGTAGTTGCACTGTTTTAGAAATCCTTCTGTTCTTTCTCATGGAGAATAGAGATAAACTGCACTTTCTGTACTTTCTTAATCTCTGTGTTTGTGTTAAGTGCTCTGTAGCTATGACCAATGATATTGGGAGGTAGATTTTTTACTGACCAATGGTTGCTAGATTATTAATGGATATATAAAGAAGTTTCTGCAAATAAAACTCTCTCTTTCGCCATCTTGGGGGTTTCTGCCTGCTTCCTTGCCAGCTTTCTCTGCCCGCAGCCGCGAATATTACGAGATTCATCGTGATAGTAGACATTTAATATTTAATAATCAATTTAACCATTCCTCTAAAAGGATTTTCTTCATGGGTCCCAAGAGCTGCTTGCATAAGGGCTACCATATCTTCAGGTAAAGTGTTTATAGACTTGTAAATGGAACAGATATAGGTATGACTCTTGTGACTTAGCCAACCACAGAGCTTTCTCAACTAGTTTTTCTCGTCAAAATTTATTATGAGATGTATTTTATGGATGAAACGAGATAGATTAGATAGATTGGGTATTAGGAAAAATTTCTTTACTGACAGAGCGGTTAAAACTTTGGAACAGGCTGCCCAGGAAGTGGCTGAGTTACCATCCCTGGCGGTATTCAAAAGTTGTGTAGACATGGTATCTAGGGACATGGTTTAGTGGTAGTGGTGTTAGGTTAATGATTGGACTCAATGATTTTAAGGGTCTTTTTCAACCTCAGTGATTCTAAGACACTCTGACCTATTTTTAACATCACTAATAGTTGCGCAACATACTGACAAGAAAGCACATCCATTGCATAGTTTTCCCAAAAACTTCCAGGTGCGGTTATTCAAGCCTGCAAGAACATAAAAGCAGTCTGAAGGACAAAACACTCAGAGTCAATTTATAACTGTTTCAGTCAAGACACGTATGTCTTGTGGGTCAAAACCTTGAAACAGAGGTGTATTTCAAATAAAGGTAGTAAGTTTCTGGTATACCACATTTCTGTTAAGATTTTCCGTTAAAAGCCCAGCTGAGGGGATATCATTCTGGGTTGGGAAAAATAACTGCAACTACAGTATTTTCTTACTATGGCTACTGTGCAAGTCAGCTGAGACTTGGTGGTTACACTAAAATCATGTTCAACATTTGCTTCTTGTCTGAAGTGCTTATTACAATGTATTCAACAACCTGTTCTAACTGCCTCTGCAAACAGGAAGAATTTTTATAGAGGCCTCTTTAAGTTTGGGCTTTTTTAACTGCCACCTTTTTTTTCACTTGGTTTTGTAAAAAACTCAGTAAAACTTAAAAGAACTGCAAATTTCCCTATGCCAACAAATGAGTAATACTAAAAGAACTTGTTATGTGTGAACAGGTACAAGACCGCTTTTTTTAACACTCTGCTGTTCAAAGTAAGACTCATATGAAAGGGCAAGACATTGGCAGGTGATAACATTGCTGTTTGTCATTCCTAACGAAATTTGATGATTATAAAGCAGTTGTGGATCCTCTCATTATTTCCCTTTTTTGCTTTTCAGATTTATCACTCATTACTTTGCAAATATCCAGTCCCTCACATCAAGTTCTGTCACGGTAAATATTCAGTTTCAGTTTCCCACTAAGTGGAATTGCTGTGGCTGGCACTGTTTAGTGAAATGCACTAATTAAATAAGTTTCGTTATGAATTGTCCTCTTCTACAGCCTTTCTCAGACACTGATTTTTATTTTATTTCAGTCCACTGGTCTGCAAATAATAGGAGCTACTGCTCATGTCTAACTTATTTTACATCCTAATAGCCATATACGTGCTGATAATTCTTAGAAGGTCAGGTGTGCAATATCAGGCACAGAAACTGATGCATCATGCAAAGAGCACCTCATCAGGGTAGCAACTGTTCTCATAAATATAGAAAAAATAATTACTGTATTTTAGTAAGATTGTTTCAGAAAATTGCAACACTAGGCTAGAATTGTAGATTTGTTTCAGCCAACTCTGATTCAAGAGGAAATTATTTCTGAGCTTTTTGTGTACACTGATAAAAGAGAAGCTTGATCAAGTATAAGGAATCCATAACTGATTGTACACTGGATTAACTCTTTTCTTAATGTAACAGCTTCTATTCCAGCCTATATTTGAATATGAAACATCCAGAGTTAAAGCTGGAAACCTGGTGCTCTAGATAAAAATTATAATGAGATCCTAGCTTTGTGTATTAAGCAAATGAGGGAAGGTATGATGAATTCTCAACAGAGAATACATACACATGGAAGTTCTCTACATATGAGGCAGCTTAATGCAATTTCCCAGACCACTGAAATGGAATATTACACTTAATATCTGCACGCAGCAGTGTATGTAATAATGATGTTAGACACTGTTGAGTTCATAGTTAACAATTGTGAAAAGACTTCTATTTTATATTGAAGTTTATATTGGATAGTGATAGCAATATAACTTCACATTCCACCATGCTGGTAATCAAATGGCAAATGACCAGGGAGACAAAAAATCATTAATTTACTTTGCGTAACTGCTATTACTTTTTTCATTTATAGAGTTCCAAAAAATAGTTTGGGGAATTTTGGTGGGGCTAGGGAGGGGTGGGTGTCCTTAAATGTTAGAATACATACAATTCTTTTGTTGCAGAACTGAAGCGTAAGTGTCAAATTCATGGAGCTAAGAAATTATTAAAAAGGCCAAATGACAATCTACAAAAAAAAAACACATAAGGGAAGAACTTAGATAACTGTTTGGACCTTCTGAAGTTATCTAATGTCACCTTCAAATATTTCCAAAAATTATTTAGATCTAAAAAGCACATTCTTATTTCCTAAGTAGACTGGGTATGAAATATCAATGGTTTAGTATCACTAGAAATGATTGATAATGCTTACAATGAAAAGTAACAAAACATTTGAATTGCCTTGTGTCAAGAATGAGCATCACTCAGAGAGACTCCAAGTAAATAAAACACACATAAGAAAATCGTGTGTCTTTGAAAAAAAGCCTGTATTATCTCACATGCACTTCATGACCTACAAAATGAGTAATACTACTTCTAATCTTTCTGAATGGAAGGTTGACCTTGAAATAGGACTTGAAATCAGCAATACTTTTTCTTGCAAGCGTAAAAGACAGTGGGAAGTCATGTTCAGAGAAACTGGAATGCATCCAAAAAAAAAATAACGCTTCTGCAAGAAGCTGTCACAGAACTACCATTTTTACAAAGGAAAGCTAGAAATCTTAAGATTTACACAAAGTAGTATGGTTGTCACAGACTGTTGCAGAGTTGTGAGTGCTTTCAACTTCTCAGGAATTGGAAGAATACCTAAGGATAGCTAAGTGTCCCCAAAAACATAAAAATAGGTATCAAAGAGTTCATTATAAACACCAAAAGAAAGGATGAAACTGACACTAGCTGTTTTCTTCTAGATGAGGACTATCTATTATAACATGGCCTATATGCAGTTTTTCAGGAAAGAATATGGATATGACCCCAACAATGTGTCCACTGCACTTGATCTAAGTTGATGGACAGATTTTGCCAAAGAGAATTTAGGCACACAGTGCATCAACCATGAGTAGCATTTATGTATATTCTAAGCTAAAGTTATTTTACAGAACAAAAACAGGACATTTAATCTGAATTTTTACTTTTTAAAATAATTTAATTTGCTGTATATTTCAGAGAATTCTATTTCACATAGAATTAAAATGAAAGCACTTTTACCTTGCAGAATTGTAAATAAATTGAAAAGCTATTCATAGAATTTTGTGCACTATTATATCAGAGAGAAGACTTGCTGTAATTTAAAACAAGGGGAGGCAGACCATTAAGATCCCTCTACTTAAATTTTCTAATACTTATGCCTTTTTTAGAGCAACAGATGAAAGCTTTGGCCTATGACCAAAGCATATGAAAATTTTTAGAAGAGAGCTCTGTTGCTAAACTATTGGGAATAGTAGAAATGACAGTAACTAAGCATAAAAAGATATATAGCCCTTCTGATAATTACAAATATTTGACCTTTTTGTAATACACAGAAAACGCTGTAATCAAACCTCAGAATCTATATCTCAGATAAACTACTGTTAGCAATTAAAAATTTCATCAAATTGCTCTTAAAAATTGAAGGCTGTTTAAGTCTACAATATTTTTCAAAATGTGACATTGTCACAAACAGGTAGAAGATGCTTACGAGTCTTACACCACAAAATAACACACAAGGACAGACTTATGAGTACATGCTAGAATGCTTTACAACTTCTCATGTACACAAATTTTATCACAAGTTCACATTCACATATTTTTATGAACAGAACAATAATGTTATTATTTCTGTAAGGGTATGGATGGAAAATAAAATCTGAGATATATAGAACTTCTGAAAATGTAACTAATAAGCTCTGCAGGGTGAATGATAGCTATCAGCAGTTCATATGCGGTGAAGTCACTGCAATCTATGAAAAACTTATCAAAATTGCCAGATCTTCTGTGATGTCCCTTAGAAAAAAAGGTGCATGTCCTCTGTACTTCTGGTCCAAAACACTACATCCTCTGGCTTTGCAGTTTATGTTTAAGACGATTTTAATATTTTTTGACTGACTTATGCTTTTATTGGACTCTTTGTTTTTAATCACTACTGCTGTAAGTTAAGTGTATCTGTCATAGACTGATACTTTAAAAGGTTTTTACTTTTCATGGATTTGTGGATTTTACTCAGTCCTCAGAACACCTAAACTCCTGTGGAGGTCTCCATGTATACAATTGTATAAGAAATAAGTATGTTCTAAAATTTGAACCAAACCTCTATAAGGCAGTATTATTTCAAGCAATCATTTGGATCCAAACACCAAAACAATGCACCAAATGATAAATGCATTAATTTATAAACACTCACTGCTTCTATATAAGATGAACTGTTACTCTCTCCGCAGCTCAAATGAATTACAACTATTATGCATTTTCAGTTTAAGAAATGTCCTTTCTTTTTGTCACACTAGGCCTTTGATGCCTATGACTAAGCCATAGCAATGCACAAATTTGTTCTTTCTGGGTTTGCTCATTATAACTCTCCTGCAACTGCTATCCCAGAAAAATTCCATTGATTCATTGTACCATGGAAGGAAAGCACAAATATATAAGAATACATTTTCAAATAAACAAATTGATGTCTGAATGTGATGAAGTAGTTTAACACAACATTAAATAGTGCAAGTGAGAACCAAATGAGGTCTACAAAATACATCCAGAAAGGCCATACCATAGGTGGCAAATTCCTCCACAGCTTTTAACAACAGGCTGCAAAAAGATCACAGACCTTGTACTGGGTAAACTGTGGAAGTGAGGAAAATAATGATGCAAAATATCAGCGTTATAAGTCTGGGATTATTTTCTAGATCTTTTTTTTAATAATAGAAAAGAATATTTTAAACCAACTTGGAGTGCTCAGTCATGTGCTACGGAAAAGTGGAATTATTATAAAATGAGCATGAATGCAAGTGGCTGCAGTATAAAAGGAGGTTGAAACAGCTGTCTGACATAGTCTCCAAGATTTCAAGCACAATTCTCTTGTGCTATCCATTTGTAGCCAGATAACCACACGGATTTGCTGAGATATTAAGATATTTCTCAGCTGTACTGTTTTTTCTCAGAGAATAGTGGTTCAAATAACACTTCAAAATGCTATGCAAGTAGTTAGAAAGATGTAATCATTCAGATCCAGAAAAGACGCATAATAACTAGAGATTTCCAAAGGGATTGGCAATACTGGCAATAAGTAGGTTTCTTTGGCTTCTCTCAAGCAATTTTCTCCCTCAGTCTCTTTCCTTCCTTCTTTTAATCTTTTGATGATTTACACACTAGCAAAGAATCCCAACAAAAAGAAGTCATCTGAAGAACTGGTTTAGCAGCAATCTCTGTCCTCCACTCAGGCAGGGGAAAGGTAATCAAGTTAGAGTGATAGGTTTTGGTCTTAGTATTAAAATTGAACTTCACCTTGAAAGTCCCTCAGGACTTTAATAATCCTCAACACTAAGAAACTTTTTCTCTTCTCTGTGTGTCTACTACAATAAATATGGTTTAACATTCTGAGAGGAAAAGCGAGCACACAAGAAGACAGCACGAGGAGAGATGCTGGAGCTGCATAAGACTCCCCGTGTGACAACCAGAACAACTGAGAAAAGGCAGCAGGTGACAGGCATTGAATTTCAAGATACAGCATCTTCATGGCCATAATATTTTGGTAGAAATTACATTGATACACTACAGTATACACTATCATTAATAATACCCTTGGTACATGTAGCTAGACTAATTTAAAACAATCTTACTCTCATAACTTTATTAATATCTCCTTCTTTCTCCTTATATCATTTTTCTTGAACACTAATTATCATAAAATATGTTTCTTCTTGTAACATCTAGCAAAACACAGTGCGAATATGATTTGAGTATACCTGTTTTTTTCAACTCCAAACTCTCCATCTTTTTGTGTCATTATATATACACAAAAAGTCTTTTTAATACATCTAGTAATCATACACTAGTAGCAGGAAAAAAGAATATGTGAAATGAAAATAAAATTAATTTGTCCATAATTTATTATTAAATACCATGGACAAGGGGTAAGATAGCCTAGGCTTTAAGTAGTGGTGCCTAGTTTAAATTAATTTCTTTTAAAAATAGTTTCATTTTTTGCTGAAAATCCCCAGAAATAGGATAATCATGTGCACTTCGTTAAAAAAACTTAATTTTTCCTTCAGAAAAATATTTGCTTTATTTAAAAACAATAAACCAAAAACTGAATGAAGACTGGGGCTTTGGTCTTCCAGGTGGCATAAAAAAATTACTCTGTTTCTTAAACTTTTGAAAATGCAATTAAGTATTAATATGCAGCCTACACAGAGCGCTAATATTGACTAATTCTCTCAAAGGCAGATTGAAGGTTCCCCACAATTAAAGAAGCCCAAAGACAGATGAAAAGGGAAATCATGGCTAGGCAATAGCAATTACATAGGCAGGCACCATTTTGCCTGTTCAGTAGATACAATACCCACCTAATGCTATTAGCACTAAGAAATATTATGGCTTACCTCCCTAGTGTCCCTCCCAATTTTTAAGTTAACATATTTGGTCTCTTAAAAAACTCCCTGCAGTTCAGTGCATTAGTCCTCCTTGCCTGTTGTGGTATACTGGTTTGTAATACAGAGATGACAGTCAGGGTATCAAAGTTTAAATATTTACCTTCTGTCTATAATCAGCAGGTACAAGGGTTGAATAATGTGCTGCACTTCAAATGAAAAATTTAAGCGCTTGATGAACCTGCAGTAATTATTTAATGAGTTTGTCAGTCTACTTGGGATGTCCTGAGTTTGACACAAGCTAGAAGCAAGCAATTCCTTCTGCAAGTGCTGCTGACACACTTGCTCTCCCGCACTTGCTCTAGGAATACACACCAGAAGCAAGAAGTGAGAGACTTGCTGTGCCAGTTTCATAACAAGGCAATGCCCCCCACCATCTCTTCCATTCACTTTCCCACATCCTTTTCAGTGGCGGTATACAACAATCTGGAATGAAATGGGGATTCAAGATGTAGTCCAGTCTTTAAAATACAGTACAAAACATTTGTTACAAAATAGACAAACCGTATTCAGCCTAAGAGCAACACTTCTTCGATGCAAATATCCATAAAATACCCATTTAGCTTTATGCCTTACTATTAAAATTAAAACACAGTAAGAATATAAATGCAGATTTAAGTACAAGAAAGGTTTACTAGAGTGTTGTTCTTTGAGACAAAAGACTAAACACATTAACTTTTTTTTTTTCCCTTTGCACTCCTCATTTATTCTAGTTGTCGCTACAGACATTTGCAGCTTTAGAGAAAGGAAAATTGCCAGGTCTTTATCAAGAAAGAACCAAAATACAGTAGTTACCAAGCATCATTGAATGTCCTAATTCAATGATGAATGAATGAAGACTGACTCAGAAGGCTTCCATGATAAGAGTTTAGCAGGAGGGTGAGAGTGGTAAAAACAAAAAGACCTTTGCAGACAGACACTGACTGTATTTTTTCAGATTTTTAGAAAATCTGCTGTTCAGAAGACCCAATAATTTTCATCCTCTAGAATTCTGAAGGAGATGACACAAACCCACACTTACCACCTCTGAATTCCTGTCTGCAAGACTGCAGTTAGAATTTCAGGAATGTTGTCCTCACTTCCCCCCACTGGCAGAGAAAGTGCTGGGAAGTAAACAGCTGAAGAATTATGGATCAGGAAAGCCCCAAGTTCTCTAGAATCAAGGAACACATACATTAATCAGCATTTCAAATTACTGCAGTGATTTATGCAGTGATGGACCTAAACAATACTGAAATGATTAGAAGAAAATATTTGGTATTTTCACTGTCATCGAGCAATACTCCCTAGAGACACCCACATAAGAAACTCCCATTCAGGCTGCTCTTGCCAAATCTTTCCTTTGCTTTATGCAAGCACTTCAGGCAGCCACAAACTCCTTGGGAGGCATTGTGCAATGCAGAGACAATTCCTGTCCTCTGTTTTATCTGTAAATTTCAACAGAATTTCCACTATCACCAAAGGTCATTCCGTTTTAGGATCATATCTATGGACACATGCAAACAACCTACCAGCCACCTAGTCTAAAAAAGCATTGACATCAGCATCTTTGAAATTATTCAAAGGCTTAATTTACACAAATACCAGTACGCATGAAGACTTTGCAAGTATCTCCTCAAACATATTTCATCACATTATATATACATATTTAATCTGCAGTAAGCAAACAAGCCATAGACAGAGCCTTAGATATGTCACTAAGCATCAGAAGAATTAATCTTATTTTACAGTTATCTGTACAATTATCTTATTCGACAGTTTTGTCTCAGCTGTGTTTTTTCAGCTTTTTAGCCATTTTCCTCCCCACAATCAGCAGAGGGCATTGTTCACTCTGTGTGGAAGCAAGAAAGTTTATCCCGGTGATTGAGGCTACTTCAAGATTTCCCTGTCCCATTTTAGTCACTGATTTTTATTACTTTGTTATGATTGCATCTAACAGTAAGCACCTTTATAGCAGTTTTGGGGTTTTTTAAGTTTGAATATTATTTTTGATATGTAGCCTTATGACTTTCATTCCCATTTTACAGACAAGAGGCATTTATATAATGCTAATTGTCCAAAATAACAATTAGTCAGTGATACAACCTTGATACGAGTCCTTCCTCATATAAGCTCACAATACAAGGAATTGACAGCTCCCAAGACAGACCCTACATCTGTGTAAGTTACGCCATACTAACAATTGGTTGAATAAGCACAAATAGTAGCAAAGTAATTCTTTTGCCGTGTAAGCCAGAATAGAAAAGCCGGCTTCTTCCACAGTCCGGACACAATTGTTGGATAAACCATTTTCACTTCTCTACAACATTCATTTTTACTGCGCAGGAGCGGTAAAATTCGCTGCCTGCACCACAGTAAGACACATCTTTTCCAATGGACTATGCCACAGGGTTCCTTCTCCCTTTGTTCAATGTTTGCAGTGCACTAAGTGCCTTTAGTTACTCAGCAAACACCATCATCTGCCTTTCACCAGCCATTCCAAGCCTAAATCACATGTTTATGTGCAGCATCCAGTTTCACAGGTTCACTGAATGGTCACTTTCAAACAGGCTACATTGTTCTGCTGAAATTTTAAACTGCCTTGGGAAATGTTCGCCAATACTGAGGGCCCAGCTTGTTTAAAATTATATCTACACCAAGCTTCCTCTGCTGAGATGCAAAGCAAAACTGAAATTTCAAACCCCCTTGTCCCAGGAAAGTCCATTTCCAGAAGGAACAGAGAGCCAGTTATTCAACCATTTGTCTTTAAAAGGTGTTCAGTAAGCAGCCTGCTGTTCCTCAGAGATACTCTGAGCAATGTCAAAGGGACGGAAAGGTGATGTTTTCAGTAAACATTATAACACGTAAATAAAGGCTTCAAATAAAAATATGTGGATTTATGAGAAACAAGATCACCAGAATGTTACAAAGTTGCACGAGATAGTTGGGGTTTTTCTCACCTGAAGTTAGACACCTTTAGACAATTTACTATTTCAAATTCTAATGGGGAAATTATCCCCATGGGTTTGGGGTTTTTTTCCCCCTGCAGAATACATAACAAAAATATAAAGTCTATTTCTGTGAAACACATTCCACCAGGAAAGGGACAGGTGAAGCCAATCCCACGGGAAGGTCCACGGGCGCAGTTTGGGTGACTGGGCCGCCCGCAGTTTTTCCAAGGCTGTAATGTCACGGTGTGTATATTTCTGACGGAGGGCAGGTGCCGAGGCCCCTGGGCAGCACCGCCGGCCCCGCTGCCCCGCCGGAGCCCGGCCTGGCTCCCTGCACACCCCGCCCGCACACAGCCCGGCCGGCTTCACTCACCGCCTCTCCCCGGCTTCCTGCGGCGCAGAGCCACGTGTCCCGGTCCACAAAGCCATTTTGTCACGCCGCAGGGCCGCAGGAGCAGCCCGAGCTGGTGCCTCCGAATGCAGTGCCCCAACGCAGCACCCTGGGCTTTATGCCCTCACAGGCCACCTGCGCACAGGTCCGGCTCTGCCTCCAGGGTCTGTCCGCCCGGGTGGCGCCCCTGGCCTCACTGCCTTTTGTTACCCGAAAGGTTGGCCCTTCGTGGCTCCTGCTGTGTCTCCCAGGGTCCGTTCCCCGGGCTGGCACCAACCACCCTCTCGTGCCCTTTGTTGTGCAAAGGGCTGGCCCTTCACGGCCTTTTGTCTCTCTGAGCTCCAGCAAGAGCTCAGTGTGCATCTGAGCCTGCAGCCTGCGCACCGAGCCACCCGCAGCAGAGGCATTCCTCAGCACTGGACTCCACTCTCATTTACTTATTTTTAATTAATGGCTGTAACAGTCCCATAAGCACTTTAGCAGAAGTGATGACACACATTACATAGTTAATCTTACTATCAGATTTTCAGTATTTCTGCTTTGAAGCGCTGCTGACTTTTGGACTAAGCTTTTCTTTTACCAAGCTTCCCAAACCACCTAGCACGTATCCCCCATTAAACATGTAATTTCCCCCACAGTTCAGAAACTCAGGCTTGTGCGGACCTCTTTGTCTGTTTCACGAGTCAGATTCTGGGCTCTGTAACAAACCTGAGGCTTGAAGCCGTACAGACATTAAGACTCATTTCGAGGATGTTAACACCCACAGGCTCACCCGTGGAATTGTTTATAAAGATATTAGCGCACACCTTTCCTATCCCAAGTAATACTTTCGCAAGGATATTCCAGAACACTAAGCAATGTCAACAAGCAAAATTGTTCTCCAGACGCGGCTTTCAGGAGCACAGGATCACAACAGATCTGCTTTCCAGGCAACGCAGTGCTGACAACTTTTGCATAAACAGACATGCTCCACTGTTTGCAGAGCTGGATGATGGATGGCTTTATTACCAAAAAAATGTGTCCCATCTAGTGCTTCTTTTAGAGCCTTGGACTCTAAATCAGGTCATTTTCTCAATAGCTGGTTCGTGCATGCGTATTTGGGGATTGGCATATACAAAGGAAAAAGCAGACCTGCAAAGAAATAAGTGAAACTACATAGAGAGCAGCAACTGGTGGTAATGGCATGTGAATGAACACTCAGAGAACACCAAGATGGTACAGGTCTGCACAGAATATTTATCATTGTGAAACAGTTTATTCAGAAACATCAAACTGCACATGCTGAAAGTTATGCAGTGTGCCCATACCACCAAAACTGTCATTTTCATTCCCTAGCAGTGCTTACTATTGCTTTTGTTTAGAAAAACTCTTTAGACTATACGGTGTCTCTTTGCTTTATACTGTTGGTAATATAATGGATTGTTATCTCAACAGCAGCCACTAAATGTTTTCACAGGTCAAATAATGTTTGGGATTTTTTTTAAAGTAAAAACACTTCCCTGTTCCCTTCCTACTTGACATTAAATAGGTTACAAATAAAATTAAATTGAAATAAATTATTGGTTCTGCAAAATCAAATAGATATTAATGTGTTTCAGTTGATGTGCTTAACTGTTCTTTTAATGTTGATCTTCTTTAAACTGGGTCTGTATAAAAAATGTTTTTTGAGTTTTAACATTAATCATTTCAGCAACCACAAATCAAGTATGCTCATCTTCAATGGAGGAACTTTTTGCTCCCTTAGCCACTAACTCAGCTCAGAGGTTGAAACTCAGCTCTGCATTCTTATCAAATTACTGTCACTGATAGAAAAGCTGCAATTTAGCTGGCTATTTTTCTGAAGAAATGAAGATCAAGCATCAAAGTAGAATCAAGATTGCTCTTTTCAAGATGCTTTGGGCCTACAAAAATAAAATTTCATCCCTGGCACCAAAGCCACCAGATTTTTCAAAATCGTGAAAATTAAACTGAGACATAAAGTTCTTGTTTTAAAATTACTTGGTTTTTAATCTTAGCAATTTCTAGTCCCCGGGCACACAGTCTATGCTGATACAAAGTATTGATAAACGAACAAACGGAAATCTAGCACTACTTTTAAAAACAGAAGATATGATTTCTTGCAGAGTAAAACATTGTCATTAGCTGCTGTCTGCTAGAGTGCATATCCTCAGCCAGTGTGAACAAGAACACCAAAATGTGCCCTAGCTGAACTGAAACAGATACATCTGGAGCTTAACATCCCTGTCACTTTAGATAAGTTAGGTAAGTTATAGATTTGAAAATATAATACCTGTCTTTTGAAGCATGTACATTTGTTTGAACTTTTATCAGATAATGAAAAAAATTAGAAAATTTTTTGCGTATCACCACATTTACACTGGAAATGTGACCAAGGATACTGGATCAACACCTCTTACAAAGAACAGAAGTTATTAGAGGGGAAGAAAAAGCTGCCACTACTTGGTCTCCAAGTAATTGGTGCATGGAAATCACACTATGAAAAGCCAGCATCCATAAAGAAGACAGAGAAGTCCTATAACAGAGAGTCCACCGGGGCACACGCCCGCGGCGTTTTCTCTCGAGGTTTTGGAGGACTCTACCTCCTTTTATAAACTCCTGGCCGCCTGTTGCCCTCTTCCTTTCCTCCTTGCCTGAGGTGCTAGGAAGGTACAGCTTTCCCGAACGACCTACCACATACTCCCCCTTGAATGTGTAATTTTACCCCAAAGTTCAGAAACTCAGGCTTGTGTGGACCCGTTTTCTGCTTCAGGAGTCAAACTGCCTGGGCTCTGTAACAAACCTGCTGCTTGAAGCCGGTGGACACATTAAGACCCATTTCGAAGACATTAACACCCATACTTTCACCCATTGAATTGTTTGCAAAGACATTAGCACACATCTTCCCCATCACTGGCGATTTGGTTCTCTCTTTCCCAGGCTTCTCAGTCAGGCTAGCTCACGTAAATTTGATGAGGTACACAAGAATATCAAATCTATTTTCTGTGAGTCAGTTAAGAAAATCATTGTAAGATAATATGCTATTTGGATCTACTTTTTTGCTACAGCTTTTTCATTATTTTGGGTTTCTTTTGTAATTGTTGTGTTTGCTTTGTGTACTATAACTTGCTCAGCACAGTCCATAAACATATTCCAGTCATTTGTCTGCATGCCTACTCATGGATTGAGCATTTTACAGATATACTCATGTCTCAGGCAGCTGAAACTTTGAAAAGTAAGTAAACTCAGTATTTTCAGACAAGGCTTAAGAGTATCTCTCCCCCAGGCTTCTTCGAAGCCCCAGGTATGAAATAATTATGATCTCCAAAGCTGCTAATTGTGCTGTCCACAAACAAAGGATTATGCTTTCTGGCGGAGAATAAGCAGCAGGAGCAGAAAAACAACTTCCTTTTCATGCAATTACCACTAATAATGAATAGCTACACAGACAGACTAGATGACTCAGAGGGTTTAAAATTAAAATTATGTTATAAGGAGGACTGTCTTTGTTTCTGTAGTGATCAAAGTCATTAATACCTCAAAACACAAGAAGAATGTGAAAATATATTTTCTTCCAATTCTTCCTAGACAAATGTCCATCTTTCAAAAAATGAACCAAAACTTCCAGAAAAAAATATAGAAATTGCCCTTTCTAGCGTCTTTTAAACATTGACATGACCCATACATGATGAAAATAGCCCCTTTAGGTCAGGACAGGTCTTAAGTACTTTGAAGAAATTCATCTTTCTCTACTGAAGTCATTCTTATTTTCAGAAAGAAAACTAATTCAATATCAAGAGCAGAAAAGAGAAAATAAATTTTTTCAGCATGTGAAAAGAATTTTTTTCAAAACAAGCACTTAAAAATTATGATTCAAAATTGCCAATTTTTCTTGTAGAAGTAAATACTGTTCTATTTTTTAAAAGCTTTTTCAAAAAAATTCTCAACAATTTAAAAAAACAAAAGAAACTAAAAAAGCAGAGACAAAGACCTCTTAGACATATACCCCAAGTATAACGTTTAAGCATTTAAAGATCCATGAAAAAAGAGCAGCAGGCTTTCAACGGTCCTGTGAAAGCAGTTGTTGGACATAATTTAGACCATTTCAGATGTACTCTGAAAACAGAACATCTCAGTTACGCAAAATGTGCACGACAGAATCTGAAGAAACCAAATCAGTTATTCAGCTGAGTTCTAATATACATAAGACAGACAGGGAAGGGCAATGGAAAAAAAAATCATGAAAAGTAGAGCTAAAATTTGATGAAATTTTACAGAGGTAGAATCAGCTGTGAAAAATTTGAAACCTTTTCTAGATGTCCTTTGCAATTAGCCTTTTCTTTGTTTCTCTGTTTTTAAGGATACTGGTTCTGTGCTTCATATCTGATCACAGAAAATTGTTGCCTTCTCACTTAAAATAAGAATGGAAGGCAGTAGAATCTCTGCTTCAACATTTGACCTGAAAACCACTGATTCAAGGAAAAAAACCTCTAAATAGTCCGACACACATAACATGAAAAGCCACCTGTAAGACAGACTAACTGACAACTGAAACTAAGCTTGGAGATCCATTTTCTAATCCTGGTTGGCCTCTAACTTGACTCAAAACTTAACTTTCTTTGCTGAATTTTGCCTAAAAACTCTGTGGAGATGGCATCTACTGCAACAGAGATGCCATTAGACAGACTATACATTAAGTACTTGAGATTCTATATGTGGATGCGTTAAAGAAATACGTGGCAATCATATATATTGTTTATGTAATTGCACCAAAAAGGCTTGTGGTGTCATGTCAATATTAAAAGAATATCAGCAGACAATGTACTTCATTAAGTAATTGTAATTAAGTAATTCTATAATCCAGTCAGTTGTGCAGGTCATTTGCTATATAGAGTTACACAAATATTTGAGTTATATTACAGTATTTCCTATATCCTGTAGGTGTGGAAAACATGTTTGACATCAGAAGGTTGTTCAACAAACTGTACCTGGTCTGAAGGTTAGCAATTTACACACTGATTCACTCATCTTTGATATTTTAACAAACTAAATATAAGGACTCTTACTGCAAAGACTTTTCAGAGTATTATTTGAGCTTCTCGGTGAGTTTTTTGCAGGCAGAACTCAGAGGTCCACTGATGGCAGGGGACCATCCGGGCAGAAATGCAGATGATCTGGGTCAAACTATATTGAGTTACCAATTAATACAGCTTTTCTGGTCAATGCAATTTTGTTTCTCTAATTGCAGGGATTTTACAAGAATCTCTAAGGGAATAAAGCTCTCAGCTACCATTAGAAATCAATACCAGCAGAAATACTATTAGCAAGGAAGCTTTAAAAAAAACCCCAACACACAACTCAGTTAAGCTTCAAGGACTACAGTCTCTCATATATTAGTCTCATCACGATGCACTGCTGAAGGCAGCGAGCTACCAGTGAAAGTTGCACCCTCTTACATTGCAGAAGAATGTGGCCGTGAGATTAACATTCAGCATCCACCCAAACTTGTCTTAATCACTCCTTAATTTAGACGGCTTTTAACTCGGTTATCCCTTCACTGCATCTGCACTGGATGGAAATGAGGAGTGGGGAGTGGAGAATGCCTGACAAATCCATGCACATTCAGCAAGTCGATGAATATGTAATACAGCTTACAATAATACCTAAGTAATTCTTCCATTATGAACTCAATCCAATTCTACTATTTGATTTCAGAAATGGATTTTGAACACAGGGCCTGTTTGACTAATCATATCCTCATTTTCCTATTCTTTCCTATTTAAATGCTGAGTGACATAGTTCTGTTTGGGAAGGCAGTGATTTCATTGCACCAACAGAGAGGGAACTGCCATTCCAGCAAAGTGACAAGAGCCAAATTGGCCTCAAAAAAAGTATTCCTTCCCGGTCTGAAAAGATCCACATGAGAAATTCAAGTAAAGTGTCACTCTCAAACAATGACGACAGGATTACAAAAATCTAATTAGCTGTTTCATTAGCTGAATCCTATCTGTGGAGACAGCAAACAATGGGTATTCGGAAGCTGTCTGTCCATTTTTAATACAGGCTCTGTCATGGCCATGCTGGGTCTAATATATTCTCTGCCTTGCCTCTGTTTGCAGAGTGACTTTAGGGAGGTATTTCAACTGGTTTGCTAGAAATAGTAAAGATTTAAAGGTGCGATGCCTATCTGGGATCACACATTACCTACATCCTACTTAAAAAGTCTTCTTTTCCTCCTTCCCTACATTATTTAATTGATTGCACTTATTTTTCAGCTTGGACTGCGCCAGAAAATCTTCAGGGCTAACTACACATACTCAAATCTCCTAATAAATAAGTCTAATTAAGACTAATTGAACTCTTGGAGGTAAATGAAGACAGCATCCACAAGGGACTATTAATTTTTGAATGACTAAGGTAGAGTAGGCACCCCTTCCTTCCCCTTATCAATTGCAATAATTTAATCTCCATCAAAAACTCCATTAACCCATTATTAAAATAGTTATGATGGAAGCAAGCACTGAATCTGCAGGCTGGCATAGCAGGGGTATTTCACATGAACATATATATGTATGTGCATGTATAGGACTCTCCCCACTTTGGACTGTGACCATTTACCTCTCTTTTTCAAAGCTCCAGGCTACTCCAGAACTTGCAATTTGTGGCTGTAGCAGCTTTTCAGATTAACAGCACAGGCTCAAGTATTTCAGGCCAACATCCCTCGCTCTCTCAGTCAATGCTATTTTCTGTTCAAAGCACCTAAGTGGTGCCAATACCACCAGTAAAAGATAATTGTGATATTCCAACTTCTGATGCTCAATCTGTTTGCACTGCAAGCAAACTAACCTGCAAAACTCTACTGTTTGAGAAGTAGGGAACAAAACCCCAATCATCTTTTCATCTACAAGACAGAAGAAAGCCAGGGAAAGACACTGCTACAATCTCACTCATACCCACTTTTGGGTATGAGTAAGATTGTAGAGTAAGTGCTAGAGTAAGTGCTTCAACTTCAGAATTTAAAAGCATATTGTAGCATCACAAGATTAAGTGTTTTCTCAGCTGAATACCTCTGAACATTGTTTGCCTGTCAGTGGAAACTATCAATACCATCAATTTGCATATTCTCTTTGCACTTAACACAGAGAAACAATAATCAATATCACTTTTAATTTTATTTTTTTTTTAAGAAATAAGAGAAACTCAGGTGTGGCAAACTGAAGATAATAGCCCAAGTTGCAGCAGCATTAAGGCTACTAAGGCGTTTCAAATATATCCCAGCAGAAAAAGCAGCGACAGACCTAAAAGGAGTAATTGTGAACTGAAGTTAAATGCTTAAACTTTCAGTAATAACAGTTCACCAAACAACAGCCACACAGAAAGGGCAGAACAACATTCATTTTGATGAATTCAATTTTTATTGCTTTCTTCTTTCATTAAATTCTATGAGCCACTTGAAAGTAAATACTTACAATTAAGAGATGTTATAGTGAACAGTCCGATAGTAACAGCAGGACTTTGCAAGTGATGTGGCTGTCTATATTTCTATGGTTTCACTATTATTTTCTCAAAATTACAGAGTAATTTGGTATTCAAAAATCAATTAATTCTTTCTTAAAGAACTGACATATAATAAGCCAATAACTGAATGGAGAAAATGTGTGGGGTGAAAACAGAAGCTTGATATCATAAACAAATTCCATATGCTTCTTACCAAGATTCTGAGAAATTTGAGGTAAAACCAAAACTGATCCTGGAAAAGAGAAGGAGGTCATTTAGACACTATCTTAGCAAAGACAGAATGGATACGGTTCTAAGGAAAAAGCAACAAAAATACTCAAAAATTTGAATTTATTCTGTGTCATCAAATAAAAGTAGTATCTCAGGAAAGGAGTTTAACTCTTAGCAAACTCAAGTGTAGTGCTAGGTTAGTGTCATACATAATAGGAGAGAATTTAATCTGCCCTAAAAGGAAAGGAATTATGGTACACCTGTGCTATGCTTACAAACCTATAGAAAACTTCAGAAATCTACCGAAAACTTCAGAAATCTATGGAAAACTTTCATTCTGATCTTTGTTCTCAACCAAAGATGCAAAATTGCATTCTGTGAAATTTAAAGACAATGACTGTCTTCTAGTAGAGAGGATTAAAATAAACAGAACAGAAAAAAAAAAATCAGATTTGAGCAGAAATGGAGCTAGCCCTGGCTTTGTCTTCATTTCCTAGCATACCTACTTCTAGCACAGTCTGAAAAGAACAATAATAACAACCAGTGAAAGACAAGAATAACTGAAGGAGATGAGTAACAGAGTATGTATGTGTTTCTGAAATGGCTACCAGCCTCTTCAGGAACAACAGAGAAGTGTCTAAAGGAAAAGCCTATGCAGTTAGGTGGAATAGGCTGTTCAGCTTCATACCAACTTCTGGTCTGAGAAAGAATCGTAATTAAGAAATCTTAAAGAAGAAAATAACATTTTAAGTGCTGCTACTGTTGCATAAGTTAAAACTAGCAATGGTGTGGAAGACAGGTGTAGCCACAGGTTTGTAAAGATATTGACAGCAGCCAGGGAGGCTTGGAGAGAGCAAATTAAAAAGTAATTGTGGTTTTGTAGTGCATTTCATGAACACAAAAATGTCCCACCTGGCTGGTCTGATGAATTGCCACTATGGTGTTCATGTTGTGTTTGAACAACATTTCTGCCATCTTTTGTCTCTACAAATTTAACAATTATTAAGAAAATAGTACCCAACAGTTACACGCATTTTCATCCAATTTCTTTGCCATTCCTGGGGCTTCTTACACAAGGCTGTAACTCTTATTTACTTTGTCCTTTGAATGTAATTTTGGATAGTGGCATCTATATTTCTACTTTACAAAATGTAATTTAAACCAAACTGTTTTAGACAACAAGTATATTGCCATTAGAGTTCTCTTAGTGTCTTTGCGTTGAGGTACCTTGATTTGTTTTTTCCCGCATAACTGGGAGCTGTAACTTTTGATTAAAATAAGTACTTACAGGATCTGAGGTTCAAATATATTGTCTTAAGAATTCTCAGCATCTAGTACTTGTAATTCACATAGGGACATAAAAATATAACCAAATGGCTTTTTAATGTCTTTAATATAAATCCCTCAAAGTGATTTTTAAAATGAGAATTTAGCTGTTAATTCTGAAGGTAGTGAGACAGAACAGAATCCGGCTCACTAACTCCTTTGGCTCTGCAGTGCAACCAGAAGTGAAAACGGTGTTTTGGAGAGAAAAACAATTTGATAAACCTTTCAGACAGACCAGCTATTGAAAATGCATGAAATCTGAGTCTGCTTCGTCCTCAAAATCTGTGCTGTGAAACTTTGCCATGCCTAAATCTTAGGCAGAGTGAAACAGAAACCAGTTCAAGACATATATAAGTATAGATTCAATGGTGATTTATGTGCCCAGCAGTGAAATTACATACTCTGTTTTTATTTTTTTGGTTCTCAGAACCAAGTCTAAAGATAAAGGCTTTCTCTAAAGATTTGAGGAGATTTATATCTTAGAATGATGATTAATAATAGAGAACACATTAAGCAATGGACTGACTGCCTGTGGGCTGAATGTATTGCAGCATTCATGGAGCCAAGCAGAAAACAAGCAAGGGGTGTCATTTAGGGCATTCACGTGGCATTCTCAATTTTGGTTGTTGGCTACAAAGTTTTTCATCTTTTTTTATTCAATCAGTGTCAAAAAGGCAGACTGGGAACAGATATGGACCCTTGAAAACAGTTTAGTAGCACTTGTAGAGAACTTTCCCTAAACTATCAAGAGTCATCTCTATGTTAATCTGCACGCCTTATTAACAATAGTGCAGTGTAGTTGCACTGTTTTAGAAATCCTTCTGTTCTTTCTCATGGAGAATAGAGATAAACTGCACTTTCTGTACTTTCTTAATCTCTGTGTTTGTGTTAAGTGCTCTGTAGCTATGACCAATGATGTTGGGAGGTGGACTTTTTTACTGACCAATGGTTGCTAGATTATTAATGGATATATAAAGAAGTTTCTGTAAATAAAACTCTCTCTTTCGCCATCTTGGGGGTTTCTGCCTGCTTCCTTGACAGCTTTCTCTGCCCGCAGCCGCGAATATTACGAGATTCGCATCGATAGTGCAGTGGCACAGAAATAGTCTGAGAAAGTTGGAGCTGGGTAATACAGTCTTTTCACCAGGAATCTCTTTACAGCTTGATCCCAGACATATCCCTTAGTGCCTTTATTTATGACAGTTTCTTCTGCATGCCATGAGCACGGATCTCAATAACCAACAAGAAACCACACCTAGGTCTGTGATTTAACAGATTATAGATTCTTCCTTCTTCCCTCTGTATCCTGAGAAAGCAGACCTTGACTGGATTTGTGCAATGTCCTTCATATTACAAAGAAGCCACAGAGAGAAGGGACAAATCCATCATAAAGAGGACACAAATTACAGGTCCCAACTAAAGGCCTTAGAAAAACATCGCTACCTATCCTAATTGTCTTCAAATAAATATTGAAGACCTGCTGTTTTCATTTGGGCTGATTTACAATATGTCAGTATGGTCCAAAATGCTCGTCTTGTTTATGACATTACCAGTTCAGTTGTTTGGATATTTTTTAAGTGACATACTTTTGTTATCTTATGATTCCAAATAGGCAGCATAGAAAGAGTTCCCAAAGACATAGTAATGCCTGCCAGGTCTACATCCCCACAGAAAAACGCAGAAACTTTTCCATGTAACCATAGAAGCTCTTTGATAGAATACAGGAAAATATGTCCGTGTTTTACTCTAGGCAGAGTCTGCTGCACTGGAAGAATAAATGTTAACTTGCCATGTTGTGCCATTTGTATGTCCTTCATAAAACACCAGTACAGGCACCGTGCATATCAAACAGATGTCACAGTAAAGTAGTCTAACTTTTTCAGGGGTATCTTGGTTATATAAGGCTCTTAGTAAACTAAAAAAACTGCACTGGAGAACTGAGCGACATCTTTCAATTATAAGTACCTCTCAGTACTTTTATCTGCTTCAAACTCAGATTTTTCAATTATTCCCTAGGCTTTGAGTAGACAAGACAAAAGCATATTATCTCTTACTGACTCCTGAATATTTCCATCTCAGTATTTTACCCCTTTGGCAGTCAGTTTAAAGAAAAGTAAGAGAAGGGATTTAAAAATTAAGTGGAAAATAAAATATTGATCTACCATGGGAAGGAAAGAAAAAAGAAAGAAAAAAAAACCAACCCACTCCTTCAAATTCTGTCATCAAGCCAAACTGGGAAGTTACTAAGCATCTATGGAGACAGAGTTAATTTAATTTCACATACTCAGAAACACATACAAATGATTCTGCTAATAATACAGTTCCCTTTCTGCCTGTAATAATACTTCTCTTTTCCTGTACCCATCTAAAATGAAGGAATTCACTCAGTAGAAGGAAATGAAGCCACAGCTGTGATTTCAGCATTCTCATCTGCTGTCACGTTAACTTCAGACTTGAGGTCAGAAAGTATTCTTCACTTTGTTAAAGGGAAAAGTAACAAAAAGACCCCAAAAGGAACCTGGCATTTTCTGCAGAAGGTTATTAAGAGAAGTAGAGCCATCCGTCAGCGTATTTGAAATGAAGATTGCAGTGGAATTACCAGTCCCCACAAATGTTTCAATTCATAATCAAATTAGCAGCTCAAGGTTTAGGGAGTGAATTAGAATAGATCGCCTGTGCAGTCTTCATACTTTTTTATTCCTTCCTTTTATTTAGGAGATAATAATTAAATGTGATTTGAAATGGTATGTAATACAGTACTGCTTAGAAGTATTTCATGATTCTTAACAAGAATAATTAGATCCTCTGATATTATTTGAAACTGCACTACTATAACCTCTATTAAACTTTGGGGGGGGAAAAAAGGAAAGATAAAGAAGAAGAGAAAGGTGAATTTGTCTGTTTTATTGGAAATCAGAATGAAATTCTCTTTAAAGAGATACATTCTATTTTTATTGCCTTAGTTGTCTGGGGAAATCTTGTTCCATGCTTCCTCTACTTTTCACTAAAATAAGATTTGCTAAAGAAATTTGCTGAAGCTTCCAATGGCATTTGTTCAGCGACAAAAATGTAATGTGAAAATGAAATCTCAGGGAACTGAAGGAAATTGACAGGGCCCTGAAGTAACACCGAATGGAAATGTAAGATTAGTTAGTAGGACATCTGAATCACTTCTAACACCACAGCACAACTGAATAATTAAAACTACTCCAGAACTCTCTGGAGTGCATTGCTCTGACTGTTCTTCAGATGCTGGAGTTCATTGACACAGAGGAGGGGAGGAGGGAGGACCTGCTGGCAGCAGAGCTCTGTGGCTGCCAGCCGCCGCTCTGAGATCAATGGTCGGCCATGGGCACAGGAGCAGCAGCTCGGGAGGCTGCCTGATGCTCCATGAGATATAAAAAGGAAGAAAACAGAAAGGGGCACAGGAAACTATACTTACATATATAAATATGGGATTTAAAATCAACCCTAAACAGACCTTTTTTCTAAATTAATTAGGCCTGAAATAAACAATAGCCCTGCCCTTAAAATTCTGATTTCTTCATAGACAGATCTGTATGAAGAGATCTTTTCCTTCTAATTTGTATGACAACATCATGCTCTTTGATAACTTTACTAAAGCTCTCATATCTGTTTCTTTTTCTTTAAAAAAAACGCTCCTTTATTGAATGATAAGAAGGATCACACTGAGAAAGAGATGCTGCTATTAAGAATTTTGGAATGAAAAGTAGCAGGCCTTGAAAGTGATCCTTTTAATTCATGCTGCTAAATTGAGGATTAGCCTTCATTCCTTTTCTATTTCTAATTCTTTCTTTCAGCTGCCATATATTCTAAAGAACATAAAACCAAAGTTAGAGCTGGTCTTTTTAACAAAAAGAAATACTCTTTTACTAAGTTCTTCTATCCTTAGATAAAGAGTGGCTTCCAATATCTCTCTCCATAAGAGAGCGGGGCAGATGCACAGGAAGGTGTGCAATGCATATGTTTTTATTGTAAAAATAGGGAAGTCTTAAAATACAAATGTTTAAAAGCAACATGAGACTAACACATCTACAGGATACAATACTTTGTTGCACCCTATAATGGAGCAAAACAAAGAACACTGATGTACACTTCTCCACCAGAAGCACGTCAATGTCCTACTTTAACTTTGTCAGACAGACTTGCTTGCTATTACAAATGCATTGTAATAGAATTTCTGAGTCTGCGTCATTAATTATGCTTTCCTCTTTGTATACTTCCTCTAATAGACTCAGAAAAAGCATCGTTTACAATTTTTACCTTATACTTTTGAGCTCTTCTTCCAATATTTACAAAAGAAGCTGGCTAATTAAGCTTGTGGTTTTTAGTTCTCCTTTTGTCTTTCTCAAAATTGATTAATAAAAATACAGTGAAGAAGCCCTTTAATCTGATGGATCAAATCATAGTAAGATCCAGAGATTGAAAGACCGTCTCTGAAGTCTTCATAATCTTTCATTTCTTCCTTTTATTTGGGAGATGATAATTAAATGTGATTTGAAATGGTATGTCACACACAGCACAAGTTAGAAATGTTTAACTTAGAAATAAATATTCCAATTGACAATAACAGCTCCTTAACATTGAGAAGAATCAAAAATCATTAGAGGTGAAGGCTATCATATGAAGGTTATTTCTTCATGATTTGAAGTAATTTATCAAAGACAGGATACATTTCTAAAACATAACCTGTAGTTTGGCCCCCAGTTGTTGACTTCTGTCCTTTCCACATGTTAAGTAGCAAAGAATAATGTCCTTTCTTCAAGAATTACCACATAAAATTCTAGGCCTTTCATAATCATAATGCTATCAAATATGCCCCTTTCAATTAGCCAGGCTGTGGATTAACAGTGTTAGAGCTTCAGAAACATATGAATTGACTGCACAGTAGAGTCAAATTGGCTATGACAAGGTTTAATAACTCAGCTGTATTTTATAGCAGAACAGCTATGGTTTTCCTCAGGTATGAGCAAGCAGTGGTGATGTGGTTTCTGGCTGGAGTTAAACCACAATAGGAAAGTAAAACCAAAGACAGGTAAACTTGACAGGCAGAGGATTGTGAGCAGCTCAAGCATTCAGCAGGAAATATGCTATCAGAAAAAGTTACCAAAGCATTAAAGGGAAAAATAGGGATTAGGCAGAGAGCAGCCCAGCGATGTCAAGGCTCAACTTGATTCAAGGAGCAAAGAAGGCTCACTCTTCTCCACCTGATCAATGAAAACTTGGTGAAAGATTCATTACACTTACCACAGGGATGGTGAACATTTAGTGTCTAGCAGCTTGTTCCTGTAGCTACATGATGTGTTGTATAAACCAGTAGCTGTTTAGTATTTTTAAATTATGTATATCTTGCACATGGTTTTGTATATGCCCAAAAGGAGCCTGAGGAGGCATGGTAGCAATTCATTTTTTTCACATCAATCTGGTGTCTGTTGCACATGAAATTTGGTACTGCAAATTAGTTCAAAGAGAACTAAAGAGTTCCATAGGAACACTTGGAGACAATACAGTTGGATTAAGCCAACACAACAATCTGGGAACAAGGGATGGAAAAGTCAGTGTAGGAATGTACAGGTAGCTCTTTTAAAGTTCAAAGTCATAAGATTCAATCAATGCTGAGCCTGAATAAATAAATCCAGTTATGCCATAGAACGTTATGTTGAAAAAGTGCCCCCTCCCCATCATGTCTGTGTTCACCATATTAATTGGCCTTGGAGATGTCTCTGACTCTAACAAACCTGGTTTGTCAAATAAATGCCCAACACAGTATGTACTGGGAAAAGGGTAATAAAGCAGCTCCAAAATAAAGGTTATTAAAGAAGGGAATGTGAACACCATTCTTCAGAACGTCACATGGACACCATGTCTCAGGTAGAAAGCTTGTGGCAAAGATGACAATAGGCAGGAGATACCCACGAAGGTGCAATTTTGTCACTGATAAGCTTTGTAGAAGTTGTCCTCCTCCGTTGTCTGTGACAGGTTAGTCCCACTTCTAGTGAGCACAAGCAGGGTACATGACTAGTCTTTCCGTTCATCAAGGAATGGTTTCACGTGGAGATTTGATTAACTTTTCAAAAGGTAATGTGCTTTGTGGCTGATTTTTGTTCAATAGAATTCTTACATCTGACTCTAGCTAAGTAATGAAAATTTGCATTTTTCAAAGCTGAGCATGGTATTATGACCAAAGAGATTCTTGTTGAAATTCATCAACAATTTAAGACTAGTCCTACTTTCAAAACTTGCCCTTATGGGTCTTAAAAATAAGGCAATATGCTCTAAGGACAAAATCTCAGTCTTCCCTCTGAGCCTCTGACTTCAGTCAGAGATTTGACATTATTTAGGGAGAGTTCTTTGAAGAAGATGTGTTTTGTAATCTCCAATGAAAGAATAAATGCAGACAGATCTGTAAATTTATTTTTAGGCTGTATTTAAATTACATATTTATTATGTTCCTCAGAGATTTAAATGGCTTGCTTGGAGCTGTTCCAGTATTTATGCAAATTTATTTTTAATGTATTTTATGTAAGAGCAGAACAATAGCAGTAAGAGATGGAAAAGACCTATTGGGTCATTGAAGCTATTTGCCCAGACAGGATTGTTTCTGTAAATGTTACTGGTCATGGGCAAAGCAAATCAAAGCATATTCTAATAATTCTTTTTCTGAATGTACCTGCTTCTGACCACAATCCCTCTGTTTAAGGTCAGAAAATAGTTACCATCCAGAAAATTATTTTGAAATTTGCCATTCCTATCCAAATTTTAGGATTTAAAGACAAACCCAAGTTTTAAAGGCACAGCAGCAAATAAAACACAAGTATACTGTTTTTTACATCCTTGTCATACCACTGCCTTGTAATTGATAACCTTTAATTGCATAAGATACAAAGACAAATAAAGCCTTACCATCAAGGGCAAAGGAGACTTGACTTGGAGAAATTAATTTAATTTATTGCCAATCTAATACCAAATTTCAAAATATTTCCCCCACCCCTCCCACTTGGGAACAACTTCACTCCCACTTTTTCTACCTTCTGCCCCCAAGCAGCACAGGGGGACAGAGAATGGAGACTGTGATCAGTTCATTACATGTTGTCTCCATCATTCCTTCCTCCTCATGCTCTGCCCCTGCTCCAGTGTGGGATTTTGCCATGGGAGACAGTCCTTCATTAACTTCTCCACGGTAGATCCTTCCCACAGGCTGCAGTTCTTCACAAACAGCTGCGGCAAGGGTCTTTTCCATGGGTTGCAGTCCTTTGAGGACAGGCTACTCCACCATGAGACCATAGCTCCTGCAGGCAAACCTACCCAGCTTAGGCTCTTCTTCCCACAGGTTCATAAAATCTTTCAGGAAGCTGCTTCAGCACAGGATCTCCTCAGGGTCACTGCCTCCTTTGGACACATCCACCTGCTCCAGTGCCTGGTTCTCCATGTGCTGCAGCGGGGTAGCCTGAGTAACCTTGGTCTTCTCCACAGGCTGCAGGGGAATCTCCTCTCTGAAACATGAGCCTCCGTCTCCTCCTCCACTGACCTTGGTGTCAGCAGAGCTGTTTCTCTCACATATCCTCACTCCTCTTTCCTGGCTGCTGTTGCACAGCAGACTTTTTTTCCCCTCCTTATAGGTTATCAGAGGAATTACCACCTTTTTCAGTTGTCTTGACCTTGGCGAGCAGTGGGTCTGTTTTGGAGCCAGCTGGTGGTGACTCTGTTTGACACAGGGGTGGCTTCCAACAGTTTTTCACAGAAGCAATCCCTGTAGTCTCTCTACTACCAAAGCCTTGCCATGAAAACCCAATACAAAAGTCTTTTACAAATGTTGCAAAAACTAACATCTGTAGTCTAGGATTTCACTTACTAATATGAATAAAATAGATTTTTTAAATTAAAAAGAAACTCTCCTTTGTGCTACATTATATTGCCTATTTCCATTTTCTTTTAAATTATATCATCCTAATAGAGCTTTCCTAATGTCTGTCTATTCTCTCAGAAAACATGAATAAATGTGCACTAGTACAATCTAGTATGCATAGCATCAAGCTGCCCCAGGGGAGATTCAGATTGGACATCAGGAGAAATTTCTTCATGGAAAGGGTTTTTAAACGTTGGACTGTACCGTCTAGGGAAGTGCTGGAGTCACCATCCCTGGACGTGTTCGAGAAATGACTGGACATGTCACTTAGTGCTATGGTCTGGTTGACAGGGTGGTGAATGGTCAAAGTTTGGACTCAATGACCTTAGAGATTTTTCCAAACTAAATGATTCTGTGATTCTGTAACCACATACACAAAATATACACACACAACACTCCTTTTTGTGATGATGCTGGTATGAGAGCTGGTGGAGATATGAGGAGCATAAATATGTGTATTGATGAAGAAAAAGTAAAGGTACTTCAACAAAAAACCTGACTTTGATCTCTGGATTGAAGAATAATCAAGAGAATAATTTGCCACCCTTTGTATTTTTTTTTCCTTTTTTATAGTCTGTTGTTTATCTGAGTCTATATTTGGATCACATTGATCAAAAACGAGTAAGTTTAGAGCTGACTGTAAATCAGTAAATAATTTCATGTGTGAAAGAAGCAGGAGTATAGCGAGGAACAGAATCTATTTTTTTCATGATTGCTGTATGCAATTGAGTTTTAATTGATTTCAAGCTTAGTTCTTTAGTTAAATAAAGTGCCGTTTAGCCTGCTGCACCCTTGCCAGCACTTACTGCATATTACTATCCCTCAAACCTCTCCAGTGCAAGTAAGCTGTAAGTAAAGGTGTGCTGGGTAATGTTTTTGGGCTTTGCCATCAGCAGTGGTACTTTTTTAAAGCAGAAGTGGAAGGAAAAGGAATCTTATAATGACTCGGTATGCTCAAATGCAGCATTTTGTCTTAATAGAAAGTTTTCCAGCTGTACTAAGGCACCACAGAAACACATGGAACAGTCTGTTAACAGTAGACTGTGTAGTGCCCTTGAATTAGCTCTGAATGATCTGCGGATCAGGGAAATTCCCTATATGCAAGTCTGTATATGAAAACTCTGAACCTCAGAGGCTGTATCCACACTACTAAATTACGCCCAGAACTGTCATCAGACCAGCAGTCACAGAACAGACCATTCCTATGCCAAGTAAACTCTTAGTCCTGGGTGGCTACCCACGATTTACTTACTGCAGTCGTCCCCATAATGTTCTGCCTTCTCCTCCCGAAAGTCTTCAAACCTACCTTATTCTCATTGAAATTAATGCCAGAGCTCTCCTCCTCTTCCTGAAACCCTTTTTTTTTCATATCAACATGGAAGCAATCTCCTTCCACACTTAGACAGTACAACTAATGAAGTGTGATGTGCAATAGTCTATTTATTTATCGATTAAGCTACTTTCACGCATCCACCAAATACACACAAAACCCCTGCACAGATATCTACATCATCAAAATATATTTTAAAGGCCATAATAATTACTGTAGAAAAAGTAGTACAAAAGCCTACTAAAAATGCATGCAGCAGAACCATTGAGAGCACAAGGTGTCAGTACAAGGGCTTTATGGGTCAAATTATGCATTTCTTTAAAATAAATGATGAATTTTACTGCATAATTGACTGTTGTGTTGTTTGAGTAGTATTTAAAAGTGGAAGTTTATTTGAAAAAAGAACTTGAAGATTTCATTACGAGGCAAATACTTAGTCCAGGTGATGTGGCACTGGTTATTCAAGGGCTACCACAGTTCCTATCCACTTTGCACAGCAATCTGTAGCTTCTCATGAGCTGTGGAAAAAAATTAACTTTATTTATATGATTATTTCTAAAATTTATCAGCCTGATGAAATATGCTGTTATCTTCTCTATATACCCTTAAAACCTGTCCATGGTACATTATTCTCGCTTTTGCAAGTTTTCACATCTAAGTTTTGCTTTGGTGTATCACATAAAAGCAATGCAGCTTCTCACTGATTTGTAAATTATTTCTCCAGAGTATTTTTCACATTTTGTGAAATTGTAGTAGAGTTCAAATAGTTCTGCTTCAAATGTAACTTTTTGGGTTTCAGTTTATTTCCCATTTAAAAATATTCTTTTTACAATAAACTAAGTAAAAGTAAGGTAACAGGGGAGCTGCATTGTGTATGATTTCGAGGTTGTGATCCCCAGGGACAGAACTGGATCTTGATACCCATAGTTTGAAATACTAGTTATGTGCAATGTCTTTATTATTATGCACTGCTATTTAGGATCCTCTTCCATTTATTCTTGTAAGAATTGGAAGCAATTACATGGCTGTTGACAACAGAAAAGAACAATATTTGTATCAACAGCCATTTTGTATATCACTGTTGTCATAAAAGGTTAAACACCTGGCTTTATTTCAAAGTAAGTAATGATTTGTAATTACATTTAAAGCATCCATGCCAACCAATGACACTGTTCTCTTACTGCATGGAATTTAAGAGCAGAAAGCCTAACACATAAGAGAGTAAACTGAGTTGTAAAGACCTGCTTATTTCCAGAGATACAGCTGATTCCTGGCCACGGCAGCAAATGTCTGAGGATAGATTATATTTTTTACTAGGAATTTTTTAACAAACATTTAAAGTGCAAGAATTGTAATAATATACTGTAGGTATCCTTCATATCTTGAGTTTGCTTAGTACCTGATTACAAATCACAGAACCATAGAATATCCTGTGTTGGAAGGCAGATATAAGGATCATCAAAATCCAGCTCCTCATCTTGAACAAAACAACCCCAAGAATCACACCATGCACCTGAAAGCGTTGTCCAAACACTTCTTGAACTCTGTCAGGCTTGGTGGAAAAATGAGAAATAATCACGACATGTAAATTTAACCTGGGTTTCCAGCAGAAAAAATTGGAGATCTTGACTTGATTTTTTTCCCAGAGTACTTCAAAGCACCATGCACCATTTAAAAAAAAAATTCAAGTTGCAGAATAGTTTAGACAAATGTATCACAGGCGTTTGCCATTGAAGCTGGGCCATGGAATAAGAAAACTCAAAGCACAGGGACAGGAGAAACAGGCAAAATGCATTACACTTCTGTAGTTAAGGTACTGCTGTGGGAAAGGGCATTGTCTCTGTAGAGCTTAAAAAATGCAGAGGTAAGCAAAGACTAGGATGGAAACCCAAATATGAGAAAGTTAAATTTTCTTTGCTGCATATCTGAGTGAAGGACTGGAAATGCCTTGTGCTTTAAAGAACTTCTAAAATAAAACACTTCATCAAGAAGGGAATATATTCTGTGAGAAATCACTGTCTTCAGTTTAGCTGATTGCTAATCTCTTTTAGAATTAGGTGTTTACATCTGTTTCACAAAGTTTCTGCATTGCACTGTCACTGACCTTGGACATTTCATTCCCTAACTTGGCAAGTTTCTGCTGTTGCGTAGGCATATCTGAAAGTGAATCACTGCTGTTCTTGTATCATTGCTTCAAGGAAAGTACTCAAACTTAAGAATTAGAGGTAGCTTGGGCTAGGATTATATAAGAGGTGGGAATGGGGATTTCATAATGACTAAGGAAAAGCATTTGGCTGTAGTCACTCAAGCATGTAAGTACTGGTGAGATGGGCTAGAATAACCCATTTGCAGAGGCATTATTCACAATTTATTGCCACTCTGACTCAGCAATGTCCTCACCACAAAATGACAGCAATACATTTCTCAGAGGTATGTGGAGTGAAAGAAAACTGGCGAATAAATCTCAAGCCACCAGTGGTTCAGGGAAAACTGAACCAGTACATTGCTATAAAATATATCAGAAAATGTAGAATTAGAATATTGGATAAAGAAAAAAGCCTCAAAAATCTAAAAGTTCAACACAGAAATATTCCTAATGTTGCTTCATGTAGCTGCTATACAGCATATTTCACACAATTTCCTTTTGTGTTCTTTGCATTAAGATAGAGTAGAACTGGATTTTACACACTGAAAAGTAAATTAAAATTTACCTGCAATGTTGGCTTCTTCAAACAGTTTTAGACTAAGAACTTTGAAAACAGTATGTCTGTCTGGCAGTAAAAATTTTAAATTTATGTACATCCAAAGTGAAGATAACGTGATATTTAGGGGAAAAATTCTTTGTGCACCATCAGAACAGATGCCAAGCAGAACATACTGACTAGATTTAGGGGATTTTTTTTGCTTAAGAAACACACTTCTATGGTATATTATTACATATACAATACAGTGTATGGTAATTAGTTCGCTCCAAAGAAAGCTTGACTATATACAGGAATTGAGGAGGGATTTAAAACATAATGTATAAAAATACATAATACATAATACATAAAATAGATATTAGATTTAGCTCATTTAAGTATCTAAAGTAGAAGCATAAGACTGCATTTAAATGTGCATATTTTTCTTCCTGTTTTATTCTCAAATTAATTGTCCTTGCTGTAGAATTTGAATACCTTTGAATAGTGCATTCAGTAATATGACTAACATTTATAGTGCATTCCCTGTCTGATTCTTTTTGTGTGTGGAGGGTTTTATTTTACAGTTTTGTTTTTTTAGTTATCAGTAAATACATAATAATTCCTTATCTCCATCTTGCCCACAAAGATGCTGCCATGCTTTTCTTCTTAAAGAAGATTGTTCTTCTCAGGCTTCCAGAAAGCTCCTTTACAAATTTTGTTAATGGAATGGCTAAAGGAGAATTGTACATATGGAATGGCTAAACAAGAATGAAGCTCACAGTCGCAGTTCACATCAATGATAAAAGGACAACATCACACTGGACAGCAGGTCACTTAATGTGGTGTCACAGCCAAGAATGGAGAACTATACACCAAGGTATTGTTGTCTTAATACATTCTTTTTCTGCAATTAGAAGGTAAATTCAAAGCTAAATAAAGGACATTACTGCTGAAGGAAATGCAGTCGCATATGTTAACTCAAATACAAAAATAAATGGAAACTGATGAGGGTGGGCAAATATCTTCCTGAGTTTTACTACAATATAAAAGGATATGCAATATATACATACAAGAATAAAATTTCTGACATTAAAAAAAATCATTAAGACAAAGATATTAAAAACCAAAATCTACCTTGACTTTATTAATAAGAGGTCACTAAGCAATTCCAACTTTTAAGGTGTAGTATTGCTGATTTAAGAGTTGTACTGCATGGGTGAACAGGTAAAAGTTAGGTTATAAGCATTTTATTAGGGGAGAAGAAAGCTCAAAATGAGAAATGTTCAACTTACAGAAATTGGCATATGACAGCTTCCTTAAGCAGAGGAAACCTTGTGAATCATAAGGTCAAGTGTGGTACAACCCAGCACTGTGGCTCACCAGTTTGAGACAGCACTAATCCAGAGAGAGGAAATTTTGGGGAGTTTCTATCTGTATGCTCAATTGGTACAAAGTAACTCCAAGCAAAAAAGATGTTGCACAACCTAAATTTATGCTAATCTGCTGTTTACCACATGACATCTGTGATTTTTGCTGTTAATCAGAGAGAAAAATATGGTAATGGCAGCACTATTGTGTGTGTGTGTATATGTGTATTTCTGTGCTTGATGTACAACAGGTAACTCAGAAAACAAAAATTCATTAGGTTTTCCTCTTCTGTGCTTATCAGATTACAAGCATGAACAAAGGCACTATTTTAATTAGAAATATAGCAAAATTATTTTCTAAAAAAGATGTGCAATTTTAAGCTGTAAATGACTTATTGTAGCATGTTATGCACAACCTCTTGTGGGTATATAGGCCATCAATATGAATTCCTTTTTAAGATAAGAGGCAAGATGACAAAGCAAACATATATTCTTAAAGGAATGGAGGAAAAAAACCTAGGGCACAGTGCTGTAACATGGAAAAGATGTGAGAAATTGGAAGCTGTACATCAACAATTCCTATCTGATGTATATATAAAACTTGCTTATAAAGGTGTACCCAAGTGTGAATTCATTGATTTTATATCTCACAGAGAAACCACAATAAATTCCTTCAGATATCACGATGCACTAGGCCAATAAAATCTCATATCTATATAAATATCAGTCAAGAGACACAGAAATGTGCACTTTAAGCTTCACAGCTTAGCAAACAAACATTTAACATTTGGCAGCTAAAGATGGAGTCCAGAGTGGAACTCCAGCCCTGCTCTCTACCTTGAGGATGACATTGCATCACAGACATATGGTCACATGAACCATGCATTGCTATCATCTGTTTGAAGCCAAAGGATCTTCTTCTACACTGATAAAGAAAATTATACACCATTTCAGTATATCCTCTCACAATGATTTCCATAGGTGCATGAGTACTATATCTGTTTACATTTTCTTCTGAGAGGAATATTAGTAATGCCTTAGTACCTTGAAATGAACTGGGGATTCTGTAGATAGTCACACCTGTATTTGCGATTTTAATATAGTACAAGAAGGCAATTCCCTTCTCATATGTATTGGGAAATCAGCAGAAAAGGAACAATTTGATTGCCAAACACATGGACAATTAAAACCTATATCCAGAATGGTACCTCTGCTCTATGCTTTCCTCAAACAGAGTTATCATTATTAATAGCTTGGCTGTTCAGTGTTGCCTTGTGCAGTATTGCATATGACAATTGAGCACTATTGATTTACCATCAATTCCTTTCTTTTCAGCTCAGCTGAGGCAGAGAAACTGCTGACAGGTTGTGGGTTTGCCAGTGTTTGTTGATGGCCGAGTTCCTTAATCCACTTTGCTGTGTGGCCTAAAACTCTAAAAGATAAATTAACTTTGACACAGAAGCTTTCAGCTTGCCATCAGTCTACACTCTCCTCTTGGAATATGCTTCATGTGATCACTGCTGGTGATCAGGTTCTCTTCAATATGAAAGACACTGCTAATTTTGATAATGCAACTGCAGGCAGTCACCAGTTTTGTGAGCTTCACCTTTTTCCCAGCATTTATACCTTCCCATAGTGAGGTGAAATCTTCTAGGCCGAATGGAGGCTGAAGGGTGGGTGCACAGGATATCTGGGGAAGAAGGGAGGCACAGCACAGGAAGCTGAAGTAGAGCAAAAGGGAGGGAAGAGATGAATAACAGCAGAGGTGTTCGCTGCTGAAGATCATAGGGAGGGACACTTTCTTGCTCCTAGCACAAGTAGCACATCTGGGTCTGGTGGTAATCAAAACCAAATAGAAAACATTAACTGAGCACCAATGAGATATTTTGTAATCAGAATTATCTGAAAAAGTTCATAATCAGGATTCAACATCTGTTTCTTTCATTTAAATGTGGTCAATCTGAGCCTTTTTTAGATTTACACTCATTTTTAAAGGCCCTGAGTGACAATTTGCTGTCACAAAGTCATAGAAAATAACTACAGCAGATTTCAGTATACAAACAAAATAATTCATGATCCACATTTGCTTTTTCCCCTTTAGAGGAAACTTTTATTAACTACCATAGAAATTACATTTTATCTCCTACATGAGCTAAAATAGAACACAAATCTAGCAAATTAGTTTCACTTTTGGCATGGGTGAAGACATTTAACAAGTGTCATTGCCCATTTCTAAAATGTGAACTATTTGTAGATGTTATGTTTAAATATGAGCAGGCTATGTGTCATGTATAGAAACACAGAATCTGTTTCACCTGTTTTTCACCTGTCCATTTTTTAAGTAAATTCTGAGAACAGAATTTTGTGTAACTGCAACTTTATAGGCAATTTAAAACCTTGCATTTGAATAAAGTTTGCTAATTCACCTTTAGTCTCAGCATTACTCTATGAACTTACAAACCGCTGTGATAAAATAAGCTTTGTAGTAACTAAAATCTAGCAACCAGAAGATCAATCCATAATGTAATGTAAGGCACGGTGAATAAATTTGGTTCTAGTCCTCCCTGGGTTTACTCATGTAATTCACTTTATACCTTGAAAGTAATACTTCTGTCTTCAAGGTGTAAACCCAGCCCTTGTTAGGATGCTGGCGAAGCTCCCATTCCGGCATTGAAGCAAAAAAGAGAACAGATAAAGAAACACTTAGGGAAGCACCTCCTCCCTTCCCACTTTCAGCTTCTCTTGTTTTCACTGTGCATTAAACCCAAAGCTGTTCAAGTCCATTGGTGAGGCAACGTGTGAAGGTGAAGTTTGGGCTTAGCGCATGATGACTGACATAATTTCATCGTCACCAGCACGTGGCTCCCCCAGTGGCCCTCACACGGCCATTACCTCCACATTTTGAAGCAAGCTTGTGAGAGGCACCGTGGGCTCCTCCAGCTGACCGAAGCCCTTGGCAGGCAGTGGTTGCTCCCATTCCCTCGGGAGCAGCTGGAATGGCCACGGCCGGTCAAGTCAGCTTCAGTGCAGCACAGCCAACCATGCCATCAGCCAAAGCCCACCCCTCATGCCTGCTGAAGGGCGCAAGGGGAGCCACATCCTCAGGGCAGCAAGGGCCAGGGCTGCAGTGAAAGGTCTGTCTTCTTGGGTCCCACTGCCTGTGTCTCCACTGGTTAGCTCAGGACAAAACCCAGCAGCTGTGCACGTCTGAGAGCCTGCTGCTGCTCCTGCTGTGTGGCTTGACCTACACTGTGTCAGGGCTTCGCTGTACGGTATGAAGCTTGCATGCAGCGAAGTACAGCCATTTATTTCTTAACATAAATTTAATTTAAATAACAAATAGCAAGTTTTAATCTGTATTTCTAGCACCCTAGCCATTCCTAGGTTTTATGAAGTGCATTTGTTAGATGTTACACGTTATTAAATTTTTTACAGTCACTTTGCAATCAAAAGCAGATGGCTTGCTGAACAGTGACTTACCCAAAAACATATATTCACATCTCCTGCTGGTAATCTAGGAGGAAAGATATCAGCTAAATGTTTGATCTGAAGTTATTTTTGTCCCATTTTAATCCCCTCAACTGGCTGCCACTCAAGTTTATCTCAATTCATGGAAGAAAAAAGAGAAATAGAGAAACCTCTTTCTGCCTCTTTAGGAAGCTGAAAGAAAAATCTTTGGAGCGTTACACAGGGCTAGAGAAGAAAAGCGAAAAAAATTAAACCACAATAGTTTTTGAAGAAGAATCCCAGTGAAGAGGCAGTGTCTTTGGAAACGGAGTTCATGGCTTAGAGAGTTGAAAGGAGTTTTGTTATCAGTAGAGTGCTGAGAGACCAATGCACATAAGCATTCAATTAAAAAGAATGGAGGTGAATGGCAGGAGAATTTGTGTATCTGTATGTCTCTGTTTTGCTTTTAAACCAAAGATGAGATTGCATTGCACAGATAAGGAAGGCAAAGCACTTATTGATCCTCTACACAATTCACAGGGGCAGCTTGGTGGCCACCTGTGTAAGAAGGTGATTATGGAACACTTTACCTCTTTTTCCTCTATTTCTATGAAGTATCAGGTATGCTATAATCTGACAGATACTGTTCACAGAAATAAAATCATACTTTTCACTAGTATTTCACTTGATGCAGTTTGCAAATATCACACACATAAAACTGATTTTTTTTTTTCTGGAATGAGATTCTAGTGTCTTATAAAATCATGAAACATTTAGGCGAGCAAAGCAAACATTTTTACTGAGGTATCTTTTCCTTTTTTTTGAAATTGGTGTTTACCTCCTCAAAACCTTGTCCCAAGCATAAAGAAAAGAGAGTAGTATCTCTTTCTCTTCTAAAGGTAGATGCCATGCACTGAAGAATTGAAAATAATGGACTGACAAGAAATTATGCCTTAGTTCTTGGGCATCCTGCTCCTAATATTTTGGAAGGGTAAAGAAGAAAGAGGAGTGGTGGGGTATGGGTTGGGAATTTGCTTATCATCAAAGTAGAAAGGACCTTTTTTTAAATTTATTTATGAACAAGTGAGTGATTTAAGGCAGTTGATCAAGGGGTTAGGTTTGAGTTGCTGTGATTTACTAGACAGAACTTTCTTGTGCATTACATATATATTTGCATGAAGAAATGCCTCCTGGTACGCTAAACCTTGAAAATTAACTGATAAATATTTTTACATATTAGTTGAAATTGCTTAATTTTGGCACAACGAGAATGTAAAATTACCTCTCTTCTCTGATTCTTGCAACTACAAGTGAGTAGAGAAGGAAGAGTCCAAAAATGTGCTGATACTGTATTTTTGACAGTTGCACCTTATTTGCAGAGTATAAAATAATTCATTGCCATTGTCTGAAAATTACATTAATAAATTTGCTGTTTAATTCAGCCATATTCTTGGCATTTTCTTTTTCACCCAGCTGTCTTGGACAGTGAAATTTATTCATGTTTCTTGAGAAAGTTCTCATCTTTCAATTACTATAGATATGTGAATATTTATTTAGGCAGGACCATTCACTTTATGTCATAGCACTGAAAGATGAGGACAGATTTCCTAACTGAAGGAACTATTTTACTTTCACATTACCAAGGGTTCTTTAATGTATGATTCCTTTTTTTGTTCCATTCAAAAATTGATGGAGTATAGAATTTTAGGTAACAAATTGCTTGCACTTGTTTGCTTTCATGGTCTGAATGTCCTCGTTTCATTTTGTATTAATGCACTCTTAAAAGTTATATTTTGGATTAGGAGAGTAATTATGTTCAGGTAGCATCCAACACATGTTCCTGCCATTACCAAGAGAGTAACTAGAAACTGCCAGGTGAAATTTCCCTGATACCTTTTCTTATTTTTGGAATAGTTTTTTGTTTTCTTGATATAGTTTTCTGACATCATCTTCTCCCTTAAAACTCTAGGAATCCCTTTCTTCCTACTCTTTCAATACATTTTAAGCAGTGCACAACACAGATAATAGCTCTGAACCCAACTGGAGATTTTTGAGACAGTCTCAGCTCACTGAGTGCTGAATGAAAAAATGTCCCTCCCATCACCCCTGTTTTTTCCATTTGTTTGTTTGTTTGAAACAAACGTATCATATTAGTGTTCTGCCTGGAGAAGCCTAATGTACCTTGAAATAAGTTTTATTATGATGAAGTAATGAATTGAAGTTAGAATGCTTCTGCAGGCCAGGGAAGTTTATAGAGGTTAGTACATCACGAAGAATAAAATGTAAAGTAAGTATAAATCTCAGGGGAGTATAGATATTGCTTCTCCTGAAACTGCAAGGATTTTTATAATAAAAAGCTCCCCAAAATTAAAATAAGTCCTATGTCTCTGTTTCTAACAGTGAGCAAGTATTCCCCCAGTTTTTATGGCAATATTTCCTGTTAAGGATATAGCTAATCTGCTTTTGGCTCCCTAGCACAGATTCCAAACTTGATATTGAATCATAAACTAATTTCCCACTGCTTATTATTTAAACACATTGCCCTCCTTTCTAAGAATGGGGACACTGTTCTTCCTATGACTCAACAAGGGAAAAAAATAAGGGGAATTGTGATGCATTCTAACATTCTAAAAATCGAATAATCCTCCCTGAGGCAATGCACCTAAATTCCTGGTCTCTGAGGCATAGAAAAATACTAAGTGGAGCTATTACCAAAGTCACCATTAAATCACCTTGATTCTGACATAATGGGTTTAATATTTGCTTTCCCTGGAATAATCTGTGGAAGGTTTCAAGTAAACGATCTTGGGATCATCTTGTAAAGCTGTGGTCATGGACATAAACGCCTGGCAGAATCTTAAATAGTGATGGTCATGTTTGACCTACCCATGTTTTAAAAGATATGCTTTTATGTCTTAGAAAACATAATGTAATTCCAAAAATATCAGCCAGGTTTTTTTTACAGCTAACTATTTACAAATCAAAACAATAATAATTTTTACGTAGCCCTAAAGTAAAAAGCAAGTGGATATGCACGACAAAGAATGAAATATTAAAAACAAAACAAGAAATCATTAAAACATCAAGGGACTTCAAATGATCAAGGCTTATGCTCCCTTACATACAGAGAAAATGTTAAGCCACAGAACAGAAATGCACTTGCACATCTCATTCTAATAGTTGTTAAGAGAATTATGGCACATGAAACTTTTCTGGATGTATTTGCCGTCTAATTTAAGAAATCACACCTGCATTGAGTAACTTCCTAATGTACTCATCCATGTGACACGTAATTCATCTTTCCTCTGTTCTGCCTTTCTTGTTTTTATGATTGTTTTTATGGAATACTGGAATTAATCCAGGTCATCTCTGCTCAATCCGTGTATGGATGCTGTGGATTTACATCTGCCAATCCAAATTTCTCTGTTACTACTATTTCCATGTTTACATGTGAGACTCTTTGGCAAAATATAGCCCTTCTTCTTATGAAGACTACTTCATTTAGGGAACTCTTGTTTTCCACCACATGCTCTTTTTTTTAGAACCCCAAACTCTACATTTTCCCTGCCTAAAGAATGCAATGTGTAAGCAGCCTCCTGTGTTTCATGTCTCTGTTAACTGGAGGATTTGGTGCAGGCCACTTTCCTTTAGACCAGGTGTTCTCAAAATTTGCAAGCAGTCCGTAGCAGCTGCAGCTAGCAAGCAGCAGGCTCTGCTTGGAGGCTCAATGGTTTGGTTTCAGTCATTTACCCCTACACACAGTTATTAATGTTTACAGTTTGAGGTGGATTTTTTTTTCCTGTGACAAGTATTAGCTAGACAATGGTTTCAGGAAAAACTCCAATGATTCTAAGTCAAGTAAGCATTTTATTTTAGAGGATCTCTGTCAGTCTCCTTACACTAAATACCAAATTTTGTAGCCCAGTAGAGCTTTAAGCTGCAGTAATTGACCTCAAATGAAGACCTTGTTCCTCTGGAGTTTTTAAAATCATACATCTTGCTTAAATGTGATTTTACATTGTTTCAAAATCTTGTCTCTGAATAATATTTTACAATATAAACATATGACAACTGAAATATTTCTATTAATTGAAAAGCACAAACTTGGGGGAAAAATGAATTGAAAGAAGAATTTAAATTCTTGTAAGTATATTATTAGAAGGTACCTCTCACAACAAGGGTGGCTGTGGACGGCCACCCTTCTGGCTCTTCAGTTCTGGCCCTACTGATGAAATCCAAAATATTAGTCAAATGCACTGTTTCAGCTCTTTTCTACTGACAGCTGTCTGCAGTTCAGTTAATGCTCTAAAGGGAACTGAATTTTTTTTCTGATTTTGCCTGAACTAGGTGAACTGAACAAATTGATAGGTCCTGTTAACTGACTAAAGGTTTGGTTTACATCAAAGCAGCTAATAGAGTCTTTTCCTTGTGTCTGAACTGAAAAAATATGAGAGAATGAATCCTGCTCTGGTTGGGTGAAGTGCCAATTAAGTCAGTGGAAAAGTAGCCATTTATGGCAGTTTGGGCACAGGCACAGTATTTCGAGGAGCTGCTGGCTCTTCAGAGCTGTAGTTCTGCTGCCTTGTACTCTACCTTTAAAAGGCCTTGATTTAGCAGTCTTTTTTCAGTGAGAAAGGGAGTTTCTGTCTGTTATATTTCTGAAGGTAACAGGCTTTTCTTTTTTGCAGACAAGGGGTGAATGAAATGTGAAAAGGGGAGACAAACTATGTTGCAGAGGAACAGGGTGATATTCTTGAAGAAGAATTCCCAAAATCACATTAACAAGATCTGGTAGCCAGGCGTGATATGGCAGCACTTCAATATCTTCTACTAATTTAGCAGTGTGCTGAAAGTGAAATATGCTTTAAACTGGAAAGGTGTCGATTTCTGAAATAACTGCTTATGCCTTGTCTGGCCATCACAGAATGGCATCTCTTGAATTTGCTGTGTGTATTGCCCACACTTTTTTCAGAGTGAGTTAAAGAGTAGCAGCAAAGTGCAGTTGACTGCAGCACAGGGAGAGCAGCAGCTCTGTCATTGCTTATGGGCACTGCAAGCACTGTCTGCAAAGTAAAGAGTGGGTGTGATTAGCAGGGCAGGCCTTTTACTTTCTGCTGTAATTGGACAGACTGACCTGCTTGGAAAAGCAAGACCCTTTCATCCAGAACTCAAACAAATCACATCTTGTAAAAGAGAATTCTTAAGATGTATATATCTTATCTTCCTCAGGAAGGGAAGGTAAAACCTGACTCCCCTCTTAGAAGAGGAAGTAGCCAAGAATAAAACAGCTCGCAGTTACTTCAGGAACTGCTCTGAATTACGTTTATTAATTCCGTCCAAAGAATTGATGGGTGTCTGAAAGAAATAGCCATAAATCCTACATATTTATGTCACAGAAATAGAAAGGGTCTGATTTTTTGCACTAATCTTATGTAAATACTTCTGGACTGATTTTACTGGAGTAATTTCTGGTTTGCTTCAACAGTAAGAGAAATCAGAATCAGGCATAAAAATTTCTACCTGTTCTCACTAAGCTACAAAGCGGATGGCCCTGACTGCGAGTCAAATGGTGAAGCATGAATGAATTAACATCAAAATATTTTTCTTTCTTCCTTTCTAACTGAAATTGCTTTCAGCCTGCTGAATTTCTAATGCATCCTCTGGTGATCACTTCCTCAGTCTCCCATTCCCTCCTTGCTCTCTCGTCTGCTCAGCTCTGATGATAATGCACCATGCAGAGGTATAAGCCATATTTTTAGATGCAAAGACATTATAATTGATTTTTCCCCTTCCTGTGAGGAGTAACTGGATACTTTGTCACTTTTAAGTCTAGAAACTTGCTATTCCTTTACCTCTACCCATTTCATCATACCTCAGTGAGGATTATGTGAAAGGGGTATATGAATCCCTCCTACTGAGCCAACAGGCTAGCTTTTAATTGGCTTTTATGAATAACTTTCAAGATGTTTGAAATTGTAGAAAGTCGAAAATAATTTAAAGGGGATGTTGGTTGCTTTTTTTGTCTTGTACAAATGTGTTTAGTTGCGTCTTAAAGAGTTCTGCTTTCTCAGATAAAGTCTGTTTGAATCCTTGAATGAATGTTTCCAGTTAATGAACACAGAGGAATTATTGTCTATTAAAACATTAGAACACTGTAGACAGAGTAAACCCTTAATATTTTGTTAAAGGCAATATGAAAATGAGACCTAATTGCTATTACATGGTTCAAAAATTGATTTTGTAGTTCTTTGAATTAACAGTCAAGTCACAAGTCTATTTGCAGTGCTCCTGCACTTAGTAGGAGAAAGTTTTCATGCCATAAAATACAACTTCCCTGGGAGTCTGTGCCACATGTCCTATATTCTAGCCAGCAGATACTCAGACTTTTTTTTTTCTCTGCAAGACAGTAAAGCTGCTAATGGAAACTCTGTGAACAGAATGGCAAAAAGCAGTGCCCTATCAATGCAACTAAGCTGTTTCATTCCTCCTTTTGTTTTTTTTTGAACATAATAAAAAAATTTCCTTACCACTTCATGCTCTGTAACACAGCATCTATGTGGTAGTTCCTTTAATGCAACAATGCATTGCATTTTTTTTAAATCTCTTTGGACTTTTGTTTCTAACTTGAACAGTTATACAATGTCAGCTAGAAAAATCATACATGATACATTTAAAAAAAAAATCTAGGAATTTCTTGATACTTTTTTCAGGGATGAAGTAATATTCTTTTTTTACTGATTAATTTGAATTTTTCTAATCAGTCAAGGCCAGCAGTTGGATTTCATGTTCCTGATGAGTCCCTTCCAACTCAGCATGTTCTATGATTCTATGGGGATTCTTGAACTTGTAAGGAAGACACAGTAAAGCAGAGCAGCTTCTATCTGCTGAAGCAGCCTATGCTTTCCAAAAGGCAGTGGAAGTACTTTGGCCAAACTGCAGACGGTATGGGACAAAGCAGGCCAGGTATGAAGAAAGAAAAAAAAAACCCACTACAATTGGATGAAGACTATTTTTTTCTCCTTTTTTTTGCTCCTACTGATACATGAATAATATTTTTCTGCATTTCCTGTCCAAAAAAATATAAAAACTTTACAAGCCCTGCAGCAAAGGTATATCAGAGTCGATATCAGTCAGGCAACAGGCCAATTTCTCTAAACATTTTTAGCCACATTTTTCAAATTTAACAGCAATCAAAGAAGAGTCATATAAATATCAAGCTCTTGGAAAACTTTCAGAATGCATCATTTTAATTTAGGTATTCCTACATGAGGAGAGTTGGAAAGAGTGCATGTTAAAACAGGTATTTATATTCATGTATTCATATTGCTTTGTTATTGCATGTCAGAAGAACTGCATATCAGAAACATGCACCTGTACAATATATGTTTTATTACTATTTCACAGTATTCAAGAAAATCATTAAATATTTCCTCCTCTAATTTTTATTTTATTACTACCACTACTACCACTACTACTGCTACTACTATTTGCATTTCTTTGACATTAAAAATAAATATTGAAAACTCTTCACACATTTGAGAGTGAGAGAACTGGTAAAGGGCAGTTAGAGATTAGTCACTTGATATTTTCACATCTACATAAGGAAATGCTTTAGAATATATTGTGGAAGAGTACAATGCTCCTTGTAGGGGTAGAGTTTATGACTCTATGACTTTGTTTCTTTCTTTCCCCCATGAATTTTTAGAAGAGAAATTTTGTGGAAAAATTTGCATTCCGCTAATACTCTGAATTTTTTGAGAGGAGAATTCCTGCCATAATTAGTGCTCAAAAACTTTTCTAAAACCACCTGTAGTAATCTATGAATGCACCTGACTAACTAGGCTTTTAATGTTATATTTTCCCCCCACTGGTGAAATGAAACATTATATTTGTCATTTTAGTAAACTTATTTCCTTGTAATTTTTCATTTATTTGATGGAAAAATCAAATCAAATCTGGAAAAAACTCTCATGCTGTTCTTCTGTTCACCAGAGAAGCTAAAAGTCAACTTGCATTAAGTAGCATTATATGCTAACATTAAATGACTGCAAAGTACTGATATGCTTTCGCTTATTATCTCTCTGGGACATCTGTCAATATTAATACAGTAAGTGGCTAAGCAATCATCCCTAGTAAATAACTATCAGATCCAAATGCATCACCCTTCAAGTAATTAAATGGAAGCTTAGGGATATAAGATTAACATACTATTATTTTTAATTACAATATTTATTCCTGTTTTTACTTTATGAAAATTAATAGCTGGTTAGAAAACAAACGAAGTATGTGCTAAGATCCTCTGAGACTTTATTAATTTTTTTATTATTAATTTGTGCATTTAATACTATGATTCCCTCTAAAATAAAAGAGGGAGTCTCCAGTTGTTTAATCATAAGCCCTACAGTGGGTCAATTAATTTTACTTGGCAGGTAGAATGCTGTTGGACTCCATTTTCCACTTAGCCACAGTTTCACTAAATGACTTTGAGAGGACCAGTGAATCTAAATATCTAAATGTACCTTATGTCTATGCAAATGGAATGTAAATATAAGGATCAGTCGTATAGAATATGATAACACCAGATAATGGATTTCCCTCATTTCTTCAGCAGAAATGGAGTCTCAGTCTCATATGACAGACTATGTAAGCTACTCACTTTTGTATCTACCATTACACATAAGAGAAAAAGCTGAGAGACTCTGTACTGTTATATTAAATAAAATATGGAGGATAACATGGAATTAAATTAAAAAAAACCAAAAAGAAAAATATATTGATTGTAATAGCTAGTAGTAACTTGATCAAAATTAAAAAAAGATACAATAATAACAAACCCATTAGAATTTCCTGTATTAGAATCAAATTTATTAGTCTGGGAATAGGCCTTTTGCTACTGCCTTCTGAATAAGGTCATCTTCTAGTTCTTAAAAGCACTTCATCATCAGCTGGCACTGAAGTGAAATTAATTCTTCCCACAGTTTGGGCCTTCTGTCTCTCAAAGTAAAAGTGCATCATGTGATATCATCACAAACTTCCTACATACTGTGGAAAGTAGTTGGTCACTTGGGACAAGGTACATCACATACTAAAGGACAAATTTATAAGCAGCGGGTGCTTTGTTACAGTCTAGTTATATAATTTCAAAATATTAGGGTCATGAAGCTGACCAGAAGGCTGGAGCACCTCTCTGATCAGGACAGGCTGAGGGACCTCTTTGGCCTGGAGAAGAGAAGGCTCTGGGGAGACCTCATTGCAGCCTCCCAATACTTAAAGGGGGCTTATAAAAAAGAGTGAGAGAGACTTTTTATACAGGCAGATAGCAATAGGACAAGGGGGTAGGGTTATATACTGAAGGAGGAGAGATTTAAAATAGACACTAGGAAAAGTTCTTTACTCAGAGGGTGGTTGAGACACTGGAACAGGTTGCCCAAGCAAGTTGTGGATGACCTTGTGCATGCCATTCGGCCTAGAATGAGGTGATGGACTCCAGAAGTTGCTGCTGCTTGGAAAATATTTTGTGGAATGAGTAAAACCTGCCATATGCTAGCCAGAGGATCTGTAGGGTGGGTGGTGGCGATTAAACAATGAGAAAGGAAGGATCAGGAACAATAGTGGCTGTGTATTTAAAACAACAAAACTGATTGAGGCAAACCCTGCCTACTCACCTACTGAAGGGCAGCAGTTTTCATACTGGGATTGAGGATTTTACAAAACAGATGGAGGATTGACAGGGGATGGCAAGATATGGTTGGTGAGAATTGACAGCAGAACCTCTCTCTAATTTTAAATATTCAAGCTCTGCTGCTATAACAGTTAGCAGCAATCCTCTGAGCTTCCACAGTGAATATGCAAGATTTCTTTCTATGACTGTAGTCCCAGTAAGCCTCATTGCTATTTGTTTCATTACAGTGAGTCTCTAGAAAAATATCCGTGAAGTTTAAACAAGTTTGGACAATGTAAACTGCTGGATAATACCTTAAAACAGTTTATTTGATGAATGTGGTTGTGTCAAGCAGTGTGTGACTAACTTGAAGCTGTGGGAGTGGCAGGGAAATGAGATGTCAGGGTCAAAGTCATGGTGAGCTTTCAGTCATGCTAGGAAATACGACATCCTTTTCCACATGGGATTTCTCATCAAGTCTCTTTTGACATTCCCCAAGCATTAATACACCTGTTGAGAAAATTACAGTTGTCTCGAGGACAACAAAAAATGTCAGTTTCAAACAGCAAATGCTGGAAGACTGCTTAGTGTCAGTAGAAATTGTTGCGAATTTTGGAATAATAAACACCTTCATTGAATACGTAGAAGTGTAGAATGATCATGAAAGCTTACTTTTAAATTTCATCTGAGCAAAATGAGGAGTCATTAGGAAGGGCACCATTTTATGGAATTAAAGATGCAAGAAGTATATTAAATCCTACTGTTCACATCACAAAAGCATGTTTGGGTAGATTCTGCTTTGTGTCCCCACTTCTGCTAGAACAGAGAATTAAATTAATTACTATGAAAATCTTGAGAATCTCAAGAAAGGTTTTTTGTTGGTTTTGTTGTTTGGGATTTTGGTTGGGGTTTTTTTGGGTTTTTTTGGGTTTTGGTTTGGTTTGGTTTTTCTTGTGTGGTTTGTTGTTTGGTTGGTTTGGCATTTTTTTAGGAAGAAATCAGATCTTTAAAATAAGTGGCAAGTTGTACTACTGCAAAAATTTATTTACTCCTGTTTCAGAGTAAGGAATGAACTAAAAAAATAGTAATACCACAACTAAGAAAGAAAGAAGTTAGTAGGATGTTTTCCATATATTGAATTTGCATCTGAAATTATATAAGAATACATACTTGCATAGATCAGAGTAAAAGTTTCCCTTTAAAAAAGTTTGTTGTTGATGTTAATTTGTCACTATTAGTATAGTCCTAGTTACCTTGTTCATGGAAAGTTTCAGCAAATTTAAACAGGGAAATAAAATGCCATGATACAAAATGAAGGAAGGAATTGTCATGACTGGAGAAAACTCTTGCAAAAGCTCTTTGATCCATTGAGTATCCCGATATTAACATGAAAAATAGCAATGCATTCAGTATAAATCTAACAGATATCCAGGAGGAACACTAAAGTGGGAAATTATTACTGATGACAGTTGGTAGAAGAAAAGTGTACAAATTAATATGCGCTTGTCTCTTCCAGGGATTCTAAATCAATTTTAAAAGGTAAATTTATTTGAACAAGGTCTTGTCTACTTAGAATATTTGAGAATAGTATATGCGAAGAATTTGTCATTTAGAATTACAGTGCTTATATTCATTTTGGAGGCTTACTAATTGCATAAGAATATTTAGCATTTAGGATACAGAATCACAGAATTGTTGGGGTTGGAAGGGACCTCTGGAGATCCTCTAGTCCAACTCTTTGCCAAGTAATGTGTCATAACACAGATTACTGCAACACTTCCTACTTGCAAGTGAGAGTAGGCAAGCACTGCTCCTTATGTGAGCCTGTGGATCACTTGGCATGTTACTAATACAAATTTATTTTATATTTAAAAGCTCAGAATTTTGCCTGACCATTATTCTTCTATTTTTTAATGCACAGGAAGTGTAATGATGTCAACCTAAAATGCAGTACATTGTTTTTGAAGATAATTCAAAGTTCAAAAGTCTAGCCCCAGCCAAGAGGCTTTGCACTCCCAGCTGGAGTGTCTTCCTGTTTCATTTTAACAGGTCACTTGTAGAGAAAAGGGAGGGCTGTTAATTCAAATGGCAACTTTACCAAAACAAAGGCAGAACAAAAGCTAAAATAATACAAAGCCAAGGCCAAGGCTAAATAGGCTGCTGTCAAACCTGCTTACAGTTATATTTGTTTCCAGATATCCACAGGTTTGAAGGGGCAATCAGCACAAGAAACTTACAGGCTGAGTGCACAGACATGATTGTTCTGTAAATAGTGATTGCTATTGTCATACTGAAAAATGTCTGCTAAAAAATGAAATGGTCCATTTCAGAAAAATGTTTTTGTCTCAATGGCTCATCTCAGTTTACAGTAAACTCCAGTAATTTTCCACTATTTTTATGGTGCAAATCTAACTTCTTCCCTTCCCAGGTAGCTTGTTATTCAATAATATATATGTCATATTTTTATATTTGCAGTAAAGCATAGTTCTTATTAGAGATATTTCTACTCCTAACATATGCGTGTAAAGAATGTACTTGTACAGCAAAACTACATGGAAGTAATGCAAAAGCTTCGATTTCTTTAGTGCGTGAATTACAATTGCAGTGAAGGAGACAGAGTAAGAGAATTAATTTTTACCCTGAGTATTCTCAAACCTGAGCAGTACTGCAGATGCTGGAGGAGGACAGTTTCTTAGTGCTAGATCTCCAGACCTCAAAGTTTTGATCATTCAGAGATGGCACTGCCATAACTCAGCTTAGGAATTCAGCTGTGTGTGACACAAAGCCTGCCTTTCCTACAGCACAGCTTTCTGACCTTGGCCTGTTAAACTGTAAGACGAAAGAAAAGTTAATTCTATGCAAGATAAGAAAGATAAAAGCAGAGATGAAAACAATTACCAACTCAGCGACCTGAGAGAAAAGCATCAGTATGAAATGATATGAAAACTGAGGAAAAAAGAATTTAAATGCAGCAATGCAGAACACTTGGAGCAACAGAGTACAGAACACACCTTCGCCCCCTGTGTGATGAGTGCCTGACCAGCAGAGACTTTGACATGCCTGCACTATGAGCATGCAAATGCTTAACCTGGAAGCATGTTATTAGTAACTGTTCCCCATGAGTGTCAGTCAGTAAAAAAGTGCTGTATGCTCCTAAACTCTGTACTATTTTAGCAGAATTTCTTTATGCACAATAGAAAGTAACCAGAGAGCCCCTGTAGAAAGACTTACCTCTGCATTATAAGATTTTCAAACATTCTCATCAATTTAGCTGCCTATTTCTATTACAGATTAATTAACCTTGGAAATCTGAGATTCCCATGTTGCTTAAAAAAAAGTTCAGGATGTGTTCTTAATTTTGACTATTTTTTTTTCTTTTAATTATCCTAAGGGTTGCAAATGCTCATTCAACTTAAGTGGCACATCCGTTTTACAGATGAAGGAACTGCTCTCAGAAGAACAAGATTAAATGAATTTCAGCTGGGTTTAGCATTTCTGAGAATAGGTCCTTAAGAGACTTGGAAAAAGGTCATTTGCTGAACTAAGAATATCAAACAGGAAATCTTTCACCAGATCCAGTCATCTGCGGTCACAAGAGAGCCTTCCATAAACTATTATATTCTTTTAAAAAAATTACTTGGTCTCTGCCTCTATGATTTCTAATGAAAATCTGTTCAAAAAAGCTATGCTTATGATGTCTAAAAACCCTCTAAATTTCCATCCTAAATTTATTCATAATTTGCTCCTATGCTGACATTAAATCTCTTCTTTAAATTTGATAACTCTTTTTTTCTCTCTATTTATTTTCCTGATGAAATGATAGAGAGCAATCAGCTCCTTCTCAGATTTCCTTTTTTCTAAACTAAACAAGCCAAGCTCTGCAAGTAGTCTGGGAATTAAACTTTACCTTCTCAGTCTGCTTAGCTGCCTCGACTAACACTCATCCAAGTTACAGTCTCCCCCCTTTAACATGCATAAGCAAAGTTTTGCAGGGGTGCAAAATAGTGTGGAGCTTTACCCATGAGAAAAATAGTTTTGCTCTATGAGTGTCAGCATTTCTCTTTTAAACTCTTGAAAAGCATTTTGAACAAACAGTCCCAGGAATGTTCAGGCAGATGGAGATTCATTTCATGTAGTTTAAGTAGTTCATACATTACACCCCATTATTGCTTAATCTGTATTTTGGGAAGCTGATAAGGACATGTATGCAGACTCCATATCCTTAAGGGTATTAAAAAAAATGCATTGTATGTGACCCAGCTCCAGTTTGGCACATGTGGGTTTTTTCTGGTTTCTATCACAAGAAAGAAAGCGTGTGAGCTCAGTTGTAAGTGTCCAGTTGTCAGTGGGCACTCTGATCCTGGACAGGTTCTTGTCCAGTAAGTTTAGGAGGAAAAAAAATTAGAAATTTCATCTATCCAAAAGAGTTCCAGTGCAGGTTCAGACTGGAAACAAAACTTTCTCCATAAGGACATTTTAACAGGTTGCTCAGGGAGGTTGTAAATCCTGAAGGTTTTGAAGACCAGACTGAACAAAGCCCTGAACAACTTGGTCTAATCTCTGAGCTGATCTTGCTTTGGGCACTAGGTAGGACTAGAGACCTCCTGAAGTTCCCTCCAACCTGAGTTATTTATTCTATGATCCTAAGTATTTTCTTAGTCAATGGATATCAGACTTGTATTAGTACAGTTCACAATATGAGTATGCATATATTAAAATAATTACATTGAATCCTTAAGTATGAAATTAGAAGTTAGATTAAGAGTTAACATGGGTGGATTTTAACTATGTGGCTTGATTCCTTTCTCAGGAATCGTTTATTGATTGTATTTCGATTCTATGTAATTGCATCCTTTTCTTCTAAGAATAATTAAAAAGAATTAATTTTATAATCATAAAAATAAAAATTTACTTTGTTCGTAAATTAAAAAAAGCCAATTAAGTCATACTGATTATTATGTAAGTGGCATGACTTCCACAGAATGAATGGCAGAACTAGATAGGATTATGCAGTTTGGAAAAGACAGAGGATGAGAGGTACTAAAGAACTGTGTAGCATAAAGGGCGTGGGAAGAAGAGATTGGAATGAAATTAGAATCATGTTTTGCACCGCAGGAGCTGGAAGGCATCAACTGAGGCTGTTGGGGGACAATTCCAAAGACACAACGAAGGTGACCATCATGCAGCTGAAGGCTGAGCTTTACAGCTCAACGCCAAAGCATGCTGGGGTAGCTAAGCCTGGATTCAGGGGAACAAGGGACTGTTTAAATGGAGTAAGTGCAGGTGTTTGCTGAATACACATATTATCCACACAGCTTCCATGCTTGCCCAGTCCTCACATTTTTCTGTAGGCGTGCCTTTGTTTTTGCCAGAGACAGCTGAGGGCTTGACAGATAAAATCCTTTCTGATTGGTGGCCATGTGTTTCATTCAGAATTCCAGTCCTTGGTCTACATCAAGCTTTTGTGAATAACTGCTGAATGCCAACCATAAAAACACGAACATTTTTCGTATTTACTATGGTAGAATCTATTCAAACTAGGCAATCCTGAAGATAGAACTGTCTGCCAATGACTGAGCAGTGATTAGAACATTCAAACACACCTTACATAAACCACAAAAAGTTGAGTACAAACGTTTTTTGGTACAGCTAGAGCAAAACTAAATCATTTTTGTGTCTGCATTTCTGGTCTTAAGATGACCAGAGATCTGAAGCTTCTTACGGACTTTCAAGTCATAGAAAGCATCCATGTGATCCTCATTTCAGTCAACGGGTCATATAAACTATACTCAGGTATAGTGAAAATCTAACCATTCAACCACTGTAATTTGCAAAAAGTTGATTACTAGCCCACTTGAAGGAGGAAATGACGTTTCTATGTGCTCCACAGAGGAAAAAAATGTTGAGGTCTTCAAACAGTTAATATACCGGTGTTAAAACAAATGGAGTGGTATAGCGAGAATTAATAAGAAACAGGCCCACAGTTTTCTAACTTTGTTTCACAAAACATGGAAAAGTTTTACATTAAAAAACAGACTGTATACACTTTCAACTTTAGGCATCTCATGGTTCTCCCAGTTATGTGTAGGTGTTGGGAGTTCTGTGTGTTGGCTTTTGTTGGAACAAAATATTTATAATTCATAAATGTATGAATCATAACATTTATATGGCACTTCTGGAACAGATGCCACCAAAATCTTAATTAAACATAAAAGCCTACAATTAAAAGGCAAAGCCAAATGAATAAACTTTAAAGCATGATTTAAAATCCTGCAACTGAGAACACTAGAAATAAAAATGGAGTGTGATGTGAATATCACACAAATAAGTTACATGAAAAATACAGTCTACTAATAGACAGGCAATTGTATTATAAGAGCAATTATTATTATGCAAAATCTTAAATTTTAAAGCACTCTGCAGCACTTTACAAGTTCTCTCTGAATAGATAGAAACTATTTCAAATTATATTAAAATGCATGTCATAATATATGTTTTTTATTTGCCAACTCCTTTAGTGGCAATTATTTATGATGATACACTATAGCATACTAGTGAATGTAATCCACCATATTTCTGAAAAATGAGACATCAAGGCACCATCTGCTATTGAATGCCTACTGTAGAGTAGGGAGATGCATCCAATTATCCTCACAATTATAACTCAGGCAGTTTAGCATAAGGTAGAATATCAAGGTCTTCTAATTAATTTGTTTCAAAAAACTAATATCTGAGGAGGTAATGTGGGCTGATTTAGCCTAACAGCTTCAAATGAGCAGATTCCTAACCCCTAAAACCAACATGAATAAAGGGATTAAAGAACAACTTCTCCTCTCTAACAATAGCTACCCCTTACATTTGTCCCAAATAGCAATGAGACATTTTTTGAGCTTTCAATGTGGACCTGCATATTTGTATTAGATACCCACTGGGGATTAATGAACTCATTCAGACTGAATATGTTCTCCCTTCAAATCTCTTCAACAAAAGCTTAGATAACTTTCACAGGCTTTCTGCAAGCTTTCTTATTTCCATTTATTTGCTATTTCTGTGCAAATTAACTTCCTTTTTTCCAGTTCTGGTGAGGAAACAATTAACAAAAAATCTATTTGAAGAGCTCTTGATGGAAAGTTTCCACATTAATAATGATTATCTCAATTCTCATTGATCAAGAGGCCTATTTTTCTGAAGTTTCCAGGTCACTTAAGAAGATAAAGTCTAAAATAGCAGAGATGAATTATACACATTTGTGGTCCATATCTGTTCTATAAATTGCCAGTGAGCTTTGCAACGTGAAAGTTTTGAATTGAAATCAGGGTAATTTTGACATATGAGGTACCAAGAAAAAAAAAAGTTTGAGTAGAGGTAAATATTGAGTGTGCCTTTCATCTCCTATTTCTAATCAGATGATTGTTGCAATATTTTTGACTCAGGAAAAAGTTGTGGAGTGTTAAATTACAGCTGCAGCAAGGCTGTCTCACAGAAATACAACGGAGGAAAACAAAGACGTGTATTTCCTTGCTGAAAAGGATACTGTATGTGTCAATTTTAAAAATGAAGGGTTTTTTAGGACATTTTGCTGTGGTTTTATGTCACTATAAATACTATCTGTGTTTCAAGTGACATTTATTACTCTTCAGAGATCTGAAAACATAGAACATTTTTGTTTCCTGACTAGCAGTTACACATGCTATATGTCATTCTCCCTGTTTTCTTGATAGTTGTTTTGAGACCAATTTGGATTTACTGAAAGATCACAGCAATACATAAAGGATTACATATTGGTGCAATAGAAAGGGAAACAAAAGGAGTCATGAGGCTACAAGAGTGGGGACACCAATCCTTCTTGCCCATAACTTCAGTCCTGTCCAAGACAGGATAAAATGTCCCTTGACACACGTGGGGCTGCCCTGCATCAGTGCTGCTTTCTCTGAGTGAAGCCCACAGCCATGCTGAAGCTTAACCCCATCCTCTGTGAACCTTTAGCAGGAATGAACATCTGTGAAGTTTCCCCTGGACTAGTTACCATAAATGAGCAACTTGATGTTTGTATTAATTTCCCCATGCTTCCTGGCATGTTTAGAATTCAGGCACACAGCAAATATTGCATTGTCATCTTCTCTCATTCTATCCGAATAGGATTTGCTGTTACCCTAATGTACTATCAGTAGAAATCAAGATGATTTAATCATACCAAAATAGCAATGGATCTCCTATGTACGAAAATAAATTCTCTTATCCTTAATCATACATTGTCTCAGTGCAAAACAGTAAAAACTAAAACAGGAGAAAATTAAAAATCTGTCTGATGCACTTATCCCCTTCATAAGTCATATCCTGAATGATGTTTTTAGTGATTCTGTAGGTTGTCCAATGATACAAATTGTTTTTACACTCACTGCATTAACAGAGACACAAACAATGAAGAGATTAATTCTACAACAGTTGTGTTTATGAACTGAACAATATATTTTAAGGACATAGATAGTGATAGCTAAGCATTTAAACCAAATTTGATACATTAACTAGTATATTGTTAAGCATGATTCCGTGTTTACAGACCGAATAAGGAATCTATGATTTGAGCACTAGTGCTCAAACTGCAGCTCAAAACACTATGTAATCTTAGAGCTAGAATTTTATACAAAAGAAAAATCAATAAACAGTGCAAACTTTACCCAGAATTCTGTGTCTTTTGTTCAAAGACATGGGCCTACATACAGATTCAAACCTGTATTTGAGGCAGGGGCACATGAACCTTTGGCCCACACTTGAGCATGCAGTGGTGTGCAAGGTGGTTCTTTTTGGTGCAGATTTCTCCAGTAATTGTAGCTGAGGTCTCACAGAATGCACTTGAAGCTAACATGGATAAGTCTGAAAAGTTTCTCCCTTAGCATAACCCCAGTGGAAGTTGCAGTAAACCATTAAATAGACTTACTATGTAGAATTACAGGATCACAGGTTGAAAGTACCTTGTGAAGCCATCCAGTTCAAGTTTTAGGAACCCATCCTTCACAAATTTTCTTTGGATTAAATTAGTTGCCATCTCGATCCAAATTTACTAGTTGCTTTATGACAACTTTAACCACAATATTCAAAGGAACATACTGTACCAGAGATAAAATTAAACTGCTCAGCTCTAACTATCTATTATCCTGTGTGTCCAGTCAAAATATTAAAATGCAAATGTATTAGACTTTCAGCACAACATCCTGCCTTTCACTTAAGGTTGTTGAAATCAGTACTTTTACTCTTTTAAAAAACCCATAATTCAGTGTCTGGAACCAGCCAAGACAGTGGCTTTCAACCATACATCAGTTTTACTTAGCCCCTACCACTGATGTAATGGCTCATAGACGAAAAAGCAGAGTATAGGTACAAAACACTGTGCTAGTTCTATCATAAGAATTTGTGAACTTTTACAAAACTCTCATCAGGTGTCAAAAGAGCAAAGGCATTCTTTCCAAGTGTCTTAAAGGACTGTGGACATGTGTTTTCCTGTAGACTTAGAAACTCAAGAAAATTAAATTATTCCTTTTAAGTAAGAGAAAAAATGTGTAGAGGATTATCTCTCTCTTCTTTAGTCTAGCCACCACATCATTCTTTTAAAATATTTTGTTATAACACATAACGCAAAGGGAATATTGCCTATACAAATTCCATTCTAAAGAACTGTGTAAGCATTTTGATTCATATGAAAATGTAATGGTGTCACAAAGATTGAGGTCAATTCAAGCATTCTCCCAGCATTTTTGAAGCTGCACTTCCAATAAACAAAAATGAACTTTCTGTTAAATCTGTAATACTCAACACAAAATGCATGCTCAGCTGTTCAAGGCAAAAGGTTTATTCTCTCACCTATATTCTATTTTCACTGCTGACCTTTTCACCTTCTTTCTTTGCTTCTCCCTTCCTCCTCCCTTTCTGACTTGCAACAGAGAATCTGATTGCATTACTAACTGTATATAAATATTTAATCATTTTACATGATATGAAACAATCACCGACCTGTCCAAGTGCTAAAAGTGTGATTAACCAATTAACTTAAGGTAGAAGATAGAAAGGCATAAGCAACTACCAGCCTGATGTGGTATTAAACCCTACTTGCAATTACATGACTATATTCTATCCCAGGCAGTTCATTATTCCCAACACTTTAAAACTGCATTTACTTCAACAGCTTAGTGCTGCTAAATACTGAACAAGCTTTAAGCCAAAACCTCTATAAAAAAGGTATGTTGAATGTAAATATTTGCTCTACATCACAAACATGGGCAATGTAATCTAAATAGTATCCTAATCTCATTAAGCAACTGTGAAAAACTATGCACTGATGGAAAGAGCACCTCTAAAGCCCCCCTGTGGCATTTGAGCAGTGCAAGGCGAGCAGATCATAACTGATCATTGCCCTGAGATCTCAGACACACTGATGCTAACAAGGCCCAGCTAGCCCAATCGAGCTTTAACCATCTGAGGTTCAGCAATAACTGTAGGGATTATAACAGCAAGACCTTATTTAAGTTAAATTAAATGCAGAAATCACTTTAAATGATGTCATTACTTACAGTACAGGATCAATAATTGTCTGGGTTTCTGAGGTTGTTTGAGAGGACAAATAGAAAAAGAAGCAAACTGGATATTTCTCTCTAGAGAAATTATGTGGGAATAATAGAAAACCTTCACCTACAGTAGACACATTAGGACATATTACATTAACCTTTTATACATATAGAAGATGTCATAGGAAGTGTTTGGAATTCGAATTATTACTGCTTTTCTGTTTCTATTGCAGAGGGTCCTAAACCCAAGAGAAAATATGATGGCACAAAATAACATTTAGAGTTTGCCAGTTTTAGTACCTCCTTTTATTATGCAATGCATCCAAAAGAGGTTGAAATTTGCCATGAGAAATAATAGCAGCCTAGTCACAGGAATAAAATAAAATTAGTTCAGTGAGCAGTATCTTTCTTCTCTCCTAAGAATGTTCATGAACAACAATAATTTATCTGTACCATCCTGTTCTGAGCAGGTGATCAGACAAGGAAGCAAATGTATTATCATATAATCATAAAGTACTTCACTTACCACAGCTTGCAATAAGCAAATTGCTGGTTAATTAGACATGCTCTGATCTCACCTGTTGCAGAGAAAGGAGCTTTCTAAATACACAGCTTGCTGAAACAGCCTCTTACTGTGAAAGATATGGCTGACCCACTGGCAGTACATTGCTGCCACCAGCATTATCCCTTTCCCATTTGGCATTCCCTTTTAGGTTGGACAATAAGTAGGCAACGTTTTTTATACCCTCCTGGTGCAAAGCCATTATGTATGTCCTTTGAAGATGTGAGAAGTTTTAGCCCCTGGAGCATGACCATGAAACAGATTTTTTGAGGTACTCCTAATATGAATATATAACTTTATAAGGCCAGTCGAGGGTTTTTTGGCGAATATGTAGCTCAGTTAAAATACAGGAGCTATGCATTGAAAACATGAAAGTAGAATTTCAGTGAGATGTATCTCCAATTGAATTATTTTCCCCAAAGATTTTTAATCTAAAAGAACTCCCCATTTCCAGTAAGCAATGTTGAAAACTCTGCAAAAGTCCTCAGCCATTATAACAGAATTTGTAGCCATTTTAAGCCACAGTTAGTCTAAAATAGGTGAGAGCTGGATCGAAACGAGAATGAGAAGGTTATACCTCTGAAAATGTCCTTAGCTTTGTCAGAAACCACTTAGTGAAGGTCAAATATGGATATACCTAGATATATTTCAATAACAAAAATAAGGCATGAAAATAAATATAGTGTTTTTAGTTACTCTCTTTCACTCTCACAATTAATCTTTCACTTTTTCTTTTTTGTCATAGTATATCCCAGAAAAACTATGAAAGTAGGGTATAGTAAAAGTTTTAAAATCAATTTACAAGAATTAAATTGCTAATGTTTTAGTGCTTTTCCTGTGTAGATAACTGACTAAAAATTTTACTGGCGAAAGCAGTAACAAAGAATATCACCTGTGAAAATGGAATTTTATATTCAGTCATGCATTCCTAACAGAAATATCTATGTCCACAGGTACCTAAAGAAGGAAAACTATGAAATTAAAAGGCTTTATAACTCTGGACAGTAATCCTCATTCTCCTTCCTACAGAAACTAACAAGCTTTTTCTCATGTTTTACAAAATTTGGAAGTAGGCAGTGAGTTGGCAGGGGCCCTTGGTGAAGACAAACAATTTTTCTGTTTGAGAGCATTGACAGTCCCTAGAAACCATTCAAGGGAAAATAAAGAATACAGGTTCCCTGAGGTTCACTAAAGCTGAGGGCTTAGACCTCTCATTCACCACTTTCAGTGCAAGGAGAACTCTCATCTATAAGAAAGGTTGTAACTTCAGTTAACTCGGAACACAAGTGCTTGTTAGTCAGATTAATGATGCATTTGAAGGAAAAACTTTGGTAAAAACTATGTTTGCCTTGCTCCAAAGGGATGAAAGGCAAAGCGGTGCAGATATTTATTTTACAAAACAAAATTGGTAATAAACAATGTGTGAAATTTTTGCCCATTAAAGCCTAATTCTGTTGAGACTTTCACTGCTTCTTTCAAAGGAAGAATAAACGACCAGTACATTTATAACCCTGCTGTATGATGAGATTTTTGTTCTAAATTTGCATGTTGCACACTTCATATAACTTTTCCAAAATTTATCCTATTTGAAAATTCTAATAAAAGTGTGTTCCACAGGTTGCTGGTTTTTTGTTTGGTGGGTTAGTTTTTGTTTGGTATTGTTGTTGTTGTTTATTACTTTTGAAGAATAGGACATATCTGAGTTACTACTGTAGTACTCGCAGGAGCATTGAAGGAACAAATAGAAGAAAGGAAAATTAATCTAGAGTGGCTGGAAATGCTGCAAGCTTGTTATTCTACATATGCTCTAGAAGGAGAATAAGTGGTAGTTAAAATGCTCCCCTAGACACTAAGTAGGAATGAGAATTATAGCGAGCGAAGGATTGAGATGACACGATTAAAAGAACGCGTTTAATAGTTATGTATTCAATAATTATGGTCTCCATCCCAAAACTGTTACATGTTCCTTTGGAAACTACATTATAATCATGTGATCTGACATTATATTCTAATACACACCTAAAGGGTGGCTTTTGAAACTGCTGCTCGGCTTTCTCTCAGACATTCTTCTGTTCAGCCTCAGTGAAAGTCCTGCTTCCCTCAGTAAAGTGGTTTTATTTGGACCAAACTATAGCTATTACCTGACGTGCTTTAGATGTCATCTCTTCACAGAATATGGATGTCCCCACTGCAAGTCAGGCAGTGTGAAGGAACTTTTGATTTTTATTCCTCTTTTTTTAAAAAATAAAATAAAATAAAATAAAAAGAGAAAGCACATTATCACGTTTAAAGTGTCTTTCTAATAACATTTTTGCAGTCTGTTTTTAGGTGAGATGAACCATGCCCCTGATATGGCTATTATTTTCTTCTCTAAGGGATAGGAAAAGCACAAATGGAGACACTAAAAATACGGTTAGTTTAGATAAACCTCTCTTGACAAATGTTACAGACTATTCTAGCACGACAACACATGTACTGTAGATATTTCATGCAGGGGACATTAAAAACATGGATTAAAAGGGAATTGCGTTTTTTTCATGACGATATAACGTGCAAATTTTTTTCTGTTATTTTTTAATCCATTTAGATTTATTTTCCTTGATATATGCATTTTCTAGCCCAATGCTAATACACTATCACCATGGTGTTTATCCTGAGGCTAGGCTCTAAATACCAGATCATGTGGTTTTTCCCAAAAAAGCTGATAGAAGAAAGCATCTGTATATAATTCAAATTCTATAACTAAAAGATAAACCTTCCAAAATAAGCTTGGGAAGTGACCTACTGCTGTATATTTTAAGTTCTGAGGAAACTATAGTTGATGTAATACTCTATTGTGTAATCCTTGATGGGAACATTGTTGAATTTCCAGTTACATTTGACAGAGATTATTGTGGTCAGATAGAGCCCATTGAGTATTGAGATAACAAAACTATATACAGTCTTCAAATGGAAAACTCAATAGACTATATTAGGGTTAAGAATCTGAAAAAAGGGAGGAAATAATATTTTTCTATTACAAATAGAGGAATGAAAAGATGCATTAAATACACTGTATATCTTATGTCTTATTGAAAATGTCATTGCCAGCGTAGCTTTTTTTTGGAGAAAAGAGAACAATCAAGTACATTTTGCAAGATAGGAAAGTGATTTGGATAATTTTATTCTTTCACTACAGGCCTACTTCAGTGCTCATCTTGACAGTCCTCTACTGATTGAGAACAAGTGACATCTACTTTCCATGGACCACAAAAATATTTTACTTCTGTCTGACATGCTAATAGCTGAAGATCAGCTAAAAAAAAAAAAAATTGGACCTGACTATCAGTATAGTAACTAGAAATTTTAGCTGAGGTGTGGGATACATTTTTCATACTGCAATGGAAAAGTAGAAACTTGGATAGAAACATCACACTTATTAAAGTACTAATCTTTGAGAAAAGGTTTCTCACAGGCCTTTAGTGGCATGTGTTATGGAATACTTTGATTTAGCAATGTGTGCAGTCAGGCAGTGCTGTGTAAAGAGAAACTTTGTGGTGCCACAGTGAGAAATAGCCTTGTGTGGAACCATAGGGAGGTGTGTTCCTGCAGGTGTAACGTTAACAGATTCTTACTTCTAAAAATATTTTCTTTTCCTTTCTAGTGGTTACATGATTTTTAAGGACAAATCAGACCAGATGCACAACTTTTGCCATCTGCCTTTTGGTTTTTAAAGTGTGTTTTTATAGTATACTTACAATAATAAGGATGGTTGAAGGGGTTAGACTTATCTATGAAAAGCAACTCAGTGATTTTAATTACTATCAACATTCATGTTGTATGTTTCACAAAAACAAGCATTAACCACTTTTTAAATCTGGAAAACCTGATTGATACTAGACTAAGAAAAAGCAGAACTGTTAAAAGTAAGTTCATGCTGGGTGCCTTTTCCCCTTCCAAAATTACTACATACAGTGCCCACTATATTAAATTTCAACTGTTTGACTACAGAGGTCACCCAGAACCTCGGCAAATAAGAGGACTCAAAAACTAGACCTCAAATCATTTCATGTTGTTCTAGGAATTGCTAGCTAGTTGCAGAATAAAATAATGCCTTTGAGTGGAAGCATCTATAATTGATGAGAACCCCATCATTTTTTGTGACTATACTAGATAACATCAGTTTCATTTGTTCTTTTAAAATGGTCCTTGATTGTTAGTGAATATTAGCAGTAACATGATATATGCTTACAGCTTTTCGAAGTAGAACTTCATGATTAAATGTCAAAGAAATCTTGATATATGTGTAGTACATTAACTTGAATTACCATGTTAATTTTTTTAAATCGCCCTAAACATCTTTAAAAAAATCGTTTTAGTCTGTACAGCCTAGCACCATAATCAGAGTAATTTATCTTCATCCATTAGATGTCAGCTGTTCCTATATATTCACTAAGGCCTAATAACTGTCATTCACTACTATCAGACTTGCTATTAGGAAAAACATATGACGAATATGCCAAACTATGCAACAGTGTTTACCACATAAAGATTGTATTGGATTTTGTTGTTTGTTTGGGGCTTTTTGTGGTTTTTTTTTTTGTTGTCTTGTTGAGGATTTTTTGGGGTTTTTTTTGGTTTGGGGTTTTTTTTTTTTTTGTTTGTTTGGTTGGTTTGGTTTTTTGGGGGTTTTTGTTAGGAACTAACTAGTAATGTTTATACACTCAATATTAATTTCTCTATTTGCCATACACAGTAGCCCATAGGAAAACAGCATGTAGTAATGAAAATTGTGATAAAGTGTTTCCTGCTGTCTTTGGATCATTGTGGTTAATGAATCTTGCAGTAGAACACAGAAACCGGAGACCTATCATTCAACCAGTTTATCTTTAAGAAAGATTAAGACCTCTGTGTTTCAATCCCGGTATATGTAAACACTTGAGAACTTTCTAGGAAAACTGTTGGGCGAACACTGTCTCTGACAAAGCAGTGCACATTGAGACCAAAAATGCATATGCCACTTCAGAAGCACAGACATCTTAAGGGAAAAACACAGTCTTGACTCTCTAGAAACCAGATAATTCCTGTAAGTGCACGTTCAATTTTAACTATATATTTAGTGGGACAGTAACTAATGATCATATGAAACTTTGGCTCAGACCACTTTTCTTTTAAGAGGAAAAAAGAAACCCTTTTATGCTTTTTCCTCTCATCTATCAAGGGTCTGGTTGACCTCTGTATCTTAAAGAGTGATAATTTTCAGAAGCCCCATGCTTTCTAACTGAAAATAACTTCATACAAAGGGGAGTCGTGTGCTCCCTGACAAACAGTGAAGCATACAAGCATGTATGAACTAAAAGTCATACTGGGTCTGTATTTATGAACTGAACAATAGGCAGAACTAATTATGAAAGTTATACTTTTCTGTAATGTAGCACAGCACTAACACTTACTAAAAGATAGGACTTTTCAGCTCAAGCCTCCAAACGTTACTTCCCTGGAAGCTCTGTTGGTCAGAGTTCAGAGGGAAATTATATGTTTTGAAAATATGCCACCAAATATGTATCTTATGAAACACTGAGGCTGCAAGGGAAGAGCCACAAGAGTATAAGTTTGTATACACACGCTATACGTAAGCAGTTATGACATTCCTCGAGTTAGCTTGTTTTGGAGCCTCCTATGTCTGCTGTATCTGGGAACTGATCATTTTATTCTCCACAGCTTATACTGATCAGTAAAGAGCATACACATTGGAATCTCCCTTCCTGTACACTCAGCTGACAAAACTAAATGATAATGAAGCAAATGAACCTTTGGCTAACATGGTGGGAAAAAGGGAGCATTGGTGGGTATAGATGGAAAAGATGGTCCTAGAAGTGAGAGAACTTTATGGACACAGTTGACTTTGAGAAGTATTAAACTTGAAAGTTTTAAATGCAGCATTTGACTAGTCCTTAATCTAACGGCACAATCCAACCTATCTGCAATAATTCTACCTTACCTGCAAGGTCAGCATTGAGTGTGTACCTAAATTGAATGCAACCCTATGGCTTTCCAGAACAAAGCCAGCTGTTATTACAAATAAATCATAAGAACACTTGCTGGTAAGCTTATATTTTAGGAAAAAAATGATATATATGCTTCTATTAAGTGTTCTGTAGACTAAACATTTTAAGAAGTCAAATAATTCAAATAAAAATTATATGTAACAAGATTATCAGCCTCTGACTAAATGGTTTTATTATTTCAGTTCCTGGTTTTTCTCTCAGGACAGTTAATAATAACCACTGGAAAAAACTTCCAAGAATTATAACTCAGATACAACCAGTAAGGAAAAATTTAGGCTTAGAATTTTCTGGACAGACACAATTTGACATTGTGATTTAGATATGGTTCTCCAATCTAGAAAATGTATTACACTCAAGAATTAGATTGGATAAATCTATAATTCATAAGACCACTCAGTTTACGAATACCTTTCCATATATACTGAAGGTTCACTCCTGTTTCTAAGATTTTACTATTAAGAAACTTTAATAATACAAAGTCAAGAATAAACATTCATGAATGTTTAATAATTAGAACAAAAATTCTGGTTTTGAGTAAATGCAGAGAGAAGGGGTTTTTTTTCAGTGAAAGTCCAAAGGTCTTTTAAGTTACTCATATTTTTATGATAGTCCTGTCCAAAAAGTACAACTAAATTTGACCTTCTATATCAGTGTCTGACTAAAACTTCTTCAGTGACTTCTGCATGGCATAAACAATTTATAACACTTACAAATGCGGTAAAAAAAATTAAAGGATTTATCAATTTATATATAAAAGGCATGTTTCCTGTAACTTAAAACTCCTGGTTGCTGGTGTCTCCCACAGAATAATTCAGTGTAACTAAAAAAGATAGTCTTTCCATGCAACCCTGACTGTAATTCTGAGTGGATCTTCCACATAATTTTCTCTTTAAGACTTAATGCAGCAGTCTCAGCTAATCTTGAGGAATAAGGCCCTGATAACACATCTGGTTTAAAAAAAAAAAAAAAAAAAAGTAATAGAAAAGAATCCTTGAAGTATGTAGGGTACCTATTTGCTGTTCCTTTGTCCCTTCATAAAATTTCCCTTAATTAGGTAAGTGCTGCTGTAGTCTTCTAAATGCTGGTGAAGTCATATTAGCATGACTCCAAAGGTATACAGGAATAAAATAACACAAGGCCTATCTGTTGCTCAAGATATTTCTAATTGGTGAAAAATGTTGGTGTAGGCTTTACCTACATCAGCATTAAGTCATTCCAGTCCTCCTTTTAAAGTTCACTTATTCCTTATTTATGTTGTCACCGCAGTGTATTTGAACACTTTGTGCAAGGAAATAACTTTCCTTTTCCAAAGCTGATTGGTCTGATTCTGACCTACTTTGAGAGATATGAAGCCAGTGCAATTCCAACAAACAACTAATATCTGAATTAGGCCTAAAGGAAGAAAAAACCCAAAACTTTTAAGCTTAATTGCTAAAATAGGTTCCCTAAAGAGATTAATTTAAACTAATTAATTAATTATTAATATTAAATATTATTAATTAATATTTAACTTATTAATTAAAATAAACATATTTTTATATTCATAGAGTTGAACTGTTTCTGTTGTCAGGCTTAAGCAACTTGGTCACTCTAACAGCAAGGGTAAGTGGTGCTGACTAAAGACAAAAAGCAACAACAGTCAAACTTTAGATATCCAAACTTCAAGAAAATTTCAGCATGGTTTAGTGAAAGATGGAAATGGAAAGATAAAGATCTAAATGGCATTCAGGTAAGCCATTTCATCTTTTTGCTCTTTGCAATGCTTTTGAACAATTTAGGAGGGAATCCACTGTCAGTGTAAATTCCTTTTGACTAGAATGCTGCAATACCAAAAGGTCAGGTTTTTAAATTTTTCCTATTATAAATCAGTGCAGGATTAGTCTTCATTGTACAAAATTAAGTGAACATTCCAACGTTCTTATCAGATTTGAATAAGGCAGATGTTGATGGGATTGAGGGCTTGAAAACATTTAAGTGAATTACTTTTCAAGGATAGCCAGTTTATTTCATCAGTTTACTGGACATTAACCTTGGATTCTAAATTTAAGCTGCTTATACACTTTTACAGACACATCAGCATTAGATCCTTTCTGCTTTGTCTCTGAAGGTTAACAGATTAATTACAGTCTACATATTCAAGTGAGTAAGCTACAACCTTACCAGGTTTCTGATGAATCAGAAATAGAGGGCAAAAGGTGAAGAAGGTCCACTGCCAGCCAAACTCTAGAATGCAGCACAGTTTTCCTGCCCTTTGCAGGCTGAACAGAGTAGGACTGAAATCAGATCAGACAATGAACTTCATGTTAATAAAGGAGGATATTTAACACCAAATGTGATTCTCTACACTCTCTAACTTGAACTGTGCACTCCTCAGAGGAAAGATTTTATTCTTCCTGTACTATCATTGACAATATTCAGAAAGCCCACTCAGTATTTTTCTGGATAGCTGGAATTTTCTCTGGCTTATTTTACAGCCATATCTATGTTGCATGGGTTCAGATACAGGAAGTGACCTGGGCTAGTAAATACCTTACATCAGCTTATTTTAAAGCTTGTTTTTTTATCAAAACTTCTGTACCTACAGCAACAGAAAGGAGACTGGTCTTTAGATTATGATATTTGTTTGTTTAATTATTTTCAAAGTGTTCTTCCCTGCTTCCCTTTTTCCTATCCTGACAGTAATACAGTTGACATGATGCACTACTCATATGAGAATGATACTTTGCTTGCTATATCATACTTGCAGTCCTCTGGGTCTCCTATTTCAGCTAGCACTTTATCAGGTCTTACAGCTGTTTGATTTCTTGTTTTATATTTGACTTTTGTACTTGAGAAGAGTGCTAGGTTGGTAACCCAGGAGAATTGAGTCCTTTGTTCATCCACAGAGCAATTTATTTCAAGCTCAGTTGGAGACATAACCTGAGAGATTGAAAGGTGGTGTTAACTCTTGCCCACCATTTCTTTGAAAGCTAGGACTATCCAGCATAAGAGTACTGCAGGCTTTGCATGGCTTGCAAGGAAGTGACACAGAATAGCACTTTCTAAAATTCACCATAACTTTTAGGGACAGTCAGGATCCCCCTTCCTTACCTTCTGTCCTTCAGAAAGAGATGGAGAAATGGATGGTTGCACTTGGAGTCTGCCCTTGTACAAACTCACAACTGTCTGGGATTATGGAGCTACCACACCCTTGTTATGTGTGAATTGTCTTCCTTGACTTGTGAGAAGTTAGCACAGTTTTCCTCTTTTTCTTTCATCAGGAGCTTGGCTCAGTTCACAGAACTTCTTCACCCATTCCAGTTTCAGGAAAAGAAGGACACAGAACAAAAAGCAGTTCCTGCAGTGTCACTGAAAAGGAAATCAGCACAATCTGAAGCTGCTTCATCTAACATCCCCAATGGCTAATTAACTTATTTTACTGGTCCATACTTATTTTCATAAAGCCAATTTCCCCTTTATAATAAGAATGTTTTGGGTTGAAAGGGACTTTCAGGATCATCTTGTTCCACCCCCTCTGCTGAGGCTGGGGACATCTTTCACTAGACCAGGTTGCTCAAATCCCCTTTCAACTTTAATAATTTATAAGGCAAATCATGTATATGTCACATTTCACCACTGATTTTTAAACCTGACTGCTTAGATTTTCATAGTTATGATTAGACAGTTCCTCATTTTACACCTTTATCCTATTTACCACATAGCCCTTCGTTTTATAATGCTGTAGTTGTTTCCATGTGCAATATGTAACCAACTTTTAAAAGAATAATTTTTGTCTAGGGAAAGCATTCCATGCACTCAGGCTTCAAATCTTTGCCCCAAAGATTGACTAAATCATAGTTTTTTCAGCACCATAAATACAGCACCATGACTTTTTCTCCAGCTCTGAAGCACTGAGCATAATTATCAGGCCCAGGAATTTAATGTCCTCAGTATCACAGACCAAGGTTAGAACTCAAGAAAAAAACCTGAATATAGTAAAAAAATCTGTACATCATCATAATCAGTTTATTTTTCCAAATAGAAATAGCTTCATAGCTTAACCACAGCTTTGGAAAAGTTACCCAGAAAATTGCATGTCAAGATGATAAATCTGTCAATTTTTAAAGCTGCTTATTGTTGTGGGCATGACACCAACAGTAAAATAAGGAAAACTTCATCCTGTATACAAGAAACATATCCCACCTGACCTTCAATTACTTTATCTTGTGACTGACTGTGTGTATTCATATTATTTTTGTGGCCATAAAGTAAGAGGAAAGAAAATAATATATGCACAATTTCTTTCATGAAAAGTTGTTTGTCTATATAATAGGCAAGACAACACAACCTGCAGAGTCAGCACTTGGTATATAAATAATATTCCAACTATCAAGCCCTAGCTGTCTGCGTACAATACTTGAAATCTCAGTCATTGGCTAAAAGCAATTGTGATTGAGGCAACTGATTTCACTGATTCTGAAAAAAGGTTGCTGAGTGGTGAATATAGGATGTTTTAAAAAGTACTGTTAGATTATCTGTGGCTGCAGACCTAGACTGACAATAGATCTCAAGGGAAGGAGATTTGGTCCTGGAGCATTGTTTCAAGTTCCAGTTCCAGGTGACCTATTCTAGAACTGCAGATATCACATTGCAGATATCAAACTACAGGTTTTGAAGGAGTTTAACAGTCATAATTTTCTTTTATTTTTACCTGACAAGAAAAGTCCAGTTAGAAAGAGTGAATTTTAGTGTACCAAAGATCAATTTGTTCTATGTTACAAATCCTCTTTAATACTTGTCCTAAATACATTGTCCCTATTTAATTCATCATTATTTAAAACATAATATTTGTACCTCCCCCCATCCATTTGTAGCCTACTTGCTACTAAATAGAGATCATCTCAAAGTCATTAAACACTTAAAAAACTCAAGACCAAGTCATGTAAACATAATGTATAGTAAATTCTTCTATAGAGAACAATTTCTAACATATGTGTTCAGTGAACATAAATTCTAAGCTTTAAAAAAAAATTAAAAAATAAAGCCAACATTAGAACACTTATAACTTGTGAATGACAGACAGATTGTTGTCCCTTCAAAATGTAGATCAACCTCATCACTTCTCTTTGGCATTAACACTTGAATCATCCTACCAAATTTTATGTATATGGTTAAGTTGAACTGCTTTAATTAATATTTCCACTGAGTTACACAGAATTTGCAACTACTGAAGTCAGTAGTCAGAAAAAACCACCAAGAAAAAACAATGCTTAGAAGAGATAAAATGTCAGGGAAAAAAACCCTCAAAACACTTCTAGCCATAAAAAAATGTTTTTAAAACTGCCAAATCACTCTGAACTTGTAAAAATTGAGTAACACACTAACCAACAATTTTATAATATTCCCAGACTTTCTCAGGGAGCTGCTACCTGGACAAAACTTGATCTTTGTGATTCGCCAGCCTCACCCACCCCTGCCAGTTCAGATCACCCAGTTCAACCCCTCTGCAATGAGCAGGGACATCTGTGACTAGATCAGGTTGTTCAGAGCCCCATCCAACCTGACCTTGAATGTTTCCAGAGACGGGATTTTCTCTGGGCAATCTGTGACAGTGTTGCACCTCCCTCACTGTTAAAAAGTTCTTCAGTGGCCACTCAAATTGTAATTTCCAAGGAATTAAAGGAAAACCTAAGGCATAAAACAGGAGCTTTTAAAAAGTTTAGGAATTATTTTATCAGCTAAACACTAGTTAGATAAAGACTACCTTTGCTATTTTTTTTCTCAAATTTCTAACATCGACAAAATCTAGAGAATATTGACATGGATAAGAGATTGAAAAAAATTTTATGGTATGTTTAACTACGAGTTATTTTTCAGATAGAAAGATTCAAGTGAATCCAGAACAAGCTGAAGAGTTAAGACCAAGCAGAATATTTTTTGCATAAAATAAATAGGATTTGCAGATCTCTGTTTGAAAAGCATTGATTATAAGTCTTTATCAGGACTTCATTTCAGATTTCATGAAGGTAATGAATGTACCTCTCTTGCTACTAATTATATATTCTGATTATCCTCTTTCACTCTGTTTGTGGGTGGCAGGGAAGTATTGGCTAGCTTTTTTCCCTTGAAGTTTTATTTTATTTTATTTTACTGACTGACATATGTTGAAACAGTTTTAATTATTTTTTATACTTAATCCTCTTGCAGTATGATTCAGACATTTCTTAATTATTAAGTTGTTCGTTTTTTTTCCAATATAAAATCTCAATTTTGGCTCTGGCTCAGATGGCAGTGCAAAACCACACACAATTCAAGGAACTATCTTGGTCCTTTGATTCCTTTGAACAGCCATAGGAACTCTATATTCATATGAACCTAATTTCAGAGTCCTGAAGACATACAAATATGGAACAAAAAATAATCACTAAGTTAGTACTTGTATTGAAAATATTACAGCAACAATGCATTTTGAAACCTGCTTTATTTTGAGTGGAATAATCTGTTTAGGAATCATAGCTTAAAAATTTGGATCAAATAATGAGATTCATGCCAATTTCTCATGGTTTCTGTAACGGCACATCAAGCTTTTCAGGTGGGAGATAGTCCCTGTAGTCCCACTAAATCCACTACAAATGCTGCAGATGAGATGCATTTAGCCCTTGCTTAAGTTAAGCGAAGGATACTTGAGATGGTTTGCAAAGATGCATACAGATTTCTCAGCAGTTTATGTCAATAAGAGCTTGGCAGAGAAATTCTTGATGTTGGAACATTAATTTAATCTTCCCATAAATAGAGACATATTTTCAATTCTTTGTCTAGTGTTATTTTAGTGAATCATTTGACACAATATGCATCAATGACTTTGGTGATATTTTATAATCTAGTATCAACATTAAGGCATCTTTTCCTTGCATTGCATATAATTTTTCCTTACTGTTGTCTTTAGTTCAACACCAGTAGAACCTAAGCAATTGCTTTTTGTTTGGAATGTAGATCTTTAACAATTTGTAGATTCTGGTTTAGAAGCACTCTGCATCCTGACAGATCAAGGTACCTGCTTCTGACTTCCTCCTTCAGCCTCCTGTGATCCATGATTATTCTCATGGCTGCTGTATCAGTTTGATTTCAGGTGACACATCAGCTGCCCGGATACAAAAATAACTCTTCTTCAGAGGTAGCAGAACAGGGACAGGGTAATGAAATTCTCTGCCACAGGCATCGACTCAAATGCCTGTTGTTCTGGGAGCCTGTCTTTACTTCAGAGATGTCTTTATTCCCAGGTGAGATCCAGGCCTTCCGGAGGCTTTTTCAGAGCTCTCCACTCCCATCAAAGCAGACATGGTGGTGGGACAAATTACCCTTCTGACTTGTTAAGCTTTATCAGTAACCTCTGCTTATCTCAAGAGAAGCCCTGAGTGTGGCAATCCTCCCCTCTGGACCAGTCCTGTGCAGACACAGGAATACACTACATCACTTGCTCCTCAAGTCCAAAGCAGCCTTACCTTTTCCCTGGCCTCCATCCTGTTCCACTGTGCCACCCTGAACTTTCTGGAGTCTTTTCTTTGACATCTTTCGCAGAGCTTCCTAATTCTCTCCCATTCTCTCCCATTCTCTTTCCTCATACAGTCCCCCACTTCAGAGTTGGCCAAAACCTTTCTTTTCAGGGTTTGTCAGAACTGTGATTCAGAGAATCCTCCCTGAACTCCCAGAATGAAGGAGAGTCATACGTTGGAAAAGTTTAGAAGGGACAAATAGCCCTACTTCAGTTTTCAAACACATTTCTTCACAGCTTCATTTGGACAAGTTAAAAACTTTTTTTTATGCTATAATTTGATTCCTCCTGATGTGTAATCATCTGTAACTGCTCTTTCCTAAATTTCTTCTCTGCTAATGTTTCTCAAAATGTCCAAAATGGAAAAGAACATTCCAGATGCTGTCTCACTAAGTACCTGTGTCATAGTGATTGCATTTTAAGTAGCATCCAAGAGACATCACCATTTCATAATGTGTTTTAGAAATCTTTGTATTGCCATCTGAATATGGCAGAGGAGGTAGCGTGCAAAGGCAATCATATCTACCACTGAATATCAGCTGTGTAAAGACAGAGTGGAATATTTTGAATTACTTGCTGAAACGAAACATAGAAATACAGAACTGACTTTCAGAAATGTTTGACTAGTCCAAGGTATAGAAACCTTTTCCTCAGGTTTTGTTGCTAAAAACTATCAGAATTTGAAGCCAACATCAGCTGCCTACAGCTTCATCTGAAAGGTGCAAGTGTAGTCAAGTGGAATCCACAGAATCACTGAATATGTTTTGTTGGAAGGTCACCTGTTCCACCCCCTCTGCAATGAGCAGGGACATCTTCAGCTGGATCAGGTTGTTTAGAGCCCTTTTTATTTTGTAAGAAGCAATCCTCTATTAAAAAAAAAAAAAAAAAAAAAAACACAAAACAAACAAAACAACAAACCTATGATGATTTTGCTACTCTGTCTCCAGATCATTACTCTGCTCATATTTTTTCACCTGCTAAAAAGTACAGTTTCTTTTTCAGTAGCATCTGAATAAATGTTCCTAAAGAAAGCATTCCTACCTATGTAGATTGGGAAAATTACATAAAGTCAAACAAGATGAATCAGATGCATGATTTGCCCCACAGTGCATCAAGAGGTATTCACAAATATTGCCTCCTTTGTCAGCAAAACATACCAGCAATTTGACTGGAACAAAACTATTTTATATGCAAACAAGCAAGACTAAAGAGAGTCTAAATGATTTTTGTCACATTCACCACTGAATTTCAGAGAACTCATAGCCAAACTACATCAAATAATCCTTAGATATAGGTCTGAGCATTATATGCACTTTAGATGCATTGGGTGCAATGTTTAAAAAGGTAGCATGAGCTTTTTTATTTTGCAGTATATTACACAGAGAGGTTCTTTCTACCCTGCTCAAATCACTGTTTCATTACCTTTGATCCTGAAGTAAGCCAATGGGAAATAATCAGTGTCATTGACCTGTTTGATTTAACTCTGTCCTTCTGTGGTCTCTGAGGTTAATACTAGTTTTATTACCTTTTGACTGCATGACTTTATTGAATATCATGGCACAGCGCTAAAAGCCATTGAAAGAAACAACACTGGAAATAGTCAACATGGAGAGAGAACACCAGAGGATTTACAGAAACCTGCCTACATTTCTTCAATTTTAGAACATCCTGTCACCCAGTGCAGGGGGTTTTATCAGATTTAAACAGAATGAGCTAAGTGTATCTGCTCAGGAGTTATCTTAATATAAAAACATACCCTACTGTTTAATATGTTGCAGTCCTCATACATGTGTTTATTTCTAATGCAGATTGATAAAAATTTTTCCTGGCACATTAAAACTTAGTAAGCTTCAATATTGGCAGAGGTCAAAGCAGAAAACTGGTATGATTCTGTGTCATCACTTTGTTTTGAAGCACTGAGCTTTCCAAGAAATTACAGAAATAGGTCATTGTCAGTGCCCTCCCAAAGTAATTTTGCAGCTAACAATCAAAAGACCTGAATTCCTGCCTACCATTAAAGCACGGCATGAGCCATAAACCATATATAAGCAACTTTTGAAAATAAGATTTTTTAAAAATTCCCCACAACTGTAGACATTTGCAAATAACAGCACACACAAAACTGGAAGAATGCACACTGAATTGCAAACATAAAGTATCACAATCCAATTGTGCATGTCAATGTAATAGTCTCAAGGGGTGCTGGAAAATAAGCAAGTATGGAAAACAGATATCTAAGGATTGTACAAGGCAGAGGAAGTAGCATATTTAGGAATAGTATCAGGAGAAGGCTCTGTTACATCAATATTTTCCTAGTTTGCCCTCTGAAACTTATTTCGTCAGTCTAACAAAGTTGCACAGGAGTAAAGGGTAGTAATGGAGATTACCACACAAGAACATGTGGTATTTGTCAAATACGCTATTTTAATCTCTGTAATATGAGGGACAGAAGAAGAGAGGAAGCAAGGAAAGACACAAAATAACAGTCATATCCTTCCTAGTCAGGGGCACAAAGTGGAACTCCTTTTAGCCTGAGCAAGCACACGAAGAGCCATTAACTTGCTTCTGCAAGTCTTCACTGTCAAAAGAGCTGGGCAACAATACAATGGACAGGCAGCTCCATTCAGGTTGACAGAATCGCATCATGCTTTGCTAAATTACATTTCTTCTCTTAACAGCAGTGGAATTAGCCAGAAGCCTGCACAGCTGCCATACCTAGCACAGTATGATCACCATTCTATGAGTGGAAAAAGCATACTTGAGGGTGCATTAAAAATGCTTAAGAGTAGTGCCTGAACACCTGCTCCTTATATTGACTTTTATATCTTAACAGTTCTTCACCAACTAAGAAGAGCAGGTAATTTTGATGATTTATTATGGATTCAGAAGTCTGAGCTTCACTTGCAGGGATTTTTTTCCCTACCCACCGTGTATACCATAGTTACTTTAAAGTGACAACATATTTCAAAATGATTACAAGATATAACAGATGCGTATGTTGCTCACATATGTATTGACACATGTATTTAACACTTTAGCATTCTGCCTTCCTGCACATGATCCTGAGGTGCCATTCAAACTAATTCTGGGGCCTTCAGTTTGAGATTGCTCTGGGGTTTAGGTTCTGTTTTTGTTTGTTTCCCCTCCATAGTACCCACTTTGTGGGTGGTCTTACATTTAAGGTTGTTTTTGGGTTTTTTTCTGATTTAGCTAAACCTTTTGAAATTAGTGGGGGTGGGGGAAAGTACGTTACTGCAAAATGGAGGAAACTACACAGTTCTTCCCTACCTGTGAAGTTCAGTTATATTTGAATTTGCTGTAATGTGCCTGAGTCAAAATAGGTATTTTTCACTGCTTGATTTTAATAATATGATTTTGGGACCCAGTCTTCTGCCTTCTAGCTGAGAAGGAAATGAACAGGTTCCTGTGGAGACATCTAACAGGTACTTGTGTGATCTTCAACAGTTAGTTGCTCTCTCACCCCTTAGTCATCCCACTCTGCCATTGCAACTGTAAAGTGATGCTGATGTGGTGGGGAAGATTATTCTCCACTAGAACAGTGTCACGTGCGGTAACCTGTATTTAGTTCCTTTATTGAAAAAAGCTTTGTTTAGAACCAGAATATGTCCGTGGTGATAAGTTCTTTCAGTTTTTGTCTTTGAATTTAGTGAGTCAAATATTGGACTAATGTGTCCGTAATGAAACAGGATGAAGTTTCAAGAAGAATCAGAAAAGATTGTGCAGTCAATGACTGAGAATTTCTGCTGTTCTCTCACAGAGTGTGAGCTGGGATTTGAATGAAGGCTAATTTACTGCACCAGCATTTCCCAGTAATGTGCAGTGTGTTTGATTGTCTTTGGACCTGGGCTAGTTGCCTGGGTAAACTGATAAGTTAATGTGGTTGTATGACCTTATGGTCAGTATGATCTTACTATCAGAAGAGGCTTGTTAAATTAGAATCAGAATGGGTTTTAGTGTCTCTGACAAAAGCAGGAGCACTACTGATTCAGCTGAGATCAGGATTCAAAGTGAGGAAAGGATTTGAAGAGGTATAACTAAACTTTTGACTTGTTTTTGAGAGGGTTATGACTGTTCTGCATTTTTACGTGGGGATAGCATAGTGTGGTTTGTATCTCAGTTCCTATTTTGGGAAATGGGTGCATGCTGTCCTGCTGTAATTATTAACTACTTTTAAAAATGTTGATCCTGCAGCTTGTGATATTGATATGGCCAGCTAAGGGAGCTTCTGGCAGCCACCACTGCTTTGCCAGCTCTCCTCCCCACCAAACACACATGTTAAATTTTCTTGACGTGCTAAATTTTTCTCAGTGAAGCACAAAGACGGTATAAAGGAGTGACCCTCAATTGATTTGTCCTGAACTGAACCCCTTGGCACTCCAGCTCAGAGATAAGCCAATAGCTTGTATCTTCCTCCCTTGGCTTAGTTTTTAACTTGGCTCAAGCCTAGTGCTCTCTGCTGGCCTGGTGGTCTATAAGGCGCAATTAAGGGTGAGAGCTTATTTTAGAGGAGAATTTAAGTCCAGAGATGTTTCCAGACTGTCACTTAATGCCTGTGTCCTTCGGGAACCGCCACAGCTCTAAATCCATTTGCATTCTTGTCCCTCACTGACTGTCGCTTTCCTGACAATTCAACCATTTTATGAGTTTCTTTGTGAGGCAAGAAAGTCTTTTGTCTACAATGCACTTTACACCCGAAGCTCCTTACATAATACTTCAAATGTCAAGAAGAATATTAGCTGCACTGAAGTGCTGGACCTTAAAAGTGTTTTTCGACTGTGATCTTGACAAGTTGAAAGTTTATTAAAGCAAGTTTGTATATGACAAAAAACTTAATTTACACTATGTACTGCCTAATGCTTTTCTCCAGTGATGCCTCTCAAATGACATCTTCTTGTTTATTGCCTCTCTCAAAAAATGGAGAGCTGTTAACCTGGATTAGCAGTTAAAATGCTGGGCCAGCATAGGTGAGAGTTCTAATGAATAATTTTAAGTCTGCACACTGTGCCTGAGGCAAATTTGTTTCACCACTTTGGAGGCGAATACACACCAGGACAGCCCCGTGAACAAGTTGAGGTCATCCCTTTGCCCTGTTGCTGGCACAGGGAAATAGGGGAAGATCCCAGAGTCAGGGAAGGTTAACCTTCAGGTAGGTTGCTAGCCAGGATGGCCAGGAGGCAGTGCTTGGACTGAATCTAACCAAGACAGTGACTTCATGAGGATATATGCCTAAAGTATACTATTAATAATATATTATTATTCTATTTCCTCTTACTATTAAGAGGAAATGTATGGAAGACATAATCTAACCCCTGACTTAGTAGTTTCTGGGAGAAGTGGAGGAAATGCCTGCCTGTAAAATATTACTCTCAACATGCTTTATAACAGTTCTCTGTGTGCAAAATAACTGAGGTAAATGAAAAAACTTGTTCATTTATTGCACTCATGTTACAGTGGCGATAATTACCTAAATAAATTTTATTTGTAGCAGAAAATGTGGGAGAGGAAGTCAGCCAGATATTTCTATTTCAACCCATTGTACCTTAAAAATGCTTCCAAATGAAGATAAATCAATCGCACATTTTAATAAGAAACTTAAAATCTAAATATTTCAAGAAATAAAGATGTTTACTCAAAATTTTGGAACAGGAGTATTTAAAAGAAAAATCATAGGCTATCAAGAAGGGTATTATTCCTTATTCATAATTTTATGGTTTTAGAGGTTGAAATAATTTATTCAAAATGAAAGCTACAGCAGCTAATAATTATTCAAATACACAGTAAGATTAATTTTTGCAAGACATTGTTTTGGCACTGCTCACATTAAACATTCCATCAGATAAAATGCAGTGAGAAAGAGTACCTTGTCAATATTTGGGAATACATATATTAATAAAATAATCTTTATAGAATGAATGATTTGTAAACAGAAAAAAATTACAAACATTGGTCTGCAGCTCCTGCTTCAAAGCAAAGTAAATTAAAGGACTCATCTGAACTTCTCAATACAGCAATACTTTTGCCAAAATGTAATGTTGGTCCTTCAGTTACACTCCCTTTTTAGCAGAGAATTCCTACTTTTCTGTATTAATTTATAAAGCATCTTGATACCACAGAATATGAAAAACTGTACATAACTACAAAATGTCATTATTGCTGTACATTCACCTTATGGCTTCAGTGCTATAACATCTCACAGGCTATGTTTTTCTAATGAATACTCATGTTTGTTGAGTATTGTGTTAAAACTTCCCATTTAGAGGCTGGGCTGGTAGACAGAGAAGAAGCAGCTATAATCATGCACTTTTGTGTTAATCAGATAATCTAAGCCACACAGTTCTTAGTACTATAAAGTAGCCAAGTATTTTCTTGGCACAATAAGAAATATTCAGTTGAAAAATAGCTGGTTTGACAGAGGAATGAGGAATGCTCATTTTCATCTACACAGAGGTTATGGTATGAAAATATATTCCTGTTCATATATTCAGCAGAAATATGTTAATAATCTGTGTGCCCAGGGGAGGAGACAAATGGAATGGAAGTGATGCTCTGGGATGATGTAGCAGTGAGGGAGGTCACCTCTGTTCCTGGTTGTTACAGCATTAATCTGGAAGGGGTCCTGAAATCAAGAGGGAATGCAGTCTGACTGTGCAAACTGAGCAGCTAGCATACAAGTTAATGTAGGCTCTCGACAATTTGCATAATGCTGAACCTTTTCCTTTTGGTCCTGGGACAGGTGTTTTGCAATGACCATTCACATGATATTGCCTCCTTTCTCAAACCCACAAATTAGTGTCAATCATATCCATTTTGTGCACAAACAGCATCAAGTAGGTGCAAGAAACTGGTCCATAATTCTGTCCTAAATTTAAGCTATGGCAGTCCTGAGAGCAAAACTCAGTTAGGCAAAGTGCACTTGCTGCTAGGCTGTGGACCTGGTCACTTGTTACTAATTTTTTTTCTTTCATTTTTTACCAAACAATCGTAGGGCAGATGAAAAGGGTCTCTCACCTTTCATGCCTGGCCCCGCCTTCCTTCCTTCTATACATCCGTGCCACTGTAGGAAGTAGGAACTGGAACATTAGGATTGATGTGCAAGGGAACAACCAGAACTCTCTGGGTGTGGAAATACCAGAACAAAGGAAAGGAACAGCTGCAGCATTTTTGTGTGCCATCGACACCGTCCATGTTCCTCAGACATCCAGTGCAGCTGACAGGACAATGGGCAATTCCTAATGGCTCAGCCATGTGGGATGCAATGGTAGATTAAAATCCTGATGAAATCCACAATGGTGTAAACCACATACAAATTCAGCATGCTATTAACCCCTGAAAGAATCTGTAACCAGAACGGGAGAGCTGCTGTCCTCTGTCCCCCAGTCCCTTACATAAGACCATGGAAAAATCCCCTGGAGACACCTCTTGGCTGGAGGCCAGGAATCGTCTGAAGCACACATTCTGTAGTTCCCATGAGAAGTCAGGGATGATTGTAAGCAGGGGAGTGAAACTGAGTTTGCTTTACAATCAGCTCTCCACCTCTCCCTGTAGCTTTGCCACAAGTCTGCTACAGTGTGGCAGCATTGTTTCTATATAACAATAAACAAACAACAGTCTGCCTTTGTTGGGGTTTTTTGTGTTTTTCGGATAACTAGGCGTGGAAGTGAAGAAAATGAGTGTAATTTCCAATACACAGAGAGAGAAAAAAAAACCAACAAACCAACCTGTTTTCCAGTTTCATTATTGTGGTCTAACAATAAAATTTTAACAAAGAGGAAATGGCTGAGCTGCTACCTTCATGAGTGTTTGGGAACTGAATTTTCTTTCTTGTTCCAGTGGGTGGAGGAAGTGAATCCCAGGAGGGAGTAATCCAATTTTTTTCTGTTGCTGAATAAAGCTAGGATTTAAGACTCACTGTTTCCCAGTGAGCTGGCAGTAGGAAGCTAATATGTACAGAACTGATTGAAGGCATCTTGCTGCTCCTTGTGCTGCTCTGAATGCCATGTGAAGGTGTTGAACCCTCTGCGCAGTGTAGAAAGGCTTAAACAGAGTTTTCTGGTGTCCATTTTTGCTGCATCTGCCTTAAAATAGGGTACTGGGTTTCCAAGTTCTTTGATCTGGCCTTGAGCACTCTGTAGCAGCCTATTCATAGCGCTTCTGGGTGAAAATCTTCCAGAGGGATATCTGTCTGGGCAGCGGCCAAGCCATTTAATCTAAATTCGTGCATTGCAGCTGTCTTCAACTTTAAATACATCACACTGATTTCAGATGATAGCAAGAATTCTCTGAAACAGCTTCTGCATGTTGGGGATTCAACAGAAATGACTTATGACCCACTAGAGATATCAGTCCTGCTAAAATGAATCAACACATTAATAAATGGCAAGAACCTGAGAAAACAGTTTCCTAAAAAAGCCCAGTGAAGGATAAAACTTTAGAGATTTTCTCCTTGAATAATAACTTATATGGGCTTAATTATTTCCACTCCCTGTCTTTATCGGTTGCCAGAAAAATTTAATTAAATCAGAATAAGACTTCCTCCTGATATGACAACTACATAACAGCTTACAATGTTATTTTTAATGGCTTGAATATAGATGACATAACAGAGGCAAAGCTTATTCAGCTGTACCTAGCAGTGTCCTAATGATGCCTACCAATGCTGGAGCAGCTAAGATCCTTTCCCTTATAGAAAGGGCACGTATTTTTCCTGTTAAAGCAATGACAGTGCATGCCATGGGCAAATATAGTTTAAGCAGCATTTATAAAATTTGGATTCAGTCACTCAAAATTTGAGAAAAAAAAGAGGGACAGATGCATTTGTGGTGTCATGAATCCCTTTTTTTCCATGTTGCCATGCTTGATAACATCCAAATAAAATAAAGTGAAAACTCAAATTCATACTTTAAATTAAAGCAAATATTTTAAACATTGTACTTTTGTGAACTGATGCTATTACAGGTTTAAAAACCAGATTTTTCATAACAGTTAGAAGAAAAAAATCACTTTTCTATTTAAAAAAATTACTTCTCCCCATTGTCTAGCAAAAGACCTTCAGTATTTCAGACATTTGACATGTATTAATCACAGTAATTATTTTTATTGCTTTAGCATTCTTTTCATTTCTGTTAGTGTTGCTTACCATTTACCTTGATATTACCCTGCCTGTCATGATACTTGATTGTGTAATAAATTCTAGCTAATTATTTTGCTGGTAGCAAAACTGTTGTAAAAGACATTTCTAAGCAGTGGAACAGGGTGGTTGAAGAAAACTAGTTTGAAATCAGTCATCGCATATTCATACTGAAGTAAAACACCTTCGACACATATCCAGATATCTGTTGGAAAAAACAGCAAGCACACAAACCCCTAAAGATCCATTCCAAACCAACAGGCAAATCAGAAAAGCACCACTGAACTGATGCATTACAAATTATTTGCTGGACTGTAATCAAACAGATTTCACATACGGATTATCATGTAAGAGTTCATAATCCTTTTGGTAGCTACAGCCTCCATTCCAAATCTGCAGGATATCTCAGGTCAAGACTGTGAGAGTAGCTTTACTCGTACATTTTTGTTGGAAGTTATTTCACTACTACTGTGAATTCCAAGCTACTATGATTAATGTTTTCTAAGCATGTTTTTAATTAAGTAGGAATAAAGGAAAAACATTAGGATCTAAACCATCACCTTGTCAAATATTTTCAGAGCTACCTAAGAATCCTTAACACTTTAACGCCAAGGGAAATTTAAGCTGTGTCTGCTATGGCAATTTTCGATATCTTTACAATGTTTGACTGCAACTGTATAGGATGCCCACATCCAACTATACCTGCTAGAAAAAACTTTTAGTAGTTGAAGCAGGCAATTGGAAGAAGGGAGTGCTAGCTTAATTTTATTACTGAGTCTTCTGCTGAAGATAATCTTCCCCCAAAATATTAAAAGCAAAACTTTTTTGCTTCATGCATGCTTGAGGTTCCAGTCATGCCATAATTTTATTATTATGGCATTGTTTTCTTTATTTCATGTAAATAGAGACAATCATAGGCACTTTTGCGTAGGTGTTAGACAATGCTTTCAGTAATTATTATGAAAAATTCAGATATTTCAGGGCTGTGGGCAACAGAAAAACAAATCTATCTCTCAGGAATCAGAAGGCTAAAGAGCTTTGCTAAGCTATGTAAAGTAGCCCAATATTCTGCAGTAAAGGAGTATTTATTCCCTGAAAGCAAATTTTTGTTAAAAGGTTTGACTGACTTACAAACTGAGCAGATGCAGCTCTGATAGAGATAGTCATTGCATTATTTTGGGTTACATAAAACTCAGATGTAGTTTTTCTTTTCTTTAAACTTGGTGTCTAAGTACCATGGCTGCCCTTTCATGCACTGTGATGGCTTATTAAATACCATGTGGAGTTATTCTTAGAAACTTAAGGAGTCATTCCCAGGATAACTGACAGGAGAATCGTTATCCTGATAGACCAACACTCCTCATTAGCTGTGTCTCCCCTTGTCTCCATTTCATCTCAAATTACTGAAATTGTACTAAGTAGGCTTAATGCTCATTTGCCAAGAAAATGAAATTATGGTTGCTTGTTGCATGTATTCAAGCTTTCCTATCCAACAGCACTGTGTTTCTGAGTCACTGATACTCACTAGACTGTAAGCAATGGTGTGAAACTAGCTTTCTGCAAATGATGAAATGTCTTTGAAGGTCGAGAGCTTTTCTCTGAACTTGAGTAAAGTGATTCATATGCTAATTTATGCTTCTCTGAGTGCTAATTTTAAAGCATATTTGTTGGTTAAAAAATGTGTTTTTAACGGAGATACTGAAAAATGTAAAACCATGATTGTACAATATACAAATTTCCTCTGTGGAGAGAACTGCTGCAAGGTCTAAGCACTGACTGGTGTCTCATGGAAGCACTTTCAAATGAGTTTTGGAGCAGGACATGGTAAGATTTGTGTGGGGCTCTCTTCAGTGAGACTTATTGCAGTACCTCCTCTGCACAACTTCATAGCTGATGCACAATGAAGGCTCGAACTATAATGAAAGGATAGCTCCGTGCTGAAACTACAGGAAGGCAACCATTGAGGCCAGCCGTGATTCTGCCTATGTACATTCACATCTTGTCTTCTGAGACAAATTCATTTCCCTCTTTTGCCCCCCCACCACTCCCTACCCAATTAATGTGTCACAGGGTTGCATGTCTTGTCAGCCTGTATCAGTCACATTGCATTACATGGGCGCTCCAATGCTGCTGATGTGACCTGATATAACTCACCAACTGATTTCTCAGCAGAAATGGTAAAGATTTTTGTTTTAAATTGTAATTTTTTCATTAATAGATTTCTCTTTTCAATAATTTTGTGAAAGCACTATGAAACAAACCCACAGGGACTATTTTCTAAAACATCAGTGAAGAAAGCACAAAATGATTTCTCTTTTAAGGCCACCACCTAATATTTTGACCGCTCTCCTACTTCAAGAAGACACAAATTTTCAAATCAAGTGCATAAATATTAAGAATGAATTGACTTTTTAATTACCATGAAAATGTATGTAGAAAATATATGGGCACATCACTTACTGAATATAGATTATGCACATATACTATTGTAAAAGAATTGCATCCTTTCAGCGTATCATTTTAGATATTTACCTTCTTATTTTTTGTGGTGTGTTGTTTGTTGGGGTTTTTTTTGAAAACTTTGCTGTGAAATTATGTACCATGGTTAAACTTTCCTCAATTTACATCTGACAAGGTTTTAAATCCAGCCGACTTTACCGACATCCTAAAGTACAATCACAGATCTGAGGATTGCTCAAGAAGAGTAAACTTACCGCACTAAATTCTGGATGTTATACCGTTTTAATAGCTAAGCATTTTAAACTTCTCCATGAAAGATGTGAGTATCCTTATCCCAGCAGGCAGACAGAGACAGTATATTCAGTGCACAGGACCCTTTTATACTTGTGTGAAGTTATGTGATGCGCTGGAGTAGAACTCGGGTTTAAGTTTGGGGCTTGATGCCCCCATTGGTGTACACCCTTCTTTCTCCACTGCTTCTCCATACTAGACTGTATTAAACCTTGCTTTTTTTCTGGCTCAGCTTACTTTTACTTACATCAGAAAGAGGGAATAAGGGATAAATCACTGTTTGAAAGTGTAAGCAGAAAATGGGGAAATACAGGCAAACACCTAAAAGGAAAATTGAGGAGGACAGAACTATTTAATTAGCAATATGTGCTACAGAAGTAAGAAGATTTACTACCAGCTGTACTGTATGAAACATTGAGAGATTAGTGTTACGTACTGAGACTCCATAGCATATGTAGAAATCATTCAAAGAAATTAATCCTCAGTCTTCTCCATGAGTGTCAATATTTATTGCTTCTAAGTCTACTCTTTCTGCAACATAAGCTACAATAAAAGAAAATGTTACTGTTTTTATAGAAACTGTCAGGAACTTTTCAATGATTAAGCGTACTTGGAACTTCTTATTCAAAAGTAATGCTAAGAGGGAACTAAAAATATAATAAAACAAAGATCTAAGTAGGGAAGAATTTAAATAAATTAGCTAACCCCAAAGTGTCAAGTTCTGTTTCTCTTTGTGCTTGGATGGCAGGTAGAATAAATTAATAAATGAATTAACAAGGTTGGCACTGTTCCTGTATCATTGCTCCAACATGCTAGGGGACATAAATGTCCTGGGTTGCGTTAACAGGATGCACCCTCGGAACAGTGAAAATGGGATTGTTTCACCCCATTGTGCTCTGCACAGCGTTTTTTTTGTAGTGATCTGTCTTTAATTTTACTATTACCTATTCTCATTCACACAATCCTTCCAAATCCTTCCTCATGTGGATTTGACATCTATTTGCTTACAGTACCTTCTCTGTTTTTCAACTCCTTCTAAACCCCAGTGCTATGAATCCTAAATAGATTTCTATAAAGGGACTTCTTTCTTTTTGCCAAGAAAGTAAAAGCATAGCAGTTGGTTATGCTAGAGATTTATGTAGTGTTTATAAACCTTTTCAGCTTACAAATTAAGGGAGACCAATTTAGCAGTAAAGTAACTTTTAATTAGGTAAAGTAAGTTTATCATGAGAATGGGAAGTCACACTAGTAAATACCAGGCTAGTTAAAAGAAAGACACGATAATCCAAGTAGTACAGTGATGTGTTTGATGCACAATAAAGGTCTAGGGGAATTAAACAAAAGGTGCCAGTGTTCTATAATTAAGGTTGTCAAGTGACGGGTGACGGTGGGCGATGGAAGAGACGGGGCAGATTGCATTGGTGCAAAAAGCCAATTTTATTGATACAGAGCTGCGTATTTATACCTTTTCAGCAGTAGCTAAAAATAGATTCTTATACAAGCAGTGATCACTGTAACAACTTTATCTGTTTCTTAATACCATTGCAAAGCTAAGCTGGCTCTGGCCAGTGCAGGTACATACCAAGCATGCTTCTCTCTCCTGCTCTCTGTTCCGTGCTAGGCCGCAGGGCTGCCGTGGCTTGAGGCCTAGCGGCGCCGCCGCCTTCACTGCCGGCACGAGTTCAGCACGGCTCTCCCTTCTGCTTCCTAGCTGTGACTCCACAAAGGTAACCTCATTATCTTCAATCTTTCACACGAACAGGGGAAAAGGAGCTTTTTTCAGATTCCTTCTCTCAGGATGTAGTTATCTGTTGTTTAGAATTTCATAATATTCGTGGCAGCAGGCAGAGAAAGCTGGCAAGGAAGCAGGCAGAGGTCCCAAGATGGCGAAAGAGAGAGTTTTATTTACAGAAACTTCTTTATATATCCATTAATAATCTAGCAGCCATTGGTCAGCAGAGAATCCACCTCCCAAAGTCATTGGTCATAGCTATACAGCACCTAATACAAAACATAGAGATTAAGAAAGTACAAGAAGTGCAGTTTATCTCTATTCTCCGTGAGAAAGAAGAGAAGGATTTCTAAAACAGTGCAACTACAGTTATCAAATATATCTTCAGAGATGAGCAAGACCAGTAGTATAACTTCAGGGGGTGAAGCTCAGTTCTGAGATCTCAATAAGGGCAACTGGAAGACAGATCTGCAAAGGGGTTTACATGCAGGTAATTTTGCCATGTTAACTCTGCTACTGCTAATTTCATATGTTTATTTATAAACATAAGTGTATCAACTATTCTGGTTACAAGCAGTTTGAACTCTTAGGAATGTGCTTGGCCTTGAATAAGGTACAATAATGAAACCATGATTGTATTAAATATGTTTGGGTCTTTTTTCTTAAAAACTCGCAAAAATTCATGGATTACTCATAGATTTGAATAATTGCAATCATCGTCTTTCTGCATAAATTGTGATATTATGTTAATAAAACACTGGCTATATTCACCACATCTGGGAATTGACACTGTCAAACTAATCTTCAGTAAGATCTTAACCTTTTCTTTATGTTAAATTATTGCTTTCACTAGATGGCACTTTGTCTCTCCTCATGACACTGCTAACAGAAGAACTCCTTAGTTCAGACAAATGACCTCTTCAGATCTGTTCATGTTTACAGTCATTTAATAATATAAATTTAGCAAAATCTGACAAATAAAGCTTTTACAAATGAATATGCACATAGTGGGAAAGCTTTCAAGTGCAGCCAAAATATCTTCTGTAAAGAAATGCAGGACTCCTTAAACAGCATTACATAAGGAAAATAATTGTGGGATAGGATTTTTTTCTGTCTCATCAGAAAGACTGAGGGAAGTGAGTGTATTGTCTCTAAAGGTATTTGGAGACTGATGGTATTTCTAACAAGGGTGTATGAAAAATATTAGAGTGCAGCAAACTGAGTTTAACACTGTCACAATTTCACCCTAACTGGCAACTAAGCACTACACAGCTGTTTACTCACTCCTGCACAGTGGGATGGGGGTGAAAAGAAGAAAAGTTAAAAAAACAAGCTTGTGAGTTGAGATAAAAAGAGTTTAATATAAACATAATAAGAGTAGTAATAATAATAATACAGTAATGGAAAATAACAAAGAGAAAGTTAAAACTCAAGAAAAACAAGTGATGCAAATGAAAACCAAATGCTTATCCTCCAGGTATTGGCAGCTATATAACTATTTGTCCTTCATCATTTTGCCTTCAGTTATGATGCTGTAAACGACTTCCACAGAGCTGATGATGTTAGCAAGTAGAACCTCGCTAGCATTTGCATTAAAATGAAGTTACAATACCTGTGTAGGAAAAAAAAATCATTCATGTTTATAAACTATCCTTCCCTCCACCTAAGGGCATTTTCCAAGAAACTGAAGAATTTCTTTCTATATATGATGTATATTGCTTTCTCAAGGTAAAGTAATTCCTTGGGATTTCTTGTAGGCGGGTATATAAGCACAAACAAACATTTCATTTTATTTTATTCATTCATGTGGCAGGGCAGGCAAAAGTGTGCCTGCAGAGCATTGCAAACTATCACAAGTAAATATTTTAGCCAATTCTATTCAGCTGTATTTCTTTCCATAAGAAATATTTAAAATATTTGTGTTCTTTAAGAGTTTCTTCAGGATCAACAGAAATGACCTGGAATTAGTATCAGTATTTTCCATTTAAAAAATATACTTCCTCTACTGCTCAAATAAAAAGGCAGTACAACATAACCACCGTAAGAACATTTGTGTTCATATGAAATAAAATACAATTTTATAATAAACACTGGTATGTAATAATTGACACAATAACATAAACCATCATATTTTCATTATTTTTGTCACATGGATTTCCTAGTAGCTTCCATATAAAGAACAGTAACTCTATTTCAAAATATTATGCTGTTGTATAACTGCTGTATATTGGAATCTGTCAAGTCAATGAGTAGACTGTTTACCTTCCTGTTTTTAGTCATTACTGGCTGCATACATTTGCATATATTATTACATATAATTAGTATGATCGTCCAAAATTTTTCTTCAAGGAATGCTGCCAAGTTTTATATGCTAGGGACAAAATTTTCCATGACAAATGTATATTTGTGTTGGAAAATCAGCAGTTGTTCCGGTCTTAAATTCCAAAATGTAACTCTGACCAAATTGGCATTTCAAGTAGCAGATGAAGTTTAGCTTGGAGTCGTCTCTGTGTCAGGGATGTGTCTTTTACTATTCCATGACAGTTTCCTCCAATGATTTTATTTCGAAAGCGAGCCTTCAACAGCTGCTTCTTAGTATTTTGGAGCTGAAATTATTTCCCTGCAATTATAATTCCATATTAAATTTCCCTAAGTCAGTACTAACAATAAGAATGGCCACCAGTGCAGCATTTAGTTCAAGTCCCAAGTGTGATTAGGAAGAGCAGGAATTTGAAGACACCACATGATGACATCTGTTGTCAATACACTGGGGTTTTTTAATTGTTTTGTGTTTTTCAAGCCTAAAGAATTTCATATCATACCACAGTCCTTGCCACAGAGTTCTCCGGAAAAATGCAAGCATGTAATCAAGACTTCATTACGATGTGTGGGACCAGTGAATGCGATGAGTGCTCATTCTGGCAACTTTTAAATCATCAACATTGCAACCTTAGTCTCTTTAGCGTAACACAAGTGTTTGTATGCATAATTTGGTATAAAAGGAATGAAAACTACATATGACACTTCAGTGGTACCAGGCTGACATTCACCGAGAAGCCAATTAACATTCATGACATTCTGGAGTGAAGGAACAGCAGATGAGTCTTAAGGGCTTTAGGACCCATTAAAAGTAAGATTTAAACTTAGCCTGACGAGACTGCTTTTGTGCATTTGTTTTCTGCAAGAGAAAATTTTTAAAATTTATGCATGAAATTGATTTCTTAAAGCAGTGAATACAGTCTTTGACAGATTTGTGACACAGAATGAACATTTCAGTGGAGACTATAATCTCCTTTGGGCAAAAACTAGGCTGAACACTTCTGAGGATGTGACTGTGGAAGAACATAACCTGGAAAACAACAAAGGAACAGTTGCTGGATCTGTGCTTCATGAGTTTGGCTAGTTATGTGAGGTTTTTTTAACTTTTATTTTTTTACACATTATAACACTGTTTGACTGTGTATCTGAGTGATGGAGGACAACAAAACCCTTCTCTTTTGCGTATTTGAAATTAAACACCTTGTAATTTAATGAGGTGCCTGCCAGTTCTAGTCTTAAGGGAAACTGAATAGCTATGCTCTCTTCATCTTCTCTATATCATTCATATCTCTCTTCACATCTTTTCCAAAGTGAAGAATGTTAATATATGTGGGTTGCCCCAAATCAGTATTATTCTCTCCTTTGGATATCCTTGTTGCTTTTTTCCTGTATTTTTCTGAGTTCAAATTACTTCTGTTAAAATGAACATTAGGAGCTACTAAACTTCCATAAGGTTTATAATTAGCAGTATATAAGGAATTTAAGGAATGACATATATTTATTTGCCAGCTTTTTTTCCTTGTAAGTCTTAAAATACATTTGACTACAAATGCGTATTGATTGATATTTTCAGAGAACTATCCATGACTTCCAAATCGCTTCCTGATTCCTGAGTATTAATACATTATTCAGAGCCATAACTGTATACATTTCATTTGAGATATTTTCTCCACCTGCAACCAATTCACACTTGATTTTCTGCCATTTTATCACTAATTCATTTAGTGCTTTGAAATCTTTCTGCTTCACTTTGTGATCACCTCTGTGTTTGACTGTTTTAAACTTGAAGAACAGAGGTCCCAACCAGGATTTCTGTGAACAATCTAATGGCTTTATTTGTTTATGTCCTTTGTTTGATTTTCATCAGATATTAACTGATGAGGAAAACCACCTGCCTTATGCCATAGCAGCATAGCCTGTTTGATCTTAAACTTTAAAAAATAACTTTGGAAATCAAATATACTGTACCAACCTATTTTTGCAAACGTTTTGACAAGTTATGGCAAGCAGGGTCACCCAGCTGGGCTGCTAATAAGGCTTAAATTGTGGATCAAAACTTTCTCTGTCACATACAAGAATCAAAAACTCAGAGCGTCCAAGAGCTTTTGGCAAACTGTTGCAAGTATAGCTTACTTATAAGTAATTAATAAACAATTATTATTTAATTGAAATCTAGAAATAAACAAAACAAGATAGACTTCAGTAAAAAAAAAAAAAATCATGTCCAATTTGTGGACCAGTACAGTTTCTTGTGTTTCTGAGGACCGCCATACACACGCAGACGAGATCCTTAGGCAGGAGGGTCAGAATCTGTGCATGTCTATAGCTATACCCTACTGATTAGAGCTTTCACATAAGAATAGAAAATTCATCTAAAAAAATTCTAGGATTGAATCTAACATCTTGAAGATCCTGTATATGTTCTGTCTATTTGGTAGCAAGGAGGTGTGTCTGTTTCCTTCAGAGAGGGTGGACTTTGGTTAAGGGTTTTCTTCTTTCTTTTGCAACACTTTTTCAGCAGCATATTATATTAGTAAACATGATCTTATCAGAGAGACTACAGAAAATAGGTCAGTCCCAACTTTTGTTCTCAGTAATACAAATTCAGCTTCAATTGGTAGAGCTCTGTAGAGTTATTTCTGGCACACTCTGACATATGAGAGATGTGAATATGGTATCTGGAATTCTGAATATTTGTATGTGCTTATTTTCCAATTCTTGTGAAAAACAAAAGCTACTCTGTAGAGATGAATTTATGTAAATATATATTATACAATACAGAATGTATGGAAAATATATATATATAGTCCTATGTCTAGAGCTCAAAGAGCTATAAACAAGAGAGCCCAAACCATAATACAAAACATGATGCTCATTCAGGTGGACAGACACGCAGAACAAATACCACCAGTACTCCCTGCATATGTCCTGTAACACGATATCTTGGTAAGAGACAAAACCCAGTGCTTCATGGAGGCTTGCTGATACCTTTGGTTTATAAAGATGCTAGTGGAAAATCCCACTGAAGCTCAGGTCACGATAACATACATCTGTTTTCCCTCGCTAAACCTGAGGAAATTTGTTCAGGGGAACTTTTTAGTGCTCCAGCTTTCAGAGGCTGCTGTTCCAATCCATATTCCTCACCCATGCCTGTCCCTTAGGAAATATGAGTAGAATGGAACATTATCTGAGGAAGCATGGTTACCTACGGTATTCCCCCAACATCAGAGAAATTACTTGCAGGAGACATCTATGATCAGATATTTTCAGAATTTCCATTTGAAGAATTGTATATGATCTTGGAAATAACTTTTCCAGTCCCCATTAGCACAGGCCAGAAGAAGACAGTGAGGTCAGGAGCCACCTCAGGACCCTTAATTACAAACAGGTGTGAATTAGGAACATGGACTTCCACAGCTGCAAGCAATCAAAGAGGTCCAAGTAAAATTTCCCAGAGCTATAAATGTACCTTCCTAGAATAAAGCACAGAGAAATTTAGGATAGAAAAAAAAAAACCTGGATAGAAGCAAGATAAAAACACAAATAAAATAAAATATGTTTGTAAAAAAACTCAATTGTCTAATATGGCCGTCATGATTTCCTGAATGATCTTTCCTAAATGATAAATTTACAGAAGCAAGGTGTTCAGCAACACTTCAGTTGTTTAACTTTACAGAACCAATGGTGTAAGCTGTACTTTTTAGAATGCATCATTCCAATATTATTTTGTATTTATAATGAAGATACAAATATATTATATAAACAGAAATACAAGGAAATCAGCAGTTCTAAAAGGGGAACAGCTTAATCAAATGCCTGAGAAAGAAAATGAGGCACTTTATATTTTGTTGTGTTTTCCAGTTTCTACAGTCTGCTCTCCTTTTTTCCCCATGCCTCATCAGGATGTTGAAAATATGCAGCTGCCTGCTCAGTGGAATTAATGAATTCCAGCACAGGTGCTCTTGATTGTATAGCATAATGGAAATCCTTTGTATTTTTCCTATCCCTCGCTTTGCATCTTTACCCTTTGTAAAAGGCTAATAAAGTTTTTGTAACAGTGATGAGTTTAAAGCAGTTAAAAGTTGGAGCAAACAGATTCAGAACAGAGTTTTGCAGGCATGTTACTGCTATTGTTTGGAACTTGTAACTTGACATTTTCTAACACGTCTGTATTTTTTGAGTAAACTTTTGTGAGACTTGAAGCATCTTGAAAATATGACACATTAAGTACAAAAGATAAAAAAGGGAACATTGAAGGTTAAAACACTGAGATCTATCATTAAAAGTAAATCCTGGCCTTTCTGAAGTTGTCACAAAATTTCCAGCAAGTTAATTACAGTGAAGAAACCATAAATTTGTTTTCAGGGTAGGTAGCATTTAATTTTTTCTTCAGCTTTGCCGGACTCAGAGTTGCCATTAAATATATCTGGGATAAAAGGTGTCTTTTATTGTTTGACAAAAGCAGATTCTGGTTCAGGCTCCTTTAACAAAGAAATAAAACCTTAGATGTTCTCTACAAGTAAGATTGTGGTATTAAAGACCCTCTGAATTTCTGGGACATGTGAACAGAAGCAATTTTAACTGTATAGTAAATCCGTACAAAACTCTTGTTTTGTGAGAGCAGAGAATGAGTGATAAATGTCAGCAGACAAACACTTTTTCTGGGATATGAAAAATGCATTAGAACTGACTAGGCCCTGTGCATTTAGTTGGCATCAGATTAAAGGAAAAAAGCCAACAAATTAGAGATTGCTTTGATTTGCTGTCAAGAAATGCCATTTAAGTGAATGAGGACTTACAGCAGAGAGAGTCATGCAGAAGCTCCCCACTGTCAACACAACAACAAACAAAATGCAGCATGGAACAGCAATAAAATTGTTTAGTACCTCCCAGTTAAAAAAAAGCCAACCAAAGAACCAACCACAAACAAACAAACAACACACAAGTTTCGAAAAGCAAATAGAAAAGATCCAAAAGTACATTGTCTTGTTCTTTGCAGTCACAAGCTGAAAACAAAGAAAAATTACTTATATTGAGAAAGATGTGAAATTTCAGAAATGCTACATTATGAGTTTTTCTGATTGTTAAATTAATAAGAGATACTAAAAGGAGAGACTAGAACTAAAATTGTTGTTTAAGAGTTTGGTAAAGCATGACAATGCTAGGAACTCATTTCATTATGTGCTTCAACAGATCAAAAAGGTGTGTTAAAAATATAAAAAAGGAGATAATACAGCTTAGCTAATATTTAATAATTCAGAAGGATGTTTTTCTAACTGCAATTTTCTCATAGCAGGATTTCCAGACTGCAACTCTAATGAGATTAATATATACAAGAGAAACAAGGTGAATAAGTCCTGTCCTCAGCTAATAGTTGAATGAACAATGTTCTCCCTTTAAGTTTTCATTTTCAGGTCATACTATTAAACCACCTGTGCTATCTATATCACAGGGCAGAAACTCAAGAATCAACCAGCCCCAGGTGGGTGGCATGTAGAAAAATGCGTAGGCAATGGAGAATATAAGTGAGATGGGAAGTGATTGTAATACATTTCCAGCTTATTACTGATGGAAGAGGAATCCAAGAACTGAATTAAATAAAACACTCGATGCATTTAATATTCCAGAGGAAACTCATACTGAGTAAGGTAAACTGAAAATTGAGGCAGTGGCACTGATGCATCTTGTCTTGTACAATTTCAGAGACACCATTATTCCAATTCGTAATGTGTAATTTCTTTTCTTCACAGCATGCCAACAAGTAAAACATGTACTGTCTAATGAGAGTATTATGATCGTGCCCAGCCTTTCACATTTCTCTCCATATATCAGCACACTCTCCCACGCAGTTCAAGAAAGGAAAGTCTGTAGGGGAAAAAAATCTGGTTTTGCTTAATTTGTTACTATTCATAAATAAATGTACCAGTTTTCTAAAGCTCAGGAAGAACTATATCTCAGGAACAGAGTTTATAGACAAGTCCTGTGCTGAGCACCAAGTTCAGTTTACTTTTCTTCGTGCCTTATTTCCCATGAAAGGAGTCACAAGAAAACAACATGGTTTTCCTTTGGTAAACAATAGTTGCAATCCCTCTAATGGCTGTTTCTTTCCATCTCTTCCTTTTATCTTTTTAATAGAGGCTGTCTCACAGAGCTCTTTGTTTGCTTATTTGTTGCTATTTGTTTGCTGCTGTCCATTATGGTATCACCAGGCTTGCCAGAAGAGCCCGGGGTGTTGTTAGTGCTCTGTAAGTAACTGCAGTGTCCTCAAGGCTATGCAAAAGAGGATGAAAATTATCTTTCTGCCCCATGACTCCTAATCATAGAAGACTGTTAAGCAGTTATTTTCTCACAAGAGCTCCTGATGCCCTCATACTGTAACTTTTGCAGTACTTGAGACCTGTTCAAGAGCAGTGTTAAAATGCTTTATTGCACAGGAGTGGTAAAGTAGAGCTATTATCTTCATTCTTTAAGTAAGAAGAGAATGGAAATATAACTTAAATAACTTAAGCTCAGATTCCCAGATCTGAGGCTGCTGTTATGTTGTCTGGATGTGAGTTAGTTTTACCTGAATTAATTAGATCATCTGACCTCAGAGAGGCTTTTAATACATCGAGAGATGCAATTTGGGAGAATGTTAGTTGTTCAGCCTATTTTCAAATTGAGACTGAGAGGAACTACCTGCCAAATTTCATGTTTATGTCCCTATCAAAAGAGATTTTAATGTTTCAAATCAAAGATAAGTACCCTAGGACTGAATGAAACGAGAACTCTGGATTCAAACTGTGATCATTAAGCTTAGCCACTGGCTAATCAAAGCTGTGGATTTCTGTAAATACACAGATATGCCAATTTTCCTGTGCAGGAGCAGCTCAAAAATTAATGTCCACCTAAGCTTATCAGGAACAAGAGAAATCTCAAGATCTGGAGGCAGATCATAGTTTTATAGCAAGCCTCATATGCACAAGTTCTTTTGACTCCCTGTGAAATGCAGTGACAGATTTCTGCTTTATTTTAAAAATGTGAGTGGAAGCGAATTTACTGAGTAGTACAGACAAGCTATATTTGTATTGCCAGGCAAATGCTTATTTTGCACAAACTCTGAGGCAAGCTTTCAGGGAAAGCATACTGAAAAGGGAACATATTAAGATGAATGAAGCATACGATGTCAGTAACCTTGAAATATGTAAAGATCTTGCAGTTCTCTCCAGGCTAATACTTATAAATTCAAGAAAATCAGAAACAAATATATATGAAAAAGAAGGGAGAAAAAAAAGAGCTAATATGCAATGAATGTTAATACAAATGCATATTAAGAGTAACAAAAGATTAAACTAGCACCCAACAAGTATTTCTTTCCCCCCATTACATTTTCTGATTTACAGTTCTGCTGGCACAAGTGGGGAAAGTGGTGAAGCTTAGGAGCAGAATTCTAGAATGTTGACAGGTGAGCATTCTGTGACTCAAACAACACTTTTCATTTTAGAAACCATTTCCATGTGCTCCCCTAGTAGTAGCTCACTTCTTGTAACCAGAATATTCTTTTTCTCCATACAAAAGGATTTATGTATATATACAAAATGAATCAACACAGAGTAAAAATTAATTGAGGTGTTTGGATGGATCACTCAGCAGACTCTTTCAGACAACCAATTACATAACTATTTTGGGAATTGGAACTGTGTTCAGAAGTTTCTCTTTGCTTTATAGATACTTGTAAATACCACCACTGCGTCATCTTTGGAGAGGAGAATAACCCCGAAATGGTCTACCAAAATGAATGACTAAGAAAGAGTGGCTACTTCTGTGTGCCCATACTGTAGCTGATTTTTTTTAACAGCTGTAACTGAACTTGCTTGTATTTATTGCTTGCTTAAAATACCATCATATTCTCATTAATAAAAGTGTCTTATTAAAACAACAAAAAAAATTATGCAAATGTAATTTACTGAAAATATATTTTTCCTACTGAATTTGATTTTTCCCAAAAAAATTGTAATTTTTTACTGAAAAGCCTGAAAATAGATTATTTTATTATTTAGGATATGATATTATATACATGAAAACCAACCTCTTATGCCTTGAATAATTTTTTTTGTGGGAGTAAAGTGAGAATGGCAGGAAGGAGAAAGAAAGGAAAAGTGATCTCTTTGAACTTTTCTTTCTGCTCACTCTAGGAATGCAATGACATGAAGTTTGTAAGATATCATTCCATAACATATTTCTTACAGACATTAAAGGCAGTTGACTGTGGCAGTCCCACAGCAGAAATTCTCTGTCTGTCTGGGGAGTATGAATAAACAGTATTTCATTCACAGAGCAGCTTGCTTAAATCATTCTTCTCTAGATTTCAGTGACTGTGAAACAGATTTCAAGATTTGAGGCTGAATGTGATTATGTGAATAGTCTTATCACATCAATTTCCTCCTTTGAATAAAATCACAATGAAAGGAACTGTTAAGAAGGCGTAAATTATAAAGATAATGATTAAGCTACAGTAATACAAATCAAAAAATGAAAGGTTGGTTTAAAATGTGACTTTTAAATGCTTACATTTTAATAGCATTGAAGAACTTCCATTTAAAATAAAAAGAGAGAAAATCTGCTTTTTGTGCTAGTGTTTATATGCAGCATTTTCTTTGTCGCAATGTGTAATGTACTACTTAAGTTTCTCTGCGTTGGCATAGCTTTTTATTTGGTTCAGAGATTACCAGGCATTACCTGGCATTTTTGCAGCAGATATCTTCCATAAGTGATGGGGGCCAAATTACTTTCTGACTCTGTTTTTATCACCAGTCTTTCATTTTTCCTGTCAGACAGAGAGCAAACCCAAGTCTGTGCAGTTATTTCATATTAACTGGAGCTAAGAAACTTCATGATTTCCTAAGTAATCTTAATTTTATTTCCTAAAAACTTTATAAGTTCAAGTCTCTTCTTGAGCCTTCTTTTTTCAACATATTTTTATTTGCATGGTGTTTTGGGTGGGGGACACAAAAAAAGGGTGGGGAAAGAGGTTGTTTGTTTTGAGTAGGTTTTTAGTGTTAGCTCTACCTATTCTGCTTATAGAGAGTCTCCATAATTTATTTTCTTCCCCGAGTCAATGAATCCTGATCAATATATCAGCCTTCAACAAAATTAATGTAGTTCAACAGGCTGAATTTTCAGATCCGGACTGATGTCTTATTTTCCTAGAGGAGATGTGGGAAGGTTTGTTGAAAAATAAGTCTCTAAAATTCTCTTGTCAGAGAGAATCACAGAATTAGAAGATGTGGCAGTCCTAGTTTTACTTGTTAATGAGATTTCGTGGGTATGTATGAGAGAAAACTTTTGGCCTGAAGGGTTGCAGGAGCTCTAGGAAAACATCTTTTGTTCTACACTTCAGTAAGATAGGTGTACCTGCATAATTTGAAAATAGTTAATTATAATTGTTTCAGAATACACAATGAATACTTATTATTGCCATGAGAAGGAATATAAGTAATTGCAAAATTTAATGTCAAAAGACTGTAATTATAGTAAGAAAGCATCAGGAGAGGAATCAAGCAATTAGAGACATAGACTGATGGCTGTCAAGAATTTCTGGGGTTTGAACAACTGTTTTAAAAAATGCAGAGATAATTTTAAAAAAAAAGTATATTTACTTCAAAGCTACAAAAGAGAAGTCTCCTGGCTGCTTCCAGCCACAGGAAGAGGCTGAGCAATCCTGCCAGTAGATCAGATTACTGTAAAGCAACAAACCGTTTAAAACACTCACTGTCCTACGTCTCAGGCATCTGTTTCTCTATTAAGAAAGCTGGACAGAGTGGCTCTTGAATGATTGAGTGAGAGCCTTCTCTTTTCCCCTTCCATTTTTCTGTGCAGGTGGATGGAATAACTCCAGCTCAAATATGTTACAGACAGAGACAGAACAGGCTGCCAGCTGGCTAGAAAGGAGAGATACATTTGCCAGGCTAATGGAAGAAACCTCCAGGTTGTTGAGAGGCATCCAAGGAATGGGCTGCGAGCGCTCCACAGGGAGTGGGAGCAGTGCAACTCATCAGCTTAGTTCACCATTGAATTTGTTTAATTATTTAATTTCTGGGCAGGAAAGAGACTTTTATTGACTTCCCTCCCCCCCTTAAATTTCTCTGTAGTTCGTTGACCCCGTGCTGGGGCAGAGTGGGAAAAGCTTCCCAGACTGGCATAGCAAACCCCACGTATTATGTTCTGGGCCCCAGCTCAAGCAAGGTCAGAGGCAGAGTAGCCAAACTATCCCAGCACAAGGATTACTTGCCAGAATGGAAGTAATAATATTAAAATACTATCATTTTTAAGATGAAGTGGAAAACCACGAATCCATAACTTATCACAGTATTTCAAGCTCTGGTGTGTGGCTGCAGAAGGCATAGCAACAATGATGGTGAAGGCTAGAACCTGGAGACGTGCTTCAGTTTTCTGAAGTTTGATTTTTTTTGTTTGTAGGTTGGTTTGGTGTAGATTTTTGTTGGGTTTTGTTTCTTGTTTTTTTTTCCCAGCATGTTTCTAACAGATAAACATTTGTTTTGCACATTTCTGCAAGAGACAGTAACAATCACGTCAAGCTGCTATTCTCTTCATTTGATATGGACATGGCAACTGAAGTACAACAACTTTAGACCGTTGAATACAAAACACTTCTGGGATTCATCCTATGGAGAATCCCCTACGTTAAAGAAAAACCGAAGTCATCACATAGATTCTCATTGTCCAATATTAAATGCAATTAGCAAGTTGCTTTATAAAACAGGATGAAACTTCTCAACTGCTTTTATGAGAACAGGTTGCTTTTCTCAATTCTTGGCAAGCCAGACTGCTGGCCTGCAGCAAAGTTTTTACTCTGTGTGTCCAGATAAATTGCATATATGAAGTCGACATAACACTGTTATCAGAAGTTAATCTGCACATGAGTAGAATGGCTCACTGTTGCACACATTATGAGTTTTATGTGTCACAGTTGCTTTCCATGACTGTGTGTATGATTTATCCAGAATTGTGCCAGTGTTCAATATTTAAAAATTGTCATCTGTAATGTCAGGATGGAAGAAAGATGAAAGAGGCTCTGCTACAATCTATTTGCTGCTGGCACAGCATATGTTAGTGACGTTATGTGAGCATCATATATTAAAATTGCCTTTCCACACATCACTTGAAGGCATGTTCATGTCAGTGAGAGCAGAATCTGGATGCTTCAAGCTGTTTTTTGCCCCCTTGCCTATTGTGTCAGGACACAAGTAGGATTGCTGCCACATTCTAACCATGAGTTAGAATTGCTCAGCTCAGGAGGAAGTCTTGTTTTAGAAAAGAGTCATCCTTTCTAATTATGGATGAGCACATAGATAGAAGAGGCTGGAGAATCCTGCTTGCAAGTGAAAATTCTAAGAAATTTTATACACAAGAAATTATTTAGGAATGAATATTAGCTGTCTAAATGTTCTAATTGAAATGATACTGTAAAGTCCCAGACTTAAGAGATAAAATTCAAATGCAGGATCTGTAGTTAAATACCTAATACCTGACCTTTACATACAACATCTTCATGTGAAATCTAGTCAGGCTGGGCAGAATGAGGCTCAACAGCCTTAATCAGCTAAGACCTGGTGGGAGTAGCATCACATTAGAGTGGTGAGAGGTATAAGGGGAAATTTCATAGTGTAAGGTTTGAGAGTGTATTCTGGAACATGGAATGATGTACAACAACAAAAGTACTACAACAGTACATTTGTCGTCTGTCCTTTCATATTTGGCTGTTGAGTTTAAGAAGGGGGGTGCTTTCAGATGATGGACAGTTCAGTCATTCAACAAAACACCATTTTCCCCAAACAAATTAATGGAAGAAAGTTAAGCACAAAATTGTTATTTTCCTTTCATATTAATATTTATATTGAGTCAGGGCTAGATTAAAATCATAGTCAATTATTCTCTTCAGTTACAGATGATAAATTCAGGATGTTTTCACCACTGTAACCTGAAAGATACCCAAACCAATTTCTTCACAAATCTAGTGGGGTTTTAGTTTTTTAGTTATACATTTGTTTTTTGTTGTTGTTGTTGTTGCTGTTTTTAAAGCAAAATGGAGGGGTATTATGTATCAGAGACCTGGTTTTCACACTGTAAAATAAGTTGGAAAAGTGAAGCTCAAGAAAATGTTTCACAGCTTGCAGTCACATTGTGTTAAGAATCACTGAGTAGAAGGATTAAGTTGAAAGCTTCAAATTGGATAAACCAGTGTGACTCACCTGTGAAGACTTTCTAAGTTGTCATGGCACCTGGTTATTCTACCTAGCAACCTTCTACTTCTGTTTAAATTTGCAGAAGTAAGGAAAACCTGTTTCCCCGTTACTCTTTTGCAAGTCTGGCATTCTTTTGCATAAAACATGAGGGTCTAGTTCTGCTTCTTTTCAAAGGTTAAAGTTGGTCATTAAACTACCTAAGGTGAAATAAAAAATAAAAATAAGTCTACTAGTGAGTCCATGGCAACTGTAATTCTTTCTTTCCCCTCACCTTTGGAGCTAATCCAACCCCAACTCTGCTCTCCGATTGGTGTACAGCACATCTGTTCCAAGGGGGTTGATTTACCTTTTAGAACAAACTTCAGAACAGGCAATTTGATGAGGAAGAATAAAACTGAGGATGCCTAAGCCACATAGTCAGTGTGACAGACTATGGCTGGAAGCCAGTCAGCAGCATTCAAGATCAGGAAATAACCTAGTGTGCTTTAAGGTTTCTGTGGAAGGGAAGATTTATTAAGAGATATAGGTTTAGAGCTCCGTCTTGCTTCGTGATTTTTGTACTTCTGCTGTAATCACTGCTGGGGGAATGGGGACAAGGGGGGAAAAAAATAAAAGCTTTGTCTTGTCATTCAGTTATCTTTGTGTCCTTATGCTTTCACAAGAATCTAGTGATGCCCGTGAAAAGACCTACCAATTTGAAATTTGCATTGGATTTCCATCCGTGCTTTCTTGGCTATTTCTTCTGATATCAAATTAGGATTTTATTCTTTCTTAATTAAAAAATCATGCAAAAGTGCAAGCAAGGTGATGGTGTCCTGTCATTTTTGGCAACATTGCTAATTTTCTTCTATTTTTTAAACTAATCAGGCCTTCATCTAATATTCCTCTAATACTAAGATCTGGAATATACAAGAATTCAGTTGGCTGCTCTTGTTTTTAGTTATTGAAAAGATTTACTGATTTGTTTTACGGTAGTATTTGTTACAATCTTCCTGCTGCCTTACTGAAGGTTAGCAATTTTCCTCTTTCTGCAGCATGATAAATCGTGCCACTAGTGTAACTATCAACACATCATTGTTTTGTTATATTTGAGCCTCTGCTCTGAAATCTTGCACAATGGCAAACAACACAAACATATCTGCTTCAAAGAAGAAATGAAAAGTAATAGTTACCAGTGTCAATATAAATAATAGTGCGGACTAGTCTCAGAGTAGAAAATTTGAAAAGAACTTGGCTCAAATTTGAAAGTGTTTGGAAGAAGCAAAACACAAATCTAATGTGTCTCTAGTTTCTAAAGAAAAGTTGAATTAACTACTAGGTGTTTGCTGTTTACAGTTGTATCATCAAATGTAGTATATCATGTTTTGATCTTTTGAAGCAGAAACCCAGCTGTCCAGAAGCCCAGAATTCTGTGCATCCTAGAACTGACCTCTGAATCCTTGCATCTATTCTGTGCTGTTTATGTAATACACAAGATATAAAAATATTTTAGTAATGGGCAACTAGCATTAATAGTGTTTCTTACTTGCAAACTCTAGCCTCAAGCAGATCTCACTGATTGCTTTGCTGCTAATCTATCCCAAGAAAACCTCAAGTTATTCCTAGCTAAACACAGAGAAATTGTCCAGAGACAATGGCTCAGTCTGAAGTCAATGGACACTAAATAAGCAATGCGAAAAAATGAAATACAGTAATTATAATTACATTTTGGCTAGGAAACTATAGTGGGATAGTGTCTTTTTTTAGACATTTATAGGGTGATTAAAAATATTTATTGTAAGTCATATTACAAATTAATAAGCTAACTCCAAATAAGTGTAACTGACTTTAGAATCCCACATTTCAGGGTACTTTGCCTCCTAATAAGAGAAAAAATACCAAAAACTTTGTTATAACAACGATTTCCAGACAAAGATGTAACACAAGGGTTTTTACAATACCCGTGTGTACTGAAAACAGTAGGAATAACCAATCTAGCAGAAACAACTGTATTGTATTTTCTAATGACAACATGGTAAATATCCCAGGACAATTTTTGCTAATTTCTTTTTCATTAGGTAATGCAATTTTTTCATTTCCAACTAGCTCTACAGAGACACAGGAGTTTTGAGAAAGATAGATTTTATTTTTTATTATTTGTGTCTGAACAGCATATAAAGGGTAATTTTGTCTCACTTTGAAGCCTTCTGGCAAATTCTGACAGGGTACACTTTCAGAAATTTTCTTCAAACCTTTGTTATTCATGGTTCTGTTTGTCTATGAAAAAGAAGCTTTCTTATATTCACAGGGATTTATTTCTTCATTTTTTGGAAGGGAAAACAAGGGAGAAAGAGTAAAATGCAATTCAAGCACACCAAAGTGCAGTATTAACAGGAGACAGGTTACATACACTGGCTTGGCACTTCTAAGCTCTTCGGAGCAGAATGCACAGTGTTACAAAGAGTACCTAAACTCCCCAGTGTTTAAATTTCATGCCTGCTGAGAACTACAGACAGGGTGGCAGCTTCCCCTAACCAGCTTGCTCAGCAGGGATTATACATTTAGGGACTATCTTCAGCACAGAAAGTCTTTATACATATAAGTCCTATTGAAACAGCCAGCCTAGGATAAAAGTTCTGTTTATGAAATCCTTTAGTTTAAAAAAAAGTGCTGGGACCTTCTCCAAATTCTTTATAAAGCTGAGTTTGCACTGTGTATCTCAGTGAAGCCAAAGAAAAATTGGAAGTTATTTGAGGAGACCAGGATTAGACCTTGTATATGCAGGGCTTTTGGCTTGCTTAAAAGTCTGGCTGAGTTTGTTTTCCTGACCAATTGTAAAGATTGTTTCCTCACCTTGCACTTCCACTTTTTAGGAAATTAACCTAAGAGACCAGCTTGAAGCATTGTCTGAAACCAAAAGCTAAGGGAGCTAGCTCTGGGGTAAAAAGCTTTTATAATTTATCCTAAAAAAAAGGTGAAGCCTTGCACATGAAAACTCTTTTTTCTACTTTACTTAATGTCTTCAAAAGTCCCCCATGAAAAAAACCAACAGGCTTACTCTGTCTAAAGACGACTGAGCAGTCTCTTGTAGACACACATTTGAAGGCTTTACATAAAAAAGTTTTTTTAAACTCTTGATAAGAAATTACAGGCATATCAACAAATAAAATATTATTACAAGAATATGGATGAACAGAGGTGACTGTCTGGAATTTTCCAACATCCTTTCACTGGACACTGCAAAGTTCCTTAGGATTAAAAACTCCTCATTAATCCTTTTGGTTTTGCTAGATAGTTTTAAGCCTGCTGTAGACTTTTAGACTAATCATGATTCCAAAGCAGCTAATCTAGAAAATATGCTATATTTGTGTTCAAATATGTATGTGATCTAATATGCTTCTGAGATCTTTCCAACATCTTATTGATTGACACATTTCATGCTTTAAAACCTCATACTTTCTGTAACAGACATTGACAAGTAACCAAGTTCTTGTTTTGAGTGAGCCCTAAATTACAAGTACAGTTATATATAGAAGTCAGTAGATAGGACCATAATAAACTAAACAAATATTTTATTTTATTTTAACATAAATTGAAAAAATCCCTTTGCAGTTTTAGTTTTATATTTTGGTTTATTTGAGGAAAATGAATAAATTGAATAATTATGTTTGAAAAGTTAAAACATTAAAAAAGTTGAGACATTTCAAAACCAAATGATGTTTAGTATCAAGAAAGTGTCCTTCTTTTAAACGGTTCTGTTTTTGAAATAGTATTGTATTTGAAAGTGTGAAAAGGACAATAGGAAACATGTTAATAAGACAAAGATTTCATATCGTATGAGACAAAACATTTTTGAACCATGAGCATTGAAATTCATGCAGTCATTCTAATTAAATTTTGTAGGTCGAGGTAAATTTATTCTCATTCCATTTTTCTATTGCCAGACCTAGTTCTCTGGTATTTATTGCTCCCTCCAAGGTTTATTCCTCCCCCCTGTACAATACAGGCCTCAAACTATGTAATTTTTCTGACTGCTATGTAGGATGAAGATACCAAAATAGATTTAAATTACCTTTCTCAAACAGTGGTTATATTCTAAATGGAACAGCACTACAAGTTGATTAAAAGTAGATTTTAATACATTCATTAAAACAAAAGTAAAGTCTAGAAGCAATAATAGCACAAATAGTTCTAACAATTCTAACTCCGCTAGACGATCTTAGAAGGAACTGACAAGAACTGCCAATTCAAAGTAAACTTTGACATGTGAATGAAGAAAGACTTAGGTTTACTTGGTTTAAGGTATCAGCCCTCCTCATTCATCCTCATGGGGCTTACTGTGAGGCCAGATAGGTCACAGTAAAGCTGACAACACTAAGTGAAATCTGTGCTACTTAGAGGCAATATAGCAACAGACTGTGCTGCCATTCGGGAGGACCTGCACAGGCTGGAGAGCTGGGCAAAGGGGAATCTAATGAAGTTCAAGGAAAGGCAAATGCAGAGTCCTGCAACCAGAGAAGAAGAACCCCAATAACCCCCACTGGGATGGGCTGGGAGCTGAGCTATTGGAAATTAGCTCTGCAGAGAATGGGTGCTGGTGGACAGCAAGAAAGCCAAAGATATCCTGGGGTGCATTGGGAAGAGCATTGCCAGCAGCTCATGGGAGGTGATCCTGCTCCTCTGCTCAACCCTGGTGAGTGCTGTGTCCACTTCTGGGCTCCTCAGTACAGAAGAGACATGGAGCTCCCAGAGCAGGTCCAGTGGAGGGCTGGCAAAGATGATTGAGGGACTGGAGCTGGGCCCATTCATCCTCAAGAAGATATGACTGAGCAGGGATCTGGTCAATGTACACAAATATCTGAAGGGCAGGTGTCAGGAGGATGGAGCCAGTCTCATTTGAGTGGTGCCCAGCTACAGGGAAAGGGACAATGGGCAAAAAGCGCAGCATAGGATGTTTCATCTCAATATGAGAAGAAATGTCTTTTCTTTGAGGGTGACAGAACACTGGAGCAGGCTGCCCAGTGAGGTTGTGGAGTCTCCTCTGGAAATACTCAATCCCACATGGACACCATCCTGTACAACCAGCCCTAGATGAACCTGCTTTAACAATGGTGTTGGACTAGATGATCTCCAGAGGAACTTTCCAATCCCAGCCATTCTGTGTCTCTGTGATAACTAAAACTGCAAAAGCTGCAGGCTTCTAAGAAGAGAAACGGGGCAAGCATCTGACAGACTGTAATCCACCAGACAGAATTTTTCAAGTTCCTTTGTTTTCTTTCTCTTAGTATTGTCTCCCAGGTTTTTTCCTCAGTATGCGTCTCTTTGTCCCACGATAAATACTTGAAACAATGCTTAACTACAGGAATAAAGCAGAGTTTAATCTAACTAAATTGCAAATGATTTACAAAAAAACCATTTTCCCATCTTCTTTGCAGTGGAAGAGAGTTGCTGCTTTTACATTTAGCACATGGCATTTAGGAGTACATTAAAACCAACTACAAACCTATGTTTCAGCCAGGAAAATGGCAATATTTAGCATGCCCGTACACTGATCTATTTTAACTGTCTCAGGGCATTTAAAGATGCTGTTATGTTGGTTTTTTTTAATTTTTACTTTTAGCAGTAGAATTTAAAAAAAGAAAAATATGACGGAGAAAATAAGCAAAATTCTTATTTAATGATGCCTTTGGGTAGCAAGAAGCAAATTAATTACAGAGATAAATGCCAGGTGTTTTGTGTTTTCCCATTTACACACTTATAAAAAATAAGGATTTAGTTGAATAGCATGTAGTTCCCTTACTGGAAGCTGTATCCTAATGTATGGGAAAAAAGCAAAAATATAAGGGGGGGGTATCTCAATTTTTTCATTTTCTGATTTTTAATAATTTTGTATTCATAAAATTTTTATTTTATAAGCTTTATATTCATTATTCTTTTAAGGGTATTGTTTTATATGAATAGCAAATCTCTTACCCAGTTCTCTTAGTTTATTACAAAGATAACACTTCTAATTAAACTCTATAACAGAAATCTCTTTTCTAGACATGCCAAATACTATTGTAATCCACTTCTTAATGAGGACGTGCTTAATTTAGAGAACCTAGATATATTAATTTTTCTAACTGGAAATCTAAAACCAAACATAATTTCACTTAGCTGGTCCATATCATAGAACAAAACTGAGAAATCAGCACAGGAGCTCATGGCTGCCCCTCACGAATTCAAGTGGACTAAAAGACATTTGTACATGATGATAAGGAATTTATGATTCCTTTTCTTTTTAACTGAAACAAAGCTGTTAATGTCAAAAGTGTAGTTGTCAGCCAGATTATGTATTTGTGAAAAGAGAACAAACCATTTGAAAGGCACAATCATGTAGGAGTTCATTTCAATTATCTGTTGCATAAAGTCAGCAAATTAACATTTTCTGTTTGCAACTGTAGTTGGTGATGATCACAAAGGCAAGGCTTTTTTACCTGATCGCCATGTCTTGTGCTGCTTATGCAGCATTTCAGTGTGACAGCTGTTCAGTGCACAGATTCCCAAAGTCATTGTTTGAAGTGGTAGAGAAAATGTGCACTTAATATTCTTGTTAACAGTGTGAACCATATTTATATATTTTACTTAGCATTTGACACTAATATACCTTATTTGTGGCTTATTTGGGTAAACAATTTGAAACTTCCAGATATTACTTTATGGCTAGTATGTTACAGTAAAAAATATGGGTAGTTATTGCCTCAATGAAAATATTTTAATTTTCTTCATTCTTTGCTTCAAAAACTTATGGCAGGGAAATACAGTTTTTTTAAGTGTAGTATCATGGTTTGGTTCTTTTTAGTTCCATATTAATTTTTTACACTAGGATATACTTTTTTATTACTCTGTGAGTTAAATATTCACTGAAATTGTTTACTACTTTGTGATTCTAAACAGGATATATGACTTGCACTTACACTAAAATCAGTGTGCTTTTACTTGAAAGAGACAGAGACAGGAAGGAGTTGATTTACTCTGAATTCTTTTTGTTCTAATGAGTTAATTTTTAATTCATTTGGAAACATTTCTCAGCAGCAACTTCAAAAATGACGCTAATACAAGAAAACCATTTTCATAAATACACATTGGCATGAGGACACAGGCGGACACCTTGTGTTTAAAAATGAGAGCATCAGCCATGTTGAGTAAGTTGATTTTATATCCTGAGTACCAAAGAACTTCCCAGTTCACACAGCATACCAAATGGATGTTCTCTAAGAGAAAATAAATAAGAAAAATAATCCATATATATGGATATATATTTCTGCTATAAATATGAACCAAGCATCTCTTGAAGGACTTGTTATTCATACATGCATTTCACTGCATCTGGTATACCCTGCAATGAAATACCATGGAACTCGCATTAGGAAAAATCAGGCATTTTATGAGTAATATGCTAGCTGGATTACGAGCCTGAAATTATTCTGTTCCACAGTTATCACAAAAATAAACCAAAGCTCAATCAATGCTGACCTCCAGAAAGTTTGAGATAATATAAATATGACAATGATCCAAAGTTCTTATGGTTTCCAGAGGAAGAAAAGCACACGAAGAACAGTAACAAGTAGAAAAATTGAAAGGAAATTCAGACTCCCAGCTGTGATCTGTATCACTATTTTAGTGAGGTTTAGATTGCGGCTGAGAAACTTTTCAAGAACTAAACTTTCAAATGGTTGAGATTCTGTGCAAAAACCTACTGCAGGACTCACTGAGAAATTTAGCTAAAAAGTTGTTTTGCTGGGTGCTCACCCAGTCTCCAAAGCTGAGAAGAAATTTTTATGTTTGTTTTCTTTTCTTCCCTACGTAGACTTCTTTATGTATTTACTGTATCTAGCTTTATAATAATTCTAGTTTTACAAGCATACGTTGCAAAACATAAAGCAGTGATGTATGCATGCTTTTAGTCAGCAATTTCAGCTTTATCTATGTTTTGTAATATTGCTCAAATTTGTAGCTGGTGATTTTTTTGCTTAACAATTTGATGGAGCCAGGGCACTAAACTGAAGGATGATCAGGAGTCCAAATGGAGCCCAAAAGCAGTGATACATCGGTTCTCCCTCCATTGCCATATGCAAGCTGTCTCCCAGCTCTTTCAGCCAGCTGCATTTTTTTGTTCTTGAGTCCTTGGTCTTCCTTCTAAAGAAAGCATCTCAGCCCACCACAAAAAACTGCTGGCCAACTGCAATTACATTACAATGCCACTTCTCACTCAGATTTATGCCATTTTTAACATTGAGATTTCAACATCAAACATATTCACTAATTCATCCCTGGCTTTCCTTTAAAAACTTTGTTTCTGCATATTTTTTTTAAAAGAAAGAAACATAACAGACTTAAAAATGTGTCTCTCTATGTATCTTACTATCTCATCTAAAGTAAGTTTTAAAATATCCCTCTTTTTTGGTGATAAACTAAAAATTTACTTTTTGGACAGCAAAATGGATTATAAACATAACTGAGAGAGAAAAGTAATTATTGAGGGGAGTCCAATTTGGCACAAGAAAAGCAGCATATCCAGGGGACTGTGCCAGTGGGCAATGAATGTATTGGTGCCAATGAATCTTGTAATGTTGTCATTAAGCCCACTTGTTATTGTTTATCTTCTGGTTGATCATCATCATTTGTCATCCAATTCCTAGCAAAGCATCCCATCGCACTCCCAAGCTGATTTCTCACTGTATGATTACGCAGTGTTGGGATTGCTGATGTCTGCCTGCTCATGGCTGGATACAGGCTGGAAGGCTGGCTGGTGTGTGAAGCTTTAAGTAACTGCCAAAATATGTAATTACTACCAGTTTGGTCCTCACAGAGATTTTTGAGACTTCTTTAGTTTTTACGTTTGCTTGCCCTCAGGAGTCTATATGCACTATTTTTCTTTCTCTTTAAAGCGAAGCTTTGGCTTAAGTCAAAAGACAGACATGTGCTTGCTGGTGAACCATTCGAAGGAGTTTGCCTCCAGTGTTGTATTTCTCCAGTGAGATAATGTTGCTCCTTTGCATCTATGTTCAAATTTGTCTTATGTTTTCAGGTGAAAAAAATCCTGCCTATTCAGGAAGACTCACTGCTGTTAATGAACAATGGACTTCCCAACAGCTTTTAGAAAAGGGCAGAGACAGACCCTTAAAAATACATTCCTTGAAAAACCAAAACCTCCACTAGCATTCATCCTTGGCACTTGGAAGTTGCTCTTGTGAATTCCTTTAGAACTGAAAGGGAAAAGAAGGTCCCTTTCCTCACATAGTCCCTGATAATAAAATCTTCTATAGCTGCAATGTAGATCCCAGAGCTAGAGTCACTCTAGAATTGGAATGGCAATGCATACACACACACACACACTTGCACGTAAATTTATTAGTAATAAACCTGCTAGCACCTCTGCTTCAAAATTCCCTTTTGTATTGTAGTTTGGAAAAAACCCAGAGGATTTTCTGCTACTACACAAATGCTCAATTGTTATTTTTAAGTAAAAGGGATGGCTGAAACATTTCATCCATGCTTACATCAATAAAAATTTGTTCTTCATTATACATATTAGAGAGATTTCAGCAGAATCCCAGGAAATAAAAATGATTAGAAGAAACACTCTGCACTGCAGTAATATTGAATCATATCTTCACAGGGATTGCAAAGAACTAATCAATGATTTTTTCCCCAATAGATCAGTTACAAGTAGAGGAAAATTGCAGGAAGTGTAAATGAATACACATAGGTGAAATCCATGGTGCAGAGACAGTCCGTTGACAAGAACAGCATAATTCTAGAGAAATGGGAGGACTTCTGGAGCAAGACATAAAGAGAAATAATGAAGAGAGATGGAAAGTGTCATTAGAAACTGATATTGGAGTTAAATATTAGAGGGTTCTTTTAGGAATCATGGTTGGATTTGGCAAATTTCTCACAATAATGAAAATTTATTATGCTACTAAGATTTTTAAAAAGAAAATAAGAACTATTTCTTTACTTCCTAGTTTCTGAGGTTTTGAAGTATACTAGAATCTAATTTTCCCAGCCTTTTAATACCAATAGGCACCTGATTTTTTTTTCTTACACTAGATATGCTGATTTAAATTTATTTCATCAGAAGCTCAAAATTGTAAAAATTGTCAGGAGAAGAAATTTATAAAAAATTATTTGCATCTTCTGATTAATTTATTCTTCTGCATTTGGGGTTAAAAATCAGTAACCTCCTCTCACCTAGTTTCAAGTGTATTAATTAGTTTTCTTGCTCAGATACATTTATTAAATATAAATTATGAGCTACAGCATTACTTTGAAAATTGTCTTTGACATAGTATTGCAGCCTGAAGTCTCAGCTTTGCATCACAAAGCATTTGTTGAGCCAATATTCTATTATTCACACACAAATAGTTTTTATGAATGCTGATCTTTACAAGGACATGGTGTTCCTCTAATAATAAATTATACACATTTTTTTATCAACTGTGATTTAATTTTACAACCCTCGTATTAAGACCTACTAGTTTTAATGTTGAAAGGATTGGCATTCTCTAACTGACTTCTTACCATGTTTACAAACTTCAGAACAAATATATAAGAAAATTGTGCAGCTTATATTAATTTTGTTTAATTCATCATTATAAAATATGATCTTTCCTTTGGAAAAAGTTGATTCATTTCATTGAAGAGGAACTACTTTACTGTATCACAGAATCATAGAATCTTTTAGCATGAAACTAGGATTGTTAAAGTGAAATTTGTCACTTTAGATTGTAATCTAAAGTGATGTTCTGTAAGGGTTGTTCTGCTCAAACTTGAATTAAGCCTTAAAACTAAATTTTAATTTAACATACTGCTAAGCAGAGTACAAACAAGCCATAAGTATGGGGGTGCTTTCATGGAGAAAGTCCATGGAGAACTCTTTTGGACAGAATTACATCCAACGAGGTTGTTTGACAAGGTACATTATATAATGAATTATAGAGACATAAGATGTTAAGAATGTAGCATAGTGGGGTTTTTTTCAAAAAGACATGCACTCTTCTTAAGTCACCTCTGTCTGCAACTCCATTATCCTTTCTCCAAGGAGCTCATGGTTTCTTACCATCACTACGGACAAGTTAGTGGCCCCAAGGTGCCTTTTGCCTAATGGCAGAGAGATAAAGAGAAAGCAGATCCACTAAATTTCATTCTCTTTCTCATGTGAAATAGGAAATGTACGTACAAGGGTTGCCTCTGTGTGTAGATAGATGTTCTTAGGTGGAAGGCAGGAAAAAGAATAAAACAGTGTCTTCTTGGATGCTTAATTAGCTAACAAAGCCTTCTAAGTTCCTATAATCAATATATATATGTTTAGGAATAACTTTTAAAACATAAAAACTTTATTTCTTGTCCTATTCTCTAGACTATAAACTTTACTCATTGTACTTCTTATTACTCCTATAGCAGTAGTCGTAACCTGGTTCAGTAAGAATTACTTAAAATTAGGGAGAAAATGAGAGCCACTGTTCCTGTCACATATTCAGTAGGAAAGGATTGGAGCTCTTGGAAGAAAACAAAAAGTTCATTCTAAGTCTTATTTTAGAGACCTCTGAGGTCCAAATGGTTCAAATAAGCCGCTCCAAATCCAGCTGGACTTCTAAACCAATGCTACTTTTGAAGATTTAATTGTCAGTAAATTACCATCCTTTTATACTGGCTGAAGAAAAATAACATATGGATCAATGTAGCATGGTGTCTGTCAGTATATTTAAAGAAGAGAAAGAAGAAAGGCTCATAAAATGTAACAAAAAATGTCTTTGCCAAGCTCCTGGAGTTTCTCTCCCTCCTTCCCCTTCTTGCAATGCTTAAGAGAACAAAAGGATCCCTTAAATCAAAGTTATTATCTTTTGAACAGCATACTTAGTCTAGATACTCCTTGATGTATTATGCATTTGTAGCATATGACATCATAGCATTTATTTAAATACAGCATTTTATTGTTCTAGACAAAGAAGATGTGGCAATTACAACAAATAAAATGCAGTTAGTTTTGCTGTGCAATTAAACTTGGGAACAGTGTAACACATTGCAGTGTTTTCCCCTCGCTTCTTCTTGCATGTTCCCTTGCATCTACTAATAGTTTATCTGGCATTTATTATCTCAAGCACTCTGTATGGCATCTTCTGAGCCACTTTAATCAACAGCTTAATAGGCATATTTGCATCCTAACATAAATAGTGGTGTGTGTGCTATTGGCTTTCCTGTACTACATAAGCTGTCATTATTTTCTCTTTGGGTCCCATCTGACATATAAGCCGTAACAAGGTTGCATATATGTGTAGATTTACCAGTCCTAAACTGTATGCCATAGAGTGCACATGTATATTGGAATTAATTGATCTGTTTTAAGAAAGATAGAATATTTATTCAAGCAGCTGGAATTAAGTTTCTCAGTTATAATTGAAACACATCTCTAGCAAGGTTCCTCAAAATTTCAATGGGCAGCAACAGAATTTTATGAACTATACCCCCTTATAAGTACTAGACTTTTTATGGATTTGTCTCAGTGTATTGCAGAGGTTTTTCATTTGTAAGTAGTTCCATCTTCTTACACAGCAACCACTTGTTGTTATTACTGCATATCTAAGAGATCCTAAATTTTTTGCTACTTTACAGATAAGTTTTTTTCCAAGAATTTTTCACCATGCTAGTGTGACTGGCATTCCAATGGACTAAGGAGTGAGTATCACATTCTCAGTGTTATGGTTTAGGAATGATAGTCACCAATTTAGAGTTCTTATAACCATCTCATAATATCTTTGCCTTTTATTACCAGGATAGATATAACACTGCTGAAGCAGTTTCTGCATCACTGTTATTGTGACATTAATGAAAAATGTGAAGTTTCCAAGTGTAATACTTGGGGGTACACCACTCCCCATCCAATTTGCTCATGGAAATTTCAGGTATTCAGAAGAAGGAGGTTTAGGCAGATCTATTTTATTCCATGGCCTACAAGGCCCTTCCTTCTGTCCGGAAGCATCCAGAGTAATTTTGTGTCAGGGGAATGGTAGAAATCAGTATTTTCAGGAAATCTAGTAAAGTCTTCTAAGTGTTGGGATAACAGCTGTTCAATGCATGCCATAATTCCTATTTCTACAAATTCTTTTAGGTTAGAGTGAGATGCATTTAAAAACTGATTCCACTGTTCCATCACTGCTGCTTGTGATGTTCCCAATTGCTATGACTTGCAACGTAGTGACAACCACGAAGCCCTTTGTGACTACAGATTTGTTATAACACATTGCATTTATATTTATCCCAAAGGATACCAAAGTGTATTATATATCAGGCACACAGCAATCTCTTCATCTACCGGTGAATCAAACACCACTGGGGTGGAATACAGCAGATGTTTAACAGCATAAAGCAGTGTTGCACAACAGTTTTAAGACAGAAAGTGAAAAATGACTTACCAAAATGACACTACAGAAGGAATTTAGGAAGACAGAATGCAATTAAGCTAACTGCAGTTTATACAAGAAACTGATGGTAACATACTATTCTTGCAAAACAATGCTGTGAGATCTTTAGCAGGCAAGAGAGATAAGTTTTCAGTTTTATGTCTTACCTGCAAAGCCAAACTTGCAGCAGTGCAGTGGCCCTTAATACAATACTAGATATAGATAACTGTCCGTATTTATAAGATGCAATTAATACAAGATAACCAACTACTGAAAGGAATAAAATTAAATATCTAAAAAGGTGATAATAAAACAGACAGTGAGCAATAGAAGAGCCACATACTAAACAGTGGTATCAGCTCAAGTCTGGAAAAATTCTTTTAGTCTCAATAAAGTTATTGTGATTTTAAAATTATTAATCTTGTGAACTATCCTAGAACAGAGAATGAAATACGGCAGGCAGATTCTATCTGGCAGGCAGATTCTCAACTGTAGAGCAGAATATTTGCAAATTCAAATAAACTAACTCTCTGGTCAATATGATAATATTAGGTAATAGAATTAGGGTAGGGGGTGTATATAATTAAAGGTAGTTATAACTTCAATAGCTGATGCAAATGAGGAGGCCCTGTCAAACAGCCTAGTATAACTGCAGCTGCTATAACTGGAAAATATGTAGAAGCAGCCCAGGAGATCTTGTAAGGAGTCAGCCAGGAAGCCAATCATATACCCAGATGCTACACTGGAAACACAAATTTGAGAGCTTTCCATCTGGGATCTTGCATCTGCCAAATTTGTCACATAAGTGGTCACAGCAGTTAGGTTCTGAGCTCCAGATGAGAGGAAAAGGCACCAAAGGGAGCTGTTTACCACCCTGCAATCAACAAGAAAATGCTGTGCCAACTGAAAGTGTAATCATATCTACAGCAACGTGTTAATGAGCTCTGAAAATGTTTAGTAGAATAAGAGAAGCCTCTAGAATATAGAGAAATCTGACACACTCTACATAGACATCAAATTACATGGTAACGCTTATGATTTAAAATCTTCATTAGCCATAAGTTTTCGATAAAAACAATTAAGCCAATAGTAGAACTATGCTGAATTGCTTAGCTTGATTACATATCTGTGGTTCTTTCTTCAAAGGTAGCTCAAATGTTAATAAAAGCATTCACGCTTCCAACTCTTGCCCAAAACAGGCTAAATATAAGTTGGTTTTTATAGTTAAATATTAGAAGTTGGGCTGGTCAGTAAAAAAGCCCCCAAACCAACAAACCAAACCCCATCTCGTTAATTAAACAGCAAAACACCAAAACAAATAATCAAACAGACAAACAAATCCCTGAAGCCCACAAAACAAAATAAACCAAAAAGACATTTCAACCACTTAATCATTTTGGGTTAAAGAGTTTCAGGGCTTCATTCAAAAATTTTCTCCTAAGTGATTAGTACCACAACAGGTAAAACTGTCTTGTGTTCTGAGGTGACACTGAGCTGTATATATATGTGGTAAAAAGGAACTTTTCTTTTTTTCATCTATTCCCTAGATTACAAACTGAGCTAGGGCCTGTCTTGCGATGCTTCTGGGCAGCACCTCGTACAGTAAACATGACTACATATCATAAAATCTATGCACAAAAAAACAAACAACCAAACAAAGCCCCCCGAACACAAACAGTGAGCCCTATGGATATTAACCAAAAGAACAAAGTGCAGCCTCCAGTAGTCAGGAAATCCATTCTGACCAAAAGTGGTAGATAATCTAGTGTATTTTTAAACAGCATGTATAATTAGATAATACAAATTATGTATGAGTTTCATAGGGTGTATGCATTTGACAAAGGTGGTCACTGAAATGATTTTCATGGGCAAGTGAATTGGTTGAACCTGTTTCACAATTTTACAAGAAACCAAAAACAAACTGAAAAGCTTTTTCTTTGGAGATGTCTTAATTATTTGTTAGTTCTCTTTGAAGAAGGGAAAGATTGCCTGAAGATATGGAGGTTCTCCTGAGCTGACCCTAACAAACCATGAGGCACACTCTGATACAGCTAATGCATGTTAATAAGGGAGCCATATGAATTCCATTTGTTATTCTTGATAATGTATAGCCTTGGGAAGACAGCAAATTGGGGAAGCTGTAGAGTGACAAATCATCCCACTCCTTCTGGCTGTTTGCTCCAGTAGTTCATTAATTTATATAGCAAATGTGGCAAATATCAATATATCATCAATATTAATGCAGTACCACTATGTGTGCAAAATATTTATCTGGGACAGCTGGTAACAATGTGTTCTCTGTCACTGTCCTTCACATCAGTCATCTGAGCCTCAGATAATTTTTTCCTCAAATAACCATGCACTTGTCTTCTTTTTTCCCTAACAACATGGTCTGCCTGTGCACTGCTTACAGGTCTTGCATGGGTACTGCATGTCTTTATAGAATAAAACCCCTTCAACAGTGAGGAGGTTAATCATGCAGTACAACTGGCATAACAAGTGCTTTCTGAATGTGAAGAGCAATGAAAGGCTCTTGTGTTTCACTGGTCAAGGGACTGAAACCTGAAGTCTAGGAGCTTGACAGACCCATATTTTGATTAGTTTTCCAGATCAGATGTCACTGAAGGGCAATACTATCCAGCCCATTTCTTTTGACACTTTATCCAAATACTTCCTTGTTTTTCATCGGGGCTATTAAACAAATGAAGCTGAATTACAATATGTTCTAATGTTAGCTATTGCTTAAAATTTCAGCTAATGAAGCAAGGCAATTATACAAGGCAAGCTTCTTATCAACACACAGCAAATTACCTGTGGAACTACCATGCTTATTGCCTACAAGGATTTTCTTTAGAAGAATATCAAGTGATAGCTAAAGAGGGTGGTAACAAACAAAGCAAATAAAATCCAAGCATTTGCTTATGTAATGGCTGATTAATGAACAATAGATCTAAGATGACTGTACATCTACCTCTTGAATGCTCTTGGATGTCCATTTCTTTTAGGCAGGACTTGTTTTGATGCATTCCATGAGTAAACTAGACAGTCTCTGATAAAAGTGTAGAGTGGTTAAATGTTTTTAGGAAGATAGCACAATTCCACACTCCTTTGCTGAAAACAGATGGCATTTTCCTCCATCTCTGATACCTCAGGAAGTAATACTGTTTTGAACTCTTTCTCTTCCTCCTCCACCACCTTTCATAACATAAAGATCTGTACACTAAAACGATGAACAGAAAGAAGGGTTTTACTGTTTGTTGTCTTATGCAAAGCAGTGATTCATACAATATTCATTTGCAAGTTGCTAACAGAGCTTTTTCAAGAACCAAGAGATTGCAATAGGTGCATTACCTTAGAGGAATTCTTCATAGGAGCCATGAACCAGCACTCACCAGAAGATGAATAAACTCTCAGTCAAAAATGTTTTAAATGTAGTTGCCATCAGGCGCATGGTACTAGATATCACAATTTTGAAAAAACTCGTAGGCAGTAAAACATAACAAATGGATCTGCAATCTATAGTATAAACCAAAATAGTATGTAAATGGAAGGTGTCATAAATATCACAAACTTGAAGAAAAATTCATCTTGTAGTAGTGCAGCAGGAAGGATAGGTTTAAGGAGAATGATGTGTTTGGTCTTGTAAAATGAATACATTCATAAGAAAACCCCCAAAGAGCTAGAGAAGATTCTGAAGATTATAGAAACCTATAATAGAACAGAAATGGCAGTGCTCCTGAGAGTCTGCATCACCCTACATCAGAGGATCAGAGAGGACCACTGTTTTGGATGGTACAGGAAAAATAAAGAAAAACATGAGGAAATATACTCAGTGGTAATTGTGCATTAATGTGTTGGCTAATTTTTGTCATATTTTTTCCTCTAAGTAGGAGCTTATTTAACTTGGGACCTGCATATAAAGTGGAAAGGCTATATTTTCCCCACTTAAAATCAGTGATTATTCTGGAAAGACACTGAGATAATATTCTGTGCTTGATGTGTTAAGGGTTTTCCCTCATGAGGAATAAAGAAACACACAGTAAACTTTTATGTCAATTTTATGTTGTCTTTTGGGAGATGTTTTCTAAGATGGGCATTTGATTTTAACTTATTATCTTGAGATGTTTCAATTGAAAATACAACTTTGTTTAGATTGATGTTCCAGGTTCTCTACATAACTTTCTTTTTTAGGAAAGGGAAAAAAAAAAAGAAGAAGAGAGTACACCCAGAGGCTTTGAACTATTTTCCAAATAAAATGAAACAATAAACTCAGAGGTCAAGGAAATAAAAATAACATATTCAACATATCAAATACTCAAATCAAAATTAAAAATAGAACATAATTGCTGATGGAATCAATAACTTGGTTACATACAGAGAAAGGAATCTGGAGTGAAATAGAGAGGGCTGGGGTGAGAGGGCAATGAAGAAGAACTTTATCTAGTACAGCTGTCAAAACCAGCAATGTCCCAATAGTGTTTAGGCAGAGATGTTAAATGAAAAATTGATTAAAATCTTAATAAAAACCTCAAAAAAAAAAAGACTATTTCTATGTTTATGTTTCACTTCTAGGACTGCTTTCATTTGAACTGCTTTCCCTCCTATGAGTAGCATATCTTAAAATTTTACCTCTGGTCATCATTTTACAGCCACATAGAATGATACAGAATGTTAAGTGCAGGTCTTGAAAGCTGATTCTGTATTCCTAATGGGACAAAGTTCAGTGTCTGTGTGACCTACACAGCTTTATATATGAACTGCAAGATCCTTATAAGTATTTTCTGACTATGAAAAAATTCAAAGCTTCAAATACAAATACAACCAGGTCCTGGCAATCCAAAGATGAAGGAATATAGGAAGGACTAAATCATCAGATTGTTATCTGAAAATTTCACATGCCAATGATGACTGCAGCTAGAGATTGCTCAGTTCATAGTCTGTATATTTTAAATGGTGATGCAGGTGTCTGAGGAGATAGACACATCTCAGAGACTGATTAAACCATATGGGCTTTATGTATATGGACTCTAGAGCTGGTGTCAATAGTCAGTGTTTCTGAGATTAGCTGCAAAGAAAGAAATAGGGAACCTAGTTTTGACATGCTTCAATTATTTTGTTGGGTAACTTGTTCAAAAAAGTGCTGGTATTCAAAAAATTCAGGCAACAAATGAAGCAAATCTTTGTGTAAAAACTTATTTTCAAATGATTTTAAACACACTGTGTTTCCTGTTTTAGTTAATTTTAACTATTTCTTAAAGTTTTTTCTTTTTTAGCCAACATGAGTTTGGTAAAAGATTCAGTCCTACACCCTGAAAGCAATTCCGTGTGTGTGTGTGTGTGTGTGTGTGTGAGAGAGTACAAGCAGCCAGACAGAACAACCACATCCATGCCTGAAACACAAAAAATAAATTTATTTGCATTATCTAGCTAACTTCACATCACATTGACTATTTCTGGATTATCCTTAAAGAAACAGTGCTCATCAAATTGTGAGTAGGATCACAGAATATTCTGAATTAGAAGGGACCCACAAGGATCATTGAGTACAAGTCTTAGCCCTGCCGCAGGGCATTCCCAAGAGTCACAGCATGTGCCTGAGAACATTGTCAGAACAATCCCCAAGAGTCACCATGTGCCTGAGAGCACTATTATTTATGAGAAATAGGAAGTATCAAAGATGATTATAGGTTCATGTTAAAAAGGATTGGTTGTAAAGTGGTTGTGCTGTAATGGTAGATTGCAAAAGCCTTTTTCACTAAGTATTCTGACATATAAACCTATTTGTGAGATATACTACAAGCTAATGCAAAGGAAAACAAATATAGCCAAAACAAAGATAGCTAATTTTGGAATAAATATTTACATAATGTTGTTAGCATAATTTTATTAAAATTAATTTATAGGGTTTTCTTAATATTCACAAGAAAACTATTGTTATCTGTTCACGGTGCCTATAACTTCCTAAATTAAATGTATAGAATTCACCTAGTTATTTTCTCAGTTTCTTTAATAGAAAAATGGAAGACAAAAAAAATCAGATAGACTTTGTAACATGTCTAGATTTCTGAAAGGTTTTAGTCCTAGACCAATTAATTGATAAGGAAGTTAATTTCCAAATGGAGTGCCCTCACAGATAATCTGCCAGCCACCTTGCTGTTTACATGGAGAGTGTCAAGGTCAAGTGCCCGCTGCTGCCTGCAAGTGTCCAAGTCTTAAAACATTTGGGAGTTTACAGGCTAAACTGAATACCGGTAATGTAGCCGGGAAACATTTACAAAAATGGTATGGATCATGTAACTTGTACTCTAAATATATAACCTATCTTTAAAATAATGTTTTTGATGATAAATTAGCAGGTGGTGTAAAGCACTTCAACTGCAGTAATGAACACCACAAAAATTCAATTTAAATAACTATTCATTTTGTATTCAGAAGAAGTTTTCAACAGAATCAAGTGTATCCTCAGGCTTAATTTACATTGAACAACTACCCATTATTTTATTTTCTTTCAGTGTTCATTTAGTAAACACTGGCTACCACAGTTCTTAGAGGAAATGTTATGTAGATAGTAATAAAACTATTGTGCTGAAGACCAAACACAGCTGATATTGATTCTATTTTTCCTTACTGACTTTGCATTTGTATTGTCTTTAACATTAATTTTTTGTATGCAATCATAAATTACATATAGTTTTTATTGTGTGTTGGATTTTTCCAAGTCTACCAAACATCATAAAGACTACATCTGAGAGTAAAATGAAGAAATTATAACTCTGCCTGGAGGTTAGTACCCAACACGAGGAAGAACTCAGCAACAGAAAATGAAAGGGACTAGTGATATAAATCTGACTTGGTAGAGAAAGGTGGCAATGAGAGTGGTGCCAAAATCCCTCATGATCTCCGAGAAATGGTTCCAGTAGATCTCAGTGCTCTGAGGAATTGTGGAGACACAAATTCTCCCACAGAGCATTGGTATGGCCTGTAGGGAGTATGTAATGGTCACAGGTTATATGTGAGTGAGATGTGCATATGTTTGTGCTTGAAAAGTCATTATTTCTTATTTAAAACATGGTTTTGTACTATCATTACTAATTTTAGTTCTTGGTTTCTTGAGGTTAACAGTTTGAAGTAGTATTTGAACTGAGCTCGGCCGGAGGTGTTTCCCGGGTCTAGGTGTGCACGGTAAGCGATCCATTCCCACGGGCACCCCTGAGAAACAGCTGTGGGGTGCTCTCTGAGGGTGTAAAAGGTATCAACATCTGCACACTGAGCTTTGTGTTCCAGCCTGTCCTGTGGCACAGCGGTAGCAAAAGCAACCACCTCCTATTTCTCTCATTTACACTTCCATTTTCCTCTCCATCTCTAAATGCAGACTTACATATGAGAAAGGTCAAAATACAGTAGCTTGGAAGGAAATGAAATAGGTTGTATTGCTTGTTAAATTCCACTATTTCTGTGGACAGTGTTATTTGTATTCCCTACCTAACAAAAACATCAGGATGTTCCTTTAATGCTTATGCAAAAAATAGCTGCTGATAGAAGAAAAATTTTCAAGAGGTTTCTATTTGCAGGAGAATTTAAATCAATAAATAATTTTAAAAACAAATGTATAAATATTCTTTTTCCAGTCTAGGGAGTTTCTCCCTGTCTAGGTTTAATCTTCCTTGAAAGATTTTTTCTTTTGATACTCAGTTCCTGCATAGCACCTACATCCAATATATTATGACATCTTATATTTTTTTAAATCTCCATAGCTCCAAAATTCTGTCTCTTTTTAATAGTCCTTCTTATTTCAGGTCTTCTTTCAGTTTATTTCATCAAAAGTTGATGAAACAAGTTTTCAGTTGTTTTCTGGTATACTTTGGCCTGTGTTTTTTTAATCTGTTTGTCCACATTCAACAATACTTATATGTTTGACACTAAGTAATACAAGGAAGTAAGAGGGAAGGTTTATTATGTCATGCTATTTCAGGGTCTGAAGCATGTTATTACAATGAAATTTCCATTTTCAGAAGACAACTCTGTATCCATATTTTTCCCTTACAATTCCATTGAAAGGAGTATCTGTTCAACTCTTTCAATCTGGAAACAAATTAATCTGAAATGGTGTCAGACATTTCAGCCAAAGAAATCCCATTGTGGGCACATGAGATACATCTACACATTTTGATGTTTGCTGCTTGGGCAATGAGGTTCCTGACAGCAAATAAAGTTATTGTTACCTGACAATGCATTGTGTACAAACAGAGTTTCTCAAAATGCTTTCCACAGATCTAGCTTCCAGCTCCAGGGCATAACCTCTGCTAAAACTTGTTTGGTTTTTTTGGGTTTTGGTTTTTTTTCTAAAACCTTATTTTATCCAGGTCTGCTGAGCAGAAAGATGCTCAGCAGCCTCTATTCAACCTGCTCTTCAGAGCCTGGAACTACAGCTATGTGCTATGTTTTCTGCCTTCAGGCTCTCAGGAAAAAAACAGTACAGGATTGTTACCAGAAACACAGAACTTGGGCATACCTGTTGCAACAGACAGGGTCTTGTTCAAGACCTGTGACTCTCACCTGAATAGTTCTGCATGGTGCTTTTATAAAATGACAAGATTTATGAGCAAAAGATACATGAGAAACTGAGTCTGAGAACCAAAAAACTAAAAATATGTAGTCTTGCACAAATCAAACAGAAAGAAAATGTTGAATATATATTTCCAAATTTCTGACAACTGAATGATTCAGTGAATTATATTAATATCTTATATTTTGGTCCACATATGATGAAGAATATTATCTTTCATGAAAATCTCACTGATATTTTATCCCTAATGTAAATTATTTTCCTGAAGGTCATTATCTGTGATCAGGGTTTTAAAACCCATCTGAAGAATATGTCTAACATACAAGCCAGCATAGAAATTGAACTGATACTCAGTAATTTTAATTGCACTCTTTCTGATTCTAGAATAATATTCATTGCAGTTAAAGGAATTTACTCAAAGGCGGAATAGTGTAAGAGACAAAATTATGCAGAAGTCACATACTGGAAAATTTAAAAAAAACCCTATTAGTAGTTTCTTTAATATCTATAATTTACTTTAATTTAATTTATATTTAATATATATAATTTAATTTTTAAATACATAATTTAAAAATATCTAAGACATTTTTCCTTGGAAAAGGTTGTATTTAGTTCTGTATTGTCACAAACGGACAACTAAAATAAAGATCATTGAAAAAAATTGATACCTCATTTGCAACTTCTTTTAACAACACTTTCTGAGTACTACCGTAGTCTGAAGAACTCTGCATAAAAATTAACTAACCATAATCAGAAACTGCTCTTTACCAGTAAATGCAGCTTATCATTATTAGCTGTCTTAACAGGTCACACAACGAACAACAAAAAAGAACCCTTGGAAACTCATGTTGTATTAATTCAGTTTAGATAACTTTTAAAGTCCTTTTCAGTGTGAAGGAGAGCTGGGGAAAGGGAGCTGCCTGCCATAGGCTGCAGGGGATGATAAGAGGAGAAGGCAGATTCTTTTTACAGGTATGGCATAAATGTAATATCATCAAGTATTAATAAGACAGTTAGGAAAGTTCCAGCCTTGGAAATTTTGAAGATTAAGCTATATAAAAATCATCCTGAGTAGTGCAAGTAAATTTAGTTCATTCTGGGGTACAGAGGGCTATGTGACCTGCAGATTGCCTTCACAACTCTTCAGAAAAAATAAAAATTATGTCAATGGAAGGTCTAACTAATCCTGCCTCTTCCTTCATTCATATAAACTGCTTCATATAAACCCTCTTGTGATGAGACCTTTCCTGTCCATTCATCAGTACTAAACTAATGAAACAGCAAATGTCAAAGCTGGAGTATGCAGTCAACTAGAAGAGCTGGCATTCAGAAAATATATTGCTATTTAACAGCTCTACATTACTGCTTATAAGCAAGTACAAGTGTTTTCATGAAAGACACGTGTACATTAAATCAGGAACTGCCCTTGTCTAATCAAGACTATATTTCAGCAGAAAGATTTTTAAGCAATAAAAGGACACTATCTCTTCTCCATTCAAAGATAGTTGATGTAAGGAGTTCAGAAGAAAGAAAAGAAAAAATAGTTAAATTTATCTTAAAATAGTATTCACAGTTTTATGTTATATGAATAAGTTTTAGACATGTGTAACACAACAGTTATTTATATAATTATAGAATTTATCCCTAGTTGGAAAGGACCAACAAAAATCAAGTCCAACTCCTGGTCCTGGCAGTACACTTCTAGAGTCACAGCATGTGTTTGACAATATTGTCCAAACACTTCCCTGGGGAGCTGGTCCAATGCCCATCCACCCTCTGGGGGAAGGACCTTTTCCTGATATCCAGCCTAAACCACCCTTGACAGAGCTTCATGTTGTTCCTTTTGCTCCTGTCACTGGTCACCAGAGAGAAGAGATTGGTGTCCCTTTGAGGAAGCTGTAAACCACAATGAAGTCTCCCCTCAACCTCCTCTTCTTCAGGCTGAACAAGCCAAGTGACCTCAGCTGCTTCTTGTATGGCTTCCTCTCCAAAGCCCTTCACCATCCTTGTAGTTCTCTTTTACACACACTCTAATGTTTTATATTTTTATTCTATTGTGGCACCCAAAACTGCCCCCAACACTGGAGGTGAGGCCACCCCAGAGCAGAGCAGAGCAGAGCAGAGCAGAGCAGAGCAGAGCAGAGCAGGACAATCCCGTCCCTTGCCTGGCTGGCCATGCTGTGCCTGATGCCCTCAGGACAGGCTTGGCCCTCCTGGCTGCCGGGGAACTGCTGGCTCATTCAACTTCCCATAGACCAGCACCCCCAGGTGCCTTTGCGCAGCACTGCTCTCCGGCCTTTTGTTCCCCAGTCTGTCTGTACATCCAGAGTTGTGCAGTCCCAGCTGTAGAATCAGGCCCTTTATTAAACTTCATGTGGTTAGTATACTTTCAGGTCCTACATCCAAGTCACTTATAAAGATGCTGAAGAGGTCATATGTATGTAAAAATATTTAACTGCAGACACTCCATAAAGGCTTTCACTTAATATTACTATTAGGGGAAAAGAATAGAAAAAATTGTCTTTTATCCTTTATGGCAGACTATCTGGATTCATGCTTATGAATTTCAAATTTCGAAGATGTAGCTTAGATCCTGCAGATAGACCACACTTTGAACCAGAATTTCAGTACTCCATAAAGTTGCATAATTTTCTATTTTGTTGGAAGTATTCCACATCTTTTATGAATGTTTGTGGGGGTTTTTTATTATATGTTCTGTCTCAAAGGAAAAATGGAAACTTATTTCTAAGTGTCAGTTACTAAGTTTTACTGAACTGAATGCTCATTGAATGCTCAGGGAATTTATCTGGGAAGAAGAGATCTCAATCTGCAATGCATGCACTGGATGGGAAAGCATGTACTCATAAGGCTACATTTTCTTTCAACCCTGCAGGATTCCCATAGTCTAAGTGACAGGCACAACCAGGAAGCATTAAGCACACCAGCTCTGACATGCCTTCTGCATCCAGAATATCTGTAGACATGTGGAAAATATGAGAATGGGATCTGTTATATAGTCTTATTGCTACTCTGTCTTTTTCCAGTGGTCAATTCTCAATTTTCCTGCCTGCACTTGGACCTTTCAGTGCAGTCACTGAAGCATGAGAAAAATGAACTTTGAAGAGAGGAAGAGTAACATCCTGCAGCACTGTTCTCAGGTTCAGGAGGACACCTTTGTCTGGACAAAGAGGGACCTTGGGATAATACGGATATCTCAGGCTTTGTAAATTGAAATGACAATTTTTAACTTTTATTTTTTTTCCAGTTTTCCTACACTCACTTCCTCCTTTAATAATTTACTTAGCTGGATTTGTAGGTGGAGATGTAGTACTTGGTTAACCACTCAGGTTGTTTAATTCGTTTTCACAGGTCTCTGTGTAAGGGCTCACAAACTATTAAAAAAAAAAATCTCAGAAACTGAAATCTTGCTTTTCTTATTGTCAGTCATTGAATGCATATAACCCTACTGGCAATCAGTCAAAGAGAAAGGTAGTACAAAAGTACCTCAATACACCTAACTACAGTCCCTGCAAGAGCTATTGCAGGAGATGAATATTTTTTAAATTCTGCTGTAGCAAGAAGATAGATGTCTTATTTTCTCTATGTCAGAATGAGTCTGAACACACATTAGGATGTTTTCTCTGGAGAGAAATACAGTGTCATCTGCTGGGAAAAACTGTGATCTTGTGTTTCAGGAGTAAGTTTCTTCCAAATTTCACATCTAATTAATAGAAGCACTTTCAGTCACAGCACGAGCATATTCTGTTTGGCACTCTGACCAGGATTTTGTTGGAATACAGTAAGCATTTTGTCATTAATAGAGTGATTATGGAATTTCCCCAACTCCAGGCATTAAAAAGGAACTGTAAGGGAAGACATCTGAGGAGGTTTTATTTCTGAGAATTTCATAAAGAACTCTGCCTTCACACAAAATTTTTTATTTTTTCATCGTTGCTAATATCAGACTAGTTTGTACTTGATCTTTGCTCAGCCACACAGGGATGGATAGAAGATCAGAAATCATCTTTAACCTTCTCTCTTTTTCTGCAAAATGTCCAAGTACAATCTCACAATTCTTTTCTCCTGAGTGCAAAAGTGGTTTGTTTTGGGAGTGTGTGCAATCTCAGTTCTCCCTTAATAACACTGACTGAAAGCTAGCACTTCTTCACAATCCTTATCAATTTATTTCAGCTAAAATATTAATAAGAGATTACATTAACTAAGCTTTGTACACTGATTGATTGAAGAGAAATATGGTATCAAAGACTTCAAAGTCCAATTCAACCACTCTCTAACAGATCTTATCACACTCTACAACTGCCTGAAAGGAGATTGTAGTAAGGTGAGGGTCGGTCTGTTCTCCCAGGTAACAAGTGGCAGGACCAGTGAAAATGACTTCAGGTTTCACCAGGGAGTTTTAGATTAGATATTAGAAAAAAAATCTTCACTGAAAGGGTGGTGAGGCATTGGAAAAGTCTGCTCATGAAAATTGAGTCACCATCCCTGGAAGTGTTAAAAACCTGTGAGAGTGGCATGTGGGGGCATAATTTAGTGATGAATGTGGAGGTACTGGTTAATGGTTGGATTCCATGATCTTAAGGGTTTTTTCCTACCTTAAAAATTCTATTATTTTAAGATAAATATTTAAATCCAATATTCTTTAGAATGGAGGGATGTTTGGATTTCGAGTTTGGTTCCTGCATAGCGGTGAATTCTAATACACAATCAATCTCCATAGAATTTTTGGAGGAAAAAACCGCTTCTATAGTTGAAGGAAGTATCATCAGTAAGATCATAAATAGCATTTCACTGTATAGAAATTTAGGAATAATTTCAGGGGGACCCATTTCAGTGATCCTTAGATGCGTAAACAGCTCACTTTTTGACTGAATTTCAAACTACAGATTTAATGCTAACAGTTTCAACTAGGATGTTATTGAAGGACCTTTTTGGAAACTGGTGTTGATTCCTGCCTTGTAAGATACTTCTCAATTTTGTTAGCAACACATTAAAGAAATAGTCTCGTCTCTGCAGATTGTTTGTAACTGCTTTCAAGATTAGCATTGCTGTACAGGAAAGTTTCTGATTTTAGTGGCGGAAAAAGTCTTTTCTGCATCAAATAATGAGAAAGAAGGTATGAAAGAAGCATTTATACTCAGGATTCATAATGTACCATCATAGCTCATTCCTTACATCGAGAAAATAGCAAAAAAATGTAATAACAATTAAGTTAAAGATCTACATGCAAAACAGCATAACGCTATGGTGAGAAGAATTGCTTTAATTTGAGATTTGGATAGGGATGTCAAGTTTTATGTAATTAGCTGTTCATCATGGGAACTCACATTCCTGATATAAACGCGCTGTTAGCACATGCAAGGGAAGGACAAAAACAAATACAAACTCTAAATTAAAACAGCAGTGGTAACAATTACATTGCAATCATTATACGCTGCCTTCAGCTAACATGCAACATTGTCCATAGAATATTCCTTAGGAATTCACACAAAAGAATAAAAAACAACCAGTCTTTATCAAGATATGGAATATTGGTATCCTCTACAAAGTTTCAGATGAGGGACTGTTTCATCAATGCCATGAAGAACAGCATTTTCTCTTTTCAAGAAGGAAGAAAGTAGAGGACAGTCATGTGTATGTCCAAGAGTGTAGTGCACCTGACAAGGTGCTAACAAAGGGAAGAGTGCTCAGCTGAGCTGAAATAGTCACTGCATACAATCGCTTTAGAGCAACCCAGGTGCAGGATGTGACCGTTTCATGTTTAGTTTCACATATCTGCTACCCACATTTTGATGGCAACTACCTGTTCTTCACCTCCATCTTTTCTGATCTTGCTGTTGTCACGCAGCAGCTACCCTTCAAAACATTCTAACATTTCTGTTAGTGGCACTTAAAATGTTCTGCCGTGACTAGACTGATTCTCTTTATTAGCCAACAGCTGTTGGATGTTTTTAAATAATTTTCACAGGGTTTGTGAAAGTGTGTCAGCTAATTACTTACAGTTTCGCTTCAATCTACTAATTCCTACACCAACGGGATGCCCCTTTCAGAGATATGCCCAGACTGGCTTTTAATGGCGTGAACAGAGCTGGCTGTTACTGGTTTCCAGCTTTCCTTACCTGTACAGGTTCTGAAAAATTAATTTAAAAAAACCAGAATGAAATTATGAACCTTTCAAAATGGTCTAAAAAAAAAGCCTTTAATATTCTTGCCTTTACCCACCCTAGAAATGGAAAAAGTACAGCACATTTGCAATAGGTGGATCTTGAAAAGCTTTGTCTTATTTCCCATCATTAAAAACTTTGGAAGCTTTAGCTGTTCTGCTGAATACTCAGATATATTAGCCTTCATCAGCCTCAACAGCCATTGGAGTTGATTCTGCTTTTTGATATACTAAATCAGAAATACACTAGAGGAAGATTCACTTGTGCTACTTTCCCCAAATTAAAATAGGAATTGAACAGTTTATGGGTGGCTTAGCACTATTTTGGATATTTGAAGTTTCTACTTGCTGGTTGAACCTGTTCTCCATAGAGAATATTAATAAAAGTAATAGTTCATTTACAAGTAATGTTTAGGGCCCAGAACATTCACCAGCTAATTTTTTATCATATTATTATTATATCTGTATTAATAGGACAGTAGCACTACGTTAAATCTTGTATAAAGCCATAAATGATCCACAAAAGAAGTCACGCGTGTCCAACCAGGCAATCATTTCCACTTTTATACAAGTCTTGAATGACAACACTTTGAAATTAAAATCCTTAAACTACTTACAAGGTTCATCTCTTTCTTTCTCCTCCTCTGTTCACACTACACTAAATACATACAACTTAGGGCAACATTTCAAATAAGACATTCCCTAAATTAATTAGAAACAGAAAACTTTCTTCACAGTGAAAATGAAAAACCCATACATATGTAAACCTGACATCTGAGATTACACTCGGCAATAAAATTATCACTAATTTAGAGAGGAGTAATTGTTCTCATAAAACATTAATTTCAGGTTTGAGACTGTTCTTCCATGAGAAGTGTTTGGGATTTCTGCTTGCATATTTAGCTAAGTATTAGCAGGGTTTTTTTCCTCCAACATCAGCATCAAATTTACCTATTTGTAGTAACTCTTTTTAAGATTTTTTTTTTTTAGTATATAATATTAAGGTAATATATGAGCCAATATGCTACAGCTTTTTCTGAGTCATCTCTGCAAATGCACTTGTGCATTTTACTGTTAACACATTAACAGAACAAGATGTGTATTCAAACACCAAAGCATTCATGAGTTTAGAACAAATAGTTTTATCTTGTTAATTGCTTTTTTTGTCCTTGTAGAGATGAGCACCAGTAAGGATTGTTGATGTGACTTCTCATTTCCAGCAGTATTTGGATGTAGTATTCTGATTCAAACAAGTCTTTGCTTAAAATTTTTAATGGTTAGAGAAAGCATTAAGTGCATATTTTAGAAGTCCACATCTAATATTTTGCTGTAATGCATTATACTGGATACTGAATGCATCTACACTCTTTCTTTACAATTGCACCAAAGTCTAACTAATGAGGAAATGGATGAGAAACAAATAAATATTAAATCCTGTAATTAGAACCATTGCTTCTTGTAGACCACCAAAAAAAAAAAAAAAAGAAAAGAAAAAAAAAAAAAAGAGCTGCTTTAAGAAAGTCAATCTTTTTTTATTTTAAAATATCAAGAAGCTCCCCAAATCCTCATACTGTCAGCTCAACCTTGTGCATTTGAAAAGTAATCAGCACTGGTTAGTAACAGAGCAACTTCAGTGAGCCCTGGCCTGTAAATCAATAGGCTGAATTCTCCTGACCCTTTCCAAATTCCATTTCCAATTCTACAATAGGGATTAGTGTAGATTTAGCACAGATAGACAGATAAAACTAGCAGTATGTGCAGACTTACTATTTAATAGACTGGATCTAAGGTATCAAGGGTTGCTGAAATGGACTGTCAGCTAATGTAGACAGGGAAAAGATGGGGAAAAGAGGAGAAATCTTCTGCTGTCCCTTAAAGCAATAATGCCCTTATTGTCTTCAGTCCCCAATCAGAAGATTTCTGCTTGGTTCCTGCCTTTAAAATATACTTCATGTACTAAAAGCTTTAGCAAAACCTAATTGCAAGGGTAGTTCATATGAAGAACACTCACAAATTCTAAATTCTGAAGGTTTTTTAAAATAATCTGGAATCTGGTTATTATTATTATTATTATTATTATTATTATCTTTTCCCCCTTAACTATGAATATTCTAATGCACATTTTAATTTGAGTCTTGGAAGCAATCCCTGTAAAGAGACTAATGCCCATTGTTGCAAATGTAGTTACTTTGCTTAGTGTTACTTACTGTAACTTGTCTTTAAAAGCCCCAAAATTGTAATAAATTAGTCAAAGCTGGTAATATAGAAACAAGTGACCAAACACTCTGGGAACAATGATGTAGTCTTCAAATCATGAACAGTGCTTGGACTTAAACTTGCTTACACTGTACTTTATTTTATATTTAGCAGTAACAAGAGCCTTATAAATCACAGTTCTGAGGACTACAAGTCTTTGTACTAAAATATTATCTTTTTAGACTCAGCATAGCTGCATGTTAGGACTGCAAGTCTGTGAAGACTTTTACTATGCCTATTACCTTATTTTTTTTTTTGTCAGGAGAGTTTGGACAAACGAAAGTACTTTGTCTTTTTGGGGTGTGAGATGTCCTTTGAATATATCACAGAATAATCAGGGAGAGTCACCATGAGTTAATTAGCATTAGATAAATGTGGAAAACAAGAATAGATTTGTCATTTCTTCAACATATTCAAGGCTATTCCATTCCTTGATCTTCAAGGAGGAGGACAAATAAGTCTTTTTATTCCCTTTTTTTCTCATTATTGGGAAAAAAGCAACATTTTAAAATAGTATTAGCAGTCATCATGAAGTAATGGTTCTGCAGTTGTTAGTAGGAAAGGAAACTATAACCTATCATCGACAGATTTCTCAAAAATGCCTCTGAAAATCATACAAGCTTATAACTTGGTGGTATGAAAGCTTATGCAGTAAATGTGTTTGCACAGTTTATATGGCATAAAACCAGCACAAAAATATTTTAAGGAAGAGGCAAGTGAGAAGATGCTTCATGTGGTGAAAAGAATGATGGTTCATTATCCCTGTTCAGCTCTCCAGAGCTAATACTGTTAAATAGCTTTCCATGGTCTTCTCCCTCATTCATGAATTTTTCAACCTAATCTATTCAATCATTCTCCCTACAGAACATGCTAAATACTTTTGCTTAGCCTTGGTATTTTCTTTAAATCCTTTATAGCTTTACTGTATCTTTCTTGAGACACAGGAAAGGAAATGTACTGTATATGATGTTTCATGGACTCAATCAATTTATACAGCTACATAATAATGATCTTACTTTATTTTCTATTTCTTTCCCAATAGTTTCTAGGATTCAGTTTGTTCTGGCTGCTCACAATTGGGTATTTTCATAGAACTACTTATCATAACTGAAATGTCTCATTCCTGAATGGCAAGACTTAGGCTTTGAGCCCATTACTATGTGTGTAAACTTAAAATTGATGGAGTGGAGAGAGGGACACTTGGAATTTAACTACATCGAATTTTCACATTGACATTTTATTTCTTAACCACTGAGTAGTGTAAGGAGATAGTGCAGTTCTTCAGATTCTGTCTCTATTCTCCCAAATAATTCAAAATCATAGGCAAATTCTGTCACTGCTATTCACAGCATTTTTCATGTTGTGAATGTGTGCATTTCACAATATAGATCTGCTGGAAGTTCATGGGTGACCTTCACTGTGGGAGCATCATTATTCAACATGTCCTCTTTTTCTCTTTGGTAATGAGAACCATATCAAAAGTCAACTTATACTTCAAAAAGTGGTATTTTTAACTGGTTTCCCTTGTTCATACACTTGCTGTAGCTCTTGCAAGGAAATGAAGAAGACTTATGAGATAGCTTTTAAAATCCTGACAATTCTTGCCTAGTATGATGTTCATTTATGAGCACCCCAACTCTGCTCTTTATTATATAGCCTAGTAATTTCCTGATAGAAATATCAGCCTTTTCAGTTATACTTATTCAGACTTACATAATCTTAGAGAAAAAGTTCTTTCGTTTTACATGGTAGTATATAATCTATTTTGTAGTCAGTTCCTTTACATCCTCGGTAAAATACTGCCTAGTTCTGGCACCCATTTATTTACTACCGTTTCTACATTTGTGTGTCTGCTCTGTGGCTGCACCTTCTGATTCTTTATTTAGAAGGGATCAGCTAATGAGTCCTTCATGAAGTCTGGTGAATCTCTTTGAAGCTTGTGAACCATAACTAAACATATAAGCAGTTAATTTGCATTTTTCTTCCACAGTAGTACATTTATATCTGGATTGTCTGCTGGGTTCACACAAAATCTCTGGAAGGCTCCTTGCTTTACCATATTTCAATAAAGGCATTTTTATTAGATTTTATGTTTCATTTTATTTGTTCCCCAAACAGGTTTGAACCTGACTTTTATGTGTTTGCATTTAACTTGCCTGAATTTAGAACAAGTTATTTGCTTGTTTGTTTGTTTAGTGTAGATATTCAGTAAAGGATTCCTTCCCCACATTATTTCTACCTTGCCTTGCTCTTTAGCTAAGCCAGATTCCTTTGAGTTTTTTTGGTTCTATATTCTCTGTATTTCCTACACTGTTTAATATAGATCCTTAAATACCCTGCACTTGCAATTATTTATTTATTTTTAATGCCCCCTTTATTTCTAATTTAACAAATTTACCTATTTTTATGTAGACCCTCTCTTCAAGTTAGGCAGAATAGTAATGAAACAGAGTTAAAATCTGAATGTGCGATGAAACATCCTATTAAAGAGCACAATCAACAGTTAATAGAAATTGTATTACAGAGCTAGAATAAAATAGTTTAATTCATATGTAATATTTGCATTTTTGGAAACATTCCACAAATGAATTTATAAATCTGTAGAATCAATTATTTGACTGTGGAATGGGGTATTTTTAGTTGTTAACATTGACAGTGTCCATGTATGCTCTGCTCTCCATATTTTTATATATAAAATTCCAGATAAACAAAGGGAGAAAATTATAAGAGTCAAATTATCAGTTTTTTGGTTGAAATTGGGAAATAAGGCCTGTAGTTGCTCTGCTACAAGCTAACAACATTTCCAACAAACAACCATGATTTTCACATTATCCAACACTGTGCCTTCCGTCTTTGAATCCAAATCACAGCATTCTCAAAGACAATATACCGTTAAGTAACAATTCAATTAAACAGGCAAACCATCTATCATCAGTACTCAGTGATTAAAATGTCCTTGTTATCAGCACTATCATCCATTAATTAAATGCAAGATCTGTTTCAACAGAGGAAAATCTGCAAAATGAGTTGCAGAAAATTTGATAAATCAACTCCTAATTAACAAATGCTGACAGATTTCTTTTTATTTTATCTTATTTTATTTTGTTTTTAAAAAGGGAGCTCAAAATTGGATACTATGGAAATGCCTGCAGATGAAAATAATGGAAAGCTGACAATAACATGCTGACAGTTCAATTTTTTAAATTCTATTTGTCACATTCTGTGGCTTGGCAGTGTTTTATATATACTGGCCTTTTCTTAGCATTTTGTGGAAAGCTTTACATATGCACTTTGTATGAGATTTAAAAAATTGTTTTTTTCACTCAAATCATTATGGATGCAGAAGAGCAGATGATTTGATAATAATACCATAAAGAGGAATAAAATCCAGAAGATTTTTAAAAACAATAAAATTGTATTAGATTAGCATCTTGAGATTGGTGCACATCCATTAGACGCAGCACCCAATGAAGGTGAACAAGGTGTAAGGAAAATGAATTTTTCCTTTCTTTTCACCTACTGACACCTATGTCACACCAGTCTTTTTACATCGTACACAAAGGAAAATACTCGGATGTGTAGCATAAGTGCTTTTCTTATCTGTATGTAATCACAGTAAAAACAAGACAAAAGCACCCTGCAGGTTTAGAGGAGGGCTGTGATACCGTCCAAGTTTGTTGTCTAGGACTTTCAGGGTCCTCTCAGAAGTAACAGAAAGGTTACATGATTCACACTAAGATAGCATTCCTTTCTGATTTGCTTTTGAAATTTTCTCTTTTTCTCAACATCAACAATTCAGTGAGGCCAGAGAAGTCATCTTAATCAATTCAAGTCCAATAGTTGAGGACTAGAATAGAAAAAAAAAAATCTCTATTTCCTTACACTTTTAAAGCCCCTTATTTTTTATCAGTTTTTAGACTTTATTTTGTTTGAAGACAAGACTTTTATCTCTCTCCAGAGATACAGAAATAAAACAAAGCAAAGCTTTTGATAAATCAGCAGCTGAAATGGGAATCTACCATCAACACAAATCAAATCTTGATCAAATAATGATTAATTACTGTCAGCTGTGTTACATGTTCCCATATTTGCACTTTTATTCTTAGATATGGGTGTTGTTTTCAGGATAATGAAAATCTAGTTCCAAAATCTTGGTCTCAATATCCAAGTTAGCTTTGAATGCTAGTTCAAAATTTAATTAGGGCTAGTTCATATTTAATGAAATTAACAAATGATTAGATGTGAGGAAGATCAGCTACAATATTGGGGTTGAGTGAGCTGCATTCCTATGAAGATTTTTCTTGCTTTAAGTAACAACAGCTTTACCTGAAGAATACTTCAAGCATACCTTTTTAAAAAACTTCATTAACTTCTTACTGTGAACTATTATGTAGAGGAGGACAGGGTTATATCTTCCAGTATAGATTACTTTCCACATTTGTGAACTTGTGCATAATTGTATTAAAATATATAAATAAAGTTATAATATATGCACCCTAGCTGAACTTATTTCCTGTTTAAATTAGTACATTGTCTTAATCTCACATTTATTTAGTGTCTTAATGTCCAGGAATTTGATGTGAAATGCCTACAATTATAAGCACTTGCAAATAGATCAGGTTTTCCTTCCTAATTGCATGCTCACTTAATGTTAACCTAAGAGCAACTGTGTTCCACCTTAAATGCTAATAATATACCAATTATTAAAAACTCTTCCATGGAAAAATATGTCTGTGTCTATAGATTAATGACAAAATGATGGGCTTTTGCTTTTCAGTTTGATCTGTAATGCGTAGCCAAAACAAATTTGTCTGTCTAGGAGTCCTAGCACTGGATTTTCTTCTTCCTTTCTCCATTCCTCTTTCTCTCCCTTTCCAACTATTATTTGCAGCGTCAGATACTTTTATTTCCTAACTGAAAATGACATTAAAAAGGAAGGTTCAACAAAAAGAAATCACTCTGGCTTTGGTGAAAAGCAGATACACTCTTACAACTTCAAAAATACAGGGAACTACTTCCACTGATGTAGAACACCCTATTTCTTATTCCCACTGTCTTTCCTCCCCAGGAGGCAAGAGTGTCTCATATACTTGTCATGCCTGTCACTCTGACTGCAGATATCTCACTGTGGGTAGCATTTAATGTTAATCACAACATCTCCCTCTCCATTAGAGTAATTGTTTGTCTCTCCCTCCCTCCTGTGGCTGTTTATTATGCCTACAGTCTATCTACATAATTGTTATGGGTTGTAAATGAACATCTTCTCTCCTGGTGGCAATTATATGTGTAATTCTTTACCTTGTTTTCATCACGCTTATGATTGGATGATACTTTTGACCAGAAAGACTTGATGCAAAAAGAAAAAAAAAAGAAAGAAAAGGAAAAATATTATTTATAAAAAAGTGCATTAAATACTGTTTGGCCTTTTATGGTTGCTTCTGTCAAAGCAAGCAAGTTCGTCCTAGGAATGCATTCTTCCCTGGTTTATTTCATTCCTTTAGGGAAATTTTTTCCATTAATAAGTATCTTATAAGAACCTGTTTAAACTTTCTGTTTCATAACATTATTAGGATAGGGTTATATATTTTTGTTTTATTAAAAATATCATTGCTAGTTTATGAAAGAGGCATTATTAACTAAGATACAAACCTCCTTTTTGATATAATAATTGATTCAAATCCAACTAGTTGAAAAGTCATAATTATAATAAATATATGGAGCATGAATTTATGGTAATTCAATACTATATAAATTTCATGTAAATTTGTCACATAGATGATCACATTAGTAAAAAGCAAAAAAAAATTCATCCCCTTAGCTTTAAGTGTTTTCTAGCTGATATGTTAACAAAAGTCCAGACTAAAGAAGAAAGTGATCAAAGCACTCAGCTGTAGAGAAGGAAAAACCTCTACACCTCCATAGTTCTGTCAGAGTTCTCCAAGACTCGTAATAATGGAAGTAATTTTAGAGAGAACTATGTAGGAAAATAGGACCACAAATTAAACAGAATTTTTACTATAAAGCATATTCTAATAATTAACTTTTTTTATTTTAAATAATCTGACTAGAGACAAAGAGAGATAAAGAAAAAATCCGTTTACAAGTAACTTACCCGTTATTCTATATTCTTTCAGAATAGGTCCTTGTTTTCAAACTCGGTTTCAGCCAACTCTCACTTCCTGAGTGTCAGGAACTTTAGCCCAATTCTTTGGGAATTTCCTTTACTCCACTTCTGGGTCGTCTCTGTTGGCTTTCTCCAAAATCTGTCTCACTATGAGCTTCAGACTTGCAGCTCCTTTATATGAGTTATTTATTCTTATTTATGACAGTCCTGTATCTCCAAAACTCCCCTCATCAAGATGTGCAGCTGCCCTCAAAAGAAGAAGCAGAACCCCTCATTTCAGAAGTACCCATCTGATCTAATAATTCACCTTTCCAGAGGAAGTTGACAATACCTTGAACTAAACACTCACCAAACAACAAAAAAATCCCTTCTGCTTCACTTTCTTCACAGCTTTTAAATGCTAAAGCTTTCTATCTTTTTGACTAAGCAAGTTGTCCCACAGCCAAGGATTTAAACCAATCTGATTTTTTTCTTAGCATTAAATTCGTCCACTTCCATTTGTATTCATATGTATGTATGTGTTTCCTTTTTACTTAAGCCCATGCTTTATTCCTGTCCTCTAAATGCAACATTTCTTCCTTTTACGAGGTACACAGCTTTTCAATGACAAAGACTGATGTCTCTAAATATGTGGCTGACAGTGTAGAGATGGTGGAACAGGAAATGTAGTCACTCTTGCAGTGTCTCAGAAGTCATTAGTATATAGATTGTCAATCCCACATTACATTAATTGAAAACACATTTAAGTAAATAAAATCTCTATTTGGTAATGTACAATGTAAATATGAAGCTAAATTAGAATTGTAATCTGTATTTTAGCTCTGCGTTTTCTATTTAAGTTTATTTTCACTTGCTAGAGTCCATAAAATTACAGAATTCAGTCCATATCTCTGCAATGGAAATATTTGCTTTGTAACCTCTCATATCCCTGTTACATCCTACAAAGTGACTAAAACTAGTTCACTGCCAAAGGCATGTATAAAGAATGTTATTGAAAATTATATGGAATTATGTATAGATCTGTAATGTAAGGAATATAAAACCATAATTAAAAATAAAACAATGATGTAAATTCTACTTGCCTCTATATTGCTTTAAAGATCACAGTTTTGCCTCCTTGATATTGACAATTTTTCTTTTAAATGTTAAGTTGTATTAAGGGACTTTGTCCTGGCAGAAGCGGTGTAGTGGGGAAAAACAGAGGGATGGTGAAAGAAAAAAATTACCGTATACCAAATCTTCATCGTCAATATCATATAACTTTTAAGGTTTGTGGAATGTAAGAGTTTGTCAGCATGAAAATATGTGCTGTGTATAATTTTACCCTTGTATGTATTAGTAGTCTAAAGACAGTGCTAAAACTACATTCATTTAGTCAATATTTTAAATATAAATTATTCAAACCTGCTTTTGTGTTCCAATATGAAGTTAGAATGGTAATGGTTAGGAAGACCTGTAGGGCTAAGATGGAATGAAAACATAAATTTCAGTTCTACATTCAGGAATTAGATTCTCTAAGTGAGTTGCTCTTCATTGAGACATTAAAATGAACTTCAAAATAGTGCTGACATGTTGTCTTCCTTAGCTTAACAAGAATTTTCTTTTATATTCACATATAACAATATAAGTATATACAATAATTTTAAGTTGTAAGAGTTACTTGTATTTGATTAATGATAGACACATAAATCATTTATCATGTACCATGACAAGTTTTCCACATGCTGATATTAAATAAAGGCAATATCTGCCTAAGGAACTTCATAAATATTTCGCAGTCATGCCTGAAAGAAAGCTCATTGCAATATTTTAGTATTGCTATGTATCCTGGAACACACTGAGCATTCTATAAAAATAACTGCACAAAATTATTTTAAAAAGAAATGTGTATCAGATGTCTAATTCCTCATGAACTACAAAAAGTAAACAAGCAACAATAATTATTTCTGTAGAGATTTTTTGGTTTTATTCTGACTATTTTTAAGATTATTATAAGAACAATTTCTGTCATTCTATAAACTACTCTAAAGAGGGAAAAAAAGTTTAAATTCTACAACTTCTGATTTTTCATTTACGCTTTGCCAAAAATGTTTAACTTTTTCTTTGTTTCATGTAATTTTACACAGAAAGAAACCTTGCCACAAGATAATCAGACACATGTTCAAAAGCAAAAAGAATTTGGTTTGTTCAGCCTGGAGAAGAGAAGGCTTGAGACAGATGGAGAGAGACCATGTACAGGAGGGTGTAGGACAAGACAAGTGGGAATGGCTTTTAACTGAAAGAGGTCAGCTTTAGATTAGATATTAGGAGAAACTTTACTGTGAGGGTGGTGAGGCACTGGAACAGGTTTCCTAGATAGGTTGTTGTTGTCCCATCCCTGGAAATATTCAAGGCCATGTTGTATAGGGTCCTGAGCAACCTGCTCCAGGTAAAGGTGTCCCTGGCCATGGCAGGGTTTGGGTCCCTTCCAACCCAGGCCATTCTGTGATTCTATGAGATTGAAGTCCGAGCCTCAAATAACAAGCTTACAACAGTGTCTGCAGTCCTGAAGAGATTAAATGCCATTATCTACAAAACAATCTCCAACAGAAGTCTATCAGATCTTCATTTCCATAAAGGAAATTGTATAGTATATTAAAGTTCGTAAGAAAACTGCCACGTGGAGTCTCAGATGATCCCTGTCAGGCTCTGTCACTACACATATTTTGTGATCCAGCCAAGCTTGCAAACACCTATGTTTTAAACATATATAGAAAACTTTATAAAGCAGCACACAAATAGTACTTTGTTTCTGGAGATTCTCTGTCCTCCTGCCCTATGCTTTATTCAAACAAACAAGCCAATGTGTTAACAATCTTGGCTCTGCCAACTGTGCAAAACTATTTAATATTCTTTTCATGTGGAAGCTGTTGTCTGATCATTAGTCATGTTTAGTTGCACCTGCAATTATTTTTTCATATATTTAATATGCCAATTTTATTGCAGTGACTGCTCTCAGGAGGTTTATAATAGTGATTAAAGCAATGTTAATTGTTGCGCTCATTTCAGGATTGCTTCAATGTCAATGTGATCAATGGTGATATTGGGAAATGTCAAAGTTTCCACAAGTTTAGAAAGCTTTTAATTAGAATATGTTAACCTTTTTAAAACTTTAATTTCCAGAATTCAGACTATTTCTCTCCAGGCCCCTGCCAAATTATCCTTTCATTAACATCCAATGGTGGTTTTTTTTTGCAGTGTAAAGAATTTCGAAAGCTTCACATAGTGTACAGGTTCATAGGTGTGCACATATATCCAAGGACATTGTCTATCCTTGCTGTTACCTTGACTTCATGTCTGTTCTTGAGAAGTCTGCCTCTTTTCCACTTGCAGGTTTCTTTACAAAGAGCTGATAATATCTCAGCATAGTCAGTGCCTGATACAGTAAAATAATTGATCGTATTTGGAACTCAGGCATTTACTGTTGAGAAAAAAAAACATTGAGGGGAGATTTTGATGTGAGAAAGTATTAGCTTTACACTGCATGTTGACTATTTATCATAGCATCAGGGCCTCAAGGATTTTTTTGTTCTTTGCTGAGCAGGCTTCAAATTTTTTGCCAGCTATGTAAGTCAGCACACTTACTTTTAACGGAAGAATCACTCAGACAGTCTAGATCATTGCTACAGTATGTAATAGGTGTCTCAAAAGTGGCATTTGAAAATGAAAACAAATATTCATGAACACTCTTGTTCCAGGCAGGCTGCGCAGAACCATCGTTCTATAACATTTTATAATACTGTGCAATATAGATATGTCAGTTCACTGAGGACCTCTGCAATTTGTCCCACTCTAAAACTCAAGAGTCTGATTTATAGGTTTTTCTGGTGGCAGTCTGAATTTTATTTCAGCTTCTAACAGACAATCATTATGCTATGGAATGATGGTCACAAGGACTTAGGAATTTCCTAAAAAACCACTGCCCATTGCCTCACTTAAGGGGTTTTTTTGAATTTGTGACTAGAACAGGTCAATATTCAGATTGGGCAGTTAGAATGGAAAGTGCAGAGGATGATCTCCCACATTATTTTTAATTCTGACCAGAGAAAAGTGAAAAGCTTGAAAGAAATGAATTTGCTAGATTGGTACCACAGACAGCTTTATTGCTAGTGCACAATGTAATAAAGGATAATTCTTACAAAGTCTGTAGATAAAATGAAATTAATTATCCCAGTCATCTATTTAGGGAGTCTGATGAGGATATTTCAGTGGACCTGATTTAGTTTCTCTTTGTTTAGGTTCTTCAAGGCATAGTTTGTCTGTTTAATTGACAAATTTCACTCAATTTACGTCCATATGAGAACAGCATTTATTGAATTGATTATACTTAACTGTCTTTCCCTGAAGAGGAGTAAAGTCCTACAGATGCTTCATTCCCATTAGCTTTTTCTCTCAGGCTAGCAATTATCTGTGTCCAGCAAACGACTGCCTTCTGCAGCTATGACGGCAATTTTGTCTATTTACAAAAATACTGAGTAGCAAAGTTATGGCATCAGTGGGGGCTACAGGGTTGGTTTCCATGGGAAAATGTCAGAAACTCCTCCCATGTTCAACAGAGGCAACGCCAGCCAGCACCAAGAGGAACCAACAGGTCACTGGCCAAGGCTGAGCCTGGCAGGGATAGTGGTAGTGCCTCTGGGATATTTAAGAAGGGGAAAACCTGCTAAAACAGCAGCCAGGAGAGAGGAGCGAGAATATGGGAAGGCAACAGCTCTGCAAACACTGAGGTCAATGAAGAGGGGGAGGAGGTGCCACAGATACCAGAGCAGAGATTCCCCTGCAGCCTGGGGGGAATACCATGGTATTGTATGAACTTGTTGCTTGAAAAGGCAGTGCAGCGTAATCTTTCAGCCTGCTGATTCCTCTTAGGCTTTATAACTATATCAGTTATAGTTATCTTGGAGATAAAAACTGGAAGTAGAATGGGATGAGTTGGAAGAATTGAGAACAGGACACAAATATGGGCATGGTGGTTCAATGGTAATTTGTTTTTTGAATATGCAGACAGTCCTTTCTTCATATAATTACACACACAATATATTACAATTATCTAGGAGCTAGTGGCAAGCATATGGATATCTTCGGCGAAACCTTTGTGTGAATGTAGGGAAAAGGTCTGCCCATACCAAGAAAAATACAGGACCAAAAAAAAAGTCTCCATAGTTCAGTGTCCTTGTAAGGGTCTTCACTGAGTTCCCCAGGGAAGGAATATGCTAATCTTTCTTGCAGTTTTGAAAATTTTAATGAACTTCTGACATCTTTAAGTGTTTTGGGTTTGGGTTTTTTTGTTTTCTTTGTTGTTGTTGTTGTTTTCCATGTAAATTGAATAATGCAACACAAATATATCCTGACAGAGCTGTGTCTGACAACAAAAATGTTACAGAGATCATTCTGAATGTGAAACTACCCTAATCTGTAACCTTTTGAGGAGTCCTTATTAGAAACTGAAGTAACAATTGTAATGGAGAGAAGAAAATGTCGTCATACTTTACACTGAATGTACACATGTGTCCCTTCCCCTACAGGCTCACTGCAAATGTTTTGAATTTAGGCTGTGAAACAAAACAGTTCCACTGGAGATGTGCTTCTGCTCCTCAGTTATGTCTTGTCTAAATTCCAGAATAGACCTTGACAGCTGACACAGAAGTACTTCTAGCTCTAAAATACTGATGATTTAATATACACAAATATATGATGTAATTCAAACCTTACACTTTGTCAAAATTTAAATGATTGACAACCTTCTGAATACATTCAGACATATTTCTTCCATGTAAACTCCCTAACTGAAGCCAGAAATTAATTCCCTCTGAGAAACGCTACAAATGGATATTTATAATACAGCTTTATTGAAATCCCATGCTGGTGTCAAGAAATTATTAGTAAAAACCTAGGATAAGAGGTTCCCATGGTAGTTTGGGTTTGTCTCAAACACAAGTCTTTTTTTTTTTTCCCTAGTCTTGGAAAAGCCAGTCATCTGCTCTTTAGGCTTTCATATGAACTCCTAATGTCAGAGTGCACTCAGTCTGAATAGAAATTCAGTAGAATAAATGTCTTCTGGAAGCTACAACACAATAACATGATGGACTCAATTTCCTTTTAACTTAAGCATTGGATTCTATATTTTGGATTGTGCAGAAACATAATATGAAGAGTACAAAAGTCTAATTATTTACAAAAGCATTTGCTGTTCTAAAATGAATCATCTTGAACACTTTCTGCAGTTTGCTGCTCCTTCTCTCATATTGTTCTGATTTCCTGTCTTCATAACAGAAAATATCATAAATACTATAAGCTTAAAACTGTAACGGAGCACTAACTGTATCTGAGCAGTTAATCTATCTAATCCAGCAAGTAAAGAGTTAAGGAGGTTAACTATTTTTAACAATAACTATAATATGATTCTTATTTCTTTTTTCATCATTGAAAGAGTGAGACTACCCTTAACTGCAAGTGAGTGAGACTACCCTTAATTGCTCAGTTTCCCCTCCATCCTCTTGAAGAATAACTAATTTACAGTTGTCTTCACAGGTCCTTTTAGCAGGGAAACGTATCTCATTTGCAAACTCTCTGAGGATTTTGATGCAATGACAGTCAGCTGCCACTGTCAAACCCAGCCTTTAAGGTGAGAGAGAAGCTACAGTTGCCTTCAGGCTCAGCTTCATTTAATATGAAATTTGTGATGGTGGTGGTTGGAAGAAAGGATTAGATTTGTTTTTGATGAACTCAGTAACTACTTCAAATTTCTGTATTTCATACTGTAATTCAACTTCTTATTTGAGCTTCTCAGGAAGCAGCAGATCTAAGCTTTTGATCACGTTCTATATAAACACTTGAACTTAAATATGTACAGGTAAAGTTACAAGTTACACGTAGAAAATTCCTTGGTCTCCCTGCTAGCTTGCGTAGGGAATGAATGGATTGCAGCGCTGGAACTTTGAAGTGAGCATGGATAGAACTCCTGGGAAACAATTATAAAATGTAAATAGCTGTGATCTGTCCTTGGACTTGTATCACTGCTTGACTGAAGGTAGGTTTAAAACAACTTCAGCTTCTGTAGTTTGTTAGGAAAACATTAGAAGACATGAAAATTCTAGAGATATTAATTAATTTGGGTGGCCTGATTAAGTTTAGAAGACACAAAAACTTGAAGAAATACATTAGAAAAGTTCAGACTGTAGATGAAAGCAGATGAAAGCTCTTAAGTGATAAATGTGTACTTTGCAGGACATATGGTTCTGTAAAATGTACAGGAGGTGTAAATGCATCCTTTGATAAAATAGCACAGTTTCCAAAATAATACAGATTTCAGAGTTAAATATTCTGCAGCTTCTCAAGAGTGCTAATTATTTTAAAAGTTACTTAATTTAATTGAATATCCACCCAGTAAGTGGCAAAGAAAATGGACTATATCTGGAAGAGAAAATAAAATCATAAACAGAAATATCAGGGATCACTGGCATAAAACTGTGACCAGGCCATGTATTAAGTTATAGTTTCTATCAATCATAGTCTTGTACTGGGTCTTTGCTGTTGTCTTCTGTGTTTTTCCCTGCTACAGAACCCTCTAATATAAAATCTCACAAAGTTCCCTTGCCATCTCTCATTGCTATGTCCTCACAGGAAGATATCTGAAATTGTGAAGAATTTCATTGCATTTCTGGCTTGTAAAATAATTTTTATAGGAAATTCAGTGTTCTTGCTCCTCATGACTGTCTATTGTCTTCTCAAAATCAATTTGCTCATCCTACCAGGTAGCTAACAAGCATATGCAAATATTAACAAATTGCTACAGACAAAGGACATGCAGAAGTCATTTTATTTGTGTATGTGCCTGTTGAGTTTATATAGCAAGTATTTTGATGGGTAATATATTAGTTTGCAAAGAGCTTTAGGAAAAAAAACAACGCAAATGCAACATACTGTCACTGTTCAGCTGAGGCCTGTCGTGTTGATATTAAAAAAGAACAGGAAAAACATGCTCAGACTTATACTTGATCTTTGATTGCAATTGTGACCATATTTGCTCAGTATTTCCAAGAGTTTTAGCTTACTTAGGAAATACTTGTTTTTAATAACAATGACACACAATGACACACCACATAGTATATCTTCAGCTATGCTTGATAAGAACTTCTGGTCTCTCCTTGAACAACGATTAATTCAAGAAGAAGCTATAGCTTGGGATTTTTGAATACTTGCACAAAAAAGCACTGATGTCCCCTCATTTCAAGTAAAACACCTCAGTAGGAGTCTACATGCTTCCAAATATGTTACCTTCTTTTATTTTTCCTGAGCAGTAATGAGTGTTAATTGTTCTTAATTTAATTTTTAATGGGTCCTTACCTAATTAGCATGTAGAAAGTTTTTACAAACATAGAAAGATATTCTTATGGAAAGAAAGAAGATGATTCGTTGCAATTTTTACACATCAGCACAAAAGCTTTGTAATAACAAAAAAATACCTTTTCATATTCTTGTCTGACCTATCAAACATCATGATTTGCTGTATTTGAAAGCTTCATTCTTGCAATCTGCTACATTGTTAATGTAAGATATGTGGTTTTATTGTTCTGACTACTAATTAATCTTTATAATTGTAGTATTTCAACAATAATCATGATGATAAGTCAGGCAATAGCAGCTGAAAGAAGTGCCTTCATCTGCACTTCATATTGAAATACCCTCACTTGATGGGCGTTGGTGGAAGCGAAATATCAATTTACAGTAATGGACTTATGAGGACTCATGGACTTATGATGGACTTCACTGCCTTTTTTTTTTTTTTTTCTTGTTCTCCATCTGGCTTTTTCAGTGAAAACATTAATGTCTTGTTATGACAAATCAGCTGGAGAAATTGTTTTAAATTGAGTCCTTGACATATACTACATGACAATATTACTTTTCTTTCTGGAGAGAGAACAAGAAAAAAAAAAGTCAGTATGTCAGTAAAAAGACAGTACTGATGGTCATTCATAGATCCACTTAAAATTGTAAATCCTTTTTCTTCAACTACTGTGTAAGCCTATAAGACATCAGCCTTGCTTAAGTAAATAATTTCTTTTTCTGATGACAAGTCTATTAATGCAGGTGTTTCTGTATATCTTTGGCAGATAGATCTGTCTCCATCTGTCCACATCTTATTCAGTCATTTTCAAATTTTTAAGCCTGTATTATATTTGAGCAGATAGGAATTTATTCCTTGCCTGAGAAACATAATTAATGTAGATTTTGGCTATTTAAACCTCACAGCTGCAGTCAGTACTTGGAAAATTGTCTAGTTTTATCTACAGTAACATCGTTAAGACAGTGTAACAACTTTCCACTGTTAGACAAAGATCAGGCATTGTGAAGGACTTGATACAAAGTTTTGTTGCTTTAAACTTTCTTCTTTAAGTAGGAAAATTAAGTATATTTAGGTTGATATAACTGAGACTGTTCGATTTCACATAACTAATCAGATAATATATATAATGTATAATAATTTATACTTTTAAAAATCTATAAATCCCTATTGAGCTAATAAGGAATTGTAAACTTGTGTGTATACATATATATATATATATACATACACATAGATAATGTTGTGATCTTTTCTTTGCTTTCTCCAGCCCTTAACTAATAACTGTAGCAGTTGAAAATTTCTTTACAGATTGGGTTTAATCTTCAGAGTTGTAAATGCTCTTTAAGTTGGAACCACAATTTAGAATGGATTACAAATTCTGCAAAAGCACTCGATTTTCTGTTGTTCTGTGTTTTGTGTTATCCTCTACATAAGGCTGCTAAAAAATGCCAGCATTTTTCTTCTAACTAATTTCAACACTAGTTAAAGTTTTTGGCATGAGTTGTAAATTCGACGTTTCTCTCTGTGTTTAAATGACATTTTAGTGATGTCAGGCACTAACACTGTGCCAAGGAAGTGAGAGGAGGGTAGGAGATAGACTTTTCTAGACAGCAAAATAGCCATTCCATTATCCCAGGCTGCTCGGGGAAAAGACCTTCAGCACAGTGTAAAAAACCAAAAGCTGCACAAGAGTTACCATTTTGTAGAAATTATCAGGGTTTGCAAAGAGAAGTTACCATGCAGCCTTCTGGCCTAATACTGCACACAGAGATTTAAAAGTACATTAGCAAGCAGTTGCAAAAACTAGGGCCTAAAAGTCCTTTCATTTGTGGTCATCTATAAATCACTAATTTAAAGTGTTTGACCCCCACTGAATGAAATTATAATGACAATTTACTTGTGGACTACAGAAACTGAAACGCAAAACATATTTCAAATCACTACTAGGAAAAAAAAAAAAGCTTTTATCAAATAATAAACAGAAGTGAAAACTCCTTTGAATTTTCAATTTTAACATTTTATGTTGCTTTTTGTCTGTTAAGCAAGGTTAGTGTCAGGGATAGGAAATTTTTTTTTTAATTAAAACCATACTTTAAAAAAAATGTTATCATACGAATGATTCTATACACAGTTTGACAAAAAAAATTTGGAGGTCAGATAGTTTAAACATTTGCTGTTTCTTACCATTTCAAAAGATACTTCATTCTAATTGAGCTATGTCCTTATGAATACTCACCAGAAAAACCCCAAGAATTTTATGATGAAGCTGCTTAGGCATTTAATTTCTCAGGGACTCAGTGCAAACTAGTGGCCTGTTGCAGTCATCCAGTTGATGTCCAATAACTTATTTTGTCACAATATTTATTGTTTGTACTCACACAAGCTACTGACAGTCTTTGTTTTAAAGAGTCGCAGTAAAAGTACAAGTAACTTTTAAGTGAAGTTGCCATTTTTAGAAAATTCCATGTTTGGTGTTTTTCTATGGGCATTTATTTAACTATACAGGCCACAAGCATTTCTTCTATGCAAAAAATGAAAAAACCTATCTCTGCTGAGAAAATTAATATATATTTCAGTTGTCCTTAAGCATCTGAATCTCACTGTGTTTTCTACTTTACATTGTGCTGTTTGTTTTTTTGTTTCCTATCTTAAGTTACTCTTAATTATGTTATCTTTCATGTGGTGGAGAGAGTATGGGAAAGACTTCCATCTATGTCATATTTTTGATACTTAGTCACTGAAAACTACAATGTAATGCTTTGTATGTATCATTCTTGGCCAAGGAACATGCATTTTAATCCCAGTGGAGTCTGCCTTTTATTTCATTACCTCATCCTATTCTGGAAGCTGATTTGGAAAATGGTTGCTTTTCAAAAGACATATAAGACAAATGTCAACAATTTTACTATCACAACAGTTAACATGTGTTCTTAATTAATTCTTAAGCAGATAATCAACTACAAGTATGTTGTGAAACCAGATGGTCTAAGATTTCCAGGATATCTGGCAGTAAAGAATGCTTCATTATAAATCCTGTGTTGAAGCCAGGCCTGCTCATGGGCATGCAGTGTGTGTCCTAATTGAAGGTAAACTAAGGAACTTTGAAACGTGAATAATGGAGAAAAACAGGTTTCATTTTTCAAAGCTTTTATTCTCAGGTAGATTGCTCTTTGCTCTCTTTTTCTCTTAGGTAAAATATGAAATGATTGTAAGGCTTTTCTTGTATGCCAAAACACTCTTACATCTGTTCTTCAAGAATGCGAAACATGTCCTCAGTAATATTACTTTTCCAGATATTCTGCAAACATACCCAAAGATAATATTTCTTTCTTTAAAAGCTGAGAAGGTGTACATACCTGGCAAATCAAAGCACATCACAACAGACAATAAAACAATTCTATCAATTTACTATAAATTAATATAAACAGATACTTGTTACTATCTGGGAAGAGAATGGAATAGGCAAGAATTATACTTTTTATATAGATTTCCTATTTTCCCTTTTTTTTTTACTATAAAAATACATCTGCATATTGAGAAAAAATATCTTCAGATATTATGAGAATTAGTGACAAAAGTGAATAAGAAAAACTTGTAAAAAATATCTATATAAAAGTGAAAGATATTGTGTTCTAGAGTAATACAGAACAAGTCTGAGTTCTTACTCTGTTTAACCAAAAAGAGAGGTGGAGCAATTGGTGATTAAGCATTTAAAACAATTTCTTATGTCATACTGTCTCTAACTTTAAAATCTGATATAATATATCCTCTGTAAATTTACTTTCATTTATAGCAGTTATGTAACAACATTTAACAGTTTTTAGTTTATGGATAAAGTCTTTATGTGATTTATTGGAAGCAGAGGTCTTTATTGGCACTTATTTTGGAGTGCAAGTGAATGAAAATATTATATGTGAATTTACTATGAAAAAAATATAAATGGCACTACTACTGAACAAATACATTATATTATTGTTACTTCTACAGTTCAATTAACTTCAATCAGTTTACTATTTAAATAAAATTTGAACATTAGGCATTACTAATATTCTATCAGTCACAGAAGAATTTAAATAGAAACCTACCTATTCAAGAATGTGTAAGGTAAAAGACAAATGATATATCAGTTTTCAAGGGCATTATGTTATGCTAAGAAAAGGCAAATTTATGCACTAAAAACTTGGTACCTCCAAGAAGGTGGGAAACGTGCATTATACTCAGTGAAATGGCAGGAGTGTAGGTGCCTACAACTTGAGTACATCGACCTTGAACACTGTATTTAAAGAAAAGCACCCAAATTACTTCCATTTTGACTCAAATTTTGCACCAGGTAAAATAAGGATAACAATCAATATTCATGAAAGTTGCTTTCTCATGATTATTGTATTGCATTTAATTTCACAAATGTAGAGGGTATAATAAAAGAAAATCTGGAGCTGGGAGCAGGTCTGTGTGTAACTTGGAATTTGCAGCAGCTGAGGGGCTTTGAAGTCTTTCATTTTCTAAATGAATGTTTTAGCTGCAGAACTGTCCCATTTGAAGATAACTGTCCTAGAGGCCTGAATACTGACATAAAAAACCCACAAAATTCCATTTAAAAAATTATGCAGCCCAGAAAGCCAACCACATCCTGGCTGCATCAAAAGAAGTGTGGCCAGCAGGTCAAAGCAGGTGTATGATGCTGATTTCAGAAATATAATCTCTGTGGTGTTTCAGCATCTCAAATTTTGACAGTGAAAATGTATAGCTATTCATAAGTAGGGCAAACCAGTTATTTTATCTGGCTGATTTCTGATACTGGTCAATGACAGATAATTCATAGAAAACCATAAACTGTAATATGTAAAATACTTGCAGAAGTTGAATTAACCGAAATTGTACAGTTTAAGGTTAAATAAAAAGTGGAACTTTTATTTCCCAGTCAGTTGATAACCAGCTGAAACAACATACTGAAACTTATTGCTATGCTTTGCCATTTAAGAAGCACAATTTTGAAAGAGCTCTATCGATTAATTTATGAATATGGAATATAAACTGTTATATAAAACTTCTGACCACAATTATATTCCATCTCCACAATGCTGATTTCAAGAAGAGAAGTTGGTTTTCGCTAAATCTACTGATTAAAACATGGAAGTAAATGATTTCCTGATTCCTGATCTAGCATTTCTTCCTTTGATCTGGGAAAAAACACTTTGTTGTATTGTCCCTTTGACGCCAGCCAGGCAAGGGAGGGGTTTGTTCTGCTTTGCTCTGCACTAGGGTGGCCTCACTTTGAGCATGTGTGCAGTTTTGGGCACCGCAATAAAAGAAAGCTATTCAACCATTAGTGACCATCCAAAGGACAGCAATGAGGATGATGAAGGGCCTCTGTGGGATGCCATACAAGGAGCAGCTGAGGTCCCTTGGCTGAGAGGAGACCGAGGAGAGACCTCATTGCAGTTACAACTCCCTTGTGAGGCGAAAAGAAGGGGCAGGCACTGATCTCTTCTCTGTGGTGACAGCAACAGGACCTGAGGGAATGGCCTGAAGTTGTGTTGGGGGGGGTTTAGGTTGGATATTAGGACAAGGTTCTTCAGCCAGAGGGTGTTTGGGCACTGGAACAGCTCCCCAGGGAAGTGGTCACAGCACCAAACCTGACAGAGCTCAGGAAGTGTTTGAGCAATGCTCTCAGGCACATGCTGTGCCTCCTGGGGTCATCCTTTGACAGGCCAGGAGCTGGACACGATGATCCTTGTGGCTCCCTTCCAACCCAGCTTATTCTGGGATTCTGATTCTTCTGTATTACTTGCAGAAGATAAAATTATCTTGAGACTAAAGACCTATGGCGTTGATTTTGAACACCTGCAGTAGAAATTTCAAAATGCCTCCAAGAAAAATCGTAGTGAAGAATGTTTGTCCTCACCACATGTTCCTAGTATGGATAACAAGGTAGGGATGATAACACTAGTTAGTTAGTTATCTACTGTCAGAGTAGAACTACCTTTTCTCAGGTTTTCCCGAATCTTTGACACCTTACCTTTTCCTCTTTATATTCTGATGCCTCCGTATATTCCCCAAATTAAGCTTTACCTTCATTACTTTATTACTCAGAATACCTGAATCATATGTCACATTGTTGACTGGAGATAATTTTTTATTCTATGACTTTTATAAGCTGCTTCAGCCTTTCGCACTGTTGAAGCTCAAGAACCACCTTGGCATTAAATGCACCACCTTTCTGGAGTGCTGCCACTGCAGTGCATTTGTGTTGCTTCAGTTCTGACAAAGATTTACAAGTACTTGACCTTTTCAGCTGAGAAAAAAATATTCAATTTCTGAATGCTTTTGCACATGTTAATTTCAAATTATGTTTCTTAACAGAATATGAAATTATGCATGACAGGAACTAATGACATTAGCAATATTAGGTTTGTACCAGATGAAGTCTAGACCCTGACTAACTGTATAAATATAGTAAGATACATGAAAAAGAAAATCAGAAATAGCACTAACTTGTAATTTCTGGACAAAGAAGAAGAAGAAAAAAAAAAAAAGGAGGTTTTTTAAGGTTTTTTGGGGGGTTTTTTGTTGGGGTTTTTTTGGTTGTTGTTGTTTGCAATGAATGTATAAAACTGTCTTCATGATTGCAAATGCATTTGACACATAAGTATTCTCCAAAGGTCTTAGATATGCAATTGTGGTTCTGTGAAAATTTACACACTGTTTAGTGTAGTGATTTTCTACTGATTTTTTTTTTGGCACGATTGTGCAGATATCTCGGAGAGTGTATACTTATTCTCCTTCTTCTGGATTTGCTTAAAGGCAGAATTATTAACAACAAAACTATCTGAGAGGGTTACATTTGTTCCCACATGCACAGAAGAAATTAAAATAATTTCAGAAGGAAACTTTAGTGTTTGGTACCTCTGGAGCAGTAGAAAGTGCATGGAAGGTAAAATGTATATCCCTGAATAAACTCAACACTGAACACAGCCTCTGGATTGCTAGAGGTGTTACACAGAGGAACAGGCAAAAGGGGTGCTGAGGCAAAACGCTGGAAGTCCTCAAACTGCTTCTGCTGCAGCCACTGTTGTCATCCACAAAGAGGAGCTGGAGACCCATGACAGTGGGGTGTATGAGGTGGCGCCTACTGCAAGGTGCCCAAAGAAAAACGAGGGATGGTATTGTGGATATTAAAGTATTTTCTGCAGCTGTTACTGTAACTGCAGTAGTTAATATCACATTACCCAAGTACAGATTATCTTCCCATCCAGAGGGCATAAAGCCTTTTGAGGAATTCAGAACTGACTGCATTGGCAATGAGCCCACTCACCGTGGTAACCTGACTGAAGGAATGTTGACAGGAGTAGGTTGGATCAGAAATATTACAGCGTGGCTAGACTTCAAAACTGCAGTACAAAATAAAGTGTTTCATATAGTTGTCCGGTCTTCCATCACAGCTAAATCAGCTCCTCATACCTTAAGGGTGGGAGTAATTTTCTCTCTGTCCCTGAACTGTGCTCTGACTTTCTTACAAGAAATAAAAATAATACTATCAAAACTGTTTAAGTGAAGAGAGAGCTCCTTTTTCTGTAGGTGAATAGATTTTTTCCCATTCTCTTTCCCTTTTCCTGACCAAAGAGGAAAGAAGAAATCTCTCGCCTCATATGAGACCTAATAAAATTATATCAGCCTTGTAACCTCTTAGATGGATCCTCAGATTTTTATCCTGCTTTCATACTACATGTGTGTGGCTATGTGGTAACCCCCAAAACACAGATTTTTGATGAGTAGGAGAGTGGACTTCCTTTAGTAATAACACTTTGTTTTGCCTTTCAAAATAATCCCTTTTCCTTCTAACAAAAATTAATGTTATATTGATATTAATATTTTGGTGATTTATCTCCAATAACACCAGTTCCTAAATGGTCAGGGATCACAAATTTTGGAAAAAGCTGTCACACTCTCCTATTTCCTTTCACTTCAGTGTCAATGTTATTCCAAGCCTTTTGCTTGGTTAGCACAATGAATATAAGCAAATGCTCCTAAGCACAATCACCCAGATTCATAGGTTAATAACAGTAATGTGTTACTCCTTAGCAGTAATTATATAGTTCAAGAACTAAAATTGTTTAGCCAACATTATATTAACAATAAACTCTGCAAAATTTGCTGAGGATGAAACACGAGACCTTTTCAGTAAAATCTACAAGTATGCCGAGCATTATTTGCTTTTCTGTGTTGTTGCATGTTAAGCTTGTAAAGAGCTTGTAAATAACACAGAGTAATTCTATCCAGAAATGGGCGCTAAAACAACATTTAAAATCAAGTATAAATTAAAAAATTCAGAAAAATTTCAGGGACACTTAGAAGCAGCTGTCAGAATATTCTTGATACCTTTTGTTTATTTGGTTCTTGAAAAGAAAGTCATTAATTGGAGCTAATCTATTTGTTTATTCCAAATTCATATGAAATTATTTCATATGTGTGTATGAAGTTAGCTTCATCTGGGGAAAAAAAACAAAAACCGAACCAGATTATTTTATTTTTGGGACATAACATTCACTTACTTGTCTTTCCTACGTACCTTGTCTGTAAGTTACTACCAGATGCTTAATCTTTGCATTCTGCTACAACTGTGTGACAGTTTGTTTTGAATGAATTCCATTACTGCAACTATAATTATCCTGTGCTCCTTTTTTTTTTTTTAAGAGTCTTAATTAAGTTCTTTAGATGTAATTTTATCTCAGGCAGGTGCTTCCTTGAAAAACAGGGGGTTGTTTGTTTCTTAAGGATTCCAAATGCCTAGGAAAATTTGCAGCATCAATGTATAGCTACAGAGGGAGAAGAAAGAGAAGAGAGGCAAAAAACTGAAGGCAGAAGAAGAGAGAAGAGGAAGGAGAGGAGAGTGCAAGGTTGAGGGGAGGGAAATGCTAAGGAGAGGTTAGAATGGAAAGTTAAGCAGAGGAGAGGACAGGGGAAGGGAAAGGGAAGAAGTTGGTATTGACTTTCTCAAAATTCCTACATCCCCTGAGTTTTATTTTAGAAATATGAAAGTATTGAAAATTTGCGAAACTCAGGTGGTATACACTTGAGAAATAAACATACTGGCATTTTAAATGTTGTGAAGGATATTATTTTGGGGGATCCTGGCTGGATTTTGCCCTATCTAAAACACATACAGCATGAAGACCAATTTACAAATTTACCTTGCCTGTCTTGGATCTCAATATGCCACAAAACTGATTAAGATGCCAGGTGAAATATTTTATCATGTCTTAAAAAATGTTAAGACAACATTTCATAGTCTGGAATTTCTTGAAGAAATCATATATGCAGCATCTATCTCTAAACAGGCAACACCCATTTGAAGAAGATGAAAGAGACAATGACTTGCAAGATAAAACCTGCACAGGGCACAACCTGTGAGGAAGGGGACCAGACTGGCCTCAGTTCATGGAACAGTTTCATATAAACACAGAGGATACACAGTATCCAGATATAGATACGTGTAGGAACTTGGGGCAGAAAGACCAGAGAACTTTAAAACTTTGGTTTTAACTACCCCCTGTGAAGATGAATTGTATGAACAATCTCAGTCACAGGTTAAGAACATCAAAGACTGGGTATCAGAGTCTGTTGGCAGCGAAAAACACATCATTTTCCCAAGGCTCAATTAGTATGTTGGATTTATGTATGATTTTCAATTGCTGATAGAGTACCTGGTATATACAAATAAATATGAATATAAAATACAGAGAAATGGAAATAGATATACATATATGCATGCCTAAAGTTTTAAAATTTGCTTGGTGTTTCAGTCTCTAAATACTCCCATCACAGCTTCCAGTTCATGGGAGAATGATGTGGTTGAAGTCTGCTGTGTCTCATTCCAGGGACAGCTGTATCCATGGCAGCTATGGTGTGGCTGCTTGGATTTGTTGATAACACAGGGATGTTTTCTTTACTGCTGAGCAGCGCTTACACAGGGCCAAGGTCTTTTCAGCTGCCCTGAGGACAGCTGTCAGTGAGGATACCAGGAGGAGGTGAGGAGAAGCTGAGAGGGGACACACAGCCAGGACAGCTGACCCCAGCTGACCAAAGGGACATTCCATTCCATATGGGGCCATGCTCACCATATAAAGCTGAAGGAACAGGAAGGAAGGAGGGGTGTTTTTCTTCTCAAGCAGACATTACACATTCCAGGGGATGACTGAACACTTGCCAGCCAATGGGAAGTGCTGAATTAATTCCATATTTTACTTTGCTTTTGTGTTTTTTCCTTTATGTATTAAACTGTCTCATCTCATGAGTTTTCTCATTTTCATTCTTCTGATTCCCTTCTGATTCTTTCTCCCATTCCCCTGGCAGGGAGTGAACAGGTGGCTGTGTGGAACTTAGTTGTGGGCTGGGGTTAAGCCACCACAACCAACTGCTGCTATAGATAGTTATATAATGTAAAAATCGTGAACAATACTGATGATATCAATACTGATACCATCCGGGAAAAGCTGGGCCAATAATATGGAAAAAGTCATACCATATTTTTCTCACCATATTCTTCTCTTTTATTCTTTTCTACTCACTTTCCATACCTATTAAAGCTTATGAGGAATTCCCCATTAAAAAAAATAAAAAGCTTTTTTACTTTTATTAAAACCACAAAACGTAGTCTTATTATAAGTATTAAGCTTCTATTCATATTACATTTCGGGCTTCTTGAAAAAGAAAAAAATAATTGCTGAGATAATGCAGTAGATGATCTAGAAGCAATTAGGATTAAAAAATGTTAATTAAATCTGTCCTGAGATTCCCAACATCGATGAGCATCTGTTGTCTGTTCAGCCATCCTGGTTGAGCAAACATGGGTCTAAATTTCTTTGGAGTATTAATTGATTTGAGACTGTAAATTTTTACTATTCTTCTTTTCTCCTCCACTAGTTCTTACTTAAAAGACTCATCATAAGATGAGTCAATACAAAAAATGTAAACAAAAATTAGTTCCTCACCAACAGTAAAAAAATCTATCCGGTTCCTTGACTGAGAGCCAAATGAGTACTTAATAAGGTAATCCAAGCCAGTTTTTTAGTCAGTAGTGAATATCAGTGCACAGTAGTTTCTAACTTTCATCTGAAAACCAAATCTGTTTATCTTCTTTCCAGCTCTGTTGGCACCTAATCATCTCTGACAGTGAGAGCTGAGAAACACAAAATATCTCTGCACGTCTGAGCTGAGGAGGCTCAATGCTGCCTCAGCCCATTACAGAAACAATGGCAGAATGTAAAGACTATCTGGAGACTCTAACAAATTTAGATCCAATTATCTGATCCTAGCAGTTGCATATTACCACTAATTAGATTGAAGCGAATACTGTATTGGGGGTCATGACATATGTGTCTTATTTAACATGCCTTTCTTCCTAGCAAAGCTGAAAAATCTGGGAAATATACAGAATTTTAAAAGCAGCTTTGTCTTCAAGACAGGTAAATTCCAAATCCAGTGCTAGAGCTGGACATATGTCAAATAATGACTAGCCATAGCCAAATTGCTCAAAAAGCAAAACACTGCAAAACATAAACACAATTTCTAAATTGATTTAATATTGAGCTAACATGGGGAGAAAATTTTTATTCTCATATGGCTCACATCCCAAATGGTCTCATTACTTAATAACAGTTAATAGCAGTAGGTTGTAAAAGGACAGATTTTAGATTAATTCATGGCTGGGTAGTACTTGGCAGGAAATTGGGTCCTTTTTCTTCAGGCCTCTAAGACAGCCCACTCATTTAAAATCTGATGTTGCCATAGAGGGTATTTCTCAAACTGGAGAGCAAATTGGTCAGACTCAGTCAGCTTCCCATCTGAATTTGTACCAGAGGAAAATATCCCGGTTGCTGCTGACACCTTTACAGGCACTGTTAGGAAAAACTAAAACTATCCTGACTGCAGAGGCAGCAAAGCTACCTTGAAGATAAGGCTTCTGTTGGACAAGCCTAGGACAAGGATAGCAGCAGGTAACAGTGAAAAAGTTTACTGTTTGTTGTGTTGATCCCTGAGACTTACCTGGGAGTTGGACGAATGCAGTGCAAAGATCATCCAAAAGATAATTACAGTTATAGTTAAATATTTTGTTTGAACTTCATGCCACATATCAGTGCTTACAATTGAAAAGACTCATCAAAAGCTAAACAGGGATGAAGGTGTTTTTTGGCATTTATTCTGCCCTTCCAACAAAGTAAAGCTAAAACTAATGGTTTCATGATCTGCAAAATGATCTGCATCTCTAAAAAAGGCAGCAAAATGGAACATCTTGTAAAATATCTGTACCCACTTGGTGAAGGATTTTAATGCCTGTTTTTGCCAATCCAGTGTGTTTTAGCAGTACCAAATTAATTTGATTGCTGGGAAAGTAATGACTTAATTGGTATTAAAAATTCCACTTGCCTAATTTCCTAATTTCCTCAATGAAAGATGATTTCTTTTGTGCCAATCTCTGAACAGACAGCTGAGCAAACTAGAAGCTATTTCCTTTTAATACATGTTTATACTGTATTAGTTTCAGATGGCTAAACAGGTAGAACAGTATTTTGAGCAGTCATTTGTGCATTTAAGCATATGCTAAATTCTGTGTCCAACATAACACAAAAGTGTGTACATTTTTGAGCTGTCTGATATCTTGCTTCCTGGTGCTTTGCTATATTTTTTAAACAGGAACTGCTGATTCAGAAGAAAATGACACTTGATCTTTTGAGGTGGTTCTGAAGGAATTATAGTATATTCTGGGGGTAGCAAATGATAAAAGAAAGTCTCTAGTGCAAATTATAGATAAATTTGACAAGTTCCATAGTTTGTTCACAGCAGAGCTATTGAATCTCCTGCTTCATTGACAATTACATGGACTTTTAAAAAATGTGTTTGGTGTTTGAATTTTTTGTGCAAATTCATTCAATTTTGTATTTAAAACCAATTTTCATTTGGTAAAGGCTAGTACTAATTACAGTCAAATTAGTAAAATTCTGCACAAATTCACATTTTTATTAATGAAATATGCATAGGAGGGAAAAAGCTACAGCTGGTGCAGATGAGCTTTTCTATACACCCTTTTTGCTAGTTATTCATGCAGCAACGATTTACAATTGGGCCCACTGTGCTCAGTGATGTGTTGTTATGTCACCAACACATGGTTGCAGGAATGACAAATGTATTTTTTCCAAGAAGTACATTGAACAAAGTTGTTTTGTAGAAAACGAATAGAAATCACATCGATATGCCTGTGCTAATCTGTGTAGTAGGGATATTTCACATTGTCCCAAAAATAGGGAAATGCATACAAGCTCTTAAATCCTTAGTTTACCGTATTATGTTGCTGTGTAGAGCTACAGATATATGTATACATGGCATAGCTCTGCTTTACTTCCTCTGTTAGAGCTACCATCTGGAAAGGGGCTGGGCAAAGGTACTTACCAGAAGCACACCTTTGCTCAGGGCATGAAGGGTCACTAAACTGGTGTATGGGGACTATCGCTAGGATCGCGCGACACACACGGCACGCAGCGGGGCACATGTGCCATCTTACACGTGCACCAAGGTGACCCCATGGTGCCGCGTTCCGCTACGGGAAACTACAAGTTCTTCGTAGATGGTCAGCAACGAAGTGAAGTCAACCGAGACAGGCTTTGTATCAGGAGCCGTTTATTGGCAACGAAAAAACCAAAGAAAGAAGTAACTGCTGGGCTGGAAAAGATAGAAAAGAAGGAGAGAAAATGGAAAAGGAAGGGGGGAGAGAGAGAGGGGAGACAGAAGGGAAAAAGCGGGCGTTCCCCCAGCAGAACCGGAGTGCTGTCGATGTCCCAGCGGCAGAGGCTGCGGTGCGCACGGGGCCTTTGTGCGGAGCCTGCACACAAGTGGGACAGGCGCGGCCCTCAGGCGCGGCTCCCGCGGGACGGACACGGCCGGACACGGCGAGGGCCGATCGGCAGCAGTGCAGGACCCCGGACAGCGGCGCGGAAGGGAGCGGCGGCGGGCTGGCTCGGAGGCAGGCGGGCTGGCTCGGAGGTAGGGAGGGCAGGCGGNGGCTGGCTCGGAGGCAGGCGGGCTGGATCGGAGGTAGGGAGGGCAGGCGGCGGGGGCAGGGACATGCCGGACTCAGTTGGGTCAGGCAGCGTCCCGCCAAGCGCTGGGCGAGAGGGGCAGGCACGAGGGCGAGCAAGGGCAAGGGCCAAGAGGCAGGTTGGAGCCAGGGCACAAAGAAAAGCAAAACCAAGAAAACAAACCAGGGCGAGTAAAAGACACGCCCCCCCGGAAGCAGGCGGGTGAGCCCCAAGTTAGTGACGCAGTTTGTTTTATCCCGCCTGGCCCCGCCCCATGCCGCCTGCTGGCAGGAGGCCATCGGGTCAGTGCGGCCTGCTCTGTAATTCATTGGGGAGCCCTGGGGCCCTCCGGCTGCAGGAGAGTCTCTGGGGTGTACAGTGGCCTCTGTGAGGTGTTGCCGGGTGAAGTTCCCCCAGAGACAAGGCTTCCCCATCTCCTGTCTGCCTCCTTTCACGTGTGCACCCCTTCCCCCGCACGCCTCTGACAGCCGGTGTTGAGACAAAACAGTGCTAAAATGGCTCCTCACACATGGTTAGGTGTAAAATTTTTGGAAGTGTCCAAATACAGCTTAAGAACAATTTTCAAAGACATAGTGAGACATTTGGTATAATTATTTCTAAGAAAGACCGAAGTTGTTCTCACTCCTCATGTTTTGTGGAGTGAAATATTTGCTGTGTAATACTAGCACTCTTGCACAAATAGTGAAATATTTCATCTGAGCTACCAGGAAAGGTCCTCAGGCAGCAGCATCAACAAAGTCTCAACATCACCTGATACATCTGTCTGTCACTGGCCCTATTGGCACAGTTTCACTGACAAACTTGCGCACTCGGTTTGTCAGAGACTGGCTTGAAAGAAATTTCATCTACTTAGAAATACAGCAGGTAGAGATCCAGTCTCCCTTCTGAGAATAAGCTTTAGCTTCTTGAGCACACAATCAAGTTTGAAAGATTTAGCGTAATCTCAAAAATAGGGTTCTGTTTCAGAGTTACCCAATTTCTGATTAGGCTGGAAATACTGTGAGATTATACCTTTGTTCAACAGTAATCTTTTGAGTGACAGTAAATGAAAATGCAGTAACATAAGATTCATTATCTGGATTCTAATGAGGCTTTCTCACCAAGTCTCAAAACTTAACAAACTGCAAAGGGTGATAACTTTTCAGTGAAACCCTTAGAAAAATTAGAGTTTCCTTGTGATTAATGTGAAAAAGAAATTCTGGAGTTACAGTTCAACAAATAATCTTCTTTGCTTCTTTTATTATTTGGTTTTATTTAAGTAGTGTATCACCAGTGCTAAGCTTAATAACCAGATACCTGTAACAGTTTATTATGTCTCCAAGGAAGATCACCTTTTTGACCTACAAATCTTCTCAGCACTCTTTGATAACAATGTCATTCATGGTTAAGAATTCATAACTTTTGTTTTATCTTGAATGTCAAAGAGCAGATTATTAGCCATGCACTTAAAGAAAAGAGGGGAGGATAAGGGAGGTGAGGAAAAGAGAGAAAAACTATGATTCAGTGCTTGGGTCTCCTAATTTTACTTATAACTTGTTCAGTTTCCATTATTCTGCATTATTTTTATCTGTAACCTAACCACATTGAAGCTTTTTTTTTTTTTAAATAAGCAATTATTGATGCTGTTGATGTAAATGTGATTTATATCTGTACAAAACTTGTTGAGATCTGTGCAATTAACTGTATTTTTCCTCTCTCATGTAGATGATGTGTACAAACTAGAACTTGCTGTTTCTGTATATTCTAGTTTCTAGGCTTTTATCTTTGTTTGTGAAAATGGAAACCCACTAGTTTACATGCAGCTGATTCTTCCCCCAAAAGTGCAAGGCTTCATGGGCAGAAATGTTGAAGTATACCTCTCCAGGCATGACCTATTTATGAGATACCCTTCATGTAGAAAGTGATTGCTGTCCAGAGTTCTTGAAAGCACATAGGATAATTAAAAACATGGGATTGACAACACTTAAAAAAATATTTTTGAAATTATGAGAGGATTCCTGCTAGTGGAGCACAGATTTAATACTTTTACTCAGTTAAAATTTGCATTTTAAAATATATATTCATTGGAATAATATGTGCTACTTAGCTGGTTTCCAGGGATTGGACAGAAATCTCTTACAGTCTATAATGACATCTTATCCCACTTTTACACTAAACAAAGAAGGGGAAAAATAAGGATATGCGATCTCTTTAAGTTACAAAGAAAACACACACCTATTCCTGATATTGCACAAGTACAGAGCTGTCAAAAAATACTAAAACAAAAAATTTTCTCTAATGCTGTGTAGATGGAAGTAGCAGTCACTGGAAATTTTATCAGGACAAATAGTATTTTTGAAAGAAAAATGGAGACACTTCCCTCAAGGTATTAGGAAATGGTAATCAGTAACTTGTAAAGAACGTAAGTGTTCAGTACGTCCTGACCAGTAAGACAGGTTGGATTTGAATAATGTAGCAGAGAAAGGCATAGGAATAGAAGAAAAAACATTGTGGAGTGTAAACATGGTAGTTATACCAAAATGAAGGATCACATATTTTTCTGTTAGTGAAGAGCAAGCTTTTTTCAGTACAGTGTAGAAAATGAGGGAGGATGCACAATATGTGACAATTTCAACACACCACAGAGGAGAGATCAGTGCCTGTCTCTCCTCTTCCTGCCGTGAGGAAGTTGCAGACTGCAGTGAGGTCTCCTCTCACAGTCTCCTCTTGAGGCTGAACAAACCAAGTCACCTCAGCCATTCCTATGGCATCTCCTCCAGACCCTTCACCATCTTTGTAGTCCTCCGTTGGGCAGCCTTGAATATCTTGATATCCCTGCAGCCAAAATTTCACACAGTAATGATTTTCCTGTTCCTGGTTTTCACTTTAGGCAACTGATATAACAAAAAATAGCTTTGTTTAGAATCTATTTTTCATCTTTTCTCTTTGATGTTTTTATCACAATGCTGTGTGTTTTCCAGATGCACACTCTAAAGCTTTGCCTCTGTTCAAAAGGAAAGCCACAAGATATAAATATGTACAAAATACTCTGTAATTCTGAACCACTGTGTCCTTAACATATTTGGTGATCATTCAGTCTTAATGCATAATCTAAACTTTCAAATAAGACACAGTGTACTGCATAAACAAGAATAAGAGATGAAGCTGAGAAAAAAATAAAATATGGCTAAGTTACAAAAAAGTACCAAATAATAACTCAGAAAACAAGGCAGGTAAAGCAATAGTGAATGTTGATTATAAGGACTTGAGTATTTCTACTTGTTTATATATTTTCTGTTTTTATCCTCCAGAAACAAAAATATAATTTCATTTTCAAATCCCTCCAGACATCTTTTTAACCCTCTTAGCTTTCTTGTAGGTTCTGGAAGAGCTTAGAAAGAATTAGCAGATATGGCTATTTCAGCTGAAATAGAAACCAGAGAAAACTCCACTCCTTGAGAGTGGCGGTGAACCTGGCTTGGCACAAAATAATTTCTTGGCAGTAGAATCTTACAGAAACGTATATTGTGTGGGAGGATGGGCTTGCTTTGCCATGTTTTCAACCTCAAAAATCGTCCTATAAAGATTTCCAAGGGAAAGAATTAAAAAGGGAATGTATTCGTTATATTTGCAAGTTTTTAAGTGAAGGATGAGAATGAAAATTGAAGTTTAAGAAAATGCAGGATGGCCTGAATTGTAGCGTTGATTTCTTGGCAAGGACGGAGACGAAAGCTCTGCAGTCAGTTTCAAAGCGTGGCGGGTTTATTTGGGAGGAGGGTAGGAGGGGAGAGAGACCGACCACGGGACCGCTCTCGCAGTCCCGTGGTGGTTGGACAGGGAAAGGGTAGGAGGGCAGGGAGAGGAAGTTGCAAGAGGCCCAATCTGGCCGGTGCAACCACATAAGACAGATTCCATGATGAATATTCTAATTTCTACTAACCAATCTAGAATAGGATACAAATTATACATCATTTGCATGCAGCCTATGAGAGTCCTCATATTACCATAGCTGTTACATATTTAAATCTTACAAAACTGGTTTTTCTACTTTCGGATCCACTCCAGAGGAAATGCAAGTTTCTGTTGTAACATCATTCAGCTTGAACCCTTTTTTCTCCAGCTGCCCACTGGTTGGTATTTCAAAGTTTGTCTTCATTTCTATTTCCTCTGATGCTTCAGCATCTTTTGCTGAGCAATAATTTCCATAAGACCTTCCCATTTTTTCTTCCCCAACACTGAATATTTTAAATATTTTAACTTTAAATGGAAGAGGAAAGGTATTTTCTTCAAGCTAAAATTTAATATAGAAGCCCTGGGAAATATATTGTCTGGTAACATTCATCTCAGACTGAAAAACATGCCAAACTCTGGAGAACAGTGAAGATTTTATAAAGCCTGGAACTACAATAAGTTCCGGTAAAGGTTTAACCATTAACATATTGACCAGTTTGGTGGAGTGGTTGGCTCAAGTATCAGATTTTGTAGGCAGGAACACACTGTTTTAATTGAAGGATCTCAAAGCACATTATGAACATTCACTGTCTGAGACTAAAAATATTGGGAATTCAGAAAACAGAATTCACTGTCCTGAGAAATGAAGTTTTCCTTCTGCATGAAAAGCTTCCTTCAAGTTTCCATGTCTGAGTACTCAACCTGAAGTGCGCCTCTAAATTAATTCCCATAAACCTTTTTGCTTCACAGTTTCTTACTTACACAATGCAGAATTTCTGTATTGGGGGTAGGGAGAGGATGGTCATTATCTGTAGTCATTTTAAGCTTCCTCTATTTTGTTGGTTTTATCTAATCAGGTGTGAATTTTATCCACAGAACCATAATACTCATAATACAAAATCAGAACATTGATAAAGGATTATATGCTAAGATGAAAAATTTCTGAAAGGAAAATTAAATCAAATAGGAGTCCCCTTGTGCTTCTTATTCTTGATATACAAAAGCTGACACAGCTTAATTCTTGCTCATTTATATATTTGGATGAGTTTTCTTCGGACACTATATGAAATTCAAATTGAAAAATGGAATTTTGGTTTTGACAAAGCAGCATAATAAAACAAAACAATGTCTTTCAGACAATCTTGATAGTTTTCGTATGTTGTTATAAAAACATCTTGATATTTTCCATCCTTGCCTTGTCTCTTGACATATTCTTCTCTTGCTAAATTTTGATATATTATTTATATTGGTGATCCCAAATCTTCATCTCTGCAAGAGAGAGGGCTGAGCTTTCAGATAAGCCATCGGAGACTAAAGTGCTTAAGAGTTTTGACAGTGATAGAATGCCCCAGGGTCCCTACAGTTCTGACACAATAAAAAGCCTGCTACTGCAATCAGTGAGTGGCTTCATAGTTATCTATTCATTGCACTGAGAGACAGTATATGTGTGCACTCATTGCTTCTGTGCTGCAGACTAAGAAACTATTCAAAAACACAGGAGTGATTTTTTCTTCTTCTACTCTCCTGAGATTTGAAAAGCACAAACAGTTGATTTTTGCCCTTGTTCTCCATTTTTTCACTCTCTCCTCATCTTTCTTGCTAAAGCCATTTATAAATGAGCTAATTAATTTATTTTGAAGAGAAAAAGCACAGTCCTTCAGTGTTCCCCTATGAACATGTTTTGTGACTGGGATACTAATTACTATGCAGTATTTATTGTGAAAGACCTCAAATAACACTACAGTTCAGAGATAGCAACAACAGGTACGGGAAGGAAAGAGACAGATGCAGACTTTTAAAACCTCTAGATCCATAAAGAGCTCTCATGAGGTATGGTCAGTCCTGTGGGAGATGAAGAAAATAGGCTGTGAAATGAGAGGAATGTTCTATAACTGGCAACAGCGCTGAAACAGCTGAGGATGGGGGGAGCAGAAGGAAAATTCTATTCAGTATTGGACTCAGTGTCAAGAAATCGGTAAAAAAACATGACTCAATTTAGTAAAGAAATGGAAGTGACATAGTAAAATACATATAAAGAAAAAATCAGTAGTAAAGTCATAGTCTGCATGAAGAGACAGGTAAATGCCTATGTAGCATACAGAGATACAGATTCCAAATTCAAGGTATGAGAGTATTTACTAGACTGAAGTCTACTACCTGTGTAATGTTCATGTTGCAGGCCTGTGTGTGTCTGGTGTCTGCAAGGAAAAGGAAAGGAACAGTTTTGACAATTTGATGGTTTGTGACTCATAAATGTTCACTTTCATAATCTGTGAAGCCCTAGATCACTAAACTGATCCTTTACCAGAATTTCCCAAATACCAAGCAGCAAATTTTCATATAAAGACTGATGACTTACACTTCAAATTTTGATCCTCCTCATAAGAATGCTATTTAACACCAGCCCTTGTGTCTGAAGATAGGTCGCTATCTCACAGAGGAAATCCTTTGCATGTCGAGGGTTTGGTATAGCAAGTGGGATAGTGTTAAAAAATCATTCAGTGACCACAACACTCTTTGAGAAGACACAAAAATGTTTCCGTTTTAGAAAATTAGGTAGAATTTTCAGATTCCAGTTGAGCACTCATACTTTCATTTTTTTCAAAAAACAGACAATATTATTAAAACAATGAACATCAGCAAGATAAAGGGCAAGTACGGTCTGAGAATATTCCTCCCAAGGTCTATAAACTGGGTGAACAAAACTTATGGAGCATAGTAAAATTGGTAATTCCTGACCAGGTACAAAGAGCAGACCCAGGAATAAGACTCATGGTACCCACACAAAATCTCCTTAATTAAAATATTTCGGTTTATATGTCAGCTTCTAAATAAGTGTCTTTTCTTTTTTTTTCTTTTTTTTTTTTTTTTCTCCTTCTAATCACAGTTCATTGTTTTGTCCACTCTTTGTTGTTAAGGTAATTGAAAATTGAGTCCTAATTTGCAATTTGATAATAAGTATTGGATGAAGCAAAGGCTATAATTTCTGGTGAGGCCTTGTACTGTGGGTGACTTAAATCAAGTGAAAAGGGAAACAAATTACCTTATCTAACTGTGCAGTTGTCAGTGATAAGTGTTTAACAAATCAAAATAGATATTCATACATGTTTTGAAAGACAGTAATAACTTTACTGTCATTTGTATGTGAAATATCTATTCATGACAGACTACTATGAACTGTGAAGATTGCTTAAATCTGGGTTTCATGAGCATTTTTGTTCAAATAGAGAAAAGTGGAAATTTGTTCTACCAGTTGTATCTGAGCAATTATATGTGAAATTAAGTAAACAGACATTACAGAATATATTCATTAATTATTCTGATGTGTTCCTCTACGTTGTTCCGCAAGTTGCTTTCAGTCTTTCACGATAGTAACATAGTACTCAAACATTACTATTTAGATCCTTAGACAGTCCAGGACGCTTCTGTTGAAGACCTCTGATGAGTTTCTCTTCCCGCAAACACAATGTGCTGACTATATGTACATCTGCATGGGTATTAGATTGCTTTGTCATTAATTGGCAAAGGGAAGCTGAAGAAATTCTATTGTAAATAGTTTTTTGCATGAGAAGGCAGCAAGAAGCATAAAACCTCTGAGAACACTTAAGTGAAAACATTCTTACAGCAAATGAAAAAAAATGCAAATTTAAAATATTCTCTATTGAGTTGCCTATACAGTTTTTTTGCATTGTATTTTGAAAGCTATAAAAAAAGGTTTTCAAAATGTAAGATTCTGAAATATATGCCCAAATATTAGTACATTCTTTTCAGGGAATAAGAAGTTAAAAATCTAAATACATCTCCGCATCAGCAAAATGTCTGTATGTAGAAGTTTCTTTTCAATAGCATTCTCCACTGAGTGGTGAATAACTGGATATGGAAACAGGATAATATTCTTTGTGGCTGGTGAGAAATTAATATACTCTCTCCAAACAGCCTCCAGCCCTTATAGCTGATCTATATTAAATGTGCTTTGACCTAGAACTATGTCAGCAAGGATATGAGTCTTCACTGTATCAAGCTCATTAGAAATAGAGAAAAGAATGATGCTTACCCTACAATTTATTTAAAATTTACATGTGCTGACTAAACTGACTGTTGGCAATTAATCAGGATAATGCCAGGATGAAGGGTCAGCCTAGTTAAGATCAAAACAAGACAGATCATCAGCACTTTGTCACTGGCTGACTACTGTGTTTCTTGTTCCCCAACACTATCAGTGCCTTCATTCACCTGCTCCACTTGACTTTTTTGCCCACCTCCTGAATAGGATGCTTAATTGAGGTCAGTATGTGGAACTTACAAATTGTAAGATATTTGCTGATCAAATTTGATGTTGAGAATCACACTCTTGCATTATGTTTACCTTCATATTTATCCATTCATTTCCTCCATAGCAATTGCATCTGTAATGACTGCACATCCCTAGATATATCTATTTTAGGTTTTAAAATATCTTAATTAAATCATTTGTTTTATATCTGAAATAGAGGAAATCTCATTGGAAGAACGTACCATAGAAGTCCCAGTTCAGAAAAAAAGACCGTTCTCTCTGAGGCTGTCCAGGAGCCAAACTGTCACAAAAGAAAGCAAGAACTCGCTTAGTTTAAATTGTACATCTGAAACTGTACTTGAGCCTTCTGTCAACATTTTTAGATCTGTAAATGTTTTCTGCATTTCTAGGAAAATTTGTGGGCTTGCTCATACTCATGCCCTTTTAAAAGGAAGTCATATTCATTTTGTCTGTTCTTCTTTTTTTTTCTTACTTCGTATTTTAAGGTTCTTGTGATAATTCTCTCTATCTGGCATTTTTCCATCCAAAATCACAGATTTTTGTGGCCTTTGATTTGGCTTCTGTAAGCCACATGTTGATAGAAATTTCTGGTGAAATATCACTGAATCTGATGATTCTGTCTTCATAAACAGATTTGTTCAGTAGGATTCTTTTTCCAAATAGTTCATGTTTACAGTCTGAATGTGATTGACATAGTTTTAAAAGAAAAGAAAAAAAGATTTTGCTATGGAAATTTAATAAGAGATTTTCATCTTTGGACTCTGAATATACCTTGCAGGGAGAATAGGAGTGAGTAAATTACTGTCAAATGCTTTGGTTTATGATCACTTACAGAAAAAGATACCTGGGAAAGACAGATGTGTTTCTGATCAGATTTTGCAAATCAGATTTTGCAAGAGAAATATCATGGTTTCAGCTGGAGTAGAGTTAATTTCTTCTCAGTAGCTGTCACTGTGCTGTGTTTTGGATTTAGAAAGAGAATGGTGTTGATAACACACGGACATTTTACTTTTTTTGTTAAGTCATTCTAAGTTTATTCTAAGTAATTTTTTCCCTTTTTTTTCCTATCTCTTTTTCCCCTCCTTGTGTCATGGTCTGCTGAGTGAGGAGGTCCACAAAAGATACTGGGAGAGAGTACAGCCAGGAAATATAAACTTACCTAAGGGATATTCCAAACCATAGAATGTCATGCCCAGTACCTAAACTGAGGGGAGTCACCCAGAAGGGATGCTGATGTGGGCTCAGGAAAGGGGGTCTGGCATCAGTCAGTGGGTGGTGAGCAATTGCATTGTGCATCACTTGTTTTTTTCATTATTTTTATTATAATTATATTTTTTATTATTATTAACCATTATTGTAGTATTTTATTTTCAATTATTAAACTGTTCTTATGGTGACATACAGATTTTACTTTGATTCTGCTCCCCATTCCACTGGGTTTGGGGGGTTGTTGAGCAAGCAGGTGTGTGGTGTTTTACCTCCAGCTGGGCTTAAAACCATGACAATAAGAATGCTTGATCTAAGGGACAATATGGATTTTCACCTTCCAAACAATTACAGGAGTTATGCATGTATTTTTGGAATGAAGTAGGACATGTGACCTTATGGTTAGCGCAGAAAGCCCACATAGTGAGGACTCCCAGGGGAGTCATGTTCAGTTGCAATCTACAGGAACTTTGCCATCAAGTTCACTAAGACAGAGATTTCATTCTAGGAACTTCAAGTCATAAATACCTTCTTTTTTTAATGTGATTTCTTGTGGCTGAGTTGATCCATAGGCTTGTGATACAAGAATATTTTCTTGGCTTGAAAATGATAGTTATGCACTCCTCGCATTCTCCCACAGCAGAAGTAGAAATAACAGCAATTTTACTTTGAAATTACCATAACCAAGAGCACTTCTGTCATTCCAAAAGATGGCTGGTTTTTTTACTTCTTTTGATAACAAACCCAAACCCCAAGTGATTCCAAGTTCTCTTATGGAAACTAGACACTGCACTCCAAAGAGTTATTGATGCATTTCTCTCTCGACGGGACATCCAAATATGACAAGGTATATGGGACCTTTTCTAGATCTCATATATGCATAAGCAAGGCAGGTACATATCCTCTGTTTGCTTAATCTTCCATCACTTATATTGAAAAATGAATGTTTATAACCTGTCCAGAGATATTTAAAAGATGTACTTCCAAGAAATGTGGGATTATTTTCAATGTTTTGTTCCCTATATTGAGCTGAGATTTTCTAGGATTGGCTGTTCTGAGATCCAAGAAGAATTATGAATGAACTGATTAACAGTTATCTAACTGTTAGAATAGAACAATGTAGAAAAAATAATGTAGTTCAGTTTTTTTGCAAGTTATAAACCTCTGTTGCAATCAAAATCACTATGAATTTCTGAATTTAAGATTATGCAACACTGAGCAACATTATCAGAATAGGTTTGTATTTCAAATGATGGTGAATTGGGGTGTAAGCTGCTTACCAGAGTTATAATGAGATATATTTTGGAAAGATGCATACAGTCCTAGAACTAATAAATTCTATTTTCAGGCTTCCTATGCTAAAGAACAAACAAAACAGCTGCTATCCTGCAGTGATGGAAATAAGTAGCTTTCTGCTCCATATGAGGCCATTTTCCAAAGTCAGGAGGTTTTTTAGCTTATGATAGAGAAAATATTTAGTGGTTATATGCACATATATAAGCCTGCCATGAAAAATGAAAGGTAAAAAAAAATCCACACTAGTTACCCACACAGGCTTGACAGTGAAGAACTGCAATCACTTCTCCCTAGGTAAGTTTAATACAGAAATTTGCTGAACAGGAGGAAAATTGACAAGTCTGTGAAAAAGATGGAAACAAAGACGCCAAGCGATCGAGATAGATAACTGACAGCGTGAGCAGCAAACAAGCAAGGATCCTGTACATATTTTTATTGCTCAAAAAGAGGTATTATTACCCTCAAGAATAAATATATAGAAGCCTGGTGCTATATCAGAATAAGAAAGTATGGGATTCACTTATATGTGCTAAATGGAGTTATTACCAGCTGCAAGCAGGTTACTCCACCTGCTCACAATAAAGCACTGCTAAGCAAGAAAGGAGGCTTGCAGGGTTTGTGGAGGGGAGATTCGTGACTTGGATAAGGCTGTAGCTGACTGAAACCCTACTAGAAACAGAAGTGTAATACAGTAGTCTGCCTTATCATAAGGAGAGAGACCTGGCCCTTTAGTAGAATGAGGAAAGGGAGCCTTCAGAAAGGTGAGTTTCAGGCTTTCTCTGCTGTAAATCTTTAGAGGCAGATGGTTTTCTATCTCTCTGGGTGTCTGCAGTGATCTATTTATATCTAAGGGAGACAAAAACTCTTTGAAGTTAGAGGGGAGGATTGGCAGCTTAGTCTCAGAAAAAGGTCTCTGAAGGGAAATGATGCTCAGTAGGTGAAATAGTTAAAAGCCCTTGCTTTTTATCATTATTCTTTTATTTTAAACTTTTATGCAAAGAGTTTGAATTTCCTTATAATCTTTACTGCCTAGGAAACTGGACTAAGAAGGAGGTTCTGAGACTTCCCTTCAATTAGAGTTAATTGAGGCAGATTGATTCACACATCCTGGGGTAGCAGGTCCTGGAAGGAATTCTTCTAAGCCTCCTATGGAAATTTAGTTGGTCTAGAAGAAGCAGAAGCAAGCAGATCACTCTTTTTAAAAGAAGTTCTTTAGAAATACACATTTCTAGATGGAACCCAGTCCAAAGAAGAAAATATGTATTTTGACTAGTGATCACTTCCAAACTGCGCATTCCTACAAGATCTTGTGGTATTTGCTTGCATTTTGATTGCTTCTCTGAGGTACTTCATAGCATTGTGTTAACTCTAAAAGGAGCAGTCCTTACAAACAGTTGAAACTGATCATAAATTGTGAGTTTGCATGGTTAGTGCAAACATCTAATAGCAATTCTTGCTTTCTATTTGCTAAGATTTCATGATGAAATAAAGGATGAGGAAACAAAATTTGCTGATATCTAGTAATTGGATGGTGGCTTATGCTCCTTATCTGTCTTAACTGTACTATAAATGCATATAATTTTCTTTTTTGTTTTGCTGGATTGTCAAATGCATGTAGCTGGAACCAGAAGATTCATAACCTTCAAATCTGTTGTCCAGATAGTAAATTTAAAAAAAAAACAAACAACCCTTTTTATTTTTCCATTTGTTCTATAACCTCATAGGGTAGTGACTACAGGAAGCAAATATGTTCCTTTTGGCCTAGTGCATGTTCTAAATCAGAGCTGGACCCTTAATTTCACTACAATGCAACAATAGTAAAAACTGATAAATTATACAAAACTAGCAGGAAAATAATAAGTTGTCTGAAGGGACAATATATTTATTGTCTGATCTCCAGGGATGGATTCCTAGAATATCAGGTCATCCCTGTTGGTGATGTGTGCATAAAGTTATGGATTGATGCCTTGTCTGGCACACTTAATGTTTTCAAGTTTGTGCTTGGTGGAATAGAAAATATCTATTTTTCACTGACTCTATAGGAATGCTCCTTTCATGCTCAGCAAATGGCAAAAATATTACTTGAGTTACTAAGGAGTTATTCAATACTGCCTTTTTTAATTTTCTTTTTAAATTTTCGGTGGATAAACAATAAGGAATTATTACGCATATTTCTTGTAGGTTTTGGAGTCTGTGTGTATGATTTGAAAGGAAAAAGGTGCGTATTTGTTTGCCTAAACATTACGTGGCCTAAAGAGTTGTGCACGTAGGGATCGTTGCTCATGGGAGTGTTTTGGGGAGTGAATAAATGCTCAACCAAGTACCTTTGCAATGTTCAGGGTTTTCTCTTACACCCCGGTCTGCAGGACAGCCAGATGGCTTTGTTTTACCGTACATGAGCGACTGGGGTCTGTAGTCATGAATCATTGTGTTCTGGCAACTCCCATTCTCTCTTTGCAGCACTTAAAGAGACCAAAACTTACAATGGAACCATATTTACACCAGGACTACTTAGTCAGCAGAGGAGCATAAAAGCCTCTTTCTTATTTGGAACCCATAGGCCAAGAATTAAATTTGATAATGGTACTATATTTGAAGCCACTGCAAAAAAAATTAAAAGTTAACCTATGTTAAAGACAGATATTAGAAACACCAAATAGTATGAAAACAGAATATCAACGATGTGACTATCACAAGAAAAGCAAGAAAAGATGGTGGACAAAATAGTAAGCAGTATTTGAAGTATTTGAATGTCAGCACCTACAGTAAAAAATCATGACCACTCTGTTATGTATTGCAATATTTACGGTATTGCAACTAGTACAAGTTTTCATCTTTTCAATGGCTATTTCCTTCTACTCTGCAGTAATAATAATAGTGAATAGACTGCAGACTTCTCTGATTTTTTTAGGAAAATCCCTCACCAAACTATTCCAAAACAAAATATCTTTGTTTTATTCACAAAATTGAGGAGTAATCAATGCACAAACTCATTATCCTGACTTGGAGAAATATCAGTGGGAGCTGAATTGCTAGTTAAAATAGTGTAGTACAAAAGTTTATGCATTCATGGTTAAGTAGTTTGACTTAAAAAATAAATAATTAAAGATTCTTGATTAGATATTACATTAAGAGTGATTTTTTTTTTTTAAATGTGAAAAAAAAAAAAATTAAAATCTTGGTAGGTGATTTGTTTCTTATTTAGATTTTTTTTTAGCTAGGTTCCAATGCAAATATCATAAAAAGAGTATAGAGAACCCTCATGAACATACCACTTTATGAAAAATACTTCTGTGACTATCATGCCTAAATCATGTGCTTTTGGAGGTGTTCAGAGTTTAAAAAGCCATCTGACAATATCTGAGAGTACACCCCTAATACCTAAAGCACTATACTAATAATGTTGGTCAACAAGAAAATGTGTAGCTGCTTGTGGATTAACTGCCATCTTAAATGGTTAAAACAAAGGATTTGCCACAGCCCAAAGGCTATTTTTTTTTGTTATGCTTAGACAGCAAGTTCATTATCTAAGATACTTTTTCTCATTTCATTGACATCCTTTTCTAGGTTGGGATCCCTTATCAGATGTACCAGGACCCTTAATTTCTAAGACAAATTTTGGTAATGGTAGATTTTAAGGGTTGAATTTAAAACAAATACTGTTTTAGTGAGGTTGTTGTAACTAGTATATTGTTGAAAAAAGAGACCACTAAGCCTATGAGTGTGCTGAGAATTAAACTGGTTTCTTATCTCTGGGGAGCCCATTGTTTACCTGCAGAGCACCTGAAGAATTGCTGGAATTAATGGTTAAGAAGTGAAAATAACACTGTGAATTTCCATGTTTGTTCATTTTTATTATTAATGTTATGATTTTTGAAGGATACCAGCACAGAGAGAAATCAAAGATGCACTACTAAATGCAGTGGTGCATTAAACAGAAGATATTAGACTATGAAGACTCAGATCAGTTAGATTCTTTCTATCTTGCAATTTTTCTTGCAGTGCCAACCTTATGTATAGAGCAGTGCCCAAGTTTCAGTCATGCACCCCTTCTTGTTCTACCGGTTAAGTCTTTGAAGCTGTTTTGTGTCATTAAACTGGATCAGGTTTATGTCCGCTAAATTAGGTGTATGCTGAGCTGTACTGCTTGCACGGCAAATACAGCAGCTGAGATGTTAAGAAGCTGTTCATACTCATCCTTTATTTACTAATTACTCTAGTTTAACTGATTAGAGTAACAGAGTACTGCTCTACCCAGTGAGAGAATAAAATAGGAAGCTAACTCTGAAATAAACTCCAGTCTCGGCTAAACCTTGCACTTGCTTGTGAAGTTGCACCTGCCTGAGACTTCCTGGAGTAAAATTCAAGAAGCAAGTTATTCTACCATTCATTTGAAATTCCAAGAAGATGAAGGACATGATTCTGTAATTCCAACCATCTAGCCAAAAGCTGCTTGTTTTTTTGAAGGTCCAGATTAATAAGCTGTCTGAAAAATCAGTTGCTTGTTTGTTTCCAGAGTTCAGTGAAATGAATCAAACACTGGTTGCAAGGTCATATATGTTGTGGGATCAAAACAGACATCTGGATACTTAATTGTTGAGGTTGTTTTTTAATGTAATAGGGCAGTGGAAAGCAGAGAGGTTAAGTATGCTGAAAATGCTTTTTAAAAAATCTTCCTGCCTGGTTTACAGAGGACTTGCTCAGTCTAAAGGTTCTAGAACAACAGATGTGTTTCTAATTACATTCTTAAAATGAAATGCTGTTATTCAGAGTCTGCAGCACAGGAAATATCCTTCAGCAAAGGGCAACAGCTGCAAAACAATAAGATGAGCTTTAAACATTTATCCAGTGATTGGTGGGTTTTTTGCCCCCTTAGGCCCTATAAAGTTTATATTTATTCATGTAAAATGTAAAAGAGGATTTTTAGCTGATTTAAAATACACTAAGCCATTTTGCCTATTCATATAGTAAGTGGCCTGAAATGAAAGACTATGGGTACCTGCAGTACAAGCTGTTGTGATTTAAATGAGCCGTGTCTTTTCAGGTAATAAATGTCTCAGTCACCTAAATACTACTGAAAACAGTGATATGCTGACAGTATTTATCTGAACAGATTAAATGTTTCTATATAGACAGTCCGACTTTTTTAATGCATCTGTTGTGCTTATTGATTTTGAATAAAGGTGACTAATTCTATTAGTAGAATTAGAGACTAGCCAAAAAATTATATCCAGCAAATTTACATGTGTGACTGGTTATGTAACCTAGAGAAAATCTTTTGTGGAAACTTGTGATATTTCTTGGTCGTTGTAATAAATTCTCCGTGCCAGCTTGAGAAAATAAAGGGTTCTCTGTATCAAACAAAACACCAGTTTTCCATTCACCTGTGATTTCTGCTCACTGCTTCATGGTCCTTGTTTTGCTTTCTTTTTCTATGTTTTGTGAAAGGGAAAAAACTATATGTATTTGAAGAAAACATTCTCTTTTTCTATTGTTAGAATGAATAGATGCTGAATCCTGCAAGAACCAGGTTCTCACTTGTGTTCTCTGAAATGTCATACAGGATTGTTTAATATTCTATTTGCTCTTACTTGGGAAAGTTAAGTATTATAAACCCAGACCATGGTGATAATCTAGTCTGTTGAAACCCAGATCATGTAGAATCTGATATAATTTCTGATAATATATCATTGAAGATTTGTGGCAGAAAAGGTACTGGTATTATAATAGTATAATTATTAACTCTGTTGAAGCAGATTACTTCTTTTTATGGCATCATAAACATTTCTCTCCCCCGACTGTGCTGCCACAGAACTCAAAAGAAAGGGAGCTTTTTGAGACTATGCTAAGGCAGAAATTTGTAAGGCACAGAAGCTCTATTTTCAATATTTGCAAAACTAATTTAGCTACATATGTTATATCATTGTACGAATTATGTAGCAGCAATATCTAGTCTTAAGAATTTTCCATGTGAATGATTTATTAACATTCTTATGCACACATGTGCAACATTTTCTTCCTAGATTTTCCTAAATACGTAGCCACAGAGGATTCAATGACTACAAGACAGATCACATGGTTTTTCGCATGCATTTTTTCTGCCAGGGAAGGACCACATTAATATCTTTTGGAAGTTTTCAATTTCTTCATCTGTATGGAAGTTCTCCCCCTTACAACTTCATTTGTGCTTTGCCATCACATGATTAGAAACTTCGGACCATTAAAAAAGTACATTAGGTATTTGTGATTTCTGCTTCACTGGACTAAAATTGTGTATTACACAATACATTTTTGTGAAGTGTATGAAGAATGTCAACTAATTTTATTGCTGGGGAAAAAAAATGCCGAGAGATCAAGTGACCTACAGAAACTATTAATTCCTTTTTAAAAGTTAGAATACAGAGTCTGAGTAACAAAAAACCCCAAAAACCTGAAAACCCACCCGCTTAATAAAAGAAGCTTTTGGAAAAGATGTTGTTGTTTTGCACAAAAAACCCAAGAACATAAGGAAATGGAAGTCGCAGTTGAAAATAGTGCAGAAAAGGATGCATGTTCCTCTGTAAAACTCCTAATTTAAGGAAAAGATACTTTCTCAGTATCTAATTTCAAAATTTAATCTTCTCCCTGCCAATGGTTATATTGACACTATGTTTTAGGAGAGGGTGTTGGACAAATGCATGAGACGGGAGAAAAACAAACAAAATCTGTAAACATCTTTATACTCATACCAAGTTGCCTGTCCCTGCTTCCACTTTCTGTGTATCTCCTGCTTGTGTTTGAGTAACGGCAGAAGTGTTCCTTGTTCATCTGAGCAGATCTCTTTCCTTTTTTTTACACACTCCAATATCGTGGAATTACTAATTCCTGTGCTGGTTTACCTTTAAAGCTAACATAGGCCTTGAAATAAATATCTGGGGGTAGGCAAAACAGAATTCTTTAAGACAGAACTATCACCAAGAAAATAATTTGTAGAATTATACATTTCTTTCCCTCATAAGAGTTCAGATTTTATTGCCCACTGTATCACAGGTGAAATTTAGTACTTAATTTTGAAGGTAGTGACTCTCAGTGCATTTGGGAATATTTCTCCTCTTGTCAACATATATAGTATTATTAAGTATATGAAATCACAGCCAGTACATATACACTGTATATACAGTCTTCCCATGCTGATGACTGTTTCTTTAGAAGTCACATTAAATTATAATATTAAATTATGTTCTCTGTGTTGACTTACTAAATGTCAAAAATTCCTGTAATGTTTTGGGCAGCGATTCATATTATTAAATTAAAATTTAAAAAATGCTCTATTGTGCCTAGAAATCTGGTAATTTGGTTATGATACAGTCTGTTTGGCCCATGCCCGTAAATGTTTATGTTTCATTACACTCACCAAAAGATCCTTTTTTTTTTTTGATATGTCACCAACTGCCATTTATTCTCAAGACCACTTTTTTCACCTATTTTTTTCATGCTCAGAGAGAAGTGCTAATAGAAACAAATCTTGTTTTGCTCATCAGTGAGTATCATTGATGTATATGTGTTTTTATGAGACTTCTGCACAGATCACCTCTGATGAGTTAAAATACCATCAGCCATCTGAATATCGCCGTACATAGGAGCAGCCAGAAATTTGTCGAATCATAATTACTTATATGGCAGATGAATAATTTTGGTGACAAAGGGCAAAAATACTGGGTTGTAACTACTCTTGTTTTAGGCTAATTTAAAGGGGTAACTAGAAATATCTTGAAAAATTGTGCTTGTTTTCTTAAAGGAAAAGTTTCTTCAGAAGATCTAAACTCTTCTGATGTTTTTGCTTTTGTGCTTATTCAAAAAGGGAGTTTTATTAAAATGGGTGCATTTGTACCTTGCAGAACACAAATATTTCCCCATTATACTGCAAATCCAAATAAAATAATCATGACTTTGTGTGAGGATGAGAAACTGCTGATAAACAAAAAGATAAAGGAATAAATGAAAGAGGCTTGCCCTTTTCCACTGTCTCATCATGGGAATTCTAAAGAGGGCGCAGAGGGTGAGAGCAGAAGGACAATATTCAGCATCGGTATTAAAGTGCGATATTAATGTAAGCAAGTTCTTCAAAGTAATGATGATCTCACACATGATTTATAAAGCATGTTTCATCCCCATATCTCCTATATTGCTTCCTTTTATGAGGAAAAGGACAAGAACATAACCTGCAAATGACCTACAGTGAAAGGATACAAAACAGTAGTAGCAAAAAATAGTAGCTGTAAATCTTACAGTCTGTGAGCATGGTTCTTTTCTTCAAAAGAGAAATTAGAAGTTGAAAAAAGAAACTTACTTTGTGATAACTACAGGTTCTATATTTCCCCAAAGTCTCTTGGAATGCATCTACATTTTGTTTACTTTGTTCTGTGTTTTAGTAACAAATGTTCCTTCCACTTGCTCTTTGACAGTGCCATTATATATTCTCAGGTCTTGTACCGGCTTTAATTGAACTTAGTAGAAATAAATACCACAAAATTAAAAAGGCTCAATAGGCTCAATATAGCAATCAGTGCAATTGCCAATGTGATGTATCAGAACTGACTTATCATATTCTTCTTAGGTTCAATGGCTCAAAAAATATTTCCATTCATGGGTGGCTGGGCCTTTGAAATGATGGAGAAAATAAAAAGTCATCACTAGTTGCAGGCAAAGGCAAGAAAATCCTCTTTTTTTCAGGGAAGGTTTCCATCTGATGCTTTGGAACAATTGCTTACTCAGCCTCCATTTTATCTCTTTCAGTTGCTTTTGGAATCCACAGATTATCCACAGATCCGTTGTTCTAACTATATTCCAGTAGCCTGGAAGATTACATCCTTTTTCTTCTTATCTTTTTTTATAGTATAGTCCAATATATAATTTTTTGAGGATGTCCATGCCATTCATCAGCTTGTGTGGGAAAAGTAGAGAATGCTAAATCTTAGTAACCTCTTTGTACTGTCTTCTATAGCTAAGTTTCCTTTAACAAGTAATAATTAAGTATTAAGTAATAATTAGTATTTCATCTTAAAGTTTCAAAAAGTAATTAGCTGTTTAGGAGTCCTAAATTTTTTAAGCCGGAAAATCATGGTGTCTTCTCTAGGTATGACATTCATAAGATGACCTTTCAAAATTGCCTCCCCATCAGCACCTTGATACTGAAGAATTTTCTTCATTTCTACTTACTTTCCTTGTGTTTCTAAATTCCATATTTTGGTGGAAGTCATTAGCATAAGCAGGGACATGAAAAGTAATACGTATTTTTGAGTTAATGAAGCAAAGTTCAATTTTTGGTTACCATCTACCAACCTGACACAACTTCAGGCCTTTCCCTCAGGTCCTGTAAGAAAAGAGAAACCATGAATTTTATTTTGGAATGTAAACTAAACAATTTCCATCAAGTGAAAATTATTTAAATTTGTTCTGATTTTGCCTCTGTGTAAAAATATGTTTTCCTTTGAGTTTATCTGAAGAACTATACCTATCCTTATCAGAAGATTGAGAGGATAGATGAGGCATCTGGTAAATTCTGCATATAGATATATAGATGATGAATACACATATATATATGTCTATTGTTATTATTTTCCTGAAGACAAGCCAAATATTTGTAAATATTTCATATTAGCTAATTATTACAACATCCAGTGAAAACCAAATCAGTGAGAAATCTCATTTCTGTTTCTTCATTGTCCTGTCTTGAGGTTTTCATGAGCAGGATGGAAAAGAGGAGACTGTCATTGCAAATATTAATTGTAAGTATCTCACAATTAATTTAAACTTTATCATGTGTCTCCAGGGGGATTTTTAAAGACATTTTCTTTCTTTTGGAGATTATAACAGACAAAAAGATATGTTACCTAACTTTTGCGTTACCCGATTTTTCATCGCAGCATTGGGTCTCACAAATAATGTCTTAGCTTGCCCTAGTCATGGGAGATAATCTGTTGCTGGGCTTTGTGGAACTGGAGTGTGTGGGTTCTATCCTACAGTCTCTGAGCAGGAGCCAATTTAAATGTTAACTAAATCTGTTTTCTGAATGTTATGCATTGTAATACTTTCGCATCTCTGCTGTGCTTCTTGATGTTTATGCTTGTCCTAGTCACAAGACGATACAAACTTAATTCAGACAGACTTAAATTCGCCTAGTGTGTATTCCCAAATGTGAGATAGTGTCAAAATATTAGAACAGTTCATTTATTTTAACTTAAATGCTTTGGCTATTGATACTTTGATAGCACATATGTCACAGGAAAAATATCTGCTGTTATTCAATGTTTAGATAAATATGAACAAGCATCAATACACATATGAAAAAACACTAGACAAATATCTACCTCACGTAAATTTTTAAAAAACTCCCCAACATTATGTTAAATGACCAAGAGTCTACACGAAGTTTCACATTAAAGACTTATATTCAGATGCTTAATGTGAATTTCTTCTACAGAGACCTTAATGTCAGACACAATTTTATTTGTCCTTTCAAGAGAAATATAGATGCACTTTGAATTGGTTTTGGGTAACAACAGTCAATGCTTTTTTACTGCTGGTGCTGCTGAGCAGACTGGATTTAGTCTGTTGTTTATGTATGTGTCTTCCCTCTTAAAGCCCTCAAGGGTTTTCTGCATTTGTTTTTAAATACCCAGCATTTATAAAACATATAAAATATAATACAAAAGAAGTATTAATATGAATATAAACAAGATTCGTGGCTAAATTCTAGAGATGAAATATCACATCAGGGATTTGGAGGAGCAGTCTAACATATGGTAATTATATGAAGTGAACCTCAAAGAACTGGCAAGTTTGAAAAGACCAGGAAGAGAATTTAGAAGTTCAGCATTTATAAGTGGGGTTGAATTTTGAATATCTCAATTCTTGTCTTGGCATTTAGTCAGTTTTCTATAGCAACTAAATGAAAAGTTAATGAGTGAAAAGACATTAGGTTTTGCAAACATCTCTGTTATTTCAGAAACAGTTCTATGTTATATGGCCATCTCTCACAAGATTCTAAAAAAGGCAACTGTGGTTTAGGCTTTTATTTACTTATTTATTCCCATAAGAATATATAAGAGGGGAAGTGGAAAATAGGCGCCATGAACTAGCTATTTATTTCTTTGTATTTACTTAGGACAGAATAAGTTACATGAAGCAATGAGGGAAAAGAAGGAAAACCTTAGCAAAGCAAAAGCAAGAAAGGGATGAGTGTGACAGATAGGAAAAGTCAAGATTGTAGAAAACAACCAAACCCTAGAGAAAGAAGGCAGCATTACAAAGAATTCTCTGAAAAGCTGAAAGCCCTTGAATTGGTCATTGCCACATATTCTCAGGTTGAGGATCTAACCGTATTTTTGAAGCTCTTCTTTTTCTCTTCTATTTTCTCTCTGTTTTCTTCCCCAAAAATTATGTTTAGCATCTTGTGTAAAATAAAATAAACCAAACCCTTCAATCTGTTTTTCTTGGGAAAGTAAAATTCCTCTGAATATTAGAATTACAGACTACATTATTTCTAACAAATGAGGCTAATAGTTTTGTGATTGTGACTTAAGTGATAAGGAATCACAAAGAATGTTGTCCTAAAGTATTAGGAATCACCCTGTACTTTTACTTCTGAGCCAGTAGCAGAGCTTTAAAATGTTTTACCCCATAAATCAAAAACTGCATTTGAATTTCTGCATATACTGAATGTATCCATTAGCATATTATGCTTTTCATATACCTCTTTATAAAGTGCAGAGCTGATGAAAACAAGGTGGTGATTTTTGGCTTTTCTATATATTCACTTTCTCAATCCTTTTCTTCTTTCTGTTATATTTTATCTGTTTTTCAGGCTCAAATCTTAGAGTTGCTATACTACTGCAGCTGCCTCAATTTTTAGAACTCTTAAAAAAATCAGGCAAAGAGTACTAATTTTATTTCCTCTGCTTTTCATTTCTACAAGGGAACAATTCAAGTAATCTTTTCCACTTCCATTCAAAATGCTAAATTACCTCTTACTCAAATTAAGTGTCAACAGAGATGTATAACAGCCATGTGTTAGAAAACTATGCTTTTGCAGTTTCGTTTTGTAAGCATTTAAATATCTTTTTATAAAAAGATGTAATAATCTAAATAAATGAATACATACAAGATGCTGCTAAGTATGATGGCCATACCTGGTCTCTGAATTACAAAGTTCTGTTTCATTGATGAATGAGGGCCTGTCCTTTCTTTCAGATTCAAACTTTCACTGTCAGGATTGATTGTTTTTATTTAACTATTTTGTGTAGAATTTTTTCTTGTGTGTGTGAAAATATAAGTGCTCTGAATCGAGAAAGAAAATGCCATAAAATTCCTTAATGAATGTTGTGTGTATTTCATTGAAATGTGTTGCTGTACTTTTTAAGTGCTCTAGTAAGTGAGTGAAATATTGCACTGATGGCATTCAGACCTTGATTTTGGTTACCTGGCTCTATAAAACTTGTGTAAACAAATTACTGCATGCAAAAACATGATACATTTTATCTAAATGCTTTCTGAATTTCTGAGTTTTAGGGGTTTATGGATTCATGATGGATATTACTGCATTATGACCAATTCTGAATCCCCAGCAGCACCTTGGCAAGAAAAAAACTACATTCCCTGGGCTCATAAAGGGAGCATACTAAGAGCTAGAAGCTCTCCCCTCCCCTCAGTAAAGCTAGACTAATATTAAAGAAGCTTTAAGTGTTTAACAGGAAAGGAAAGCTGTTATACCTAGAGCCTAAATTGTTACTGTGTTTTACTAAGTGGAAATGATCACTCTTTGCTGTTAGGCCTTGTGTAAATCTGTCCTGCAACAGAAAAGCTGTCATGACTGGTAGGTCCCAGTGGGACAGAGAATGAAAGGATATGTATAAGAACAGAAATTAAAATAAGGAACTTTTCTAAATACGAATTCAGAGCAGAGGAGGGTCATTGCATTGCCACTTCTGGGTTCATTATTGGATTATACTTTCAGCAGTGAAATTGATTTTTATTTTTTCTGCTGTTAAAATTAGGGACAGTTTGTGCCTTAGTGTACCTGTAAACAAATTTTTATTTCTATCCTGTATGCATTCTGTCCAGCACATTTCCTGTGACAATTACATTTAGTGGTATGATTTTATTTATCAAATTTTATGGATATGATGTAATTCAAGAATGGCACTCTTATATTAGAGTGTATAATAAAGACACAGATGGATAAATACTGTCGTTACTAGTGCTTGCAAAGTGACCTGTATAAATGGAAAGGAGAAAAACATCTCTTTCAACTTGGGGATTTATGTATCATTCATGTGGCCTTCATGTCTGAATTAAATTCTGATGGATCTAGACTTTCTAAATGGATTCCACACACTTAGTTCTGCCCACTCAGAAGCCATGTTGTACCATGAGAGAGTGGCAAGTGCAATGAAAACAGCCAAACCCACTTGTCTGCACAAGTTATCGATCCTTTCCATGTGACTTCATGAGACAAAGAAAAAGAAGCCCTTGAAGCTCTGTCTCTGTTCACGTGTAAGATATTGTCATGTCTTTTAAGTCATCTCCCAGGCAGGGCAATTTCATTGAAAAAAGCCTGTTGGCTCAAGTCATCAGTAAGACGAAGGACAACTTATATTTAAAATCAATGTTCTTTTCAGGAAACCTGATGAATATATTTGAAACAAATTAGAGGAAATTAATAAACTCCTCCAGTTGTCAGGAAAAATAAGCAGTTTAACGGTAAGGTTTTATGTCCAAGTGGGTAGTCAGCTTTCACACCCTACTGCCATAAATTATGAATTATCTGAATACTTTATCATAATGCCTCAAGAAAATGTTTGCAACGGTGAATATGTTTTTATAAACATTGAAAAATTGCCTTTTGTTAGCTCAATAGCTCCATTAAACTGGGAATTGTGAAACTAGAGTTATTTGCTTACTCATTTACTAGCAAATGTATCAACTTAATAGTTATGATGCTTTTCCATAAGTTAAAGACAGCTCAATTCATTTACATACTTTTCAAATCTTGACTCTGCTATACCCATAATCAGTCTGTTATAAAACCTGTTCTGAGTCCCAAATGACATTAAGGAGTTTGTCACAAGAGAGACATATGTAATGAGCAGTATACAAGGTAGCATTTCTAATGAACTTTTGGCAATGAGCATGTAGACATCATCAGGACATTATTGGGAAAAAAAAAAGAAAATGTAGAGCAGCATTTATGGTTGCTCAGTAATTTAAAGACAGAGAGTTTGGGGTTTTTTTGTCATTTATTGTCTATGCTTTTTGAATATGCAGAGGTTTGGTGCATTTCCACATAATTTTTTTTAACAAAATGAGATTTTATGACTAAGTGAAAGAGGCAAACACCACGGTCTTCTCTTCTCCCCCTGCACCGTACTTGCATCCTCAAAAAATTCTAGAATCTGCTGGTGTTGGCTAAATTTGCCAAGGAGAGAAGAGTGAAAAATTAATATTCCTTCGAGTATGATGAAGCTGATACCTGGTTAGAATATAGATATGATTTCCAGTTCCTGAGTTCATACATATCTCTTAAGTTAGCTAAAGCACATACTTTATGCTTGCATACTTGAGTATGTGTGGTATAAGAGACAAGTAAAAACTTATGAAATGTATATAGGAGTGAACCAGGTGGAAAATGCTTGGAAGAATACAGGGACACAAACCTATTGCAGCAGAATGACTTCTGTGTCTTTTTTTCTTTTTTTTT